>CM062819.1:1162351709-1162951709 GCA_031772625.1 Pinus tabuliformis | reverse complement strand
TCAACATCGCTACTAGGTTCTCTGCATGTTCTTCCTCATTCGTAGAATATATCAGTATATCATCAATAAACACTATCACAAACTTATTGAGGTGCGGTTACAACACAATGTTCATCAAACACATGAAAGTGGTTGGAGCATTAGTGAAACCAAAAGGAACCACCATAAAATCATAGTGCCCAAAGCTTGCACAAAATGTAGTTTGGTAGATGTCTTCTTCTTTGATTTGCACTTGATGATATCCCAATATCATATCAATCTTTGAAACATTGTTTCTCCCTTCAGCTGACAAACAAGTCATCAATCCAAGGAAATGGATTCCTCTTCTTGATTGTCACCTTGTTTATCTACCTATAATCAATGCACAATCTGAGAGTATTATCCTTCTTCTTTAAAAACAACATAGTTGCACCCAAAAGTGACACACTTGGCCTTATGTATCCCTTATCAAGCATTTCCTTAAGTTGCAACTTCAATTCCACCAATTCTGGAGTCATATTGTAAGGTGCCTTATATTCTAGTGCTTCTCCTCATACTAGATCAATAGAGAAATCCACTTCCCTATGAGGTGGTAAATCTGGAATCTCTATAGGAAACACATCCTTAAACTGCTGCAAAACATGATATCTCTTCATGATTCCATCATCCTCAGCATCCTTCCCTTTGTCATTAGAAACATGAACTATAAACAATACACACCCTTTACTACAATTATGCTTAGCTTGCATACATGTAACCATTCTTACTAATGTAGGCTCCTTCTTTCCCTGCAAGACTCTCTTTTCTCCATCATCATCTAGGCACTCAATGAACTTCTCATAAAAATCTACCTTAATCCTATGAATGGACAACCAATCCATGCCTAAAATCATACTATACGAACCCAAATGAAGCACACATAGATTGTGCTGATGTAGGCATGCCAGTAAGCTCAAATGCATAAGATCATACCCAGTGATGAAATCTTTTCATAGTCCCTATAGCCAACTATACCAACCAAGATTATGCATGCAACTGTTTACTCAAATGACACTAATCCACTAGGTCAGGACTAACATAGCTATAATTATATCCAGGATCAATCAAAATAGAAATAAATCGATCACAAATCTTACCTTCCATCTCAATAATGGATTCCTGATGATCTTCCTACCTGTTATCAAGTGCTGCATAGATCTAAAGAATGCTCTGACTAACATACCCAATTGTTTTCATCTCCTAAGCACTGTAGATCTGAGGTCTGCCACCCTGGTACAATGGAAAATCCTTCTTGCGATGGTCTTTACCACAAATCCAACACTACAACGGTGCCCTACCATTACCTTTATTTTTTTCTCTCCAAGTTGAGACCCATGTCCTTTCTCAACTGCATTAAACTTCTTATAAGGTGCCACATTTTGTTTCTCAACTACATCCTGATATCTTCCTCACATCTTAAGCCATTTTCCTTTAGTCTTCTCATTCCCTTTCCAGTCATGCTTGAACTCAAACTTGTGCTTTAAGTATTCTTAACAATGCTTCAACTTCTTGATGGATTCCTCCAATGACTGAGGCTCATAAAAATCAATCCAGCCTTTAAATTCTACTGGAAGCCCACTAATGAAGCTTTTAATCTTTAATTTCTCATCCTTTAGATAAGGCACATACCTCAACAACTCCGGAAATTTACACGTGTACTCATCATCTGTCATAGAATCCATCCTCAACTCAGAGAATTTCTTAGCCTTTCCATCATAATACCTCTCAGATAGGTACTTTCTTCTAAAGAGTCTTTCAAACTCATCCCATGTTAGCTTTGACATTCTTAATATCTGTCCACCAGATATATGCTTTTCCTTTAAGGTTGAAGGTGGTTATCTTACCTTTCATGTGCTCTAAGTAGTCATGAAATTTGAAGAACTTCCTCATCCTAGTATCCATGCTTCCACATATTCATATTTCTTCATCTCTCCAAAAAAATTAGGAGGCTTGGATTTCTTGAACTCTATTAGAAAGTAATCACTCCTCCTATGGTGCTAGTGGTGATGGCGATGATGTCTCCTAGATGAAGAACCATAATAAAACCCATACGTACTAGTCCACTTGTCAGGTGTATCCAAGGATATGCCACTCTTCATTATATCCTCCCTATCCAACCTATGTCTCCTCTGATACCTACTACCATCTTCCTCATTAGTCTTCTCCTCCTGTCAATATCTGTGGTTGATAAACATCTGTCCCTGTTTTTGTAACTCTGAAAATCTCTATAGAATCACTCCATTGACTTAAACTTTCTTTTCTTGAGCCCTTGCAAGTTTTTCCTCTCTCTCAATCAACTTGTTATTATCTTCTTTAAAGCTTCTAACATCTTCCATAAAAATCCTCAATGTATCTACTAAATCAGGAGAATACTATTCTCCTTGCTGCTCAACTGACTTTTCTCATTTCATGGAATTCACATCAGGCCTATAAGGGGAATCATGTGAACTATAGTATTATTCTCTTCATATTTACGCTACTATTTCCTGCAGATATGTAATTTTAGATAAACAAATAGAATACATAATCAAAATCATACCTCAATGTATCTCAGGGGAGGCTATCACATTTGCAAAATTCAGTCCAGATTTACACGATATAATATCACAAGCATACCAACTCATACATGAATATCATAAACATAATTATAACAATTCATGCATATAAATACATATATAATTGACATACATGCATAACAATGACATTTTCCTTGAGGTCCAGGGCTACAACCTCACTCTTATACCACCCTGTAACACCTCCTCTGACATTTACCTACTTTTACAAGAACTCTAGGGGAAACATGAGTTGAATTTCACTATGATATGACTCAACCTCTAAGTTCCAGTTGTGGAAGTGGGGCCTACTAACCAAAAACATATTTCCATTCCTCAAGGACCACAGATCACCCAAGTGTCTAGAAAACCACCCTTTGTGATCAATCCCTAAGCTAGAACATTTTTTCTCTGGCTTGACACCTCAACCACACCCATGACACACTATTCATGTAGTTATGAGGCCACAACAACATCCATAAGCCTTCTTGCATCCAATTATGACCAAAACATTCTATTTTTGAGCATGTATTTGGGAGATCAGTGCCACTTTTTTAGAGCTAGCCTACAAGCCACTGCTCAAAACCACCCAAAACTTTCCAGAATCAAGTTTAAGATGATGGAAAGTCTAAACAATCAATACTAGGACTAGATCATTCCTAAAGCATGCCTAATACATCATAGTCATTTCGTCAAACATATGATAAACATATCAGATATAGGTCATGAATGCATATTTGACCATAAAATTATGAACTTCATCATAGAATCATCAAGAAGGTCTAATGCCCTCTCAAGTAGCTGCAATAAGACTTGTTATCCCATGCATTCATCAACCATTCAGTAACTTATCAAATCATGGACAAGATCCATAGTAAGAGGACATGATATAACCAACATATAGCTAGAATATAAGCATTAAAAAATCAGCCATATAATCAACATAATAACCAGTACATATGCTCATTGATCACAATAGGAAAATTTCTCATGTTAACATATGTCAAAGCCAACCAAGTCAGGGACTTCCATGGACCACTGAACCATAGAGTAGAATGAACTAAATCCCTCTTTCAGCCAATCACCCTTGTTCCATATTCCAAACATGAATTTGGTATCTCATGGGATAAACCAAGACATAACCAAAAATGAAATCCAAAGTTTAAACCACCTCCACCCTCAAGCTACTATGATCTCACCTAAATCGATCCTGAGATCAAGAAACACAAGCTTGGGTGTATTAGAATTCCTTCACCATACCCAGAGGGAATTTCATGTCTCCACCCTCCTATCGAGGGCTTCCCAGAGAAAACCATTTCCACCCCCAACCCTTCAGATTTTCCTAAGACCATCTCAACTAAATCTAAAATATTTCAGTAATCCAAATCTCAACCAAGAATGGATCCCATCATGTCATGGCTATCTAGAAAATGGAAAGGCAAGGTTGAATCCATCGTCAATCCAAAAAAAAAAATCCATGCCAATTACAACAAATGAACCAAATAATCAAATTCATGTAGCATGCATTCACATCCTAGGAAGGAAATTAAACATGCAACTTGTTACCTATGAAATCTTCCGGCTATAGTTGTTAATCCAACTTTATCCTTGTGCTCCCTTACTTTCCTTTGCTTTCCCTTTGCTTTCCTTTGTTTTTCCTTTGTTTTCCTTTCTTAATTGCTTGGTCCTCTTGGAGCTCTCTCTCTCTCTAAAATTGATCCAAAGCCAAAACTGACAAAAGCTATGAATTATTTCTCTAATCCATTTTTATAATTAAGGTCTAGTCTCTTCCTTTCATTTTTCCTTTTTCTTTCATTTTACTTCATTTTCTCTCTAATTTCCCTTGCATGCATATTTTTGTCTCTTCACCTTCCTTTTCTCCTATTTTCCTTTATCTCCTTAATTAAATTCCATTTATTTCCTCTTTTCCTTTGCCAATGCCTTTGCCAATTTACATAGCCATTAATAAACCACAAGTGATGCCCACTCTAATTTTTTCCCACCATTCATTTTGGAATATGTGTCCTGTGACCTTTTTCTTATTTTATTTACATGGAAAATCAACCCAAGGTTGTTACACAATCTCCTAAGTTTCAGTCAAATGTGTGATCAAGGATATGATCTCACATTTCACTCTAAAGGACGTGAGATAAGAAAATCACAAACAAGAAAACTAGTAGCAAAGGAAAAAGAAATTAAAGCAATGTGTATATTCTTGATGGAGTAAAATGAGAAAAGTGTTCTATGGGTAAAATGGAAGAGAGTTAGTTGTGGCATAGAAGGATACATCACACGAGCCTTGAGTATATATTAAAATTAAGTAAAGTGCAAGTAGCAAGAGATATGCAAAAATTATCAAAACTAGATACTATTATCTATAAGCCATGTCAACATGGGAATCAAACTATAGTTTTCCTTAAAAAAAAGAATATTGCACATCTAAACCATTGCAACTCATTCATACAAATCTCTATGGACCAACAAAGACACAAAATTTAAAACGTGAGATTTTTTTTTATGTTTTTCATTGATAATTACACTAGAATGACATGGGTTACATTTCTTAGAGAAAATATGAAGCTTTTGAGAGATTTAAAACCTTTCAGGTCCTTAATAATAATGAGTATTGGGAACGGGCCCCCTGGGGTCAATTTTGGGGTTAAAAGCCCAAGTTTGGGGGCTAAAGGCCCAATTTTTGTATAAAAAATGTAAAATCTCCGCATTTTGTGGCCGTGGAGCGCAAAGATGTCGGCAGTCAAAAAGGGTTTCTGCCCTTAGTTTAGATAGTTTGTGTCGGCTTGAAGAGATCTGCCTTTGGTCTGTGAACCATGGGATTGTATAAGAAGGGAGTCTTAGAAGAGTCTAAGGGAGGAAGTGATAAGTTCTTGGTAGATTTTTGAGTAAGTTTATGGGTTTGTGAGAGCTGAGAGCAAAGAGTCTTAGTGTAGGAAAAGGCTTTGCAGCTGAGTGCGCAGAGGCCTAGGGTAGACATTTGCAGCTGAGTGCGCGGACCCTTGCAGCTGTGTGCACATGATAATTAGATTCTGTTATGTAACCAGCTCACAAAAAGATAGAAAAGATAGATCAACGCCTTAGAAATAATCCTCTTTGAGGGGGCAACCTCCTTCACATTACACAAATGAACAATTCTTAGATGATACAAATGACAAGACCTCCTTTCTATATAGGAGCCTAAGGGGTCATAATATAATCAAAGCCAGCATAAAAATAATAATATAAGGGCACACTAATAACAATAGTGGGCTTCTATGGGGCACAATAATAACAATATGGGGACTACATGGGCACAACAATATAATAAGGGGGTTGTACTAATAACAATAAGGGGTTACACTAGCAGTATAGGGACCTGACATGCCCCTTTCCTTCAAAAAGTGTTGTCCTCAATGCTTGAGTAGTTCTTGATGCTTCTGTATAAAATTCTTGTCCTCCCATGTGGAATCTTTAGCAGGTAAGTTCTTCCATTTGATGAGATACTCTGAAATTGATTGATTTCGTAGCTATCAGGTTCTTGTTTCTGTGACTTCTCCATGTTCCAATATGATTTTTCCTTCCTCGTAAAGTTCTGGCAATATTGCTTGAACTGGGATCTTGTGTATCTTTTGAATGAGTGGCCACACTTCTTCATCCTTCTTCCATTCATCCCTTTCTTCGTTTATCCAATCTGGTTGGATAATAGAAATAGCACAAAACAATGCTCCCACATCCTCATCCTTTCTTGAGAGTGCATATGCAACAACATTTTTCTTCCCTTTTTGTAGATGATTTCAAAGTCATAACCCAACATATTTGTGACCCATTTTTTCAGTTCTTCTAAAGATAATATTTTTTCTAAAAAGTATTTAAGACTATCATGATCCATTTTTACCTTGAAGTGTCTTCCCATTAGGTAAGGTTGCCATTTCTTAAGTGCATGTAGTATTGCCAACATTTCCTTCTCATAAATAGCTTGCTTGAGATGTATCTGTAAAAATACCCGCCTACATCAAAACTTATTTCATTGAGATGTTGATTTTCCTGTTGTTTCATTTGATTCTACACCAAAGTGATGTTATCCTCTAAAAGTTGTAGAACTTGTTGTTGATGCTCGATGTGATCTTTCACTTCTTGAATATTTTTCTTCTTGATATGTCCTTCTATCTTGAGAGTTTGAGGAGTGGTAATTTATTCCAATGCATTACAAGATATCGTCGGATTCATTTCTTGATGCTCAATGTGATCTTTCACTTCTTGAACATTTTTCTTCTTGATATGTCCTTCTATCTTGATAATTTGAGGAGTGGTAATTTTGGCCAATGCATTACAAGATATGGTCAAATTCATTTATTCTTTCTCAATGAGATATTTCACTTCTTGAACCTTTTTCTTCTTGATATGTCTTTCTATCTTGAGAGTTTTAGGAGTGGTAATTCTCGCCAATGCTTTACAAGATATGGTTGGATTCATTTCTTCTTTCTCTGGGGTTGGTTCTTGGTGTATATCCTCTTCTATTGATGTTTATTTATCCTTTTCTTCCTCCTCTTCACAATCAATGTAAAATAATTTCTTCCCAACACACTTATGACTTTTAATGTATTTTTTATCACAATTGTAACAAAGCCCTTTTCTCTTTTTCTTCCAATTGTTATGGTGTAACCCTTGTAGGTTGTGGAAGTCTAGGAGAAACAACACTCCCATATTTATAGTTGTGAGGGGTAGACTTCCTTGTTGCCATAATTTTTCTTTTCACTTTGTAACAAAGCCCTTTTGCTCTTTTTTCTTCCAATTGTTGTGGTGTTGCTCTAAAGAAGGTGTTGCTCTTTGTATCCTCATAATGTGCTATAATTTCCTCTGTGAAAATTGACCACGTAACAAGTGGTTTACGAGAACAAATCCATTTATACCATAAAAATTGATCTTGTTCTAAATATGAAGATGCAATACATAACTTTGTAATAGTGGTACACCATGTAGATCAAAATATTTCTCCATCTATACTCTCCAATTTACCGGATCCTTGCCATCAAACTTCCTCATCTCGATTTTTCTTGATTTTAGGAGCTCTCTCTTGAAACGAATGTAACTCTGTAATTTTGGATCTTCCAGTTCTGAAATCGAGACATGCCATAGTCCTCTGCATCCTCTTTCCAATTCCACTAGTCTTATCGAAATTGGATTCTCCAAGAAAGAGTTATTAAAAATCTCCCAAGATGACCTGATTATACACCTTTTCAGAATAGCGATGTATGACATGCCACATGTCACTGTTTTGACCTTCAGATCTGCAAAATACACACACAAAACTAAAGTCCATCCTCTTTCTGTACCTTCTTACGAAATTTCAATACGATGCTCAGAGAGAAGGTTATGATGATTTTCCCAAGATCCCTTGTTTAAGATGTAATTTGGGAGTCTGCAAAAACCATAACTTCCTCAGATCATATATCCGAAAATATAGCGAGACAAGCTCTAAAATTCGGAACCGAGGTTTAGACCAATTTCTTCTCAAATGGATATTTGTTTTAGCTTCTGAAACTTCGTAGCAAAAATGTTATAGCGAAAATTCCATGATGACCTGTTTTAGATGAAATTCTAGAGCTTACAAACACTATAACTTCCTTAGATCATATCTCCTAAAATATAGCGAGACAAGCTTTGAAATTCAGACCTGACGTTCAGCAAGATTTCGTCTCAAATGGGTTTTCTTTTTAGCTTCTGAAACGTCACAAAACAAAAGTTATATCGAAAATTCCACGATGACCTGTTTGGAGCAGCGAAAACCCTAGAATCCAAAGCTCTGATACCAAATGGTATGTAACCAGCTCACAAAAAGATAGAAAAGATAAATCAATGCCTTAGAAATAAGCATCTTTGAGGGGGAAACCTCCTTTACATTACACAAATGAACAATTCTTAGATGATACAAATGACAAGACCTTCTTTCTATATATAGGAGTCTAAGGGGTCATAATATAATCAGAGCCGACATAACAATAATAATCTAAGGGCACACTAATAACAATAGTTGGCTTCTATGGGGCACAATAACAACAATATGGGGACTACATGGGCACAACAATATAATAAGGGGTTGTACTAATAACAAAAAGGGGTTACAGTAGTAGTATAGGGACCTAACAGAGTCTATACTGGAAATCTGGATTATCAATAAAGAGAAGTATTCTGGATTATCTATGCATGTGTTATTTTACTTCTATTATGAATGTTGCGATTATGTTATGTTGAATACTGTGGTTATGAATTAATGCTATATTGATGCGCAAATCTATATATTTTGCTTTGTCATATGAACGCAATTAAGAATATTTGTTTACACGGAGATAACCGTAATGCATGTTAAAGTTAACCAATACTTAAGCGAATCTGAGTAAATATAGAAGTAAGAATAATTACAGAGGTGCATAAGTGCCTGATCTATCTATCTAGGGCCTACAAAAGATGATCAAAGACTTTCGCGGAGGCTTTAAGGATGAATAAGAAAATTACTTTGATAAGCCCTAAAGGGCTTATCGATTTGCGTGAAGGAAGGTTAGGGCATATAACCGACATCACAACCATCTCAGGGTGCGAAAATTTCGTTCCTGCATCCCCCCATACTACTTCGGGTGAGACTTCAGTTTACGTTCCGCGGATTGATGCCGAAAGGGCCAGTATGTAGGGATTTTCTTGGCTGCTTAACACTAAACCTGGGTCAGGGCCCGTCAAGTCAACAAATGGTTCAGTTGTCGGGACCGGGATCTGCATAACGAGATGTGTGATGTCGCATCATTGAATCCCAACTAAGAAAGAGATTGAAGACTGGTTGGATAGAAAAATCCACGAATTCACAGTGCAAGAAAATAGGAATCCGCAATTGATGAAAGAACAGTGGTTGGACAGATATCTATACACAGAGATACACGAAATCTTCTTCTGTTCCTTCCCGGTTGAATTATACGAGTGGATCGTGAAGTCGGAAAATTTCCAAGGGAGGTGGAGGCTTGACGGTCTGATTATCTAGACCCCGGAGTTAGTGCAGAGATTGGAAGCATCTGAAGATACGATTGCACACGGTGTTGATCATTGGCTCGACCATATCATAGGAGGGTTTGTGATAGATTTCGCTTTCGATACTTCGGTCAGTTACAACGAAGCAGAGCGCCACTTCTACAAAGGGTCACGAGGCAAGTATTTGAAATCATTAAATACTTCAATTAAGATGCTCTTATGTGAAAATAGGGTTATGCAGTTACCTTGATGTTTGGGGCTATAAGAAGTGGAAGGAATTTCAGGGATAGAGGAAGAAAAGGTCTTGAATATAGCCCGCTGATTTAACCTCCTCTAAGTGACGACAAGGGAGCAACACAGGCTTCTCCGTTGAGTGCTATTCAGTTGATAAGATAGGGGCTCCTGTGAATACTTCATCCACCCACACCGCCTCCATCCTCACCTCCACTACTTACCTCCTCACCCACACCATGCCACCTCCACCAACTTTGAACATGGCAAACTCCGTAAAGCTACCTGTGTTCAAGGGCATGGAAAATGAAGATCCGGGCCAGTTTTGGTTCGTCACGAAGGTTGTATGGGAAGCTCAGGGTATCACAGATGATCAAATGAAGAAAGAGATGTTCTTTAGTGCTTTTCAGGACCATACTAACTTGGTACATTAAGTACTGCACAGATAATCCGACGTCAGCGTTGGTAGATATCCAAACTGCATTGAATACGGAATTCAGTAGACCTAAGTCTGAGGCACAATCAATTGTGGGATTCAAAGAGATCATGATGAAGCCTAGTGAGACACCCTGGGATTTGGATCAGAGATTTAAGTGTATGATCTGTGAAGCTAACATGAATCTAACTGATGGGTAGCACCGTGAATGGTTTGTGGCCTCGCTCCTGCCTCATATAACCATTGCACTATCACAATAGAAGATTGGGACCTAGGCAGAAGCTCTGAAAATTGGGATGAAATTTCAAGAGACACAGATGCAAGATGTTAATCTGGGGGTTCAGCAGATTCATGCATAGCTGCAGAACCTTTGCCTCGAATTGCAAAGTCTGAAAAAAGACAAAACAGCTTCCCTAGAGGCGTGCAAAGAAGTGTGGTGCCTAAAGTGCAAAAGCCAGGGGCATGACAAAGATCACTATCCAGTTTTCACAAATTATGTTGCAGTAGGGGGGTTAATGCCTCTGAGGCCAGAAGCTACAGTAAGGCCAAGTACAAGGCCCGTGCTATGGTGTGCTATCTGTCAAGTAGCTAGGAAACATGCAACAGACAATTTCCATTTGTTGCATAAATCCGTACAGACACTACAACAGCTCTTTTGTAACTTCCGTCAATCTGTGGGTCATGATGAGCACAATTAACAGAGTTATGAATTAATGATGGATAGGACACCTACATACAAGATGCAGGTAGAAACACGGCCCCTGGACCAAGGCACTGGAGGAGCGTGAGGTGAGTATCAGGGGCATGGTCGAGGCCAAGGTGGAGGAGCCCTAGTAGAGGTCGAGGGCAGGTTATTTGTTACAATTGTGGAGGTCCAGGACACTACGTACGAGACTGCCCGAATCTGACGCGCTGTCATGCCGCTATTGTACTTTGTTTGACCATGCGACGGAGGATTGCCTTATATTTTTAGCTAAGATACATAGGAAGGGGGCGCAGCCTCCGCAACCGACTCAGAACTTGCAGATGATGAGGATTGAGCCTCACGAGGAAGACCCTAAGGTAAATATTGTGCTACAGATTGAAGCAACAATTGGTGAGGATAAGGGGAAGCAGCCTAAAGAAGGCGAGTGGGTCTGAAAAGCACCAGAAAAGGAAACCAGGTTTGATCTAGAATGCACAAAAGAAACAATTATGGAAGTGAAGAAAAGTTTCACCGAGGCCTCTACCTCATGGAGTCAAAAGAAGCCATCTAAAGAGATGGATCTGTCCATGATTACCACATTCTTGGAGACCTGCATGAAACTACTATGTGATAGCAAGGTTATGAAGGCACATTAGGAGCTAATCAATAGGTGTGCTGGAAATGAAAATGCTACTGACAGGCCGCGTGTAGTTAGAAAGCTTGGTAAACATAAGACAAGCACTGGACATGAGATGAGACTCACTGCGCAAATAGGAGAATACGAAATGGACCAAGTTATCTTGAACCTAGGGTTTGATGCGAATGTTTTACCGAAATAGACATGGGAAAGAATGGGTAGACCGATGCTACAGTGGTCTCCAATTCAGTTAAGGATGGCGAATCAACAGAAAATCATCCCAATGGGTAGGTTGCAAGGGGTAACAGTTGATATCAAAGGCACAAGTGCACTAGCTGATTTTGAAGTGATAAAGATTGTGGATGACAGCAACCCCTACCCTGCGTTCCTTGGGATCGATTGGACCACTGACATGAATGGGCTCATCAATATGAAGAAGCGAAATATGATGTTTGAGAAGAAATCACTCTGTGTAGTGGTGCCACTAGACCCTGGAGAAGGACCGCGCTATACTGAACCAGTCCGCAATTATGAAAGTGATGATGATTTGGACCAAATTTACAAAATAACAACACGGGATCAGGATTGGGTGAACCTGACAGCAAATGGACGTATTGTGTGGGACCACAAGAGCTCCTGCACATCAGATTCAGACGAAGAACTGGTTCATTGGCAGAATCGACTGCATGAAGTATCTACATTGCGCTGTAATATGATGACAAAGTCGTTGCGCTGTGTATCGTCAAAGGTAAGAAATCTTCCTTACTATGATGGGTTAACTGATGTTGATCACTTTTTGGATGCATTTGAAAGTGAAGTACCATAGAAGCATCGCTTCCAAGCATTAGATTGGGTGTTGTGCACTACGCCGCCAAGATGGTGGGGTACGCACAAAGATAGTTTTGATGATTGGTGCGAATAAAGGAGGATGATGATGGTACGCTTTGGTCATCCGAAGGTGCGATTAACATAAAAGTATGATGGAAGAAATGATCCGCATGACCATTTGGCCAAATGGACTGAAGCGTATAGAGTGAAGCCTCAACCAGAGTGGGTCCATATGTTTTGTCATACCTTGGATGTTATACCAATGAATTGGTACTTGGAGACGGAGCTCCACCATGGCACCAAAGAATGGGATATTTTGCTCCAATTATTTTTGATGACATTCACTTTTGAGGATGGATTTGAATCTATCGATGAAGCATTGCAGGAGGTTAAGACAACAATTTTCAGGATACCGTGAGATCCTCTAGATTTGATTCAACCTAATTGGACTACCCACCTGAGGCATGCGCTGGAGTGCTACAATGTAACAACAGAAGAAGAAGACGAAGACCCAAGGAAGATTAATATCCTGAAGACTGAAGGTCACCACGAAGTTGAAGGACTACAACTAGAGAACCCAAACACAACTGAGCCACTCAAAACTAGATAGGTGAACATGGGCACGGAGGCAGAGCCGAGGTTTGCAAAGATTGGGGACTACTAGGACAACGCAACAGTAGATAAGGTTACTGAACTACTCCGCAAATATCAGGATCTGTTTCCCACAAAGTTTTCAGATCTGAAAGGGATAATAGGGGACCTGGGTGTCATGAAGATCACCATAAAACTAGACGTGAAACCTGTGAATCAAATACCTTACCGCCTAGGGTCCGATTAGAGTTAGACAAGATGCTCGAGGCATGAACTATTGAACCAGTGGAAGAATATGATTGGGTGAGCCCAATAGTGGTTCATGAAAAGAAGCAGAAGGAAGAAATAAGGATATGCATAGATCTCAGGAAGTTGAATGATGTTTGCGTGCATGATCCCTTCCCAACTACATTCATCGATGAGGTCCTAGATAATGTTGGCAGCCAAGAAGCATATTCATTCACTAATGGGTTCTCTGGGTACCATCAAATCAAGATCGCGTCGATGGATAGAAGTAAGATGACCTTCGTGACTTAATGGGGATGCTCCCAGTGTATGGTGATGCCTTTTGGGCTGAAGAACTCGTCAACGATCTTTTCACATGTAGTCATTGCGGCATTCAAGGATTTTATTCACAAATTTCTGGAGGTATACTTGGACGATTTGACAGTGTTTGGATTGGGAAAGCACCATGTGGCAAGTATGCGCTTGATGCTAGATATATTCTGTCCCTTTTGGGATCTTGCTAGGTCATGTGGTATGTAGACAAGGCTTGATGGTAGACCCTGTGAAGATCGCAGTCCTAATCAATTTGGAGGCACCAACGAGTGTGAAACAGCTACGCACAACGTTGGGGAATACAAGATACTATAGGAAATTCATCAAGAGTTGTGCCCAGATCACCGCGTCAATGGAAAAACTATTGAAGAAGGATGTCACATTTTGTTGGAATGAAGAATGTCAGAAGATCTTGGGTGTGCTAAAGGAGAAAATGGTCACCGCGCCAATCCTAGTCTTCCTAGATTGGAAGAAGGAATTTCATGTGCATGTGGACACATCATGTATTGCGCTAGGGGCAATACTGAAACAGGTTGGTGAAGGGGACTTGGATCACCTTGTAGCGTTCGCAAGTAGAAATTTGTCCAAAGCTGAGAAAAATTATTCCATCACAGAGCGCGAAGGATTAGCTATGGTGTATGCACTATAGAAGTTTAGGTATTATCTGTTGGGTGGATATTTTAAGATTTATACATACCATTATGCACTTAAATACCTAGTCAACATGCCTGTGTTGGGGGGGAAGATATGCAGGTGGTTTTTTTTGTTCCAAGAACATGATTTTGAAGTCATTATGAAACCCAGACGATTGAATTTAGGACCTGATCATCTGTCATGCATTGAAACTAGCGAAGAGCCTACTAATTTGGAGGAAGGAATATCTGACACGCAGCTCTTTGCAGTGCGAATCGTAGACAACCACTTTGAATATATTATACACTTCCTGACGACAGTTATGGCTCTGGAAGGATATACAAGCCAACAGAAGAAGGAACTGGTCGAGCGCACAACGAACTTTTCTGTTATTGCAAGGCACTTGTACAAAATGGGATCAAATGAAATATTGCGATGCTATGTGCCAGAGTTTGAACGAAACGACATCCTCGCTGAGGCTCATGGCGGAGCCGTGGGAGGTCATTATGCAGGAAAAGCAATAGTGTAGAATATTCTACGCATTGGGTTGTGGTGGCCGACCTTTCATAAGGATTCAAAAGCGTATTGTAGAGCATGTGATGCATGCTAAAGGACTGGTAGACCCTCGCGCAGGAATGAGTTGTCACTGAATCCACAGGTATCATTACAACCCTTCAAGAAGTGGGCGATTGACTTTGTGGGACCAATTCAGCCTCCAGGTAAGAAGATAGGTGCACAGTACATCATCATCGCGACTGAGTACTTAACCAGATGGGTGGAGGCACAGCCTGTGAAGGACTGTACAAGTGTGACAATAGCCAAATTCATCTTTGAGTATGTGCTGACAAGGTTTGGTTGTCCAAAAATTTTAATGAGGGATCACAGACACATTTTCTTAATAAGATGATTAGCGCGATGATGGAGGAATTTCAGGTTTACCATAAGAAGAGCACACCATATCATCTGATGGATAATGGGATAGTGGAAGCATTTAATAAAATATTGGAGAGAGTGTTAACAAAGGTTTGCAATGCTCAAAGAAACGACTGGGATGTTCACGTGCCCGCGGTGCTATGGGCTTATAGAATGACTTGCAAGAAGTTGACTGGACAAATGTCGTTCAGATTGGTTTATGGCATGGAAGTTGTGATGTCGATGGAGTACATTGTACCTAGTCTGCGCATAGCGGCATTTACAGGAATGGCGGATCGCGAAGCCCTGGATGAGAGGCTCGCACAGCTAACAGAGCTTGAAGAAGATAGATTTCTAGCTGGATTCCATCAAAAAGTCCAAAAGGAGCGTGAAAAGGCATGGCACAATCGACACATCAAACTGCTCACCTTCAAGGTAAATGATTTAGTTCTATTATATGAAAGCACGTTTAATAAATTCCCAGGAAATTTTCAGATGCATTGGCTGGGGCCCTATGTCATCAAGGAGATTACTGATGGTGGGGTAGTTCAGTTGGTAAAGTTGAATGGAGAGTCATTCCCAGGGAGGGTGAATGGCAGCCGATTGAAGCCATACACCAGCGATCCAAATAAATGACTACATGGTGGAAGCACAGTCTTAGCGCTCCAGGCAGCTCAAAGGAGGCGCAAGACTATAAACTAAACTACCTAGGTTGTGGAGTTACGCAATTGGGAAACTGCACGGAACAAAGGAATGTCACAGTGTTAGCAGAAGTGCATGGGGAGCTACGCTATCGAAGAAGGGACTATGTAGGGATGTCGGAAAGTGACCGTTATGGTCACTGTTCATGACTTGATAGTGGGAAAACAACTAAATGGAGCGGGGGAGTAGCATTTAAGTCAGAATTTAAGGGCAAGATCTTTGAAAATCTGCTGCCAATCCAGCATTTATGAACGAATTTTGGGGGGAACAGTCAGATTTGAATTCAAAAATACCTATAAATTACAAGTGGCTGCCCAGCAAAAAACACTTGGCATTTTCAAAATTGAGGTATCGAGCTCTCAAGCATGTATGAACCATGAGTATTTTGAAGCTTTGATAGTGAGTTCAACGTTTGAGAAGTTTCCAAAGGAAACACAGGAGTTGTTTTCTAGTATCATGTCGGCGCTCGCAGAAACCGTGAGTGCTGGAGAAGCAGTGGTCACTAAGGGAGCTGCCCCGGGGGTAGCAATGGTAGCCGAGGGAGCTTCCCTGGAGGTTGCAAGTGGCAAAGTACCTACATAGGTACCCAAATATCTGACGATGCCCAGGCTGAGGGCCTACGCCAACCAAAGAGGGTCCGAAAACAAAGAAAGATGAGCAGAAAGTGACACTGTCGGTGCGCGCGTCACCCAGAAAGCATCCATAGAAAGTAAAGTTCATCGCGCAAGAGAAGGGTAAGGTGGTTGACCTAGAACCTGAAGAAGACAATGAAGAACTAAATATGGGTGGGGATGACATTGACATGGGGGGCGAGGACGTTTATGTTGAAGGATCTGACCCTATCTCTAAACTACCTGAATACATTCCTCCACGCTGAGGTAAGGCAAAGGTCCCTAAGGACATTGATGAGAGCAAGGTCACACTGCATACACCGTTGTTGTCAGACAAGATCGAATTTCACAGACCGCGCCTAGCATGCATCCCCCTCCAAAGCTGGAGGATTGGGATTTGGTTGATACGGAGCACTTTCCCCACTTATCGATTGATCAATTCATGCACCGTGTCTTCTATAAGGACACTGGTGTGACCGTGCTGGAGCCAAGGAAATGGATAAAATGGGTGGACATGGCAAGACTGCTAAACATGCTATGGGTGCCGCATTACAACTGCACGCACATAACCATGATAGTGATCAAGATGCTTCTGTGCTTGGTGCACGATGGGTGCCTATGGTTGGAAGAGCCCATACCAATCATTGACATGCTGATCCATAGGATCACTTGGCTGTCGCATTCAGGGCTAAATCTGACCATGGCATTTGGCAAAAAGATAGGTGAGCGCGACCTTGCCGACAAAATGAAGGACAAATTTAAGCTCTTCAAGAAGCTGCGCAGCTACTCCATTTCTAGCATAAATGACCCCGTGATCAAAGTAGCCACCCAGATCCTAGCTGGGAAAATTATGAGGAAGTGTTGTGTAGATGAAGTGTCGGCACCGGTTGTATCATTAGCGGCCCAGTGCGGGAAGGGCGTACAATTCAACTGGGTGTGCTACCTCTGCAGCGAGTTCCTCGCAAACTACAAAGAGGCATAGGACCACAACAAAACCTTTCATTATGCATGGCTATTGTTATCCACAGTACTAGTTGCATGGGAGTTAGGAAGGATAGTTAGTTTCCTCCGGTCACGCCGGATTTACTGGAAGCACCGAAGTTCGCTTCGCTCTAGGCCACCAAGGACCCCCAAAGGGTCAAGGATAGAAAAGTCTTTTGGATCTTGATGGAGATGAGTATCAACATGGCCATCAACCGCAAACTGTGGTTGTCACTGACTATCTTTGACTAGTTGGTAGGGTATGTGGCATTCAAGGTGGACTTCCACTATGTCTCCATGCGAGCGCGGAAGGACCCTGAGAAAAAGTGGTATGACCTTCCATACCTCACCACAAACGACACAATCCCGATGGTCCTCAACCGCTGGCCAACAGAGTGGCACACTGCCTCAGACTTGACAGTTGGGTCTAAAAAGTCTACAACGAAGCGTAAGAAGGAAGAGGCCAGACTAAATATGGAATAGTTGTCTGAGAAGCGGAAGAAAGAGGTTGAGGATAAAGCCAAAATAGAGCAAGCTGACACAAATCATACATAAGGACAGGAAGAAGAGGAGGAGCGTGACTCCGACAAGAGTTAGAAATCTCCTTCCCCAGAGACAGAAGAGGAAGAGCAGCAATCCGACCATGGAGGAGCAGACCTGGAGACTACTCTGTTCTGGGTTAAGCGCAACAGGGATCAGGAGAATGTAGGGTCGTAGAATAACTCCAAGGCCAGCAAAACATCCCTTGACCCAATCACCTTGACAGAGGGTGATTTGAACGACATTGGTGATGCGATGATGAATGTGACCACGGAACTGTTGCAGTAGTTGGAGCAGTAGCAACAACAGGCCTTGGGTGAAATTCAAATGGGTCTACGCGAGTTGCAGATCCAGATGTCACAGGTACAGACCAGTGTGGGGTGAAGCAGCGTGGCATCAACTAGTTTAGCGCTTGGAACATTAGAGGTAGCAAAAATGGTGTGCACACTAGACCCCAGGCAATAGCACTGCCCGATGGAGTGCTGACCACAGCAACAGAAGCTGACAAGGCCACTGTAAGTGCCCTCAAGGGGGTTGGGCTAAACTTGGCCGCGCTTCCTAGTGAAGCCCTTCACACTCTATAGGATGGTGTGATCGCGGAACTTCGGGCTCGAGAACAGCGTGCATTGAATGTTATCAGTGAAAAAAGGATGAATAATGCTAAGATGGTTGCATAGAAGAATTCTACCATTGATCTTCTTAAGGCCATCATGGACAAGAATGAGCATACAACCAAGGTAGTGGCTGAGGCATGTAGGATTGTTCCAGAGCTGGATATTCCTAAAGATGTGCCAATGGATGTGATAATTCAAAAGCTCGCTACCGTAGTGTGCAAAGTACAAACAGAACTGGATAAGGTTTAGTTTGATCTAAACCTTAAGATTGCAGAACTCGAGTTGTGAGCCCAGCTTTCGTCTCCGCCAGAGGTGAAGGAACAGCGCGAGGCTGCTGTCAAAGATGTCGCAGCAGCCATAGATGCTGCCGTGAAGGAGTGCACTGCTTTCTTTGAGCAGTCGCTCGAAGTAGTCACCAACCTACAAGAGGATCCCACAGTGTAGAGGCTGGATACAAAGGTGCGGGAGATGCAACAGAAATATGATGAGCTTAAAGTAACAGTGCACACAGTCACCATTATACAAATGTTAGCGAAGCTGCATGAAGTAAAGGCATTGAAGGAACAAGTGGATGTAGCTTAGAACAAGGAAGCAATACTCAAGGCCAGATTGGGGCCTTGGCTAGAGGCCTATGTAATCACTACCTCCATTAAAGGGAAATTGGCCAATCTGTAGACGACACAGCAGACAATTCAGAGCTAGCGACGGAGTAGCTGGTTGAGCAGGTGAAGCAGGCGGCAACAGAGTGCACCGCCGAAGTCGTAGTGGTACAAGTGGAGCTGGGAGGTCTTAACGACAAGATCTCCATGCCAGCAGAGTGACTCGAGGGCGAGGCACCAAATTTGTGTTGGGGGCTTGTTGGGAACGGGTCCCCTGGGGTCAATTTTGCGGTTAAGATCCTAAGTTTGGAGGTTAAAGGCCCATGTTTTGTGTAAATAATGTAAAGTCTCTGCATTTTGTGGCTGCAGAGCGTGAAGATGTAAGCAGTCAAAAAGAGTATTCGCCCTTAGTTTAGACAGTTTGTGTCAGCTTGATGAGATCTGCCCTTGGTACGCGGACCATGGGATTGTATAAGAAGGGAGTCTTAGAAGAGTCTCAGGGAGGAAGTGATAAGTTCTTGGTATAGTTCTGAGTAAGTTTATGGGTATGTGAGTGCTAAAAGTGAAGAGTCTTAGCGTAGGAAGAGGCTCTGCAGCTGAGTGCACGAACCCCTGCAGCTGTGTCTGCATGGTAGTCAGAGTCTGTACTGGAAATCTAGATTATCAACAAAGAGAAGTATTCTAGAATTGTTTGTGTATGCGTTATTTACGTTTGTTATGAATGTTGCGATTATGTTATGTTGAATACTGGGGTTATGGATTAATGCTATATTGATGCGTGAATCTATGTATTTTACTTTGTCATATGAATGCAAGTAAGAATATTTCTTTACGCGGAGATAATCACAATGCATGTTAAAGTTAACCAATACTTAAGCGAATCTCAGTAAATACAGAAGTAAGAATAATTACGGGGGCGTGTAAGTGCTTGATCTATCTATCTAGGGTCCACGAAGGATGATTAGAGACTTTCGCGAAGGCTTCAAGGATGAATAAGAGAAGTACTTTGATAAACCCTAAACGGCTTATCAATCTGCACGAAGGAAGGTTAGGGCATATAACCAACATCACAACCATTTCAAGGTGTGAAAACTTGGTTCCTGCATCCCCCCATACTGCTTTGAGTGAGACTTTAGTCTGCGCTCCGTGGGTTGATGCCGAAAGGGCCAATAGTGTAGGGATTTTCTTGGCTACTTAACGTTGAACCTCATTTAGGGCCCGTCAAGCCAAAAATGAGATTGATATGAAAACCATGGAATTAGAAGAGAAGCCTACAAAAAATGAATTTGTTGAAAGAAAGAATAGAACAATGGAAGAAATGGCAAAAGAAATGCTCAATGAAGCCAATCTACCATATAAATTCTGTGGAGAAGTAGTCTAAATAGTTGTCGACATTTTAAATAGAGCACAAATCAAATTGAAAAACTCAAATATGCCTTATGAATTATGGAAAGATAGACCAACTATGGTAAAACACTTAAATATATTAGAAGCAAGTGTTACAAAAAGACAAATGAAGAAAATTTAAGAAAATTTGACTCCAAAATAGATGAAGGAATTTTCCGTAGGTATGTATATAGAAGTAAGGGCTATAGATGTTACAATAGAAGAATAAACAAAGTATTCAAAACCATTGATGTAGGAGTAGATGAATAATTACCTCAAACTCAGCTACAATGAAATGAAGATGAAGAAGACGAAGAAATGGAAGAATAAATTGATCATGAAGAGAAAGAAGAGGAAGATGATGTTGGAAATATTGAGGGGGGGGTGAATCGGTATTTGTTTTTCGACTATTATTTTACCAGTTAAAAAATTTACATTCAGAACACAAGATGAACAACAAGAATAAATTCTTTTATTAATATCATATTTGCAGTAAAATAGATACAATATATATATATATATATATATATATATATATATATATATATATATATATATATATATAGTTCGAATATGTTGCCAAGCACCAACTTGGACTTTTGTGAGGCTCCAACCTCTAGAGCACCAACTCCCAGGACACCAATCCTTCTAGTTCCTGAGGCACCAATCCCAAGGACTTAGGAGCACCAACTCCCAAGGACACCAATCCTTCCAACTTCTAAGGCACCAACCCCAAGTGCTCCGTACCAATCTTGTCAAGCCATGTTTGATAGTAATGTTCTGCTCTCAGAACTCTTCTTTACTGAGTTCTGCCTGTTTACAGCTTCACTGTAGTCTCTATGCTACGCATCAATGGCAACTAGTCTTCTTCTGAAGGAGTCTTTACAACTCTTCATACTGTCCACACAGAGTCTGCAATAGCCTTCATGATCTCTGATAATGTCTCCACACAGCTTTAGCGAGTCTACTATTAGTTGCACTAAGCTCTGCACAAGAACCAACTTTTTGTTCAAGCATCTATTCTAACTGTCATAGTAAATGCTTCAACATGAATGCTTATCTACTGGCTACTTCTCCCTTCAAACAATGTCAGATAAAAAATTATTTATTACATCACAAAATAGTTCTTCAGACTACATTGTGTACCTGATTAATTCATCACAGGTCTGAGTCTTTCACAGGGTAACATGATCAACAAAGATGCTCATCCTTCGAATGCCTCCTGTCCTGTTGGACATTCGGCCCTGTTCTGTTCTGCTGGACCAATGGTTGCCTTTGTTTCTTCTAGTTTTTTCAACAACCTTAAACTTTCCTTGTTCTTTGTTTTTATATGCCTCATGCACCTGACCTTTTGGCTTCCTCCTTGCTCGCTTGAGTTTTTGTTTCCTCAAAACTCATTCGACCTTTTGGCTTCCCTCCTCGGTAGTTGTAGTTTCCTCTGTGCTCACTTGCTTCTTCGGCTTCCTGATCCTTTGGTCACTTTATCTTCCTCTACCTATTCGAATTAACCCGTGCTTCACAGGACACATTTAAGAGGAAGAGGGGCCGAATTACAATAGAAATGATGCTTATTAAAAATTATCAGAGAGGTCCCTTTTTTCAATAATAATATGCATACACTGGAATTTATTATTTACAGAGAGACTATACCAATAGGGAGGCCACACATGCCATGTCACAATCGCAATCACAATCGCAGTCATTCAGGCCCACTAAACTATCGGAAGCGTTTATTTATGCATTTGGCCTTAAGAACCCCAGCCAATACATTTATTGGAATACACAGGAATACATGGAAAAACCTGACCGAACGCTTAAGGCCAGACTTCAAATGAATTACACCCACATCTATAACTTCATCGGGTCCGCTCCTCCACAACGTTATCGCAATTGGCAGATTATAGCACCATCCCTTTAAGACTTGTGATTGATGAGGATGCGATATGATATTAAGTTGTAGTTGATAAACCCTTCGGGTTCGTGTGTAATCGCAATCAGCATCGTTCAGGCCTCCTGAACTATCGGGAGAGTTTTTTATGCATTTTTGCCTTCAAACCCCGCACAATACAAATATTCAAATACATAGGAATATATGAGAAACAACCAGCCTAAATGCTAAAGGGCGGACTTCAAAAACATTACACCTGCATCTATAACTGCATCGGGTTTGCATTGTAATCGTAATCGGCAGTCGCAGCTTTTGGAGGTCCGCAGCATATATCGCAATCAGCGCTTTGCGAGGTCCAATAGGCCAATGTGATATACAATAAATCAAACTGCAATGTTGCATCGGGTCTGCAACATATATCACAATCGAGGGTTTTGGCTAGTGGCTCATAATAGAACCCGCTAATTACAATATCACCGATATATATATATATATATATATATATATATATATATATATATATATATATATATATATATATATATATATATATATATATATAAGTATTCCACTCTTTGGCATCAATGGCATATATTACTCCCGATATGGCTCCTTGGCATGTATTACTCCCCTGATATGCTCTCTTATAGCTTTGTTTTGCTCTTTGCTCCTTCGATATGCTCTCCGATAGCTCTGTTTATGCTCCTCTGATAGCTCTATTTTGCTTTGATATTATGCAATACTCCTCTGATGCATAAGCTCCTCTTTTGATGAATTCCTCTGCCTCCGATAGTCTCTCCAATGGCTTGATTGTCTTGGCTTTCCTCTAGTTTCTCCTCTGGTTTCTTTGCTCCTATAATATTTCCATATTAACATACTCATGTTGCTTCATGGATCTGCTCTACTTGGCTTCATATCATCATTCACTTGCCCAGAATATTGCCATATTGACATCAATGACAACCTAGGTTAACAATCTCCCCCTTTGTTATTGATGGCAATATTCTTCTTCTCTCCCCCTTTGACATCAATGGTAAAGGAGTGCACAAGGACTCCCCCAAGTCAAACTATTACTCTTATTCATGAATAGTAGATCTTCATGGGTCTATTACTCCCCCTGTCATAGTGCTCTTCTTTTTACTCAAGATATAAGGATTGATGCTTTATCATCAATTAGCACATTATCCCCTCTTCATGTCTCAGAACTACTTTATCATGGCTTCAACAATGCTTAAAGATGCTATACTTCAATGCTTTCAAACAAATTGCAAATAGCCACACACAAAGTGTCCAAGTCCAAGTTTTCGTGCTTCAATCCATATTTTGTTGTCTCCACAGTCAGAATTGAGAGGCCTTCATAGTCCGAATCAAGAGAAAATGCCACTGAAATTGTCTTTCTTGCTATCTTTCTTCAGATCCGAGTTCCTTTGTGTCTCTGTGCTTCTCCTTAAGTCACTGCCATCCAGTATTCAACATCATTGCATTTGGATGAAATGGTGAGAGTTTGTGACTCACTGTTGCTATATTTTCTAAGTGACCAGTATCAACTTAAGCTATATTTGACTGCACAACATTCTCCTTTCTATAGTCTTTCTGATGATCCATCTTTTCCTTGTGTTCTTGTAAAGATTTCTACAAGTTATCTCCACTAGTTGATTTTTATATCCAATCTATGACAGTATTCCAAATTCTTTTTGTTGATTTGCATCTTTTTGCAATGCTTCAGTTTTGGTTATATGCTGCCAATTGCTCTTTCTTCATGCTCAATTTCAGATGTATCTGTTTGTTTGAAGGTTGCCTCTATTTGTGTCCATAATCTTCCTGTTCTCACATCAAATCGCTGAGTCAAGACATTTAACATCTGTAATATTAGCACCATAGTTATTTTCCCTATTTATCTAGTATTAAATGACCTTCTATGTTGCTCCAAATACTACTTAGTGATTAAGTGGAAAGCATCTTCAACAACAGTCCAAAGAATGGTTACAGGATCATGTTCTTCAATGGAGTACTCCTGAGAAATGATCTTTATCAAAGAATGATTGTTAATATAGCTCAACAAGGATTTCATAAGGACCCTTTCACTAATAGCTTATGCAATAATGATAAAGAATCACAAGATCCCCCTAACTATATGCGTCATCTCTTTTGGCAGAGTCTTCCCTTCAAATGCTCAGATTGTTGAAGGTCAAGTAAACAACATGTGTTGTTGGCTGGAGAGTTCAAGAGACTTTCGGATTGTATTTTCTTCCTTCTCCATACTTGTGTAACTTTCTTCTTTTGCATGGTTCTAGCTTGTGTAAGAGCCCAAGTTAAGTTACAATCACGTGCCATATGACCAATGTTATGACACTTGAAGCATTCTACATTATTCATGAATAAGAATTCATGATTTCTTCCTGCAAAATTGTTCCTTGGAGATTGTTGGGGACCATAATATCTATCTTTATGATATGCTTTACAATCTTTTGCCATGTGACCAAAGTTTGTACAAGAATAACAATAACCAAGAAATAAACTTTGGTACCTGGAAGATGGAGATTTCCTTGATGTACTTCTAAAGTCTTTCTGTCTTGAGTTCCTTTGATGATAACCATTGCTTCTAGCATCCTTGACATCATCTACATTTCTTCTTGGAGTAGGATTTCTTCCATTTTTGCCTTGATTTTTCTCCTTGCCTTTGCTGGAACTGGGAGCATCACCATTTCTTTCTAGCTTCTTCACATCCCTTTTGTTTGAAGCATTATCATTCTTGTTTGAGGATTCACCTGCATACCCGAGACCTGATTTATCAAATGGATATCTTTGATGGCTGAGCATGTCATCCAAGGCTTGAGAGCTCTTCAAGATTTTTTTCATCCCTTCAACCTTTTTTCTGAGGAAGACAATCTCTTCTTCCAATCTTTCACACTCATTATTCTTCCTAGCAAGTTGTTTCTCAGTTTCTTCCTTGATACGAGTAGCTTCATTTGCTTCTATTTTAAGAGAGATGATATATGACCTCATTTTGAAGATTTCTTCACTTTCCTTTGCTAGACTACTCTCCATTTCTTCCTTGATCCTTGTAGCTTTACATGTTTCAGCCTTGAGAAATTTGATGTTAGATTTTAATTTGAAGATTTCTTCATCCTTTGCTTTTAGTTGACATATCATGGTGTTTCTTTCCTTTTCTGCTTCATCAACCTGTCCTTCTATGATTTCCAATGCTTCCATTGTCTTCTCAGTTCATTGTGCTTGTTTCCTTGCTTCTTGTAGTTGAGATTTGAGAGAGGAGACCTCTACCTTGTACTGACCAATCTCTTCTTCAAGTTTGTTCAAGCTCTTGTGCCTTTGTTCAAGTTGACTTGAAAAGGTATCTTCCTGTTTCTTTGCTTTATCCAATTGATTTGTCATGGATATGACTTCTTCATGATGCTTTCTTTTTCTTTGATGAAATTCCTTCTTAAGCTTGGCAAGCTCTTCATCCCTTTCTTGTACTTGAAGCTTGACAAGGTCAACTTTCTCCCTTGTTTGATCTTGGTCACCAGCTAGTGCTATCTTCTTAAGTTCCTCATTTTCCTTTTTCAAATTGTTAATCTCTTCCATGGCAGCCATAAGTTGAGTGAGGAGATCTTCTACAAAATCTTTTTCATTCTCTTAATCTTCTAGGTCTGCTTTAGCCTTGATGTCATCATTCTCATTTTTAGCTTTAATGACCTGTTCTGGATTTCCTTCTTGATTTCCATCATCTTCTTGACTGATGGTCATGGTCAATGCTTCTTTTGAGTGAAGGCCATGAAGTTTGTCCCATATACCCTTTGCTGATGATATTTTCCTAGGTTGTTCTTTATAGAATCAGGTAGCCCATTCAAGATTGCCTTCATTGCTTTTGCATTGTACTCCTTGGATTCTCCATACATCCTGCTATCAAAAATCATTGATTTCCATATTCCAGTGCCTTGAGTCTGTAAGAAATTCCTCATTCTTGCTTCCCATATATTAAAGTTCCCATTGAACCATGGAGCCTCCTCAAATTGATTGTCTTCTATTTCAGTGGTAGAAGGAGACACATATTTAGGAGGATTGGAGACTTTCTTCCTTGACTTCGCCATTTGTGTTCTAAAGATCAACCTTCAAGCTGTTAGGCTTTGAATGAAGATACTAGCTCTGATACCAATTGTTGGAAATACTGAGAGGAGGGGTGAATCAGTATTTCTTTTTCAGGTATTATTTTACCAGTTAAAACATTTACATTCAGAACACAAGATGAACAACAAGAATAAATGCTTTTATTAATATCATCTTTGCAGTAAAATAGATACAATATATATATAGTTCCAATTTGTTGCCAAGCACCAACTTGGACTTTTGTGAGGCTCCAACCTCCAGAGAACCAACTCTGTTTTGTGAAGACACCAACCTTGGACTTAGGAACACCAACTCCCAGGACACCAATCCTTCCAGTTCCTGAGGCACCAATCTCAAGGACTTAGGAGCACCAACTCCCAAGGACTCCAATCCTTCCAACTTCTAAGGCACCAACCCCAAGGTCTCTGACCCAATCTTGTCAAGGCGTGTTTGATAGTAATGTTCTACTCTCAGAACTCTTCCTTACTAAGTTCTGTCTGTTTACAGATTCACTGTAGTCTCCATGCTACAACATCAATGGCAACTAGTCTTCTTCTGAAGGAGTCTTTACAACTCTTCATACTGTCCACACAGAGTCTGCAATAGCCTTCATGATCTCTGATAATGTCTCCACACAGCTTTAGCGAGTCTACTATTAGTTGCACTAATCTCTGCATAAGAACCAACTTTTTGTTCAAGCATCTATTCTAACTGTCACAGTAAATGCTTTAGCATGACTGCTTCTCTATTGGCTACTTCTCCCTTCAAACAATGTCAGATAAAACTTTATTTATTACATCACATAATAGTTCTTCAGACTACATTGTGTACCTAATTAATTCATCACAGGTCTGAGTCTTTCATAGGGTAACATGACCAATAGAGATGCTCGTCATTCGAATGCCTCCTATCCTATTGGACCTTCGGCCCTATTCTATTCTGTTGGACCTACGGCTGCCTCTGTTTCTTCCAGTTTTTTCAACAACCTTAAACTTTCCTTGTTCTTTGTTTTTATATGCCTGATGCGCCTGACCTTTTGGCTTCCTCCTTGCTCGCTTGAGTTTCTGTTTCCTCAACGCTCATTCAACCTTTTGGCTTCCCTCCTCGGTCGTTGTAGTTTCCTCTGCGCTCGCTTGCTTCTTCGGCTTCCTGATCCTTTGGTTGCTTTAGCTTCCTCTACCTATTTGAATTAACTGGTGCCTCATAGGACACGTTCAAGAGGAAGAGGGACCGAATTACAATAGAAATGATGCTTATTAAAAAATATCAGAGAGGTCCCTTTTTTCAATAATAATATGCATACACTAGACTTTATTATTTATGGAGAGACTGTACCAATAGGGAGGCCCCACATGCCACATCACAATTGCAATTGCAATCACAATTGTTCAGGCCCACTGAACTATCAGAAGCGTTTATTTATGCATTTGGCCTTAAGAACCCCGACCAATACATTTATTGGAATACACAGGAATACATGGAAAAACCCAACCGAACACTTAAGGCTAGACTTCAAATGCATTACGCCCGCATCTATAACTTCATCGGGTTCGCTCCTCCACAACGTTATCGCAATCGACAGATTGTAGTGCCATCCCTTTAAGACTTGCGATTGCTGCGGATGCGATATGATATTAATTTGTAGTTGATAAACCCTTCGAGTCCGTGTGTAATCGCAATCAGCATCGTTCAGGCCTCCTGAACTATCAGGAGCATTTTTTATGCATTTTGGCCTTCAAACCCCATGCAATATAGATATTCAAATACACAGGAATATATGAAAAACAACCGGCCGAAATGCTAAAGGGTGAACTTCAAAAACATTACACCCGCATCTATACCTGCATCAAGTCTGCAGTGTAATCGCAATCGGCAGTCGCAACTTCCGGAGGTCCGCAACATATATCGCAATCGACACTTTGCGAGGTCCGATAAGCAGATGTGATATACAATAAATCAAACTGCAATGTTGCATCGGGTCTGCAACATTATCACAATCGGGGTTTCGGGTAGTGGCTCATAATAGAACCCGTCGATTACAATATCGTCGATATATATATATAGATATATATATATATTTCTCTGCTCCGATAGTGTAAATTGCATATATATGTTATATGCTGCTCCGCCTCTGCCTTTAACTCTTCCGCATATATATATATATATATATATATATATATATATATAGATATATATATATATATTCCACTCTTTGGCATCAATGGCATATATTACTCTAGATATGGCTCCTTGGCATGCATTACTCCCCCGATATGCTCTCTGATAGCTCTGTTTTGCTCTTTGCTCCTCTGATATGCTCTCTGATAGCTCTATTTATGCTCCTCCAATAGCTCTGTTCTGCTTTGACATTCTGCAATACTCCTCTGATGCGTTAACTCCTCTTTTGATGAATTCCTCCGCCTCCGATAGTCTCTCCAATGGCTTGAATGTCTTAGGTTTCCTCTAGTTTCTTCTCTGGTTTATTTGCTCCTAGAATATTTCCATATTGACATACTCTTGTTGCTTCATGGATCTTCTCTACTTGGCTTCATATCATCATTTACTTGTCTAGAATATTGCCATATTGACATCAATGACAACCTAGGTTAATAGATGAGGAAGAGATAGTGTCACTAAATCAAAAATATCTATCCAGGTGTGTTCAAAAGTGTCATTCAAATAATCAAATACTTAGAAATAAATAACTGGGTGTTCAAACTAGAAGAAAAATTATAGGTACATCAAGCAATGAAAATATTGCCTTACAATCCATGATAGAACCCCAAAATTTTACACGAGTTAGTCAAGAGGAACATTGGATCAAGGCTACGAATGAAGAACTCGACCAAATTGAAAAGAATAAGATATTGGAAATTCTGCCAAGACCCAAGCACAAGAATGTGATTGGAACTAAGGGGGTTTTTAGGAATAAGTTGAATGAAGATGGACAAGTAGTCAAGAAAGAAGCTAGAATAGTATGTAAATGGTATGCACATGTTCAAGGTGTTGACTTTGAAGAAACCTTTCCACCATTTGCTAGAATTGAAGCCATAATGTTTTTTTCTCCGTTGCATGCTTCAAAAGATTTGAAGTTTATCAGAACGAGCTAATTCCTAAATGGATGCCTATAGGAAGAAGTGTATTTTGAATACCCCAAAGGATTCCAACTTTCAAAAAAAAAAAATATGTGTGCAAATTAAAGATAGGCCTTTATGGGTTAAAACATGCACCTAGGGCCTAGTACTTAAGGACAAATAAATATTTGCAGTAGAAAAGTTTTAAGGGACAATAGAAGAAAACCTTTATAGAAAAGTTGAGAATGATAATTTCTTGATTATTGTTGTTTATGTAGATGATATAATTTTTAGTAGTGTTGTTGATTTCATGAGTAAAATTTTTGCAGTTGATATGTAGAAGGAATTTGAAATGTCTATGCTAGGTGAATTGTCCTTTTTCCTTGGACTATAGATTCATCGCTTATCAAAACAATTTTTTATCTCCCATACTAAATATCTCAAATAAATATTAGAAAATTTGGATTGGAGACTTGCACACTAATGAGCATGCACATGGTAATAGGACGTAAACTCAAAAAGGATGATGAATCTCTAGAAGTAGATCTAATAGTGTAGAGGTCTATGATTGGTAACTTGTTTTATCTAATATCCTTAATACCAAACATTATGCAAAAAATAGGACTATTCAAAAAAATTTAGTCAAATCAAAAGGAGACTCATGTGAATGCAATAAAGAGGATTTTCAAGTACCTGGAAGGGATTATAGATTTTGAATTAAGGTGTCCAAAAGGCACAAATGTTTCTCTTAACTCTTAAAAATATGTATATTTGTTTGGTCATAATGATAACAAAAAAATAATCAATGGGGGATCCTTCTTTTTATGTATTTGTTTAGTTTCCCGACTCAACAAAAAACAAACTTCAATTTCCATATCCATAGTTGAAGCATAGTATATTGTAGTTACATCTGTTGCACTCAGGTTTTATGGATGAGGAAAAATATCAAAGATCTTAAGGAAGATTATGATCTACATGTTCCCATTATGTGTGATAACGCTGGTGGTATTAACACCTCTAAAAATATTTTTATTCACTCAAAGGCCAGGAATATTCACATCAAATATAATTTTCTCAGTGAATAGGTTTTATATCAAACTATTAAATTGGAATAAATTCCAATAAAGAAGCAAGTTGTAGACATATTCACTAAACCTCTTGTCAGAGAACCTTTTGAATATTGTAGACAAAGGTTGGGAGTGATCTCTCCTTGATAAGGGGGAACAACCCAGTAATTGTACTTGCTCAGTTCTCTTGTTTTCGTACAAGAGGTGTTACTGACAAGGGAAGTAGTCTATCAATAAGACAAAATTATATAAACAAAGCATTTTATGAGTCTAAAGAAAACCATGTTGTTGATCATGGTAATCAAGTTGCATTCAAAGGAAATAAAAATAAACATAAGAATAGGGGAAGTGGTCTCAAAAATAAAGAAGAAGAAGAATAAATGTTGCATGCTAATATAGATAGACACAACCTTGGTAGGGGGAGCCTAGATGAATACAAAGGAGAATATGAAAACATATGGAGAGATTGCACACAAGGGGAGTCATCAACCCAACGAAGTTGTAGCTATGAACAAGAGAAGTAATGACTAGATCAATCCTTTGCCATTGATTTCAAAGGGGAAGAAATAAATAGACACAGTGATAATCAGACATGAGAAGAGCCAATAGATATGGGGGGTTCTAATCATTAGTACATCAATTCTTGGACTATGTATAGTGTTGCCATCAATAACAAAGGGGGAGATTTTTGAACAATGTGTTATCATTCATGCCAAAGATAAAGAGCATGATGCATATTATGTTTTCATTGATATTAGGTGGATGTAGTAGAGGACCATCTAGGAAAGCAAGGTGTAAAGGAGGAAATAATGCAAAAACCCAAATTTCAAGGCATAAGGAGCAAACACCCAAATTCACTAAAGATTGTGCAATTTCAAGAGGTATATAATGAAGCAAGTCAAAATCATTGATCCATATTGATTGTGGAACACCTCTATGTGTTCATAATTTAATGGAAAGGGGGTGTTTGGTCATCTAAGCATCCAGGCATCCAAGTGTACATAAAACGTGTACTCATTAAATTTATCCAGATTCTAGATTAAAATATTAGAAAGAAAATTTATTTGGACCCTGTTAGGGTCCTATAATTTTTATAGGATCGTTTGATTATAGCTGATCATTATTATGTTTGAAATGTTGTAAATAATATTCCATGTTGTAAGTTATTTCCAGAAAAAGGTCAAAACCTTAATAAAAATCAAAAGATATGCTTGCAAGTCAAAATGCAGCATTAGAGGATAATTAAGTATGTTTAGATTAAATTAATCACATAATTTAAATGTGATTAAATAAATTGTAATAAGGCCTTGGTACTATAGCTTTGATTTTAGTGCAGAGTTGAAAACAACAAATGGATATTTGTCATATGTGGTTAAAGGTGCACATGTTCACACTCTCGATCACATAGTTTTTTCATCTGACAGCTCCAGCGCCCCCCCCCCCCCCCCCCACCATGTCTCCCTTTATCAGCGGGGGGGGGGTCTGAAAAGTTGTTTACCTCTTTGGGCCCCATCTCTACGTGTCTCCTTCTCGTCACTTCAGACCCCCCCCCCTCCTCGCATACCGCTAACTGCTCCTAACCCCCTCCAAAATCCGCCAACCTTCTCCCCCTTTCCCGTTAGCTCTTCCCGCGCACTCCTCTCCACTCCTATAGCGACACCTGGCCATGTTCATTACATAATTAACATTTGACCTTGTTTTCACTCCCGCACCACTCATTGCCTACCATTTGGACTGTTTTCCCCACTCACCTCCACATTATTTCTCCACATCATCCCCCACCTCCATGTCACCTCCCGCCTCCACATCATATGTTCATTTCATGATTAGTTAAAACTATGTTTTTTTCCCTATACAGCACAAGAATTTAAAACATGGTTTACAAACAATTGAGAGTGAATTTTCAAAATCAGAAAGAGGTTTTTGTTGCTAACATCCACATGCACAAAATATCTCTCAGTTTTGTAATAACTATTATTTATTTAGGAGATTCGGATGAAGCTTTGCAGGAATATTTTCCTGAAGTTTCCTAGTTTTAGCCAGTGTTTTCAAATACAGTTTTTGAGCAGGTGGAAATTAATTTTTAAAAAATGAAAGAGGATTTTGTTTCCAACATCAGTATTTTAAAAAACCTCTCTCAGTTTTCTAATAGATATTATGGTTTGGGATATAAAAAGGGATTACAGGACCATATTTTTCAGAATTTCAGGAGGAAAAAACTCAAAGACAGTTAGTGACTTGGAGGCCACCTCATCAAATAATAGTTGCTATCAAATTCAAATTTCTCTTCTTTGTCACCAAAAACCCACAAAGATAGTGCCAAGTAGATTCATTAGTTTTGAATGTCCTATATTTCAATTATATTTGTGTAATACAGTTTGAGATATTTGTAACAAATCTTGATACTTTTTCAAGATATTTTAGTTTATAATTTTTATAAATAGTTAATCATTTGAAGCAAGAGATGTTGGTTTTTGTACGAAGAAAACTATTGTATATTGCTAAAGCACTAGCGGATTTTCCAAGTAATACATAAGCTCTTTCATAGGATTCTTGTGTCAAGTTGTTGGTGAAGTGTATCTATTTGTCATATATGTTTATATTTCTTTGTTTATAGCACATATTTGTTTTCCAAATCCAAATTATTCAAGAGATAAATAAAGGACATAAATTGTTTAAATCTACACTCTGCACCCAGCTACGAATAATTTCTATGTTTTCTTCTGATCTTTAAATATATAATTCGGGTAGCGATGCTCTATATCTAAAGTGAACCTTAAATTTGTTCTTCTTCTCCATTTCACAGACCTTAAAGAATCCATCCGGTTTGGCTACCCTGCCTTGTGAGATCTATCTGTAGACACTGCAGTCAATCTGTATTTTATGTAACAGAATCCATTTCCCAATGGTAATCTAGTTATCAACCAACCATTCAAATACAAATCAAACCCCAAACTTCATAACCAGCCTAATATTCAGTCAAACAAAGTTAAATCTTATAGAGAGAGCCCTCTCTGAAGCTGGTAGGGCTAGATCCCATCTTCCAAAGTTGGTTTGTGGTTACCTTGGTGATTTTCTTCCGCAACCTCAGAAAATTACTGAGTGCTAACAGACCCTTGATAGACGATTGAATTCCATTTATTTCATGTCATATCTTGGTATCCGAATATTTGGTAAATTGACAAAGTAATCATATTCCAGATTCTTATCTCGACTAGTAGGCATACATGTGGTGCCTAGTCAACATGCAAGTAATAGAAAGAGAATAGGGGGAAAAATAATTTGTTAAAGAGTGTGTTGTTTTGTTGATCAAACATACATTTTTGCAAAATCATATGGCCAAGGTCCACTTCGGGACCCCTCAGAGTGTCCGTTGATTAACTGAAGGGGGTATGATATGCCACCTAGGTGGTAAACTGTTAAGACATGTGGTAGAAGCAAATCATGACACGGAGTAAGTGACTTTGCAGATGATGTGGTAGGCTTTCCTAGACTTCAGATTCAATTTGGAAATTTTGTTTTAAAAAGTAATCTAGGTATCTAGATATTAGGATGACTTCAAATGGCATCCTCATTAAAATACTTAGATTCCAAATTTATTGGGCAAATTATTTTAGACCAAGGTCACAACACATGGTTATAGGTGTTTGGTGGTTTATCTCCCAGATCTAAAGGATCATGAAAATTAAAATTTGGGTAATCCAATATTACACACTACGAAAATCAAATCTACAGAGTCTGGATACTAGGGGTTCTATCTAGTATTACATGCAAACCTAATCTAGGTCATCCATATATGTGGCTCCTTCTAATGATTTTTTATTTGAGGTTCCAATGTTGGTTATGCCCATGATCTTAGCCCATTTTTTTTGGTTGGCTTACAATATTAGACACAGAAGGACTTCCAAGACTTGATTTTGGACCAGATCATGTTTTTATAATTTTTTGGCCCATATCTAGATATGTGTTATAAATAAATCAAGCTATAAGAGTATAAGGTGTATGCGTGATCGAATGTACATCTGAGGAACTAATTGAAAATAGATTAAACGGGATGATGATGAATATTTTTGAAGATGAATTCTGAGGAGGATGTTTAGAGCTAAGGAATTCTATCCATGAAATAGGGTGAAACTATTAGAGTAATAGAATGTTGTGATTAGTAAAGAGGAGAATTATATGGAGAACAACGTGTGTGAAAAAGTTTGCAATGTGAGGTATGTAATAATATTTTTTAAGGTGCACATGATGAGAAAAAATATGTATATGTCATAATAAGTGAGAAGTGTTGTTGTCTAAAGTTTACATCAATGAATACCTATATAAACAAGAAGTTGAATTAAGCCCATAATCTTAAATTTGAACAATGTTGAATAGACCTAGTATGTAAGTTGAGATGTACAAAATATGTTGTGATGAACAAATAAGAGTACTAGGTGAATAATTGTGAAGAGTAATATAATTATTTGAAATAAAGAGATTGGTGTATCCTTCAAGTTTGTGCCTATAAGTCAAGGAATTAGTATCTCCTTCAGGTTGGTGTCCATAAATCAGGACATTGGTGTCTCCTTTATATTGGTGCTTATAAATTAGGAAATTGGTGACTCCTTTTGGTTGGTGCCAGTAATTTGATGTAATAGTAGGTTGGCGCCTACAAGAATATCTACACAAATAATTTTTTTGGTTTTCTCCCTTAAAGGTTTCCACATACATTTGGTGTTTTCATGTCGTGCTTGTATAATTGATGTTTATCTAGTTTAAATTATTTTTAAATTGATCAACTATCCATTATACTAATTCACCCCTCCTCTTAGTATAATCATAAATTAAAATGAGAATACATATAACTTTGGTCAAGAAAGATGTTATAACGTAATAGGGTGTTTATGACCTCCAATATAATAGCTATATTATTATCTAGTTCAATGGCGAGATTTTGGAAGAGACCTTGTGGCTAAATGGGGTGACCATCATTGTATGTTTTAACCCTGTATAGAAATTACCTGCAAACGAATTCTTAAAAATAGAAAACAAACAATGGAGAAAAAAAAAAAAAAATACACATATATTTTCTCATGGATCCCAAAACCGAGACTACCAGATTGATTTTTCATTATTTTCCTTTTAATGTTACAATACATAAATATACATGCTGAAGCATTCATAAACCCAAATACATTAACCCTTGATTAGAACATAATCATAGTTCCCTTGATTGGATCTACAAAATACCATGGGCAGAAAACCATCATGATCAAAACCATGTGTGAAACCCATGCACAAAAACATAGGTAGGATCACCCACCTAATATAGGGTCCAAAAAAAATTTCATGGGGCGCTACCCTGGACCCCATACAGGGGGGCTATGACCCCCCTAAAACCCCCCCTATTGCACCTAGTGTGACGAACAGGGGGGCTTTCGCCCCCCTTGTCCCCCCCCCCACGTGTGCGACTAGTCATGGAAAGAATATAACACACCCAACAATCATAAGCCCTAAGGGTGATGGAGGCAATGTATTAGTTCCATAGATCCTAACTTGTGACCACACATATTTAGAATGACACATGCAGATGCCCCTTGGTCAATGATGCAACGATGGATAATAATGTTGCGAATGGTGATAGGTATTTGGAAAGTGACTAACAATGTGAGTTAAGTTTTAGAGTTATCTAAATAAAAAATGATGAGGATTGAGTCAGTAGGATGAAATGTCCCTAAATTTGAGAATAATGATTTCCTCTAAGATGGCCATGTTTAAAAAAACTCAAGCATAGACAAGGTTGTAGGGGATTGAGCCAAATTGTCTTCAATGTTAAAGCTAGGGGATACTTTTGCATGTTTGTTGCAAAGAGGTGTGCGATAGAGGTTCCTTTGGTACTCAAAAGATATGATCAAAACTAGGATGTGGGATCATCAAAAGAATGTTAGCAATAGGTGGACTGGAATACAATGAAGTTAGATTAGGTTTAATGGGCATACTATATTGGAAATTATAAGTATGTAGGTGAATTTTTGTGAAATTTATGTAGATATCCCAATTGGTGGGATCACTTGCATGAACCATGGGTGGCTAGTAATAGGGTCCAATATTTTTATTAGATAGCCCCGCTTCATGTTGGGTTGGTATTATTCTTTGCTATAGGAAAGGAACATTAGAGTTAAATATTATTGTTAGGGAAGAATTTTTTGTGGAGTGGGTGTTACTCCTTCTAATGCAAGGGGACACATATTTCACATGTTTTCCTTCTTTAAATTAAAGTTACATATCTAGGGCCATTGATCAGTGCATGGCCAAATTCATTGCATAATTCACAATGGAAGTTAGTGTAGAATCTATTGTTCTTCCCTTGCATAGGTAGATTACTATTACTAGAATTATGATTCTTGCTCCCATTAGTGGTATTTTCCCCAACTTGGGGAGTCTAGTTCTTAGGGTTTCCACCTTATCTCTAGTTACCTTTCTATTTACCTTTCATTTGTTACATCCAATTATTCTATTGAGATATAGGGTTGACCATTTTTAGTTATTGGAAGGATTTTTATTGTCACGTGGGGGAAGACTGACCAAAATTAATTCTAACATGTTGCTAAGCATGGGGTGGTAATGTAGCTTCGTGAGGTGGACTGGCGAAAGGATAATTTGGGTTCCCTTAAGAAGGGTTTCCCATAGGCATCATAGGACGTGGACATTCCTTGACTATTTCATTGACTATTGTAGGAAGGTCCTTACAAGGGTAGGTTTTCTTGTATGCGGTGAAAAGGCATCCAGGCCCTAGGAGAGCCAATATAATGAGTTCTTATTTTTATTATTGGCATTCCATACTATCAAAGGAAAAATAGGATCATGCCATGTTTTCCAATGGGAGAGGTGGCCCATAATGGTTCCCATACAATTGTCTCCATAGGGAGGAGGAATTTCTCTACATGGATTGAGGTGTGCCATGGACTTGGTAAGTTTATTTCTAACATTAGATGCTCCTAATTTGGGTTGACTAAAGGTCTAGGGTCAAGTAGCATCATATATGACTATGTAAAGGTATCCCAATTATGAATATATAAAATAAAAATATTGCATTTTTAGGATTGTTTATCATCCATTTGAGGCATAATGGTGGCTATGTATTTTTTGATAATGGAATAAATGGATTTGATAGAGAAGTATAAAAGAAATTTTACTCTAAACATTCCAAACACTAAAATTTCTCCACCACTCATGGATGTGATTTTCATTATGCATGGATGAATTCTTCCTAAAGAAAGTAATAACCTCTAGTCCCATGTCATGACATATCGATAACTAGAAAAAGGTGAGGAATACATTAGTCGACGGTGTGAAGTTGACATGAGCCCTATTTTCACTAATCTACAATTTAGAAAAGGGGCTAGTTTAAGTTCTTTAGAAAGGTATTAGGTGAACTTATTTGTCACTAATTCTATTGGAATAACACCACAAATGAAATTTCATAATGTGTTTTATGGGTCTTCGCCTAGGTTCCCTTCAAATTTTGGGATATCATAAGGAAATTTTGTTGGCATCGAAAACCATGTAGAGTCATGATTTATTGTTTCATTTTTTAGATTTATTAAATTTGGTAGATTCAAAGAAGCTAAGAATGACAAATTTGTGTTGAATACTGGAATGAGGAAGGGTGAATCAATATTCTTGTTTCCCAAATTATTTTTTCACTTAAATTTCTTATTCATTATTTATTTATGGAATTAAAATAAAACCATCACATAATTAAATGAACACAAAAACACATATTTAACATGGAAACCCTTAAAGGGAGAAAACCATAAATACTTCTTTTTTCTGAGAGATATTTTCTTTTGAAAATCACATAAAGATTCATTTGTTGATGTGTTTCGAACCAACCAGTGTGGTTCATCGTCTGGACAAGATGAAGAATTAGATCATGGTAGCAACTTAAATATAGGTTCAGGGCATTCCAACGGCTAAATTGAAACAAATACATTTGGTCGGGTCATAAATTAGGTAGAGGAATAATTATATAGAAATACCATTAAATAAATAAAATATATTCAAGATATTATTTTAATATATAAATTATGATAGACTTAGATTAAGGGATAGGAAAAAACTAAAAACCACATAAATAAAATAAGATTAAGGAATAAAGAAGGGATATAATAAAAAGAAATAAATATAAGATATTATTTAAATATACAAATTATGAAAGATTTGGACTAAGGGGGAATAAGCTAATAACTAAAAATAAAATAAAAAAGGGGACTAAGGACAAAGAAGGGAATCTACCTGATCCTCAAAATGAGGCATGGGATATATAAAAGATAAAATTACCAAAGGTAAAAAATAAAATAAAACTAAAGGACCATAAATAATTTAATTGAAACGATTAATAAAAGAAAACTCAACAAAATATATAAAATCAAAACTCCATCCAAAAAATAATAAATAAAACTAAGGGAAAAATAACTAAAGGGACAAAAACAAAATTAACAAAGGAAAGGGGGACAAAGATGAGAACCAAAATTGGGGCCAGAAATCCAAAAATAATATTAAAACCATTCATTCAAAACTAAAAATTAAATACAAAGGGAAACAAAGAGATAAAAAACAACCAAAAGTATAAGGAAATGCTAAGAGGAAAGGGCAGGGATCCAACAGCTGATAATTTTCCAGCCATCATCCCTATTAAGATTGTTAGCCCTCCTTTCAATTTTATTGGCCTCCCTAAATTTCCAGTGATGAAAGTGAGCAATCTTCACAATAACATGAGCCTCCTCAATGCATATGTGATGCTTCATCTTATCCACATGTTCTGCCAAAGACGAAGAGCGGGTCCTCCCATGGTTGATGTCAGTTGCATGCTCATCAATACTCTGATTTATAGAGTGGCTTGTTTCACCAATGTATGAGGTTCCAAAAGAATAAGGGATAACATAAACACCCTTCATATCCTTGGGGTCTACTTGGTCCTTTACAGACTTTAAGGAACTACGAATGGTTCTAATAGGCCTAAAGCATGAGGGAACATTATGCTTCCTAAGGATTCTCACAATCCTATTAGTGGTCCCTTGGATGAAAGGAAGATGCACCCCTGAAACACGATCATAGGGGTATTTCTTAAGCCTAGGACCTTTGTTAGATTTAAGGAAAGATTTATGCCCTTAAAATCTATTATATCCATTATATGCACCCACCTATAGTTAAAAAAAAATTAAGGCACTAGGCTCTGACCTATTGGAGACACCTATGCCCAAATTTTAGTAGGCATCCACCTATAGGGAACACCAATCACCAACTAGTGTTGTTCAATTATCTAGCTCTTTCCTTTCTTCACTATGTTTCAACAACTACAATTTTTGGCAACTGTATTGTCTATATTACCCTCATTACTCTTCTTAAACATTCATTGATATATTACCTCATATGTACCCTTTCTCACTCTTCCTTTTTATTATTCAATCTTTCTCTAATCTTCTCTTTCTTCACCACACCATCAATAACTTCTATAATTATTTCTCTTATGTATTTATGGTTTAGATCCTTTCTTTACCATGGGTATATTCCATGGTTTTACCCATGTAAATCCTTGCTTGAGTGTATCAACACATGGTTTTACTTTTGAACTAGTCAATGGTGTTGGAGTACTTAAGCTCCTTTTCTTTGGTTCTTTTCTCCATATGGCCACATGCTAAAATTGAGGGATAGTATTTTCATTCCCTTTAGTACTAGATGTCAAACTCTTGGATCCCACTGCATGCCACTGGTGTTGTTGGGATCTTGCTTTTTCATGTTTTTCAACCATTTATTTTACTTTTTACCACTCAAAACCTATACATACAACAATATATTTCCCGCTTATTATGCATTTTTAATCCCTGATCCCAAAACCCTTTGGACATGCATAGTGAGGTAAAATTTTCTTATTTTTATTGATTCATAAGTCTCTGATAGTTTAAGTGAGTTTTAATTTCTTTTTACTAATGTGCTTAGCTTGATTTTGGTTCTTGCAATGTAGTTTCGGTACCCGATCATGGTGAGCATATTTGTGCCCTTCTAGAACAAATTCTACCACATGAGTTTTGTAGCCTTAGGTGTCAAATAAATTTTAGAGTGGTTATATTGCACCCAAGTTTCACGTGTGAGGATCCAACACCAAAATAGTGTTACAAGTTAGAAGTTCTAGATTGCCAACTTTAGGCATGATTCCTAACATGATGAAGGCAAATTTGAAAGTCTTGAAACATGGGTTTCCTCCTAGTATGGAAAATTGGGTCAATAGGAGACGTTTTCCAAAATTTAGCATGGTTCAAGAGATATCCCTAGTTCTTTAACATAAATCTACCTAAAATGCACAAATTTTCCTATATTTTCAAATAGTGCCTAGATGGGAAGGACCCTCAACCCTCGCTAATGTTTTGCCCTTTCATTTTGTTTATTTTATATTGCAAGAGTGTTTCATTTAAAATGTATTAAATCTTTGTTTGTATTATATCAATTTTCTTAGTTAGAAGCTTATCATGTATTAAGTTACTTTCCTTTAATTTCCAACATTTACATCATGTAGCTTTGATATCTTAGTTTAAGATGATCTATTTTCTTTACACATCTTGACGCCTTTACTGCTTTACATTTCGTTTTGATAGAATTGAAACAATAACTAGAATTATCTTCCTTTTGAACCCAATCTACTAATCAATGCATGAACGCTACTTATTGATTGAAATATTGCATTCTAAAAATTTTCTAAGGGGTTCGAGACAAGGATTGGCTAGATGGATTTTAGTTTTAGTGTGTTTATTAGCATTTTGATTTAGTTGTTGAAATTGATTGCTTGGTAGTTTATGACATTAGATAGATTAGGGATTTGATCACACATATATTTTTCTAGAATCTCCAAGTATCATAATCCCAATTTGATAACCAAATGTTGGTAATATAATACATATATTTTGATCAACATTTTTAATGCCATTGCCGAGGAGGTGCTAAAAATATATTAGAGTGTTAGTAGTTTTATTGATTTTTCCAACACTTGGGTTAGGTTCCTATACTACTATTGTAACATCTTATTGTTATTAGTACAACCCCCTTATTATATTTTTGTGCACATGTAGTCCCCATATTGTTATTATTGTGCCCCATAGAAGCCCACTATTGTTATTATTGTGCCCTTACATTATTATTGTTATGTCGGCTCTGATTATATTATGACCCCTTAGACTCCTATATATAGAAAGGAGGTTTGGTCATTTGTATCATCTAAGAATTGTTCATTTGTGTAATGTAAAGGAGGTTTCCCCCTCAAAGAGGCTTATTCCTAAGGTGTTTCTCTATCTTTTCTATCTTTTGGTGAGCTAGTTTCATAACATTAGGTATCAGAGCTTTGGATTCTAAGGTTTCGCTACTCCAAACAGATCATCATGGATTTGTCGCTATAACTTTGTTTTTGCGATGTTTCAGAAGCTAAAAGAAAACCCATTTGAGATAAAATCACGTTGAACCTCGGGTCCGAATTTCAAATCTTGTCTCACTATATTTTAGGAAATATGATCTAAGGAAGTTATGGTTTTTGCAAGCTCGAGAATTTCATCTAAAATAGGTAATTGTGGAAGTTTCACTCTAAAACTAAGAAAATTCAGAAACTAAGAAAAAACCCATTTCAGAAGAAATCTATCTGAACCTCAAGTCCAAATTTCAGAGCTTGTCTTGCTATATTTTCAGATATATGATCTGAGGAATTTAGGGTTTTTGTAGACTCCTGAATTACATATTAAACAGGTGACCTTGGGAACATCATCATAACGTTCTCTCTGAGCATCAGAATGAAATTTCGTAAGAAGTTACAGAAAGAGGACAACCCGCATTTTGTTTGGGTATAATTTTTAGAACCTAAGGTTGAAACAGTGACACGTGGCATGTTGTACAAGTTCACTCTACTGAACTAGTCTATAATTAGGTCATCACGGGATGTTGGGAATAGATCTTTCTTCAGGAATCCAATTGCGATCAGACTTGCGAAGTTAGAAAGAGGACTCAGAGGGATATTACAGACAAAAATTTCAGAACTTAAAGATATGAAAGTACAGAGTTACAGTCATTTCAAGATCGAGCTCCTAAAATCAATAAAAAGCAAGATGAGGAAGTTTGATGGCAAGGATCCGGTAAATTGGATAATATAGATGGAGAAATATTTTGAACTACATGGTGTACCATTGTTGCAAAAGGTACGTATTGCATCTAATTATTTAGAACCGAATCAATTTTTTTGGTATAAAGGGCTTTGTTCTCATAAACCACTTGTCACGTGGTCAATTTTCACAAAGGAAATGATAGCACATTACGAGAATACAAAGATAAACACCTTCTTTAGCCAATTGATAAATCTCAAACAAAAGGGTTCAATGGCAGAGCACATTGAGGACTTTCAAAAATTGAATATAAGGGTAAATTATATTCCAGAGAAGAAAATGGTTGATGCCTTCATTAGGACTTTAAAGGATAACATTCAACATGAGGTTCGTCTTTGGGAACCTGATTCATTGGAGAAGGCATTCAGGTTGGTAAGAAAAATTGAAAGCGAAATTATGGAAACAAGGAATCCAACCACTCATGACTATAATTATGGAAGTGTTTTTTCTCCTAGACTTCCACAACCTACAAGGTTTACACCACAACAATTGGAAGAAAAAAGAGAAAAAGGGCTTTGTTACAATTGTGATAGCAAATACACTAAAGGTCATAAGTGTGCTCAAAAGAAATTATTTTACATAGATTATGAAGATGAGGAAGAAAATGATCAAGAAACATCAAAAGAAGAGGATATACACCAGGAACCCACCCTAGAGAAAGAAGAAATGAATCAGACCATATCTTCTAAAGCATTGGAAAGAATTACCACTTCTCAAACTCTCAAGATAGATGGACATATCAAGAAGAAAAAAGTTCAAGAAATGAAAGATCACATCGAGAAAAAAGAAACGAATACTGTTATCCTCCTATTGCAATAGGTTTCATATTTCATGATTGACCGTTTTACATGCCAAATATGTCACCTTTTCATGCTGCAAGGTTCCATATTTCCAAGAAGTTCCATTTTGAAGAATCATACCATTTTTGAAGAGTTTTACAGATAAGGGAAATCCAAACAGCTTAATATTGGCTTCCCTAGGTTTAAATTGCTTGTTTTAGAAGATAGAGAATGAATATCTTTCCAAACAGCTTAAGCTTGGCAGATGAGTAGCTAGGTAGAGAAATGAAGGAGCCCAACTGCTTAATCTAGGCCCTTGGAAGAAATAAGGGTACACTTAGATAAGAGGGCAGTCAAAAGAAAAGAAGATAATCAGGGTCTGCAAGTCCAAGTGCACCCATACAAAAAGAAGAAAAAATGCTAGGTGAGTAGGCTGGGTAAGTAGTTTTGTGGTTGCAGAATCAAGCTATGTGATCCATTTCATGTTTTCAAGTGTTATATCTATTCAGATCACAATTATGAGACTGTTTTTTATTTGGAGGAGCTCAAGCGAGGCATGTCTAACTCTCCCTTCTTCTTATCACCCAAATCATTCACTAATTTCCCCTATAAGATGTTAAGATCTGCTTGATATCTTTAAGAATCATCATATTCCATAACATTTGCCTAAGCAAAGATTTGCTTTGCTAAAAAGGTGCTCATATTTCTTCTGTAAGTCATTTTTCCCTTTTAAGTGGCCTAAGATCTCTGAACTTAGCGCTTTCTTGTCATTTTCATATTAACTTCTAACATTATTATGTAAATCCCTATCTATTTCCCCTTCCCCTTACTAAAAAGTACTAAATAGCTCCCCTAAATACATATCCCCTCCCTCTGGTTGAAAGATAACCTTGACTATGCTTGGGAATTGCTAAGTTTGCCTGAAACTTAGCCAGAACCCTCGGTTGCCTCTCAAACCATCTTCTAAATGCATTAGGACTCATTCCTATGCATAAAATTCCCCTCCAAATGTATAAAATCCATCTTTGGCCGTGTTTTACCTTTACCAAGGCATAAACCCCTTTTTTGGCCATAAACCCTTCTCAAAGCACATAAAACCCCTCTCAAGTGCCTTTGAACTCCTCCAAAGCGTGAAATTCCTTTTTTAGGTTATCGGACCCCTTTCGAGGCCTCAAAAACCCCTATTACCCAATGTTTTGACCCCCCCGCACATAAATAAATCAATTTAATATTCGGGTGGGCCCCCGCACAAAACCTGTCGTCAGCTCCGCGCTCCATCAGCCCTCCGATCCGCCCTCCCAGATCCAATGGCTCTCGGCGATTTTGGAGCCGCCCTAACGTCCGACGGTTAGCCTCCGATAGGCTCGCGATTTCCCCACCGCACAATCGACGTGTGTCCACCCTTGATTGCAACGGAGCTCCTATGACAATTACCACTCTCGTACAGAAGGCGGTCCGATAAAACCACAAACCGCCTTCTGTCTCTCCGCCCCCTGACGTCAGCACCACATCAGCACTACGTCACCTCTGTGTAAACCCACCACTGCTACGTGTCACTACCACCGCATCTGCCTCTGTCCCTACCCCGCCACCGTGTCCTGTGCCACGTCACCCTACAATGTCACCCTACCATGTCATCCTACTGTACTGGGACCCACCACTGACGTCATGCTGACGTCATCACTGAAAAAGATGCGAAGGGCGAAAATCACAGCAAAGGATGCCCGGAATGAAAAATTGAGGCAGTTTTCGATGTGCGATTAGCACTAATTGCGCATCGCTAAGAATAATTGACCAAAATGGAGGGCTTCTCATGGCTCGGCTACCAGCAGGCCCGAAAATTCACAATTTGATAGGATTTCTTCATGTAGGTCCAGAAAAGGGGCGATTTGACAGTTTCAAGAGTATCAGAGAAAAGATGAAGCCCAGATTCAATTAAAGAGTATCAGTGAAGCAGCAAAGAGTATCAGATCGGCGATATCAAAGCAGGTGAACATTAAAGGCCCCCAAGCAAAGTCAAAGAAAGCGGTGAAGCCATTTAAAGCTCTCAGATCACAGTTAATGCACATCAAAGCCACTCAAGAGCAGGGGATCAAAGCCTAAAGCACAATTATGGCTAAATTAACAGCACAGAGCCATAAGGACAGATATTAACTCATTTTGATACAGCTGCCCCTAGGACAGCTCAAATAAATATCTTCTTGCATTAATTTCACGACAAGATTAGGTTAAAGAACTCATTTCCCTCAAACCTTTTTTAGGTCTGCTGCAATAGATATTTTTGGATATTTTCTCTATATAAACCACCCTAATTCATTGTTTAAAGGGTTGGTTGATTGATAATCCTCATTCTGGACTTGCGTTGTATTTTTGAGAAGCTCTGTAATCAAAGACTGCTTGAATGCTTTGGATGAAGAACTGACTGTTGTGTTATTTAATGGCCAAAGAGTGACTGTGGAATTCCTGTGCTACTACATGGCTCAATAAGTGTTTTCCTACCTCTGTTTACAGTTTACATATGTTTATGCACCATTGTGTTACCATCTAAATAGCAAGAAAGAAGAATAGCTTAGGTTTTTCTTGACTGCACCCTATGCTCAGTTCTGGTTATTTCTATGTGTTTTCTTCATAAATGGTTATGAATATGCATACTTAAATGATCATGTTTACCCTGTTTCTTTCACATATGACTGTTATTTAGGAATTCTTGATTGCTCCTAGACAAGCTTTCATCCACCTTCCCTCTCTGTTAGCTAATGGAAGATTCTTAGTTGCCTTTCATCTCTGACCTTCATTCCATCTTTATTCCAGCTTGATATTGTTCTATGTGTAGCTATCCTGCTCTGTATTCCTCTTGTGACCAAGAAAACGCAACAGCAAGCCCTAATCCATGACTCCATGCCCAATGGTTTGAACTTCTCACACTATGCATCCCAACTCTACTTGAAAAACATCATCCTTCCCACCAAAATCAAAACAAAACCCATGTACACCATAACTAGCCTAAAATCAACCCAAACAAAGATAAATTTTAAAGAGAGAGCCCCCTCTGACTGCAGGTAGGCTAGAACCTGCAGCCCAAAGATTGGTTTGTGGTTACCTCGGCCGTATCCCTTAAGGAGCCAAGGGACAACCTGAGTGATAACATCATTGGCGACTCCACTGGGGACCTTATTCAGAAAATTCCAAAAAACAAGTTAGAAGCTAGCTCCCAAGAAGAAAACAAATAATACTAGGTCAAATCCAGACCCAAATCCACCAGCTGTTTTTGAAAATCCCAATTTAATCTCTAGAAACCTTAGCAAACAAAAACAAGAAGTGTTTACTGATTCTAGTCCTGAAACAGTTCAGCCAAGTTGTTTTCCAACCCCTGTTAAAGTTTTGTTTCGTTCAAACCCTACTTCCCCTTGTTCATCATCCACCTCTCCAAGCACCTTTTCCACACCTCCATTCACTGCGCATACTACTACCACCACCCCTGTTACTACAACTGTTCCAGTCATTCCACTTATCCCTGTAAATATGGCTAACAGATATGCACCTTTACAGTTACCTGCAAATCCAGGGGCTATGCCTCAGGATTATCAAACCAAAATCACATACTTTGAAGGTACAGGTACCTATACAGCCCTGCAACATACCAAGAAAATGCAGGACTATTTTGAGAGTTATGAAATAGATGATGATAGTGTAAGAATGAAGATTTTTGTCCAAAGTTTAACAAGAGATGTAAGGCCTTGGTTTAGAGCACTTGCTGCAAATTCCATAGCTGACCCAGAGGCCCTTTACCAAGAATTTCTTAATAGATGGGAGAAAAAGAAGGACCCTCTGCACATATTATCCGAGTATGACACTATCAAAAGAGGCCCTCAAGAAGCTGTCTTAGACTATTGTGCCAGGTTTAACAATGTTTACAACGCTATTCCACAAAACCTTAGACCTCCACCTGATCTTGCTTTATACAAATTCCCTGATGGATTTGATTCAGACATGGCTTATCAGTTAAGGGAAAGAGCCCCTCAAACCTTAGCAGACATGCAGAATGTAGCTGTTAGTGTGGAGGAAAATCTGATTGCCAAGCGAAATAGAGCAAGAGCTGAGAGAAGAACCACTTTCAAAGATGAACCTTCAGCCTTTGAGCAAAAATTGGACACAATCATCAAAGGCATGGACAGCTTTGAAAATAGAATGGGAACTATAGAAAGAAAAGCCTCATGGAAAGGATAGCAAAACAATCCTATCAGAAATCCAAACTTTAGAAAAAATCAGAACCCAAACGTTGGAAGGGCAAGTCCTGACCATGATATAAGACCTCCTTTTCATGAAAACTATGTTGAAGCATCCACATCTAGTGAGCAGATAGAGGACACTCACATAAACTTGATGGGTTTGAAAAGTGAACAACAAGTATTTCTAACCCAAGAAGACCAAGATGACCATGATATAAAGCAATTGCAGACCAAGTCTGGAGAGTCGTTTGACTTCAAACAAGGCTATGATTCAGCTGTCTACGAAGTCCATAAACAATACAAATTGAGAACAAGAACCATTGATGTGTCTGATCCCATCAAGCCAAAGGATGCCAAGCTAGCTAAGAAAGTAAAAGACAAGGCCGCTATCACAGAACCTGCTGACAAAACAGACCAAAAATTAAAAGAAGTGACCATAGAGGATGTATCTGACATGCAGCCCTCTAATAACCTGCCTTTTGTATCCTTTCCCTCAAAAGACAATGTAAATAGCACTCCTCAAAGCCTTCCCAAAATAGAACAATCTCAAGAAATCACTGATAACCAAGAGAAGATCACTGAAGATACAATTGAAAAGGGTAAATCTGCCAGTCATAATACTAAAACACAGTCAGAAAAATCGTTTGATTTAGAAGCAGAAATTGGTAAACTAAAGATATCTATCCCTCTCTCTGAGCTTGCCAAACATGATGTGTACAGACAACGAATCAAAAGGTCACTGCAAATGCCAGAGAACAGGGATGATGTTAACGTCTTAGATAATCAACCTGAATTATTGTTTGGTCCTGAAGTCAATGATAAATCAGGACATGGAGCTGTTCTACCCTTTTATGTCAGTTTGCACATTCATGATAAACTGTTGCACAATGCTATGTTTGATTCAGGTGCTTCACAAAATCTAATGCCCAAAGCTGTAATGGAGAAACTAAACCTTGATGTCACTAGACCCTACAAAGACTTATTCTCATTTGATTCTAGTCAGGTCGAGTGTTTAGGCTTAATCAAAGACCTTTGTGTGTCTTTAGTCCAATTTCCCAACAAAACGATCCTAATGGACATGGTGGTTGCTGACATTCCACCAAAGTATGGCATGCTCTTATCAAGATCTTGGGGAGCAAAACTCCAAGGATCTCTTCAACTAGACCTCTCCTATGCCACTATTTCAGTCTTTGGGCAACCAAAGATACTGAATAGAGAAATAATGATGAAGTATGTGGTAAGTAGTGATGAAAAACCCCAAAACTTTCCCATTTACTCAATCCATTCTGATATGGATTCCTTTATATTGTTCAATGATGATAGCTGCCCTCCCACTGATGAGAAGCCTTTGCCTTTAGAACAAGAAACATGCATCAATCAAGCATCGGTTGCCCATGCCTGTGAAACTGTTAAAACAATTAGTGCAACCAGCATACAAGAAGAACCACATGAAGCACAAAGCCTAGGTCCACCCAATCCTAAAATGACTGAAACTCATAATACTAACCACAAGCAAGAAATCACATGGTATTTAGAGTTTGATGGTTTTAAGTTATGGTATGTTCTATGCTTATAACAGTTTACTTCTTTTTCTTATTATATTCCACCGATTAGCAATCACATGTACATAAAGTAAAGTGCAGATAGAACATTAAACGATCGACAGAAAACAAGCCAAGACAAGAGACACAAGATGTGGCGGCTAGCCAGGGACAAACCCCACAATGTGTGGGGAAACCCTTTGATCAAATCTTCTTTTATCTTCAATAATTCAGCAGAGAGAAATAGTACAATAAATCTGATTCATATCAGCAGTAGCAAACCCTAGATCAGCAGCATCAACATTAGCGGCTTCATTATCAAACTAGGGCAGACCATATCTCACAAACCGACCGTCGGATTGACTTCATTCCACCACCAAAAGTTTCAGCTTCCAGAGGAGGTTCAGATGAACCTACAGTGCAGTTCAGATGAGGAGATCTTCTAGGCCATGCAAGTCAATCTTTACTTCTGCAGTTGCAGCTTCAGTTTCAGTAGTTTCCGGCTTCAAACTAGGGCAGTCGATATCTTGCAAACCGTTCATCGGATTGACTTCATTCCACCACCAAAAGTTGCGGCTTTCAGAGGAGGTTCAGATGAACCTACAGCGCAGTTCAGATGAGGAGATCTTCTAGGCCACGCAAGTCAATCTTTACTTCTGCAGTTGCAGCTTCAGTTTCAGCAGTTTCCGGCTTCAAACTAGGGCAGTCGATATCTTGCAAACCGTTCATCGGATTGACTTCATTCCACCACCAAAAGTTGCGGCTTTCAGAGGAGGTTCAGATGAACCTATAGCACAGTTCAGATGAGGAGATCTTCTAGGCCACGCAAGTCAATATTTACTTCTGCAGTTGCAGCTTCAAATTCAACAGCTTCCGGCTTCACATGTGTGAGAGAGAGACCCATTTCAGCGCAGTAGAGAAGAGACTCATATCTGCGCAGTAGAGAGAGAGAGATGTGATGAGATGAGTGAGTCCAAATGACGAAAAGTCCTCTTATATTTATACACAATGTTGGTGGGTGAATAGATGCGACTGTTGGGCTTCTGAGCCTACATGAGTTGTAGGTCGGCTTGATAATAATTCCATAATCAAAATAAATTCATATCTCCATGAATACTTATCGGAATCGGATGATCTTTATATCAATCCTACACCTCTCGATGAGAGGAATCTAATAAAAATATTATTAGCCATGAATAAGATGACCCACATGAAGTTTTGCCCTGGTTTCCAATCTTAACACTCCCTCTCAACCATGGAGAACTTCATCTGCAATCTGTCTATCGGTCGTTACTATTCATCCATCAAATGCACTGCCTTGTATAGCCTGACCCTTGCCCTGCTCTGCTCTATTTTGCCTGTTCTGCTTTGTCTTGTTCTGCCCTGCACTGATATGTATTGATTTGTTTTGTTCTGCTCTGCTCTTGCATTGTTCTGTTCTACTCTGCTTTTGTCCGAATTATGAAGAAGAAGAAATGATCGAGGATGTATCATAATGAATCAAAGTCAGTCTCAGAGTATGTACCACTGGTCCCAGACCAGTCTCAACCAACCCAAAGTCAGCGTCATAGTGAGTACAACTCCAATCGTCCCAGACCAATATCATCCTCCACTGACTCAAAGTCAGTCTCAGAGTATGTACCACTGATCCCAGACCAGTCTCAACCGACCCGAAGTCAGCGTCATAGTATGGTACAACTCCTACCACTGGTCCCAGACCAGTATCATTGATCCCAGATCAATGGAGGTCATCCTAGCGTAGGGAGTATGGTAGTTACAACGATGCGTCCATCGGTACTACTATGGTCCCCAACTTCATTTCCCTACTCATTGATCAGATGAGAGGTACTTCCCATGAGTCCCAGACTGCATGGGTAGGATGCCTCGACAGGAGAACTAATCAATCCTGTCCTCACAGGAGAACACATCAATCCTACTACAATTGCCATGGAGAACACATCAATCCAGGCCTCACAGGAGAACACATCAATCCTTCTACAATTGCCATGGAGAACACATCAATCCAGGCCTCACAGGAGAACACATCAATCCTACTACAATTGCCATGGAGAACACATCAATCCAGGCTGCCATGGAGAACACATCAATCCAGGCCTCACAGGAGAACTAATCATCCTGCTACACAGGAGAGCGAATCATCCTGTTCCACAAGAGAGCGAATCATCTTGTCCCACAAGAGAGCGAATCATCTTGTTCCAGTGTGCACCACTAGGGGAGGGTGAGTCACCCTGTGGTCATATGTTGCTCCAGTAGGAATCGCAAGCCCTCAGAGCTCCCAGAGCTCAATGTATGCAACATGCAGGACCCTTGTACAAGGGTTTCTTGACGACTCCAAGTCGTTTGGGAAAATCACAGATTAAATCTTTCCTCGGGGCTTTGACAAGGTGTATCGACCTGTACATCATCTTAATGCGACGGAGCCTCCTTGCTCATCGACTTACCATATCCCAGATGATGTCTATCTACTGGAGCAATCGACGAATACGGGATTCCTCAATAATCAAATCCCACCTCTGGTTGTTACAAAGAATCACAGTGGTATCCAATGTAAATCCAAACATCTCAATGAAGAGCTTTCACAACCAGACTGCCTCACACGAGGTTATGCTAGCAACAATATATCCTGCTTCGGCGGTGCTCAAAGCCACAGACTTTTGCTTCCTGCTCATCTAGGATATCGAAGCAGATCCCAAGGTGAAACACTACCCGGAAGTGCTCTTACGGTCCACCACACTGCCTGCCCAATCAAAATCAGTATATCCAAGTAGTCTCGCATCTCCGACAGTGTATCTTAATCCATGAGAGATTGTGTCCTGAAGACATCTCAGAAGATTCCTGGCATCAATCCAGTGAGGCTCAACCAAATATGAGCACACAATGCTAAATGCAAAACATATGTTCGGATAGAGGTTCACCAAGAACATCAATGTGAATGAGTTTTTGAAACTCAGAGGCATTTCCCAAGTCTGGTCCGACATCACTACCATATAACTTCTAAAAGTTAAGATCCTCGAAGTATTCACAGGCTTGCAGTCCATCATATCGAATCTTTCCAATATCTTCACCACATATTTTCCTTGAGATAGGAAAGTTTCTCCTGGCTTCTTGCCACACTTAAAGTCCTTGGTCCTTCATTTCAAATTCAGAAGCCATCTCCCTCTTACATTTGTGAATGAGAGGGTTTGCACCTGTTAGAAAGAGGTCATCCACATACAACACCAGTATGAGAGGCTTGTCATCTTCAACCTTAAAGTAAAGGTTAGGATCGGCTTCACTCCTAGTGAATCCCAGCTTCATCATGTAGCTATCGATCCTCTCATACCATGCTCGGGGAGCTTGCTTCAGTCCATAGAGAGCTTTCTTCAACCTGCATACATGAGATTTTCGATCATAAATCTCAAATCCTTCGGGTTGCTCCATGTAGACCTCTTCTTTGATCGAGCCATGCAAGAACGCAGTCTTAACATCCATCTGATGTAGGTTCCATTCTTGTGAAGCGGCAAGGGCTATGATCGAGCGGATGGTCGTATATCTGGCAACAAGTGCAAATATCTCATCATAGTCTATACCTTCCTTTTGGGAGAAACCTCGAGCAACAAAATGAGCCTTATACTTTTCCGTGCTTCCATCTGCTGCATGCTTTATCTTGTAAAGCCATTTGGAAGTAACAACAGTCTTGTCCTGGGTCTGGGAACTACTTCCCAAACATCATTCTTTATGATAGACTCATATTCTTCGGTCATAGCATCCTTCCATAGTTAATGCTTGATGACATCTGAGAATGATGAAGGTTCATTTTGTATGATCGTGCTCATGATGGTCAGGTATCCCTGATACCTGTTAAGTTTCTTACTTTGATGGAAGGTTCCTCAGGGTGCAACATGTCCTTCAGCATCATCAAGTATCCCCCTAAGCCATGAAGGGCTCTTCCTAGAAGAGGAAGGCTCATGTGGATGAGGATCAATCGGATCCATGGGTTCTACATCAGGCATTGATTCATCATCCTTTTCTTTCAGTTCCCTGGTGTCGTCTTCTTGAGAGCTCCTCAAAGTCGGAAGATTGATCACCTTGTTGAGAGCCATATCTTTGTCAAAGGTGACATCATGACTGATTATGACTTCCCTTTGACCGGCTACATAGATTCTATAGCCTTTAGTATTTTCACCATAGCCCACGAAAATTCCCTTCTTTCCAGATGCTCCCAATTTATTTCTTTTCTCTTTCGGCACATGAAAGTATACAGGGCTTCCAAAAATTTTAAAATGAGAAACATCAGGTTTCTTACCGGTGAATTTTTCTTCAGGAGTCTTGGAACCCAATGCTTGATGAGGGCATCGATTTTGTACATATACGGCAGTGTTTGCAGCTTCAGCCCATAGAAACTTAGGAAGACTTTGATCATGTAGCATGGCCCGGACAGCTTCCATAATTGTGCAGTTCTTCCTTTCTGCCACACCATTTTGTTCAGGAGTATATGGTGTAGTAGTCTCCCTCTTGATGCCAGCCTCTTTACAAAAATCATGGAACTCATTAGATTCATACTCAGTCCCATTGTCAATTCTTAAGATCTTGATCTTCTTTTCGGTTTGATTCTCGATTAGGGCTTTGAAGTGTCGAAACCAAGGGAACACTTCATCCTTCTTTTTCAAGAAGTATATCCAGGTCTTTCGAGAATGGTCATCTATAAAAGTGAGATAATATGAGTATCCTCCCAAGGAGTTCACAGGCATCATACCTGATATGTCTGAGTGAACTAGTTGTAATATATCGGAGGTCTTGCTTTGACTTGAAGGGAATGGTCCCCTTTTGAGCTTTCCTTTGGCACATCCCGGACATACACCTTCTTTCTCTACTTGGAATTCGATCATCCTTGTTACCAACTGTCTTACATCGGGTAGAGCTTTGTAATGAAGGTGGGAAAACCTCCGATGCCAAAGTTCGGACTAAAGAGTTGTGTCACAAGACATGACACCTAGCGGACTTCCGTCGACCTGATATAATGAATCAACACTAAACCCAAGAGTAAAGGCATCTTTAACATTATTTTTCCATATACATACCTTGTCATCGCTGAAGGTTACCTTATAGCCTTTGTCTTCCATTGCCGAGATGGATACCAGGTTCTTTTTGAGGTCAGGTGCATTTAATACATCGTGGACTTTCTAGCCTTCTTGAATGGTTGTCCTCTTCCTCGATCTCCAGCTCTCCTCTTACCTTTGCTATTGAATTTGTCATTCCTTTGATTTGACATCAGAGGGATTTTAATCATCGTCCTGGTGTGAGTCCTTTCTTTTCTTTGCATGAGAAGAAAACGCAGCAGGAGGACCTTTAGGCATGGGCATTTCTTGCACTTCTTCCCTTGTTTCTTCTTGAATGCATCTAGCCATTAATTCCTCGAAACCAAGAATTACATTATAGTTCAAAAGAATAGTCCTGAACACATACCATTCATATGGTAATTGGTGAGCTCCAGTATTGTAGCAATAATGCTACAACTCCTGGGGCTTCCTGTCTCTTAATTTTATCAACCCGGTAGTTCGTACAAACTTGGAAGCGACGGTGCTATATGCACAAGTACTAGCTCTTGTCGCAGCTGTCACTTGGTCAGCTGGCACAAGTCCGCTAGGGCTCAAGCCAACTTCTATAGGCTCTCAGAAGAAGCTTGCTAATTGATGGACGAAAGCTATTCTCAAAGGAAAGCTACTCTACTTGACAAAATGAACTGAAAGCAAATCAAAGCATGTAAACCTAGGAAACCCTAATTTGACTACTCTAACCTCTATAATGCAAAGAATGTGAATGCAACTTCTACCAATGCTGTCATTACCTCTAATAAGTGAAAATGCATGGATCTAAGCTACTTGCATCATAAAAGACATGTTTTTGTATTTTTCCTTTAAGTGTATGGAATGATTGTGATTTTGTGCTAACTAGGGTTTGGTTGTGCAGATGGGATGGAGAAGGAAGGAAAGCGTGGGACAGGTTGGGGAGGCTAGGAGAGGTCCCTAGGGATCCTTAGCATCCATCCACAGAGGTTCCTCACATTCAGAAGCTCAGCAACCGAGTGAGTGGCCTCCTACAGGATGTCTGCAGGGGATCCTACAGGATACGCAGAGGTTTCTACAGGATGTCTACAAACTGCTACAGGATGACCTACCGTGAGTGTTTGAAGTGATGGAGGAGTGATGGAATGGTAGGGGGAGATGTGTAAGGTAGGAATAAGGCTGGTGATGGCTCAGAAGTGGAGGAATAGGATGGGGAATGAGTGTAGGAAGTAGGTTGGAAGATAGAGGGCTATGTCAAAGAAAGGGCTAGAGAATGAAGTTACGTGAGGAGTGGAGGACTTTGGGAGTTAACAGAACGGAGCAGAGGTCAAGGATGTGGTTGCATGCGTGATCAAGATGAAGGAGGAGGTAATGGAACGAGGGAGAGCAGTGTAAAGGAAACAAATGGCTTATGACTGTCACCAAGACAAAGATTCATTAACCTAGGCTATCTGTGCTATGAATTCAATGAACAGCAATCCAAAGCGTGAAGAGAAATGTGCATGAAGCTGTGATGAAGGTGTGTAGTGCAGGTGTGAAGTACATGAAAGAATCTAACATAACCGTGACTGTGTTGCAGCAAGCACAAAGTAAAGAAATGCGTATTTTTGTGGTTGGTATAGGCTGCACTCCAATCTCCAAACAGAGATGGCAGTGGAGGCTTTCTCAACCGTTTTCCTTGGAGCTCCAATGTATTATCAACCTGCTAGTCTAACTAAACAACCGAAAGCAATTCAACCATAAGCTGAACTCATTCAATCTCATAAAAACTAACTCAGCAAACCTGTAATTTCGAATTGCATGGTAAAGCAATGAACTAAAGTGCTGAAACAAAAAGAAATTAACATTACAAAACAGAGGAGGTCTATTGCTCTCTTAAAAACTCAGAATTGGATCAAAAGCTGCCTGTCTTTATTGAATAATCATGAATCTAATGACATGCCAAAACTGGCTTACAAGGAGCAAAAACCGAGCTACAACATGACTAACCAAATTGACTAACTAGCTATCCCCAAATTGACTAACTAGCTACACAAAATGACTACCCACTATCTAACCAAAATGAGGCCCCAAGCCTTCTCATTTATACAATTTGAGGACCCAACAGTCCTCCTAAAAGTTAGGGACTTGGCTGCCCAAGACTTGTAGTTAACAGCAGTCCAACTTGACTTGCTTGGCTGCCCTTGAGCTGATTGATTCGGTGGCCCTTGAACTCCGAGCTGATGGTGGAGAATTCGAGGTAAGGGCCCATAAATGAGGGGGACACCTTCCTACAAATCCTCTAGCTTGTTCTCCCACGAATTTGGCTGCCAAGTGCTCATTAAGACCTTCAAATTTGTCTCCAAGTTGACCAAAAAGGCTACACAAAGCACCCATTAGACTTGTTGGCATAATGACTAACCAAATTCACTCTATTAACATAAAAATAATCAAAAACATGCAATAAACAAATGAGAATGGTGGATTAAGTCAAATTAGGAGGTTGGATGAGCCCAAATATTTGTCCATTTTTGGGGCTCATCATCACCCCCCTACTGAAAGTGTTGCTCATCCTCTGAGCAACCAAATCTCTCCCCTTGTCTTTGATGGCCCTGGTGGCTTCCTTGGCTAACATCTCAGCCGATTTCTCCTTTCTTGGCTTCCTGTAGAAACGGTCTCTGTCTTCCTGTAGAAACAGTCTCTGTCTTCCTGTAGAAACAGACTCTGTCTTCCTGTAGAAACAGTCAGCACCACTGTATCCTGTAGAAACAGTCTGCTAACTTCCTCTGAACCACTTTTCTCTGATTTTGCTTGCTTGGCTGGGGGTGCCTTCTCCTTGAGCTGTGTTGTGGCTGCCTTGGGTGTGTCCCTACTTGTTTGGCCTTTTTCAGTCTCCTCTGCTCGTGCTTGCAACCGCTTCTCCCTTGGCATTTGTGTTATTTTACCACCCCCTGCTTTGGCCTCAACAGCTTGTCCTTTTCCTCATTCCTCTACCTGTTCCTTCTGTGGTGGTCTTTTTTTGGTTGTTACATCATCATTGAGACCCTCACTGTTGCTTCTTTATCATATCCATGAAGTCTACCTGAAGGTTAGATCTCCATGTGTGTCTAAATTGTGATTGCAACCGTGGAATTCAAATACCCATTGAGAGATATCAATTTGCAGTTCACACTGAGGTATTCAAGCCAATATAAACTGTATGTTGAGCTCCTTGATCATAGGACAGATCCTGCAACTGCATCTCTTTGATCTCCATCAAGTGGAGTCTAGCATTGCAAATTCGAACAATTTTACTGAGTATGCAAGCACTGTTAAGTGCACCAAATCCAGATGACCCTCTTTTCTGAAAATATTGCAAAACACTGGAAGACAAATGAAATTGAGGCTGTGGAAACATCAAAAGAATGGATAAGGATGTATGCAAGTGGGGCTTGACATTCTACATCGATTCATTCAATAATACTGTTCTAATGTGGTATTTGTGCGAATGAACAGGCCTTGTATGAGTGGTTCTTTTCTTTTTTTTCTTGCAGCCACTGTTCCTATTTTCACCTTGTAAAACTTGCTGGCGAAACTGTCATTGAACTGGAATGTATCTTTTTCACCTATATCCCTGCCCATAGGTTCTTTACGCAGTCCATTTTCCCTTTACACAGGCAAGAGATTGCAAGCACCTTTTCAGATCTGCAGCTAGGATATTTGTTGCCTGTTCAAACAGCATTAGAATACACATCTGATAAGTGGAAACATTAAGTTCACACACAACCCAGATTTTTGTGGGCAGGTTACAACATGCACCTAGCTGTGTTGGCCATGAACCTGTTGTGAGAACTTGCACGGCCAAAGTAGGCTCTTCGCTGATTTCATTGGATCCTTCCGACGGTTATCATCAACAAACAAAGAAATATATTCTAGTGACATTGTATTCAAATTAATAAAGAATCCCAATGATGAATTCAAAGCATTTTGGAAAGTTTTATCATTGCTAAATGCCATGCTAATAATGTTGTCATACTTATTTGCACAAAGCCAACTGAATCTTTCAGCGTTTTCCTTCTGCAGAGATGTTCTCTGCCTTTCCTGTAGACGACATCCTGTAGAAACGCCTGTAGAGCGTGATTCGGCCTTTGAATGATCTTTGCATGCGGGAGAATTGTTAACAAGCCCAAAAACTTGATGAAGGACGTGAGTTTAACATTTGCAAGTGTAAATGAACAACAGTTAGCAAGTGTACATGAACAACAATTAACGTGAGTCTTCAGCCGAGCGTTCCTTTATTCACTGCGTGATTTGTGGTGAGGTGGCAGAGACCTGCACTTAGCCCATGCAAACTGTTCGTCCCCTGCAGTTCCATCTGCCTGTAATCCCTTACCATTTGTTTCACTGGAGTTTAAACTATCCACAACTGGCTGTGTTTTGTTTTTGAACTTCACGTGAATGGCTGATCCATGCATGCGTGATTTTTGCCTTGCTGAGTGCAATTGGACGTGGCTCCCTTCTTGGCTGAATCCACTCATCTCATTCATTCATGCATTGCTTTAGATTAGATCTACGCAAACAGAGGAACAAGGTTAAGTCACGTACCTCGAAGTTGAATGGCTGCCGTGAGCTGTTGTGGGCTGTCATTGCTGCATGCATTTGATTTTATGGTTGCATGAGGGCTTGGTTGTTGATTCATGGCTGGTTTTCTTGTGCAGGTGTCCTCTGGCCAGATGCATGCAGCAAGAGTTCGTTTCCACGTTCAGATCTGCATCCTGAAACTGCTGCCATTGAATTTTCACAGGACCAGAACTTCTTTTTGCCATTTCTCACAAACGGCAAACCGGATTGAGCTGAAACTTGGTGGGCATGTTCCTACCATCATGATGCATCTCCCATAGCAAATTCGTGATCAATGGATGCATGGATTTCGAGAAAATTGGAAAATGGCTGAAGATTTCAGAGCTCGATTTCTCAGAAACCGTGCATCAGAATTGGCTGAAACTGCTTGGGTAGGCTACTATCACCCACGTGCATCTCCCCATGAAACAGGTTTTGAAACGGATGCACGGTTACGGAGAAAATGCAAAAATGGCTGATGATGATGGAGGCTGATTTCTTGGAAACCGTGCACCAGAATTGCATGAAACTGCTCAGGCATGTTGTCATCGACCTTGTACAATCCCCCATAAAACGGTTTGTCAAATGGATGCATGGTTCTCAAGTTATGGCAAAAACAAATTCTGCTCTATGTGTTTTTGGCTTCAAGGCATTTTGCATGTGTTTGCATGGTATGACAAAATGAATTTTTGCTGTGATGCAGGTATGGAGATGATGGAGGAGGAGTTGGAAGATTGCATGAGGACTTCTGAACCTTTGAGGAAGCTACCATGCTCGCCAAACCAATTTTTGAAATGCATGCCTAGTTTCCCACAATTTCTACAGGAAGTTCCTGTAGAAGCACAATGAGAAGCACAAGGAGGTGGAAAAATGATGGAGAAAGGCAAGGGATGGACACACAAGTGCTTGCAGGCCTGATCAACAGATTCCCACCATTAGATTCATTTTTGAAATTGTATTTGGCTCGTCCAAAGGTTCTACAGGATGTTTCCTGTAGAAATACAGAGCTTCCTGTAGAAAACACAGTTTTGAGGAAAGAAGCATAATGACATGAAAAAATGATGGAAAAGGGGTGAGGAGTGGAAACATGGATGAGTGTAGGCCTCAGGGACATATTCCAAGCCTTCAGGTCCTCTTTGGAGATCAATTTGGCTTTTTTGTAAGCTTCCTGTAGAAGATACGAAACTTCCTGTAGAAGGCACAAAAACTCCTTTGACCTTGATTTGAGTGCTCCTCCTGCCATGAAACATCCTTCTTGCAACCTGAAATGTCATTGCTGCAACATAAAATTATTCAATGATGATTAGCTTTATTTTTCTTTTTCTTTTTTCTCTTTTTTTTTTTGAAAAACAACTAGGGCGCCTCATGGAGGTTTTCACCCTAATTGCCTGCCTTGGGCGCCTCCAAGGGAGGTTTTCACCCAAAGATCTTTTTCTCTTTTATTTTCTTTTCTTTCCAACCCATTGACCGCCTCATGGAGGTTTTCAATCAATGAGCCAATCTAAGGCGCCTCCGAGGGGGTTTTCACCTTAGATTTTTATTTTTCTCTTATTTTCATTTTTTCATTTCTTTATTTTTTTTTACTTTTTTTTTTCTACCCTACCCTACTTGAAAAACAAAATCATTTTCAAGTATAAGCATACTTCCAATGGAGCCATGTGCACATCGAGATTAGAGAAAAAATGATGTGAAGGCTCGAAATGCATGCTTGGACAACTATCCAACTTTCAGAGACAAAATGATCTGACTTTGAGAGTACAAAACATAGCTGAGGAGGAGAGTGCTGCTGCAACTTAGTGACCTTCTGAAACCATATCTCAATATAGCTTTGATATCCTTGGTCATCTTTTTGATTTGGATCATTCTTCATGTCGCCTTCTATCATGACCTTCTGATCTTCCTCTTTTTGTTGATCTTTCTCTTGAACACATGGAAGATTTGATGGTAACCATGAGGGAACTTTCTCCATCTCTGATTCTGATCTCTTCTCTTCATTAAGTGCAGCCCTTGGTTCTTTGATCTCCTCTTTGGAATCTTCTTTTGCTTTTGGTCCTTCAAAGTTGTCAATAGATTCCCTCTTTTGCAACATTCTTCCTGAGCTTTGGTGAACATCATTGAGCTCACGAGGAATCATTTGCACATGTTGTGCCTCAGATTTGCAATTGGGTTGAACTGCTCCATTGCATGGTTTTGGAAATGGAGGTACGGGTAGCTGAGTGGAGGTGTGAAATTGAGATGGAGATGGATGGCATTGTGGTTGGGTAGGCATTTGGGGTTGCCTTGGTGGAGGAGGAGGCGATGGTTGTGGATGAGCAGGTGGTGGAGGAAAATGAATGGGATGAGAGTTGTACTGGGGCCTCCACTCCTGATAAGGTGCATTCCACTGAGGCTGTGGCTGAGCATAAGAGTGAAATGAATGAGCAACTGGTTGGGCATAATATGGATCTGTGAAGGAACAAGGAGGATATGACCAAGGAGGAGGTGTAGACCAGAAAGGATGAGCAGGGGGACCCCAAGAAGGCATGAAGGTGGCTTGGTAAGGGTCATAATAGGTCTCGGGTGTCCCTTGTAGTTCCTGCTGGTAGGGTACGGGTCCATGTCGCCTCCTTTGGTTCATATAACAGAGTGATTCAGTGGCTCCCTTGGCTCTTTGATATGTAGCTTTGATTCTGGGCAAGGAAGGGCACTGATCTGTAGGATGGTATTCTTCACAGATGAAACACACTTCTAGAGAGTGCATTGGACATTCGTTCCAAGGATGCTTTCTAGTGCACCTAGGACAAAAAATGGCCAAAGCCCTCTTGGCTTCTTCTTGCTTCTTTTGGATCCGCAAGGTATCCAGTTGCATGGCAAGAAACTGCCTCATATCACTCTTGAAACCTTCGATCTGATTTTCAAATTCATCTTTGGACAAGGGACTGCTCCAATCATTTCTGCTTGTAGCCATTTGCTTCAGAGGAGTGTTTCTTTCTTCTTCTCCCCTAGAGGTTCTTCAGATATGTCTTGATGTCCACCCAGGGGTTCTTTCATCACAGCCATCGAAGAAGTACGTTGGTTGTGTGAAGCAGTGGGGGGGTTGTGCAATCATTTTTCTAACTTATCTCTACTCCTACAAAGCATGAAACGAAATCTTTTTGGTTTTTTTCTTTTTTTTTCTACTTCTACTTGCAAAACTGAAAGAGATTGAACTGCAACTAACTATCTTGCTGAAATGAAAATGCGGAATTGAAATGAAAGCAGGAAAGGACTAATCTATTTTGCTCAAATGAAATTGCAGGAATGGAAAGGCTAGTCTACGCTTGCAGAATTGAAATACTAATCTACGCTTGCAAAATTGAAATTGCGGAATTGAAAGGCTAATCTAGGAAAGCAGGAAATGCTAATCTATGAAAGCAGGAAAGGCTAATCTATGAAAGCAGGAAATACTAATCTATGAAAGCAAGAAATGCTAATCTACTTTTGCATAAATGAAATTGCATAAGGGAAATGAAATAAACTACTTAGCAGAAGGTTGTAAAGGAAAATAGAAGAATAGCAACAATCACCAATACTCTGCCGCTTCCCCGGCAACGGCGCCAAAAAGATGGTGAGCTCCAGTATTGTAGCAATAATGCTACAACTCCTGGGGCTTCCTGTCTCTTAATTTTATCAACCCGGTAGTTCGTACAAACTTGGAAGCGACGGTGCTATATGCACAAGTACTAGCTCTTGTCGCAGCTGTCACTTGGTCAGCTGGCACAAGTCCGCTAGGGCTCAAGCCAACTTCTATAGGCTCTCAGAAGAAGCTTGCTAATTGATGGACGAAAGCTATTCTCAAAGGAAAGCTACTCTACTTGACAAAATGAACTGAAAGAAAATCAAAGCATGTAAACCTAGGAAACCCTAATTTGACTACTCTAACCTCTATAATGCAAAGAATGTGAATGCAACTCCTACCAATGCTGTCATTACCTCTAATAAGTGAAAATGCATGGATCTAAGCTACTTGCATCATAAAAGACATGTTTTTGTATTTTTCCTTTAAGTGTATGGAATGATTGTGATTTTGTGCTAACTAGGGTTTGGTTGTGCAGATGGGATGGAGAAGGAAGGAAAGCGTGGGACAGGTTGGGGAGGCTAGGAGAGGTCCCTAAGGATCCTTAGCATCCATCCACAGAGGTTCCTCACATTCAGAAGCTTAGCAACCGAGTGAGTGGCCTCCTACAGGATGTCTGCAGGGGATCCTACAGGATACGCAGAGGTTTCTACAGGATGTCTACAAACTGCTACAGGATGACCTACCGTGAGTGTTTGAAGTGATGGAGGAGTGATGGAATGGTAGGGGGAGATGTGTAAGGTAGGAATAAGGCTGGTGATGGCTCAGAAGTGGAGGAATAGGATGGGGAATGAGTGTAGGAAGTAGGTTGGAAGATAGAGGGCTATGTCAAAGAAAGGGCTAGAGAATGAAGTTACGTGAGGAGTGGAGGACTTTGGGAGTTAACAGAACGGAGCAGAGGTCAAGGATATGGTTGCATGCGTGATCAAGATGAAGGAGGAGGTAATGGAACGAGGGAGAGCAGTGTAAAGGAAACAAATGGCTTATGACTGTCACCAAGACAAAGATTCATTAACCTAGGCTATCTGTGCTATGAATTCAATGAACAGCAATCCAAAGCATGAAGAGAAATGTGCATGAAGCTGTGATGAAGGTGTGTAGTGCAGGTGTGAAGTACATGAAAGAATATAACATAACCGTGACTGTGTTGCAGCAAGCACAAAGTAAAGAAATGCGTATTTTTGTGGTTGGTATAGGCTGCACTCCAATCTCCAAACAGAGATGGCAGTGGAGGCTTTCTCAACCGTTTTCCTTGGAGCTCCAATGTATTATCAACCTGCTAGTCTAACTAAACAACCGAAAGCAATTCAACCATAAGCTGAACTCATTCAATCTCATAAAAACTAACTAAGCAAACCTGTAATTTCGAATTGCATGGTAAAGCAATGAACTAAAGTGTTGAAACAAAAAGAAATTAACATTACAAAACAGAGGAGGTCTATTGCTCTCTTAAAAACTCAGAATTGGATCAAAAGCTGCCTGTCTTTATTGAATAATCATGAATCTAATGACATGCCAAAACTGGCTTACAAGGAGCAAAAACCGAGCTACAACATGACTAACCAAATTGACTAACTAGTTATCCCCAAATTGACTAACTAGCTACACAAAATGACTACCCACTAGCTAACCAAAATGAGGCCCCAAGCCTTCTCATTTATACAATTTGAGGACCCAACAGTCCTCCTAAAAGTTAGGGACTTGGCTGCCCAAGACTTGTAGTTAACAGCAGTCCAACTTGACTTGCTTGGCTGCCCTTGAGCTGATTGATTCGGTGGCCCTTGAACTCCGAGCTGATGGTGGAGAATTCGAGGTAAGGGCCCATAAATGAGGGGGACACCTTCCTACAAATCCTCTAGCTTGTTCTCCCACGAATTTGGCTGCCAAGTGCTCATTAAGACCTTCAAATTTGTCTCCAAGTTGACCAAAAAGGCTACACAAAGCACCCATTAGACTTGTTGGCATAATGACTAACCAAATTCACTCTATTAACATAAAAATAATCAAAAACATGCAATAAACAAATGAGAATGGTGGATTAAGTCAAATTAGGAGGTTGGATGAGCCCAAATATTTGTCCATTTTTGGGGCTCATCAGTAATCCTCCAAGAGTTGTGAGTGCCATTTCTCTGTCAGTAATAGTTTCCCCAATAGATAGGAGATCGTTCTTGATCTCGGTGATTCTTAAGAAGTATGCTTGCATACTTTCATCTTTACCCTTCTTGATTTCCCTCAACTTATTTCTAAGAAACAAAACTTGATTTGCATCATTAACTTTAAATAAACTCACCAGTCTATCATAGATTTCCTTGGAGGTGTCCAGTTCAGAGATGTAGGCCACCAAGTGCTTGTCGATAGAGTCCCAGATGATCTTCTATTGTTTTGACTTCTCCATTTTTTTCATTTGTTCCAGGCAGCAGCGGATGCATTTGATGGAGGCTCAACAATATTGCCTCTCACATGATCCAACACTCCTTGGTTCTCAAGGGTTAGATCGATAGACATCTTCCATCCGTGATAGTCAGCTTTCTCACAGAGCTTGTCTTCAGCAAGAAAGAGTGTTGAGGACCCCATAGTTCTTTTAGGATAGCCTTGCCAATATTCTCTTCGATGATTGCTCTTGCTCTTGCTCGGGCTTTGTCTTGACCTCAGCTCTGATACCATGTTAAGTTATGGTATGTTCTATGCTTATAACAGTTTACTTATTTTTCTTATTATATTCCACCGATTAGAAATCACATGTACATAAAGTAAAGTGCAGATAGAACATTAAACGATCGACAGAAAACAAGCCAAGACAAGAGACACAAGATGTGGCGGCTAGCCAGGGACAAACCCCACAATGTGTGGGGAAACCCTTTGATCAAATCTTCTTTTATCTTCAATAATTCAGCAGAGAGAAATAGTACAATAAATCTGATTCATATCAGCAGTAGCAAACCCTAGATCAGCAGCATCAACATTAGCGGCTTCATTATCAAACTAGGGCAGACCATATCTCACAAACCGACCGTCAGATTGACTTCATTCCACCACCAAAAGTTTCGGCTTCCAGAGGAGGTTCAGATGAACCTACAGCACAGTTCAGATGAGGAGATCTTCTAGGCCACACAAGTCAATCTTTACTTCTGCAGTTGCAGCTTCAGTTTCAGCAGTTTCCGGCTTCAAACTAGGGCAGTTGATATCTTGCAAACTGTTCATCGGATTGACTTCATTCCACCACCAAAAGTTGCGGCTTTCAGAGGAGGTTCAGATGAACCTACAGCGCAGTTCAGATGAGGAAATCTTCTAGGCCACGCAAGTCAATCTTTACTTCTGCAATTGCAGCTTCAGTTTCAGCAGTTTCCGGCTTCAAACTAGGGCAGTCGATATCTTGCAAACCGTTCATCGGATTGACTTCATTCCACCACCAAAAGTTGCGGCTTTCAGAGGAGGTTCAGATGAAACTACAACGCAGTTCAGATGAGGAGATATTCTAGGCCACGCAAGTCAATCTTTACTTCTTCAGTTGCAGCTTCAAATTCAACAGCTTCCGGCTTCACATGTGTGAGAGAGAGAGACCCATTTCAGCGCAGTAGAGAAGAAACTCATATCTGCGCAGTAGAGAGAGAGAGATGTGATGAGATGAGTGAGTCCAAATGAGGAAAATTCCTCTTATATTTATACACAATGTTGGTGGGTGAATAGATGCGACTGTTGGGCTTCTGAGCCTACATGAGTTGTAGGTCGGCTTGATAATAATTCCATAATCAAAATAAATTCATATCTCCATGAATACTTATCGGAATTGGATGATCTTTATATCAATCCTACACCTCTCGACGAGAGGAATCTAATAAAAATATTATTAGCCATGAATAAGATGACCCACATGAAGTTTTTCCCTGGTTGCCAATTTTAACAGATGGTTCTGTTAATAAGCTAGGAGCAGGGGCAGGAATATGGATTGACAATACACATAACAGCCATGCAGAGGGTCATGCTTACAGACTAAACTTTAAATGTACCAATAACATGGCAGAGTATGAGGCTCTCTTTTTAGGCCTTAAAATGCTCAAAGCTCTAGGAGCTGCAAAAGTGTCCATTCTAGGTGACTCTGATTTGATCATTCAACAGATGAAAGGTAACTTTGTTACTAATGATGATAGGCTAAGATCTTATAGGTCTGCTGCCACAGAAATACTCAATTCCTTCACCGAATCCAAGCTTGCTAAGATTTCCAGAAACCATAACATGCATGCTCATAGTCTAGCTACTTTTGCTAGCACTTGCAAGCTGCCCTTTGAGCCCAATTACCACTTTACTGCTGAGATAAAGCACAGACCTGCTGTCCCTAACAATATCAAAGATTGGAAAGTGTTTGAGGATGATGCTCAAATCAACAATTTTCTTACCTTACAGCAAGAATTCTCAAGCTTAAACATTGATGAAGATGCCATGAATGACCCACAACAGCAAATGAGCCAAAATGAGCAAATTATAACAGCCGAAGCAGCAAATCAAATGCTGCACCCAACCATTTTTTATGAGAAAAACATGCAAGAGTTGAAGCAAATGCATTTAGATGAAATAACTGAAGCAGAAGCCGAAGTGATTGATTTAAAAGACAACTTTCTACCTGCTGGCCTCACTCCATTAGAAGACATATTTGATTCAAACGATGTCCCCAAAAAGCCAAAGATGCAGCCCTTAAACGCTGTTGTGGAAGACTGTAATATTGGGACAGCAGAGAAGCCCAAAATGATTAAACTGTCCAAGTCTTTGCCTCCCGGTCAAAAACCAAAATATGCTGATTTATTTAAGGAGTTTCAAGATGTATTTGCCTGGAGTTATGAGGACCTTAAGTCCTATGACACCTCTGTTATTCAACATACCATTCCCTTAAAACCAAATCAAAAGCCCTTCAAACAGAAACTAAGGAGAATAAATCCTGTGCTTCTCCCTTTGATTGAGAAAGAAGTGAAAAGAATGTTTGAAGCTGGTATCATAGCACCCATTAAATTTTCAGAATGGATATCCAATCTTGTTCCCACAAGGAAGAAAACAGGGGAGATTAGACTATGTGTGGACTGCAGAAATCGGAACCAAGTCTCCCTTAAAGATCACTACCCACTGCCAAAAATGGACCACATTCTACAAAGAGTAGTGGGGTCCTCAAGAATTTCTTTGCTAGATGGCTTTTCAGGTTTTAATCAAATACTTTTTCACCCGGATGACCAAGACAAGACAACCTTTACAACACTGTGGGGAACATTTAAGTATGTGAAGATGCCTTTTGGACTAAAGAATGTAGGTGCTACCTTTCAAAGGGCAATGGACATTGCATTTTCCAAGGAAATCCATGATTTCCTAGTGGTTTACCTTGATGACCTTACTCCTTTCTCAAAATCTGATCAAGAGCACCTAAAACATTTGAGACAAGTGTTCCTAACATGTAGGAAATATGGCATTTCCTTGAACCCCAAGAATTCTTTATTTGGCCTTGAAGAAGGCAAATTGCTAGGCCATATCATTTCAAAAGATGGGATTAGAATTGATCCTGAAAGAATTCAAGCCATCTTGCAAATCCCTTATCCAAGAAACATCAAAGAATTGCAAGCATTCCTAGGAAAGATCAATTTCCTAAGGAGATTTATCCCAAACTTGGCCGAGCTGATAAGAATGCTAAATAAAATGTTAAAGAAGGATTCCAAGGTAAAATGGACTTTAGAGGCCAAACAAGCCTTTGAGGGCATAAAATCTTCCTTAACCCAAGCCCCAGTCCTCACAAGTCCTCAATTTGATAAGGATTTCATCATTTTTTCATTTGCATCTGAACACACCATTGCTGCTGTCCTTTTGCAGAAAGATGATCAGGGAAATGAAAAGCCAATTGCATTTTTCAGCAGAGCCCTTAGAGATGCACCCTTGAAGTACCAAATCATGGAGAAGCAAGCATATGCCCTGGTTAAAGCAATAAAAGACTTCAGAATTTACATTTTATATTCATATGTGATTGCTTATGTGCCAAATGCTGTTGTAAAAAACATATTAACTCAGGAGGGCATAGAAGGCAAAAGAGGCAAGTGGATTGCCAATATCCTTGAGTATGACATTGAGATAAAACCCACCAAGCTGATAAAGGGACAAGGTTTAGCCAAACTGATGTCCGAAACCAATTTTCAAGCCTTAGACATTAATCAACTGGGCAATGAACAGGAGCTGGCGACTCCACAGATCAGTCAAGCTTTTTTGCAATCCCCATGGTATGCTGATATATGTTTTATATCGTTAAAGCTGTGTGCTCCTCCAGGGTTGTCCAGAACCAAAAAGAGATTCTTAAAGATGAAAGCATCAAAGTTTGTGTCTTAGAAAGTGCCCTGTTTTGGAAAAATCATGAAGAAATATTGCTGAATTGTCTAACTATGAATGAAACTGACAGTTTCATGAAAGAATTCCATGCAGGGGACTGTGGAGGGCACTTATATTGGAAGTCCACTGCTGATACGATACTAAGGGCTAGTTTCTATTGGCCCTCTTTGTTTGCTGATGTGAGAAAGTTTGCTATTTCATGCCACAAATGCCAAATCTTTGAAGGCAAAAGAAAGCTTCTGCCTTTGCCCCTTAAGCCCATTTCAACCGAGAAGCCTTTTCAACAATGGGGTCTTGACTTCATCGGAGAAATCCATCCATCCTCTTCTGGCCAGCATAAGTGGATTCTAACATCCACAGATTACTTTACCAAGTGGATTGAAGCCATCCCATGTAGGCAAGCCAATGACTCCACTATCATCCAATTCCTTGAAACCAACATCTTGTCCAGATTTGGCTGTCCTAAGAAGATCATTACAGATAACGTTGTTGCCTTCAAATCCAAGAAAATGATCAGTTTTTGCCACAAATTCCACATTACCTTAGGTCACTCCACAGCCTATTACCCTCAAGGTAATGGCTTGGCCGAATCATCCAACAAGAGTCTGATTAACATCATTAAGAAAGTCTTGGAGGAAAACAAGAAGAACTGGCACAAAAAGCTTGTAAATGCCCTATGGGCAGACGGATTGTCAACCAAGAGGTCCATAGGGATGAGCCCATATGAGTTAGTCTATGGCATGGGGGCCAAGTTCCCCTCTTCGTTGGGAATCCCTGTTATCAAATTGCTGCAAGGGATTCAGGCAGAGCCAAATGATATCCAAAGAAAAATAAACCAAACCATCCATTTGCAGCAAACAAGAGAGCAAGTGTACGACAGAGCTCACATCTTACAAGAGAAGCTCAAGAAAATGTTTGACAAAATAACCAAGGCTGAAGATTTCTGCATAGGCAACAAAGTCTTAAGATGGGATTCAAGAAGAGAGGACAAAGGAAAGCATGGCAAGTTTGATTTCCTGTGGAAATGTCCCTTTATTATTTTTGTTGTTCAAGGCAACAACACATATTTTCTTAAGAGTTTGGATGGCAGCACAGCTGAAGAAGGCCCTGTCAATGGCCGAATGCTAAAGCACTATCATGATCCCATTTGTTGAACACAGCACAGCTCTGTATGCTATCTGTACATTAATATTAGTAGTTTCAGCATTTTTTCTTATAGCAGGCCAATAAGAGGGAACAATGCAGCAAATTTTGAAGGAAAGATCAAAGAAAGCTCTATTTCAGATCTTTGTTTTTGAAATAAATCCAAAGAAGTGCTCAAGCAAATTTCAATATGTTTACAAGCACCCAAAAGGCAAGAAGCAGGGCTGTAATGTTTCGGCAATTCAGCTCAAAAGGATACTGCATATCAGCTTATAAGAATTCAGTCAAAGGCATTCAGAAGAAGGAGAATTTCAGTTCACAGCAACAAGTGAAGATCAAGGCATTCTGACCTGTTGTTCTTAGCTTTTCATCTTGAAAAACCATCCCCAAGTGGAGCCACTGTTAGCCTCCTATTGCAATAGGTTTCATATTTCATGATTAACTGTTTTACATGCTAAATATGTCATCTTTTCATGCTGCAAGGTTCCATATTTCCAATAAGTTCCATTTTGAAGAATCATACCATTTTTGAAGAGTTTTACAGATAAGGGAAAGCCAAACAGCTTAATATTGGCTTCCCTAGGTTTAAATTGCTTGCTTTAGAAGATAGAGAATGAATATCTGTCCAAACAGCTTAAGCTTGGCATATGAGTAGCTAGGTAGAGAAATGAAGGAGCCCAACTGCTTAATCTGGGCCCTTGGAAGAGATAAGGGTACACTTAGATAGGAGGGCAGTCAAAAGAAAAGAATATAATTAGGGTCTGCAAGTCCAAGTGCACCCATACAAAAAGAAGAAAAAATGCTAGGTGAGTAGGCTGGGTAAGTAGTTTTGTGGTTTCAGAATCAAGCTATGTGATCCATTTCATGTTTTCAACTGTTATATCTATTCAGATCACAATTATGAGGCTGTTTTTTATTTGGAGGAGCTCAAGCGAGGCATGTCTAACTCTCCCTTCTTCTTATCCCCCAAATCATTCACTAATTTCCCCTATAAGATGTTAAGATTTGCTTGATATCTTTAAGAATCATCATATTCCATAACATTTGCCTAAGCAAAGAGCTGCTTTGCTGAAAAGGTGCTCATATTTCTTCTGTAAGTCATTTTTCCCTTTTAGGTGGCCTAAGATCTCTGAACTTAGCGGTTTCTTGTCATTTTCATATTAACTTCTAACATTATTATGTAAATCCCTATCTATTTCCCCTTCCCCTTACTAAAAAGTACTAAATAGCTCCCATAAATACATATCCCCTCCCTCTGGTTGAAAGATAACCTTGACTATGCTTGGGAATTGCTAAGTTTCCCTGAAACTTAGCCAAAACCCTCGGTTGCCTCTCAAACCATCTTCTAAATGCATTAGGACTCATTCCTATGCATAAAATTCCCCTCCAAATGTATAAAATCCATCTTTGGCCGTGTTTTACCTTTGCCAAGGCATAAACCCCTTTTTTGGCTATAAACCCTTCTCAAAGCACATAAAACCCCTCTCAAGTGCCTTTGAACTCCTCCAAAGCGTGAAATTCCTTTTTTAGGTTGTCGGACCCCTTCCGAGGCCTCAAAAACCCCTATTACCCAATGTTTTGACCCCCCCCCACATAAATAAATCAATTTAATATTTGGGCGGGCCCCCGCACAAAACCTGCCATCAGCTCCGTGCTCCGTCAACCCTCCAATCCGCCCTCCCAGTTCCAACGGCTCTCAGCGATTTTGGAGCTGCCCTGACGTCCGACGGTTAGCCTCTGATAGGCTAGCGGTTTCGCCACCGTACAATGGACGCGTGTCCGCCCTTGATTGCATCGGAGCTCCTCTGACAATTACCGCTCTCGTACAGAAGGCGGTCCGATAAAACCACAAACCGCCTTCTGTCTCTCCACCCCCTGACGTCAGCACCACTTCAGCGCTACGTCACCTCTGCGTAAACCCACCACTGCTACGTGTCACTGCCACCGCATCTGCCTCTGTGCCTACCCTGCCACTGTGTCCTGTGCCACGACACCCAGTCGTACTACCACGTCACCCTACCATGTCACCCTGCCACGTCACCTTGCTGTACCAAGACCCACCGCTGACATCATGCTGACGTCATCACCGAAAAAGGCGCGAAGGGCGAAAATCGCAGCAAAGGATGCCTGGAATGAAAAACTGAGGCAGTTTTCGATGTGCGATTAGCGCTAATCGCGCATCGCTAAGAAAAATTGACCAAAATGGAGGGCTTCTCATGGCTCGGCTACCAGCAGGCCCGAAAATTCACAATTTGACAGGATTTCTTCATGTAGGTTCAGAAAAGGGGCTATTTGACAGTTTCAAGAGTATTAGAGGAAAGATGAAGCCTAGATTCAATTAAAGAGTATCAGTGAAGCGGAAAAGAGTATCAGATCGGCGATATCAAAGAAGGTGAACATTAAAGGCCCCCAAGCAAAGTCAAAGAAAGCGGTGAAGCCATTTAAGGCTCTCAGATCATAGTTAATGCACATCAAAGCCACTCAAGAGCAAGGGATCAAAGCCCAAAGCACAGTTATGGTTAAATGAACAACACAGAGCCATAAGGACAGATATTAACTCATTTTGATACAGCTGCCCCCAGGACAGCTCAAATAAATATCTTCTTGCATTAATTTCACGACAAGATTAGGTTAAAGAACTCATTTCCCTCAGACCTATTTTAGGTCTGCTATAATATATATTTTTGGATATTTTCTCTATATAAACCACCCTAATCCATTGTTTAAAGGGTTGGTTGGTTGATAATCCTCATTCTGGACTTGCGCTGTATTTTTGAGAAGCTCTGTAATCAAAGACTGTTGGAATGCTTTGGATGAAGAACTAACTGTTATGTTATTTAATGGCCAAAGAGTGACTGTGGAATTCCTGTGCTACCACATGGCTCAATAAGTGTTTTCCTACCTCTGTTTACAGTTTACATATGTTTATGCACCATTGTGTTACCATCTAAATAGCAAGAAAGAAGAATAGCTTAGGTTTTGCTTGACTGCACCCTATGCTCAGTTCTGGTTATTTCTATATGTTTTCTTCATAAATGGTTATGAATATGCATACTTAAATGATCATGTTTACCCTGTTTCTTTCACATATGACTGTTATTTAGGAATTCTTGATTGCTCCTAGACAAACTTTCATCCACCTTCCCTCTTTGTTAGCTAATGAAAGATTCTTAGTTGCCTTTCATCTCTGACCTTCATTCCATCTTTATTCCAGCCTGATATTGTTCTATGTGTAGCTATCTTGCTCTGTATTCCTCTTGTGACCAAGAAAACGCAACAGCAAGCCCTAATCCATGACTCCATGCCCAACGGTTTGAACTTCTCACACTATGCATCCCAACTTTGCTTGAAAAAAATCATCCTTCCCACCAAAATCAAAACAAAACCCATGTACACCATAACTAGCCTAAAATCAACCCAAACAAAGATAAATTTTAAAGAGAGAGCCCTCTCTGACTGCAGGTAGGCTAGGACCTGCAGCCCAAAGATTGGTTTGTGGTTACCTCGGCCGTATCCCTTAAGGAGCCAAGGGACAACTTGAGTGATAACAAATCCGACCATATCTTGTAATGCATTGGTCGAAATTACCACTCCTCAAACTATCAATATAGAAGGACATATCAAGAAGAAAAATGTTCAAGAATTGAAAGATCACATCGAGCACCAAGAAATGAATCCGACCATATCTTGTAATGCATTAGAAGAAATTACCACTCCTCAAACTATCAAGATAGAAGGACATATCAAGAAGAAAAAGGTAATAGTGTTGATTGATTCAAGAAATACCCATAATTTTATTCATTATAAGATAGCCAAGGAATTGAATTGCTTCCTATATCCAGCACCAAAGTTTCAAGTGATGGTTACAAGTGGAGGAACCATAAATTGCTCTGGAAAGTGCCATAATATCAAGCTATCCATGGGAGAATATGTATTGAATAGCCCAATGCTTTCCATTCCAATGGGTGGCACCGATGTTTTACTAAGAGTCCAATGGCTACAATCTTTGGATACGATAGATTTTAATTTTCAAGAACTTTTCTTGAAATTTTTTAGAAAGGAAAGGAAGTTGAATTGAGGGGTATCGAAGGGAAACCTAGAAAGATAATCAACTCTAACAGCATGACAAAGCTTCTAAATAAAGAACAAAGGGGCGTAATTACACAATTATTTTCACTAGAGGATCCCACATCGAAATCATGTATTTCTCTAGATCTCCAAAACGTTTTGGACAATCATTCCGAGGTATTTGAGACTCCCAAAGGCCTCTCACCTATTCGTGATCATGATCATGCTATTCATTTGATTCCAGGAAGTGTTCCTCCAAACATCAAGCCTTACAAATATCCATATGCCCAAAGGAGTGGGAACTCATTCAAAAGTTGTAGAAGATCCCAATTCAAACAGTGTTGCGAGAACTTGACAAGGAAAGAAAAATCATATTGGAACCCGAAGCAGTCACAGAACCGAGAAATCAACAGCTACGAAATAGATCAATTTTAGAGTATCTCATCAAGTGGAAGAACTTACCCGCTGAAGATTCCACAAGGAAGAATAAGAATTTATACAGAAGCATGAAGAACTACTCAAGCATTGAGGACAACACTTTTTAAGGAGGGGCATGTTAGTTCCCTATACTACTAGTGTAACCCCTTATTGTTATTAGTATAACCCCCTTATTATATTGTTTTGCCCATGTAGTCCCCATATTGTTATTATTGTGCCCCATAAAAGCCCATTATTGCTATTATTGTGCACTTATATTATTATTGTTATGTCGGCTCTAATTATATTATGACCACTTAGACTCCTATATATAGAAAGGAGGTATGGTCATTTGTATCATCTAAGAATTTTTCATTTGTATAATGTAAAGGAGGTTTCCCCCTCGAAGAGGCTTATTTCTAAGGCGATGATCTCTTTTTTCTATCTTTTTTTGAGCTGGTTTCATAACAACTTGTGACTTGGGGGAGGGAAACAGTAATACATAAATATGCCCTCATTTCAAAATATTTGAAAAGGGTCCTAGCTTTCCACGACCACTTTAGTGGGTTTCTCCAAAGCCTTTCCATGTTGGTTTGATGTGTTTTTATGCAAGTATGATTTATTTAGAGCATTGCGTGGAAAGGGAAACATTTCTCATGTAACATAAAACTTAGTGACAATAAGGTCTTAGTAGAGTAAGTTTCTCATATACATCTTTTGCTTCAGAATTGGTTTAGTGTGGTGCAATTTCATTCTAAAATTAGTTTCAATTTATTGTTTTAGAATTTAAGGTTTCAAATAATTTTGGGTGATGTAAGAACCACCCCCCCCCCTCGCCCACCCCTCCCCCGTCATCTACTAATCCATGTGAAAGAAATGGATTCCCAACCACCAAAGTGACATTCAAGAATGTTCAATAACTGCAAGAAGAATGTTACGCCAAATATTATCTCAACTCCTCATAGTAGTTGGAAAAATCTTTGTATCTCAGCAAGAGAAAGTCTTGGAAATATTCAAGGACAAACCCTTTGCTTCAGGAAGTGATAGGAGAATAAAAGATCCATGAGCCACCTCCATAAAAATATCAAGAGGCCATCTCTGACCATACTTTCCGATCTTCCAAGGAGGCCAAAGAATCATGGACCAGATATGATGGAGAGAAGCCATTAGAACTTGATATCAAGGAGTTCTATTGATGGTACTGGACCCACCAACATTCAAAAGATCTCCCCGGTATGAAGTCCCAACTAGACCTCACATCATTTGGTGTAGGAGTCTCATCTAGTATGATGGTCTGGTTTCATTATCTTGAATGTTTGCCTTAGCTCTTGATTGTCAGCACATGAGAGTGGTCTACTTTGTCTTCAAAAAGCGAGGTTCATGTGCCTGGTGAGTATTAGTGTTACTTGTGTCAAGGTTATTTCACCGCAGAGAGAGAGGGTGGAAGTGAGTCTTCAGTCGAAAGGGAAGAGTTCCAATTCCATTAGAGACACACAACACAATAGGACATGTGCAACTTCCATAGGATTATTCCACATGGATGCGGCAGTCACAAACACACAAGAAGGGATAACACGTACAACACTAAACGGAGTAGCACTACAAGAAAAAAGGACATTGGTGAGGGGCGAAAAATGTCACCATAAGCTCATTAGTGACGGTCAAAAGAGCCTTTGTCACCAAAAACTAAACGTCACCAAAGGTGGCGTCGCCAAAAGTATAGGTGTTTTAGTGACATTCAAAGTCCATCACCAATAATTATTTATAATGACGGATAGTGACTGTCACCATTTCATATGAGAAATGGTGACAGACCATAGCCTTCGTCACCAAAAAATGAACATCACCAAAGGTGGCGTCGAAAAAAATATAGGTGTTGTAGTGACATTCAAAGTTTGTCACTAATAATGATTTATAATGAATGATAGCCACTATCACCATTTCATATGAGAAATGGTGACGGACCAAAGCCTCCGTCACCAAAAACTGAACATCGCCAAAAGTATAGGTGTTATGGTGACATTCAAGGTCCGTCATGAATATTGATTATAATGACGGATAGTGACCGTCACATTTCATATGAACAACAACAATTTATTGTGATTCATCTTTCATTATTGTCACTATTGGTGCATATATATGGTGACGTTCATTGACCATCACCAAAAACTACATTCCCAGAAGTATAGGTGTTGTGGTGACATTCAAGGTCCGTCACAAATAATGACTATAATTACGGACAATAACCATCACCATTTCATATAAAAAAAATGATTATGGTTACGGACCTTTGCGGGTTTTCACTATTGATGTGTATATATGGTGGTGGTGTTCGTTGATCGTCACCATTTCATATTTTGGTGAGGGTTGAAAAATATCACCAAAGCTCATTGGTGATGGTCAAAAGAGCTTCCATCACCAAAAATTTATCATCGTCATTCCATATGGATGTCAGGGCACGATGGAATCGAACCACCAACCTCCTACTTGTAAAGCAGGTGCTCTTCCATTGAGCTAGCACCCTTTAAAGAATTAGACTTTTAAAAATTAGACCTTGAAACTTCATAAATTGTAAATTCTACAACTTTTAATAAATTAAAGTCTCAACAATATTTTACTAAACAAGCAAAGCAACATTGAAGTTGCAGGTCCCTACCTAATGGTTATGGAAGTTATGAAAAGTGGGTGGAGGGAAAAATAGTTATGTATAAGAGAATCAATATGTTCAGTTGAATACTCAATTAGAAGTGAAACTCTGAAGACATTTATAATATATAAATGACCTATAACTAGCAAATGCACCAAATATTGCAATGGAAATGTCATAAGTGGATAGCATATGGAAGAAGAACATTGATGAAGACAGATGCAATATGTTATAGGTTGAGTGAAAGAAAAATCCCAATATTGTTGTTGTTTGGTGTTTAGATATCTGAATGATATATAAACTTATGTGCAAATGTAGCACGGATCTATAGAAACCATGAACAACATATGATAATAAAAAAAAACAATATATATATATATATATATATATATATATATATATATATATATTTCCCCTTTACATAAACCAACATGCAATTTGGAATTTCACAAATCCGTACTCAAAACATGACAACAACCAACAAATAAAAGAAATTGACTTGGACATAAAGCAATAGCTTCACCTTCATTCTTGAGTTGCTTCTATTTATTTGAATTTGACCCATGACATTATTTATCTAACAAAGAATCAAAATAATCACTTGTATTAAATTCGTCTAACACAGACTTTGGATATCCCACTGACATCTGCATTTTTGTTGCCGTAACTGAAAACCATGGAGTTTCCCGTCGATAGTAGAATAAGATGTGTGTCTGATGCTCAAGAACACATTCCTAACGGAAACCAGAGAGACAACACAATATCAACGAACATTCCTAACCGAAATATAATCATAACTTAGCAAAGAAGTCTAAAAGATGTTCTTAATTAATAAACTTTGTATTTAGAAATATTGTTTCTTTAGATTTAAAAAATATTATGTTGTACAACACTTCTGTCTATTTATCTAGGCAATTATATCATAGCATATGTCACACAGTAGCAATCTAAAGTACCTAAAATAAAATGACAAATTTGCTCAAGAAACTAGATTTAGAAAAGAGCTTTGAAAACTATAAGTTTGTCATTAAACTTTAATTAATTTAACAACAAACTAGTTGGAGTGTGAAATTCAAAATCATTCATAAGAAACGAATAGGAAAATAGCCAAAGTCACTATTCATACAAATAAAGCTAGAGTCACTATTGCCATTGCAGATAATTGGAATTTGAGTAGTGGTCTAACAGTTAGAGCTTATTTTCCAGGAAGACTCATCAATACCATCATTTTTTTCCACGGTTTGTTGTGTCTCTAGATCTAGATCAGATAGCTTTCCATTCTCAAGTTCTACCTTTCAAGTACTAATTTTGGTTTGTTTTGTTTTTTTTGTTTTTTCAAGAGAATTAGGTGTTTTGTTGCAAATATTCATGTAATAAGGTTTTCCTACGTAAGAAGATGGTTCAATAAGATGAGGAACTAGATAGTGTAACTAAGGAGATCATTTTGGACTAAAGAAAATTTAAGTGAGAATTCATACCACTCCATGTTGGAAGAAAATAAGAGAATGTGTGACACATGTGGATGTATGGGAATACTGGCACCTCTAGTCATGTTAAATCAGGGCTCTCTTATTTAAGGCAAGAGGCCTACTATCCTCCACCAGCCATAATAAATTGCATAGGAAGCACAGTTATCATTGTTTTGGGTGGAGGAAAAATATTGCTGCCTACCTCTATTTTCCTAGCCTATTTTGAAAAGAACAACAAAAGACATCTAAAATATGTATAGTGCAGTCATTGATCTAGTTTGAAACATAGTGCGTAGAGGAAACCACTTTCAGGAGTTTTTGAGACTCTTGCTAGACACAAAGGGGCTTGTAGTTCTACATGTCTGTCAATGATACCCCAAGAAATTAAACAAGATGAAGCTTTGAATAGAAATTTGGTGCTAACACATTGGTTAAGGTGATGGTAGTTGAAGAAAGGGCCATTTGAAAGGAATCTATACATTTCATCTAGGAATGCTTGAAGCAAAGGCACCTAAGGATTAGATCTTGGCATGGCTAGTAAAGGATAAATACAATTTTTTGTATCATGGCCCTTTCCAGCAAGTCAGAGCCGCCTTATGGGGATGCACCCACCCTACTCCCTTGGGTTTTGACCTCGTGGCATAGCTCATGTGTCTAACTAGACTTTGCCAATCTGTCTACACCCTCAAGGAACTAATGGTTTGTGTTCAAATGGTTAGAATCTTTTAGGCAGTGGTCTTTGATAGGTAAACTAGTGATAATACGAAATAAAGGTCTTGGTAGAACCCTCCACTGGGCACCAATGTAATTATGTGTAATTGTGATACAATTTTTTTTTGTTTCCCCCCAAAAAATGAACATGCTACAACATGAAATGAGTAGAAAAGGGTAAAGAGGAAGATTACCCATTGAGAAGCTTGCAATTGCTGGGAGTTAAAATGTTGACATACTTTGTAGCCATGATGAACCAAAGGAAACACATCACAAATACCTTTGCAATGGGTAAGACTTCAAACTTTAGCATTTTAAAGATGGATTCTGAGTCGTTCCCAATTTTTTAGAATCATTGCTGGAAGAAATCCTTAAAATATAAAAATAAAATTTATGTGTTTTCATATTAGCTTTGCTCGTAACTCCTTACTTCATGTTAATCTCCTTCAGTCCAATCCAAACACTCCTTGTCTAATTTCCACTAGAAGTTGAGACAGATCCACAAAATGGTCTCAGCTTCGAATAGTCGTGATTACAAACAATCATCAACCATGCCAAAATGAAAATAAAATCTATTTTCTCAACAACAGACTAGAGCGGAGCCTGTAATCACCAAACTTATATAGAAGGATATTCATTTATTTAAGAGAAAAAATAGTAAGCAAAAAGCAGTGTAACTCATGTAGGACACAATCCAGTGCAAGTTAATATAGTTGAAAAGCTATCAAAATCATGCAACAACTATATCTTGAAATAGGTGCTAGAATTACAAGGGATCTATGTATCTTGAAAATTCAGTTCTTCAATAATCACAATTTTATCAATAAATTTGCATGCAAACTGTTGATGCACAAAAATATATCCAAATGAAATTTGCTCCAAAAACCATTCAGTGTTAATAAATTTTACTATGCTTCAACTATCTGTCGAATATCTGAAATGAATGAAGAACATAGCACTCTATTTGATACAAATAGAAGCACAATTATGAATATTCTATAGGCAACCAATCTAATATGCTCTAGATTCTGATGTAGTCTCTAAACAATTTTTATACATTTTGAGAAGACACTGTCAAAGACAGTGACTGGAAAACTTGGCCATGGGCCCAACAATGTCTACTCATAATGCAAATAAGAGTTAAACTGAAAATGAAACCTGTCACACAATGTATTATTTTTCAAAGTCTTTCATGATGGGCAACTCAAGAAGGAAAAATCACGAGATTGCTTGTTTGAAGAGCAACCATCTATTTGTAGATTTTGCATAATGCATGGAACTATGAAACAATGATATAAGTACACACATAATGGCTACAATTTTTATTCACTTTCTACACTTTTTATTTTCCTCTTCAATTACATAGATTATCAATTCCATAAGTTTAGAGACTTAGCATATGCAGATCAAAACTTTGCCTCTTCAAAGGGACAAGCAAAAAATTCTCACCAAATGTTAGAATAGGCATACAAAAAGATAAGTAATAATCCATATGTGAAGTAGATTATCTTACCATTCAATCATATTTTGTAGTGTCACAGATCTTCCCAATTTTGTGAAAATCAGACATAGTAGAAATAAACTAAAAACAAAGTACACAAAAAAACCACAAAGTTTGTCAAGAAAGAAAAGAAAATTAAAAATAGTCAAAATAGGAGCACATATAGACATGCATCCACAACTTGATACAATTTTCCACCAAACTAAACCCCTTACCTAGAGAGGTACCTCCTGAGAGTTGGTTCATACTAAATCTTGATGGGGCAGTTAGGGTCCAAGCAGGAAGATCTGGGAATAATGAGGTAATAATGCAACACAATGATAGTATCATTTTTTCTTTCTCCATTGGCATATCAAACAAAAGCTGAATTTGAGGCTCCAATTCAGGGACTAACTTAAGTACTGAATAAGGAAATGATACACTCAATATTGAAAGAGACTTTACCCTCCAGTAGTTGGGTTTTAGATAAATGGGGTATCAGAGATTGGAGTATTCAAAATCTCTCAAAGGAAATTAGGTGTCTTGTTGCAAAGATTATTTTAATAAGGTTTTCCTATGTAACAAGATGGTACAATAAAATGAGGAACCAGATATGTAACTACTGAGATCATTTGGGACTAAAGAAAATTTAAGTGAGAATTCATACCACTCCATGTTGAAAGAAAATAAGGGAATGTGTGACACATGTGGATGTATGGGAATACTGGCACCTCTAGTCATGTTAAATATACAATTCCTTCAAACTTGTTAGCTCACCAAGCCATGGTGGCATCACATCCATGATACAGCCGCCAGGAAGAGACTGTATCATGTGAGGTGGCCTAAGGTTATAAAAGGTGGAGAAAACAACCAGAGAATGTAGGGGATTGACAATGAATGGAGTTGAACAAAGAGGATTGGCATAATGAAGCTAAGGTTTTTAAGAACATTGAGTTTAAATGGAAAATTCTACTGAAGCTCATAAAGGATAATGATGCAAAATTCACAGATGGAAAAATCACAGACCTGGAGGACAACATAACAGATGACAACCTGAATATTAATAATAGACTGAACCATTTCAATCTTGACCAAGGTATTGGTAGTTCAACTATCTAAGAGAGTCAAGGGGGTGTAGCAAACATCAGAGCCAGACTCTTCAGTAATGATGGATGAGAGCCAAGGTTGCAGGCCATCGTATTCGCAACCAAAATATGAAGAGGTTTCTTCATTTTTAAATTTAATTACAGGATTATTGTTCTTTGAACTTTGATGAGTTTTTCCACATAAGTTTTAGAAATTATAGTAGAACCTAACTTCATACAAGGTGTTTTGCTTTTTCAAAATGGAACTCGATCCTTTATCTCCTTTTCATTTTTATTTTGGTTATTGGGTGCAATTTGACGTTATGGTTTTCTGCGAATTATTAAGTGTTACAGTTAATTTTTAGGATTATCTATGAGTCTAGTCTAATGGACCATGTTTAGCACTGCCCAAAATAATTCCACAAAATTACTAAAAAGGAGGGGAGTGAAAGGAAAAAATTCGACTCTCTACGTGCCCTAAAGACTAGGTAGCCCACACCATCCAAAAGCTCACCATTGTTGGAGACTCCAACAACACAATTCAGCACGTCCAGGTGCACTCTTCTCCCTCAAATGCCAATTTGAATTTAGTATTCTAGCGAATTCATGTAGCTCTTCCATCATTTCCTCGATTCTCATTTTTTCATGTCCTTTAGATAAACAATAATAAAGTTGATTTCCAAGCCAATTTGGCTCTACAAGCAAAAGAAGGGGATTTAATTGTCAATGGATTTCGCTCCACCCTCTCGATCCCTTCATGGCTCTCTCCTCATTCTTTGCCTCTTCCCGCGGCTCACACGTGGATACCCTTCTTCACCCTTGCTCCATGTGCTTCTGTTATCTCCTATTAGGTGTGATTACCTTGTCCCATCATAGTCTCCCCCTTGTACCTTTCTCATGCATTCCCTTGGCTCTTCATTGGATTTTCTCAATAATGGAGGATCCCATAGTTTGAATGTGCCATCATTTTAGAATGAGGGCCCCCTAGTTTAGATGTGCCGTCATTTTAGAATGAGAGCTTCTAACCTAATGGGAAAGACAATTATGGCACCCTTCAAAAGTCAGTATCTTGTTGTTTCCCCACGACATCCTCTATTTTGGCTCTTGCCCCCTCTAGGAAATCAAAGCTTCTCCCTTGTCATTGATCTCCCTACATTTTCTGAAGGCCTCCTCTCTGCCACCTCAGGTCTCATGGCTCACCAAGCTAAGATAGTCTGAGTCAGCCCAACAACATTAGGCTGGTGACTTGAAAGACCTCAAGTCCTCCCATTGCCTTCTTCAAATCTGGATTTCAAGCTTGGAGTCCCAGATCGAGACGCTGTTAGACATTCCCATTCAACACCTACATCTTATCCACCACGTTCATGACAAATTTGAGGCTCTCTGCTCTCAACTCAAAGGCCTCTAGGTTGTGTGACTAGCAGAAATTCAAAAACATTCTCCTCTAGCTCACTCCAAAACAACTTCTTCAGCCTCTGCAACTTTGTTCCTCCCTGACTTAAAACACTCCCGCTAAAAGGGAATTCCAAGATGACAATACAGCTCAACAGTTTTCTCCAATCTCAGGTCCTAAATGAAGTGCATTGTAATTTTTAATCTACACATATACTACAAGGATTATATTGTAAATCTTTTTTTGATAACTTGTATCCTCCTGCATTAGACAAGATTAGCACTCTCTATGAACCGAAATTTTTGGACTAGATTTCTCTGATTTAGCTCATACTCTTTGTATCTCTACTGTGCCATCTCAACACAGATTTTACTAATATCAAAATCCTCCAATTTCAGTCAAAAAAAAAAACATAGTATGTGTTGGGCATCCAAAATTTATATTCTCAAAATCCCTTGGCTTACTACTGAATATCACATATCTCAAAATATCAAATATTAATAATGATTTGAATGGTATAGTGCATTGTGTGCATCTTTATACTTAAATATGACATAATTCGGTTACTCATAAATAAAAAAAGTGCAAATAGGGGCAAACAAATGGAGTTGTGTGCTTTCATGACTATGAATGGATTAGCATTCACGATGTCCCTTTTTGTTGTAAATGAAACTCAAGGAGAATGGTCTGAAAAGACGCATACTCAACATAATGCAAAGTTTGTATAGATTGATAACATTGAAAATTACCTCTGAAATAAAAATTCGAATATATCATTCATTATCTCAAAGGCACAAATATGATAACTTAAGTAAAACAGAAGTATACCCATTGAAAACATTCAGTTTAATTTCACGAGGATGTATTAATATGCTTTAATAGGCCATAGATGAAGGATCAATCCATACATGTCATGCCACTAAAAGTTTCTGAAGTTGGTGATTCCTGGGCGAGAAACTTCAAGCTGCCTTTCTGGATTGCAAGGTTCAAACTAAATATATAATACAAATTAGACTAGATAGAAAGCCAAATAAAACGAAGCATCATAAGTGGGTAAAGAAATCTTAAAGAATAAGTGTCTGCAACAAATCACCAAACTACTTAATTCTTCTTTTGTCCATAGAAAATGGCTATCTACTAGTAACCATTAAGTTAACGTTCTGAGTGATGGAGGATGCTTTCTTTGACATCCATCTCTCGTTATTGGCTTTCACATTGCATTCTCACCATTTTGGGGATAAATACTGGCATTTGAAGCTTAAGGGTTGAAATATATTTTATTGCATTTCTCCTTTATGATATTTTCTTTCTTACGTGGTCATTTTTCCTAAGATCTAAAAAGGGGGTATTTTGCTCCGGGAATGAATTTCAGCCACAACATTTCAATTTCTGAGACTGGTGCATTATAATATTATACTTCAAGTTTTTTGGAAAATATATTCAAAACAAACATTAATGTTTGGTCTCGTGTTTGAAAAATTGCTGCTATAAAAGTAGAGGTTTGAACTACGACAAAAATGATACTTAGGAAAGGACCAAATAGATGAAAAGATTCTCGAGAGCACTTATAAGTTAATTGGCAATTTAACACTATTTTTTAACTTAGCTATCCGAGTAAAATCATGCACACATGTATGCACATCCACAAGCACAAAAACTCATGAGAAAAGATGACTTATAGAATTAAAAATTCCAAAATTTATGAATTGTAATGTTAGAATAGGCATACAAAAAGATAAGTAATAATCCATAACCAAAATAAAAATGAACCATACAACAAAAACCCCAAGCTTCTATCCTGATTAGCTATTTGGTTTCTCTATTTTACATAAATACGTATTGAGCTCTCATTTATCTCAATTTGGTTCTATCGAATTTAAAATAGCAGTTATTGTATGGTTAAATATGGTTGAAATCACTGCATGTCCATGCAGAATTGAAAAAAATGTTCTCTGTACTTTCCAGGCCACTGCCAATCTGTTGAGTTTAATGTATTTGTACCTGTCTTGCTCAGAATGCTTGCATTTGTCCATCTCTGACTTGGCCTTCCAAATCAAATTATTGTGAGATAAAGTTTGAAGTAAGAGGAGACAGAATGGAATAGTGGCTTGTTGTAAAGGGAAATATCTATTTCTTTTTCTTTTTCATTTGTCATTCATATTACGAGCTACTGAGGAAACATGATCTCATTGATCTGTTTTTCAATGCTTGAGTCTACAATCCTATAGAGATCACCTTGCTAGTTCCACTTAATTTCATGGGAGGTGTATCAAAAAAACAGAAATGGTCGTGCCTCTCTTGGGGAATTTAAACGCATCAAATTATAGCAAGAGAATATGTTTAACATCGATCATTATTTTCTTTCGACCAGGCTTCATTATGTGCTGCTAGAGACAATGATTCCTATGAAAGGGTTACTGAGTTTGGTGATGATGTTGTCATTGTTGTGTCAAATATATTTGGTATTCGAAATGCATCAATGAAGGGCATGCCTGAGGATTCACTGAGGACTTTTGAGTACCTGTTTGTAGATTCGGGACAGAAGCAGTGATAAGTAATGTATTTTGGCTTGGAGATATTTTCTGCTCTTGTGTTCCTAGCCTCACTGACACCATTTGAGGCTAGAACAACTGCCTGAGCTACATCAATCAACACCATATATAATCCACCATTTGATGTCTTTGAGGAAAAAGACGTAATAGAAGCATTGAAACAAGAGATCATAGAACTAGAAGACTTGAAAAAACAAATAAAGAATGAGAATGAAGTTCTCAAAGTGAAAAGTCAAAAGACGTTGAAAATAATATATTATTGGTATAACAATAATTCAAAACTTAAGAAATACATCAGGAAACTACATTCTAAGATCAAGGATTTGAAGGTTAAAATCCTCATGAAGAAGCAAAGGTGGTCAATTTCCATGAGGAAGAGGAGAACTCAAAGAAACTGTTGGACACCTAATCCTCAATGGGTTAGTGTGGAAGCCGAACGGAAAAAAGGAGTCCAAGAGACCTTGGGATGTGAAACCCAACGGTCACATATTGTACTATAAATGTATATCTCTTGTTAATAAAAAATTGAACTCTCCTGATTATATTTCATATTGCCCTTGTTGTCCATGTGTGTTTAACATGGTATCAGAGCAGGCATATTCCTGCCCTGCATAATTAATTTGAGCCATTTGTTTTATGGCCTTTCTGTGCAGTTTATTTCTGCCATATTCCTTTATACAAACCTGCGCACTGTCTGCCATATTCACTTAAACGATGAAACGTTCCTCTGCCTGACACTGCCAGCACTGTCCAAGCTGTTCTGACATGTCTGTCTGTCATATACGTTTTTGATATTCTCTGCACCTTCTGTCAAGCCTGCGCCCTCTGTCAAGAGACCAGCTGCAAACGCTGTCTCACTACGTCAGTGTCATAGACGTTTTATACCTACGCTCTCTGTACCTACGCTCTATGTCTGACATTCACCTGACATACGTTTGAACGTTGGACGTTTCATACGTTTGAACGTTGGACGCTTGTGTTACAATGTGTGGGGTCTGGTAATTGGATTCCTGTACTGATGCATGTACACGCAGCGTGTGGTGCTGGTTGGTATAACAATCTTCTGTATTAATTCAATTGATTGCCATGTTAACAATGTTTGAATAGCTTGAATCGTTTTTATTGATAGCTTGAGGAGTCGTATTGGTATCAGCGTGATATATTTCCGTTTTCGTTTCAACGGATTCTCCTTGGAACTTGCCAGCCCGAATGAATATTGCGTAGTTCACTTCGATGGCTTGATAGTTCACGTTGTTGGCTTGACGTGTGAAGGATTGGCATTGTCTGATGAGTTGCTGGCGACGCGGAGCGCTGGGCTTTGGGTTGTCATCGTAAAGAGAGTTCTGTTCCAGTCAGAGGAGACTACCACCATAACTGGAGACCATCACTAGAGGAAGGCGGTTTGAGGAGCCTCGCCCTTCCTACCATTGTCTGCCATTATTTTCTATCCTCTGCATCTCTCCCTTGATTGGAAAATCTGTCGTGATTCCCTACTTTTTCCTGTGTCCATTGAATGTTAACACTGGTTGTGAAAGCAGACTTGTGAAGTCAAATCCCAAGCTCTCTCGGTGAAATTCTCTGCGTTGACTGACCTCATATGCAAAGAAGTTTTATATTTTGGTTCATATATATGCACTGAAGTCCTTGATGCATTAATTAAGGATTGAATTCTATGCGTTCAGCGATTTATGTTGAAGTTCGTGAGTTAATTCTGAAGTGCGATGCTATATGTTGGATAACACGTGTGCTCCTTTGAAGTATGATTGATCTCTTCGTTAATGGCCACCGTGAGTGGTATGGATATGCTGCATTGAGTTAAGCTTAATAACCTTTTATGTGTTGCATGGTCTGGACAAAAACAAAAAAAAATGAAACAGACAACTGCGCAATCACAGGTTTGCCATGGACTTCCACAGCGAAAATCCAGCTACGACAGGCACCTTAAATTTTCGGATTGATAGACTCAAGTCGGTGCTGGTCATTTCAATTTTGTCTGTCCGTAATTTTTAAAAACTGTATTTTCTCGACAACGTCATATGGTGTGTTTCCCAAGTTCGAATGGAATTCAGATGGTGAATGGTGTCACAACTGTTTTAAACGTTGCCAATACGTTTTGAAGCTGCTGCCATTACGTTTTGAAGCTGTTGGATTTAAAAGGCGTATTCGTGTTGCGCTCAGTGGTCTCAACAAAATGGTGTGTGCGCCCTGAATAAGTTTTGAAGTTGCTGTTCTTAAATTTCAAATGAGGTTTGACATGCCTGAATGGTATACGATCCAATGGTAAGATATGATGGTGGTTGCATAAAGTTATAATGCCTGAAAATGATATATGATTGCCAGACTCAGTCTTAACACATGGGCGCTTTTGTTTATGGGGATTTGTTTGAAAATCCGTATTAAAAACCATATGTGCAGGTTGGGAATAAATGATAAATGAAATGAAAACTTCGTGAGTAGTTTGATGTTTGAGATTTAAACCAAATGTAATGTGTTTGTTGGCAAACATATGAGAATTAAACATTGGGGTTTAAAGGCAAGGGCGCACTCTTTAATTGAATCCGGGCATATATGAATGAGAGTTATTATGATTGTTTGGCAAGCTTCCGAATGTTTGGTTATGGATGAGGGGTTTTACATCCTATGTTTGATAAGTTTCTGGATGAGTTTTAATTGAAATGTGAAGAACCTTGTGTGATGAGGATATGGTTTTCATAAACCATAAAGAGATGAACCAAAGGTTATTAGCTTTAATTTGAAAGAGTAGTTGTGTGTTACATCAGAGATAAATTCTGGGCAGATTGCTAGTGTAAAGAAGCCGAATTTGAAGAGATAGACGGGCTGCAAATTAAGCTAAGCAATCAGGTTCCAATATTTTATCCACCTTGTTTATTTGGCCACTATTAGGAAGAAAATGACCTCTGTACTTCTATTTGTTGACTGTGTATTCAAATTAAAAAGAAAAAGTTTATTTACGGGTGCCACTGCTATATATATCAACATTCTTATGTACTTTGTTGAACCTCTGCACCGAATTGATTATCTGGCTTCTTCCTCTACATAATTTACCAAATGACAATGCAATGGTAACTGAATCTCCATCTCTAAAGGCTTCTCTGAATCCCTGTTTCCAATTCAAAACTACAGCTCGCCTCGCTGAACTCATCTTCCTGATCTGAGGTGGCCTCAATTCTTTGTGGAAGAGAAAAGGCCCTAGCAAATCTGTGCCTTTCATCTCAGGGATTCAAAATTTGAAGGTTGAAACCAGATCAAATGGAGACGAAGAATATGCATGAACAGAACAAATTTAGTGTGTGGTGAAACATTGAGTTATTCATGGTATATGAATTGAATTTTTAATTGGTTCCACAGTTCATCTTCCTGATCTGAGCCGAATTATAAAGTGTTTGTGTGTGGTACTTGGAGGAGCTCAAACACAGTTATCGAGTTACTTAATATATTCCTGCTGGTTGGTCTGTTGGTATTCTGAGTCAATTTCTACCATACCAGAATGAGTTTTTCACAATTTGGATTCCATTTAGAGGCTGTTTGTGTGGTTGTATATTCTTCTCACTAGCTGATACTGAAGTGTTGATATACGTTGAAGAGTGAACGAGTATTTGAAGGATCCAAGCATGTTTGTAGTTGTTGCTGCTCCAGTGTAGCATTGTATTTAAAACTCATTATAGTGCATTTATTCCTTGATTCCATTACTGCATAAAGAGTCTGGTGAGCTGATTGTAATCTTTTATGTTGCACACTGATCATTTGCTGACATTTATAAAGGATATTGCAGTGACATTGAATTGTGAGTGATTGTTGCTTCTTCTTCACTAGTTGATAGTTGTGATCAGTTTCTTTAACGTATAAGATAATGAAGAAAATGACCAGACTTGATAATGCATTAGAGTTGTTAAATACTCCGATACATTCCACTGTTCATGAGATGGTTAAGATCAACAAAACCTCTCTATTCAATATTAAAATATGTCTACAAAATGCACAGGAGAATATTGAGTTTTTGCAGCTTGAGACAAAGCTACAGCAAGAAGAATTAAAACAGAGGAGTCATCATTCTGAACCTGTTTCTGTTCAAAACAATGAAACAGACTCCCACAAACAGCAAGACAATATTACTGAAGTTCATTCAGGTCCAGTGCCCAATAAAGCAGCAATTGTACATGGAAATGCAGAAACTCAATCTGCACCTCCCAAGCCCATCATCAGACCTTGGGAACAGCTTGTCCACAACAAGCACAGAACTGGTCTTGGATATGACAAGGACTTGTCCTTTCATATTCCAGACTACGCCAAGCCCATTCAGTTTCAGAGTGCTGGATTCATTCATAATAGTTCAGCTGCTCCTCATGACAGTTCATATCCAGCTGTTCCAGATTCTGCCCCTCTTCCACAGCAACAACAACAACAACAGATTCTGAAATGCCAACACTGTAACCGAGTTGGCCATTTGAAAGATCACTGTTTTGATCTTCATCCATGTAAGCACTATCATAAAACCACCCATTCTTCACACAGATGCTTCAGAAACAAACGTCCTGCAAGAACAAAGATTCATCTTGGATGGATTGCTTTTTGGCAATGGGCATCAACAGCCAAGAAGATATTCCAAACGCATGTCAGAATTTGTTCCAGAGTATTGAACAGTCTTGCAGTTGAGTTTTCTCCATCATCTCACCTTGTATCTGACAGGGGGGGAAATGATGGTCATCTACAAGCTTCAAAGCGACATCAAGCGAGCCTGAGCCACAACCTGCCACACCAGTTTCAGAGTTGTAGCCAGAAACAAAGATGCTCGTGAACATGCCCTCAGTGGGTAATCTGGGACACTTCCTCTAGCAGAAGACTTCAGCTTCTTGCCAGTTTTGGAAGAATTCCAGGAACAAAATTGAGAACACTTCCTCTAGCAGAAGACTCCAGCTTCTTGCCAGTTTTGGAAGAGTTCCAAGAATTGCATTAAGCATTCCAGAGTTGTTGGTCATCCTTAAACCATCACAGGTTGAGACTTCCCTTTTCAAGTTGAATTTCTCCCTTTTATGCGGGGTGAGACCTCCCTTTCATGGTTGAAGGTTTCCCTCTTCAAAACAATAGGAGCACTTCCTCTAGCAGAAGACTTCAGCTTCTTGCCAGTAATGGAAGAGTTCCGAGAACTGCGCTAAGCGTTCCAGTGTTGGTGGTCATCCTTAAACCACCGCCCTTTATACCAACATTTCATAGAGCACATTCAGCCTTGTGCTGCCATGCATTTTTGCACATTTTCTATTACAGCTCTCTTCTTGGACTCATACATAACCCTTCGGATTAAGGGGGGGAATGTTGGACACCTAATCCTCAATGGGTTAGTGTGGAAGCCGAATGGACAAAAGGAGTCCAAGAGACCTTGGGATGTGAAACCCAACGGTCACATATTGTACTATAAATGTATATCTCTTGTTAATAAAAATTGTACTCTCTTGATTATCTTTCGTATTGCCCTTGCTGCCCATGTGTGTTTAACAGAAACCTAGATATCCTTATCCAGGCCTCTGAAACAATGTTGTGACAAGGAGAAGTACAAAATTTTGCAATTTTTCTAATGCATGATGACATGCAAGATCTTCAACATGGGGGAATGATGAGGTCAAAGAATTAGCTCTTTTTGTCACTTTGTTGACCTAGTTTTGACCATTTTATCTTTAGAAAGCCATCATAACTATCCTTTTTCATACTTTCATGATATCATCTATGCATGCAAATTCTACTTGAGCTACAAAGGTTACAAGCAAGGATTTATAAATGTAATATGTCCATTTTTCTATTGTTTTGTATGTTTCTCCATAAAATAAAGTTAAAATGTAAAGTTGCAGAAATTGACATATTCTGTAGCTGCTCTCCAGTTCTGTAGCAAAATCACATGTTGGCATACTTCAAGAAACAATCCAACGAAATCAAAGGATGGAGGACATGGAAAAATGTCCTGAGAAGGTTATCCACCTATTAGGCGCAACCAGAAGGCAATCATGTCACCACCACAACTTATTCAACGCCTCAGTCAACAAGGCAAGAGGTGACAAATCGCATAACAAGTTTGCGTGGCATCGTTGCAGAGCGTTGTGGAATCATAGAAAATGATTGAGGGCAAAGTATTATGGAAAAAAATTGATAAGATGACAAATTCATGCTCACGGTGATCAATTTTCAATCTCCAAGATCCATGAATTTCTGAGTCATAGTTACTCTATTTTGAATCACAACAATGAAACTCTGAGTCTGTTGCTATTATTAAACTCTATAAATATTGCAGTTCCTCTGAGTAGGAACAAGTTAAGTTTTTGTTGAATGTATTTTATGCCATTTTTATAGTCTTGATCCATTTGAGTTAGATCTTCTCTCTGCATAAATGTGTGTTTGTGGCACGGTTTAAATTAACATTCACAGGTTCTGAAGTTTCTCTAGTGCTTGTGACCCAACTAGGAGGGCCCCCTATTTCGGGATGCACGCCGCCTCTTATTTAAATGAGCTTATTGTTTTTAGTTTCCAATCTGCTATGTTCATAGAGATAATACTCTTTTCTTAGGTTTACAATTTATTGCTTGCAGTGTGTTTTGAATTGACTTAGCAGTGTGAATTTGATTTGCCTATGTGTGTCAACATAATGAAGGCTAATCACACAGATCTTCCGAGTGAATATAAATTATTCTTTGAAGCCACAAACAATCATAATCAAGAATTTTGAAGTTTGATGTTAAAATTATCAAAATTCTCTATGTGTGTCAACATAATGAAGGCTAATCACACAGATCTTCTGAGTGAATAGAAATTATTCTTTGAAGCCACAAACAATCATAATCCAGAATTTTGAAGAAGTTTGTTGTTAAAATTATCAAAATTCTCTACATGGTTATTGAGATCTATAAGTGCTTTAGAACCATGATTATATTGAGATATCTAGTTGTCAATTGCTTTTAATAGATACCATCCATTTTCAATATCAATTTTTATTAGATTAGATTAGAAGCCAAATCCCAACATATATTTTGCATTACACTTTACAAGTTTACAATTCTGGATTGATAATTTAATGTAGCGGAATTCTATTACAATTGAATTGGCGAACAACCATTAATTAGATAGCATTAGTAAGGATCTAGGGTTGAATATTAGATTGCCCCACTCATAAATTATTTATTTTTAAAAATAAAAATTTGTGTTTTGAGGGTCCTTAGTTGCATTGTATGGGACCAGATGATTTCGTATAGAATCAGTTGGTTAAGTGAAAAAGGTTGGTTTGATACTAAATCGGCATTTTCTGGTTCTGTGTCACTAGTTGGACAAGTGAGGGCTTGAAAAAAGTCAAATTGGTTGGTTCAATTGGTTCTAATAACATTGGTTTTGAGGACCCATGACTTTGTCAAACAATGCTTTGCACATGGTTGGCTTCATCATACCCCATCATGCATGTGAAGAAGAAGACCATAATACAAAGAGGCTTCATGTGAATCGGGTCAACCACAATAAAATATACTTCTCTTTCCTCAACATATGTGCCTTTCCCAAGCACATAGGAAAGTAGCTGGAAATGATATGTATGAAGGGGACGGCTTCATAAACTAATTAACTAATGCCTTTATCAATGGGCCCTCCTTAGGCTAATAAACCCTCGTTGAGTTCATCTCATGAGGATGGCTGCATATAATCATTAATATGCACATATGGTGTTTCAATCTCCATACTTATATGAGGTGATGGCCCCACCAAAATTTTTAAAAATAATAATAACTTGCCTCCACATGTGTGCCAATGAGGAGTATACCACATAAGAATTTTGTACCGTGAAAATAAAAGTGGTATCCCCTAGTAAACCCCATCACAATAAAAAGGAGACTATGTGATATATGAGTGTTAGGCTAGGCTAACCATGAAAAAATCACCCACCAGTCATATAGCATCTCACACTCATCAACCAAACTCAAAGCATCAAATGAAACTATAAAACCTTAATGCTCCAATGAAATGAGACTTGACTCTGTTTCCACACACTTGGGATTGGGTTCACAAGGGCATTTCTTCAGATATGTGATTAGTTCACTAAGTCAAAGAAGGGGGCACCCCTCATAGACCTTACATGATGCATACTGTAAAATATATTTCAACCATACTAGCCAAGGAGAGGGTGCACAAATCCTGGGACCCACAAAAATTATGCAATGTGATGCATTTTATCTTAAGGTTGAGAGGTGTATTTTTGGGAACCCCACCATTTTCATGCAAATCTAATAAGCTTCATCATTAGAAGCAAGGGGTTGGGCACACTTTTATGGACCCCACATGAAATGTTTTCAGTGTAATGTATTCCAGCGAAGCTAAGAAAGGGTGCACATCTCATTTGGGCCCTATCAAAATAATAATTTTGAGTCTGTGTAAGCAAGCTAGAGAGGGTGCATTTGTTTTTTCATGTACTTTCTGTGATTATTCATTAGGTAGGTCCAGCTTCTAGAACAAGCTTGGCTCTGCCACCCTCTCCCATAGAGACCGAGCCATTGGGGCTCCATTGGGCTATTTAGGCAGCCCCCTTATTCAAGTAATGGTTGTTGAAGAATCTAAAAACCAGAGCTGATAAAGCTGTGTCGCTGGTCTTTGAAGGGTGCCGTGGAGGCTGACATGTTGCTACAATTTGTCCATTTTCTGATCTGAAAGCTCTGCGATATTGGTTATGGAGATTCTTTATTCTGGTAAAACTGTTCTATTATTTCTGAAAACTATCATTAGAAACTATTTCCTTTTTTTCTTTTCTCTGTATGCATGGTGAAATTTCATTTTGAAATGTTTTCTCATAGCTCGTAGCTTCCGTGATCTGTTTTCTTATCCATTATGGCAAGGGAACGTGAAGGAGATTTCTGTGTTCACTTAACTATCAAAGGTAGGATTGTGCTACATTAGAACTCCTCAACTAGTGTGCCTATCCCTTTTCAGCAGTGCAATTTCCCTCATTGGGCACCCTAAACCCCATTTGCTCATTGGTACACAGCACTGGTCACTTCTTCAGCCATCAATTTCACTCTTTGACTCAATTTTTCCTGGACAACAGATCTGGAACTTGTCTCAGTTGCCAAATCTTCAAAATAAAATCATTTGTTCTTCAGCACAGCATGCACCTTGACATTGTTGTACATCTGAAGTGTTGGGGCCTTTCACCCTCACACGGAAAAGTTTACCTCTATTTTGTGTGACAAAGTGTGCCCTTCTGTCCTAACTGCAAGTTTCTTCGAGTGTTGGGCCTTTATTCTGGTTGCTGATTTATGTATGATTATTTTGTCAAGATATATAAAGAAATCAACAAATTAGTCTATGAAATATTTCACGTGGTTGATGAAAATGCTCATCTAGATAATAACCTTCAACACTAGCAATTGTATGCTGTTTTGAGAGAAGGATATATGAGGATACAACACTAAAAATACTATAACATGCTATGTACCCAGGAAATATAAGTTGTAAGCTGACTGTTTGTTGAAATGGCTGAATGAAATGTCTCATGACTCTGATAAATTCTGTGATCTTGCTTGCATGCTGGTTAAGGTTATATTTGCAAGTGGAATACTTCCTTCTTTTGTGAATGGAAATGCACACTTTCCATTCTAAAGTAATTTAAAACTGTTTCCTTGAAATAGCATGTTAACTGCTGTCATTAATCTGACCACATCAGTTTGTAGAATTAAAAAGGTCTGTTCTAGCTTGGTATATCTATTTGACCAATTCCGCTGTCATTTGTTCTTGCTGTTTGAGATTAAGCCCATACAAGAGGAATATATTTAAAATTAATCATAGGTTGGCCTTGATGGGAAAAGCAAATTCATAGGTTTCGTGCATCTACATCGAGGATGAGCAGTTAAAAGACGAAGGAAAGCAACCGGAAATAGTGCATGCTTGACCAAACATTGTCTCAATGGGCCCTATTTTAAATTGTTGCTTGCCATTCATCATTTCTTGGGCATGTAATACATAGTTAACTCAGACAGCATACAACAAAACCCCAAGCTTCTTTCCTGATTAGCTGTTTGGTTTCTTTATTTTACATAAATACGTATCAAGCTCTCATTTATCTCAATTTGGTTCTATCAAATTTAAAATAGCAGTTATTGTATGGTTAAATATGGATGAACTCACTGCTTGTCCATGCAGAATCGAAAAAAATGTTCTCTGTACTTCGCATGCAACTGCCAATATGTTGAGTTTAATGTATTTGTACCTGTCTTGGTCAGAATGCTTGTATCTGTCCATCTCTGACATGGCCTTCCAAATCAGATTCCTGTGAGATAAAGTCTGAAGTAAGAGGAGACATAACGGAATAGTGGCTTGTTGTAAAGGGAAATATCTATTTCCTTTCCATTTGTCATTCAGATTACGAGCTGCTGAGGAAAGGTGATCTCATTCATCTGTTTTTCAATGCTTGAGTCTACAATCCTATAGAGATCACCTTGCTAGTTCCACTTAATTTCATGGGAGGTGTATCAGAAATAGAAATGGCCGTGCAAACTATTACACTAAACATAAAATCAAAAAAACAGTACAGATGTTCTACTAAACTAGCAATGGACCTAAAACATCTAGATTCGCTATTCATAACCCTGATTAACATAAATAAGATGGAATTTTGATGCGAATGAATAACTTACTCATGATATAAGCGATCGCCAAAGAAGAAACCCTGGCCACCGCAAAAGAGACCTTGACGCTCCTCGCTCTGTGTTTGTCCAGGGAAAAGTCCAGCAAAATTATCCCCACCCCACGAAGCAAGAACATAAACCCCGACGAGAGCCCTTCGATAATATATTGCCCTTTCACTCTTCCAGATAGGAAGACAACCAGTTTTATGTTCATGTGACAGGACCCTGCACGCTCCCAATGCCCGGTGGCTGGACGATGACATCGTAGATGAAGCTGAAGACCACCAAGAAATAGGTGGCCAAGATGAGGGAGAAGACAGTCATCGTTGAGGGCAGCGAAAAGGAGGGCACCTTCAGGCACATGCGGGGTACTCTAAGAGCACTATAAGGAAGCTTCAGGATGAGAAGCAAGGGATCCATTGAAGATGGCGATGATAAGTCTATGCTTGATGATGCCGAGCTCTGGTGATGAACAGGAACCTCTGTCGACATTTTTCCAGTGACTACATTTTTCTCAGAGATGAAATTAATGACCGAATTGAGGATGAAGATTTAATCTTTTGTTTTCCCTCCATCACTTGGGTTTTTGGTGTGACCCTAAGGTATTAGTTACCCAGCCTTATAATGAATCCGCTACTATAACACAAACAAAATTCATCACTCCAATAATGTAAAACTGGATTAAAATTTGATTAAAATTTATCGAGAAAGAGGCATTTCAATAGCTTTTTATCCTACTTATATAAATGGGTTAAAATAATAGTCTGAAATAAATATTATCCCATAAAAATTGAAAAAGTGCATCGTGGTCGAAGTATGAGATACTTTGGATTTACTTCAAAATTTTATTGGAACTTTGATCCCTAGAATTTTGGAGAAATCAATTGCTACTATGACTTCAACTTAATTTAAATCAATATTATTTTATTTTTACTAAATTTTTCTAGAAACCAATTATTGACCATTGTTCATTTCAAATAAATGTTATTATGTACCTAAACTAGCATCTAAGGGTTTAGTTTCCATAGTGGTGGTTCAAGCTTACATACATGTTAGCTAAACCCTAATAATATTATTTTGGAACAAGTTTATAAATTGATTCAATTGGTCTCATTTTTATGTTAATAATTCAATCACCTAAATATTGGTGGTGAGATTGAAAATGGGGTTGTTCTTTAATGTTCATGAAACATGAGCCTAATATGTATTGCATGTGGCTTTATTTGAACAAACTATTTTGTCAAAAGAAAAACCTAGGTCTCCTTGTGGTGAAAACTATGAAAATCGATGGTAAGGCCATAGAGAGTCTTTTTTGTATAATCACTAATGATGGGGGGCATACTTGTAAATAAAATATTAATATACTTGAGAGTTTATAACTCATGGTGCTCCCATTGTAGATGAATTAAAACCCTAAAACATGTGTTCTAGTTTTATCCCTTGGCCAAATCTACATGGGCCTTGGCAAAGTCTTTGGGTTGCTAGTGACCCTTGCTAATATTATATGGAATGAAATCTTGTTAGGAAAACATCTTCCTAAGGCCACAAAGTTTCATTCTTCTTGGATTCTTGTTCATGTTGAAGTGTTTTTCTTTTTGTGAAAGAAATGCAATGAAATCTTATTTTATGATAAAGAGCCTTCATAAAATTTCTCGTGGTATGATAGCACACTAATTTGTATGAAACTACACTTGCAGATTATAATGCAAGTGCAAAGGATTTAGATAAAAGGGGTGTCTTTTTAGCAACTACTAGAATTATAGGGTGTTTCCCCTTGCAACATGAGTAAGGAGCCCCTTGGCCCTTTCGCCACCTAGTCAAACAATTCTTAATGTGGTGATAATAGGTCGTGTCACATGGTTAGTGGACATATTTGTTAAAGGAAGAGACACAAACACAACTAGCCTCCTTCTTTAGTGAATAACAACAAATTCTTGAGTATTATGTCGAGCATTTTTTTAGGCATTGAAGACTCCTAAGACATGATCCTTTGGTTACTATTGGAGTCTAATCGAAGGGGTAAGACACAAAATTGAGTTTCCATGTTAGTGTAAGACATACATCCAATAGTTAGGTGCCAGGGTGTGCCAACGCGTGCTAGGAAGTGTTAGGGAGTGTCAGGGAAACAAAAGGGAGAACTAGGTCAAATTAATGCATGGAAATGAATGAATAATAGTTTGTGACAAGAAGTGTCACTGAGTTCCAAGTGTGCTAAGGAGGGAGTGACAAGGTATGCTAGGTAGTGCTAAGGCTTGCTAGAGGCCAGGGCAACATGCCAAGATGTGCCAGGTGCCAAGGTGTGACAAAGCAGACTAGGGAGTGTTTGGGAGTGCCAAGGAAACATGAGGGAGCAATTGTTTCAAATGCATGGAAATGAATGAATAAGAGTGTGTAACAAGGAGTGTCATCGAGTTCAAGGTGTGCTAATGAGGGAGTGACAAGGAATGCTAGAGTGCCAGGGTGGCATGCCAAGATGTGCCATGTGCTAGGGTGTGTCAATGTGTGCCAAGGAGTGTTAGGGAGTGTCATGGAAACACAAGGGAGAACTAGTTCAAAATCCATGGAAATGAATGAAAAAGAGTGTGTGATAGGGAGTGTCAGTGAGTTTCAGGTGTGCTAAGGTGGGAGTGACAAGGTTATATGCTAAGGCATGCTAGAGTGCCAGGGCATGTCAAGGAGTGGTAGTGTGTGCTAGGGAGTGCCAAATCATGCCAAGGAATGCAGGGGATTCTAACACGTGCCACATATTGCCAAGACATTCTAAGACGTGTCAGGTGATATGGCATGTCAAGATGTAAACTGTGTTGCTTAGTTGTTTTACTGCCATGGTTGGATGTGAGCCTTGTCTTGGTAACTTGTTAAGTGGGATGAGTTGATATTGGACATGAGTAGCCTTAGATGAGTTACATGTAGGTCTTAGGTGAACAAGGCATGTGTTGAATTTCCATGACAAATGATAATTTGGGTTTGGTCTTAGAATCTTTGATACATTGTAGCTTTTACATGGAAAATGAAATTAATATTCTCTATGCCAATACAAGGTGTAGGAAGAAAAAATCTTAATGAAGCTAGTAAACAAACCTTCTTATAGAATTATCTACAATAGGCATGTTTCACATTTTGGATAATCTCTCAATAACTATTATCTTATATTCTCTTATAGCTGATTATAGACTAGTACAATGGCTTAACTTTATGTATTCTAAGGCAGCTAATGTTGCATGTTTATCAGAATTTGAATCATGGGATTCATCCTACAACTAAATTAACATAAATTATATCCAAAACCGAAATCAAGAAAATGCTTTATAGAAGAAGTAGCTATATTGTAGATGTATGTTACAACCCACACTAAGGTAAATAAAAGAAAATTAATTGTGGATGCATAAGTAGCTAATATGGTGTTTAAAATAATTAATGAAAGTTTTGATAATGGAAAAGAGACCATATTAGTCTTAGAAGGCACCCCACACATGGATCATTGACCTCCAAGTCATTCCAATGCGATTGAAGGTTGTTAGTATTATGACAAGGAAAGCTGCAAGGACTTGTTCCCTTGCTTTTGAGTAAAGGATTTTTCAGAATGGTAATAAAATTACAGATTTGGAAAGAGGTTTTTTAGCTGCTTTAACAACCTCTATTTCAGCCTAAAGGCTTGCTGCAAATTAATTCATACTTGGGTTGTGGCTAGTCTGGAAAATACTGCAAACATGTTCACTGAAGACATGCTGGTATGGTGCTGCCATGCTACTGCCTTTTACACCAGCAACTAGAAAAGAGATATGCCCAGAACATGTGATGAATGGTCAGCATTCTGAGGTCCTAACTCCTAAGTCCTGACCAGGCATGTTTCTTCTTTTTGAAGCTTAAGGAGCCAGGAGTAAATAGTCCCATTGATGCCAAGTTATAAAGCAATGACCCAAGTTCCTTGACAAGCAAATTCGTGCATATCCATGGGAGATTATAACAACCACCATTTTTCCCTTTTAAAGGGTCCTTATTTATTTTTCATATCATTGTAGCAATGACAAGGACGTTGCCTTGTTTGCAACAAGCTAAATTGCTCACTGATGATACATTGACAAATATTTTTTACCTCAGAGATGTCCTCTTGTAGGCATGGCATGTTATAGAAATAGTCTTCTAGCAGGAAAGGATCACAAGGATCCTTGATGAGAAGGTTCTTCAATATATGGAAGAATCTTGGAAAGAGTATATTCCACTAGAAGTTTGTGGATGCAATCTGGCATATTATGGAAGAAAGCATCAAAGAAGTTTACTAGTTTAGTTGCAGCATGAAGGCATAATTGAAGTATTTTATCATCTTGAGAAAGGAGCCTCATCATAGACATTTTCTTCAAAGAAAGAGGTAGTTCGTGAAAGAAGTTGACTAGATGACAAAATGAAGGAAAGAGGTATGCACATCTTTAGATAAGAGCTCTTCTTTAGAAAGTAGAATTCATGTATTCAGAGATATGGTAGGAAGAGTTAGATGCAGAAATATATTTGAAATCATGTGCATGGTATGTCTTGGTTAAATACTAGATGAAATAAGGACTCTTCCATATGGGTACTCGATGTATAGAAGCATGATGGTTGTGCATAAAACTTGGTGATATTGATCAACATCCGATATGGTCTCTGTTAGGGTCCTATGTTCCATAGTAATCCAGATTTGTTAATCTTTCAAGTCAATCAAGGTCAAAAGCCAAATTTTGGTCTATACTAGCAAAATTTGCCAAGTTATAAAGCAAAGAGTATGAGTCACTATATAGGTGTCATTTCTACTCCCACTCCAAAAATGAAGATATCATTTCATCATGGTAGGTCATCTCCATATTTCATGAGTCTTTTGATTAATCATGGTCAGTCAAACCCTATCAATCATACTTGCACCTTCTTTCCTTAGAGATTGAGTCAAAATTTTGCTACTAGGGCTTTTGTTTCACTTTCCCTTTTCCATGGTTCATAGCTTCATTCAGGAGTCAAAGGCATTCATTTTAAGCTTATACCTCCTTCGTCATCCTTCACTGACCATTCTCCATCATTCCCCTCATCAAAATCCTTTCATTTCCTTATTTTACCAAAAACCCTAGAAATTTGTTGTGCTTTTACCCTAGGTATGTGTTTTGACCTTTCCCCCCCTTTTTCTCACTATTTTTGAGAAATTCCACTTCTATTATTTTCCTAACACCCATACCTATCCCCCATATTTTTCCCATAATTTTTCCTACCTCCCTTCCCTCTCATTCCCTTTCCCTAAGTTGCTGCTCTTTTGCGCTGTGCTTTTACCTAGTCACCATGTTCTCGTCATATCTCTTAAACCTCACACCCGTTTTCCATTCAATTGTCACAAGAGATGAATGGGGATGAAATGAAAACACCCACTCAATTTCAACTCAAAATGATGCACAATTTTCGAGAAATGAGCCATCATCATCTACAACCATTTTTGGATTTTCTCACAATTTGTGACTCTAATTGGGCTGAATTCTTTTTGGAGATGAAGTAGGGTGATATTAACATTTTTTAAACATTTCAGCCCATTTGGATTTACCGTTTGGGAGATATTCCCAAAATACAATTGCTAGAGGAGAGTTGTTGCGCTTTTGACTATGTTTTTATCATCATTTTCAAAAGATCGTTATGAACAAATGGAGATGAATTTTGGAAAACCAAAGGAGGTTTTTGTTAACCATGGAACCAAGAACAATAACCTCCTTCCGTTTTTGCACAGGTTTTATGGTTAAGTATGAGTTTTTCTTCCTTCCTTCTCTTTTTGTTGTGCTTCTGGACAGTTAGTTTTGGAATCAAGTTTGAAGAGGCTAAAATGATGTTTTTGCATGGTTTAAAGGCTCTAGGGCGTAGTCGACATCTCCAAGTTTCTTCACAAGTCTTAAAAACACTCAAAACCTCATTAAATTCATAAAAATGTCAATTCAATTATTTGTTGTGCTTCTGCCAGGATTTGTTGTGTTTCTGTGTGACCAACTTCAAGCTTGGATGCTGAACAAATGGGAAAGTATTTGTGAAACCGGGAGGAGGTTTTTGTTCATAACATACCCAAAAACAAAATCCTCTCTCATTTGTTACAAAGCAATTACTTTCTTGGAGTTACAGGTGGCACTTTGAGACCCATTGTTCACAATTTTGCTAGGCCAGAATTGCTGACAGGGTTCTAGAACTTTTTGAAATTCGACTTGGTGGACCTCCAACTTGGCATGGTTGACCTAAAATATATTTGGATAATTAAGTTTGAGGATTTTTATATCATATCCCATGATTATCTCTTCAGTTATCACATTTTTATTTAGTCAAAAACCAAACCCTAGATAATAGGATATGGGCAAATTTTGTAAATATTTTATCCATGCATGCTAGGGAGTGTGAGGGCCAAGTGCTAAGGAAACACATGGGAGCACTCATTTCAAATGCATGGAAATGAATTTTCAGCGAGTTTCAGGTGTGCTAAGGAGGGAGTGAAAAGTTATACTATCCAGTGCCAAGGCATCACAAGGGAGAATGATGTCAAAATTCTTGGAAATGAACAAATAAGAGTGTAGTGTGACAAGGAGTGTCAACAAATTCCAGGTGCCCCAAGGACGAAGTGTGTTAGGATAAGTTCAGAATAGGACTTGCAGGAGGCAAGCCTATGGTTGTGATAAGGTGTGTACAAAGTAGTTTCAGGCAAAGGGAGAATTTGGGTTGGGCACAACATTGTTTCTTCAATGACTTGGTTGGGTTCCCAAGTCACAAAAAAAGTAAGGTTATCTATGAGGGCACGACAACTAGGGAGTGGCAAGGTGTTCTATGGAATTCCAGGAAGTACTAACACCTGCTAGAAATTTTTAATGCATTTTAGGGATGCCAAGAAGTTCCAGGCGCCAGGGTGTGGTGCCAACACGTGCTAGGGAGTGTTAGGGCCAAGTTCCAAGGAAACACAAGGGAGCAGTAGTTTCAAATGCATGGAAATTAATGAATAAGAGTGTGACAGAGAGTGCTATATAGTGAGTACGAGGTGTGCTAAGTGTCAAGGAGTGCTAGGGAGTGTTAGGGAGTGCTAAAGCATGCCAAGAAATGCATCGGATGCTAACACGTGCTATATAGTGCCAATGGATCATTAGGCGTGCCAGATGTTATGGCATGTCAAGATGTAAAATTTATTGCTTAGTTAATGTTTAATTTTACAACCATGGTTGGATGTGAGCCTTGTATTCATAACTTGTTAAGTTGGATAAGTTGAAATTATACATGAGTAGCCTAAGATGAGTTATAGGAAGTTCTTAGGTGAACAAGGCATAGTCTAGTTGTAGTAATTGTAACTTGGTCAAGCTGTTGTTATAGTTAAGTTGTTGTTATAGTTGAGGTAGGATTTTGTTGGGTTCCCATGTTGCAAAAAATGTAAGGGTAGTTGTGAGGGCATGATAGCTAAGGAGTGCCAGGGCATGCTAAGGAATGAAAAGGCATGCTAACAGTACATGCCAGACAATTTTGTGGTCTAATGGTTTGATTTAATTTTATGCTGTTATTTTTATTGTTCGCTTTGCATAGCACTATTTTTCCTAGTTCAGAACATTATAATCAGTGAGTTCCAAGTGTCCTAAGCAGGGAGTGATAAGGTATGTTATGCATTGATGCAAAGGCATGCTAGAGTGATAGGGAAGCATACCAAGATGTGCCAAGCACCAAGGTGTGCCAATGCGTGCTAAGTGTTAGGGAGTGCCAGAGAAACATAAGGGAGAACGAGGTCAAAATTCATGGAAATGAATGAATAAGAGTGTATGACAGGGAGTGTCAGCGAGTTCCAAGTGTGCTAAGGAGAGAGTGACATGGTATGTTAGGTTGCACTAAGTCATGCTAGATTGCTAGGGAAACATGTAGCCAAGATGTTCCAGGTGCTAGGGTGTGTCAACACGTGTTAGGACGTGTTAGGGAGTGCCAGGGAAACACAACGGAGCACTAGGTCAAATTAGTGCATACAAATGAACAAATAAGAGTTTGTGACAGGAAGTGTTAGTGAGACACAGGTGTGCTGAGGGAGTAATAAGGTATGGCAGGCAGTGCTAAGGCATGCTAGAGGCCAGGGCAACATGCTAAGATGTGGCAAGTGCTAGGGTGTGCCAATGCATGCCAGGGAGTGTTATGGAGTGCCAAGGAAACAAAAAGGATCAAAAGTTTCAAATACATGGAAATGAATGAATAAGAGTGCGTGACAAGGAGTGTTAGTGAGTTCTAGGTGTGTTAAGGAGGGAGCGACAAGATATGTTAGGTAGTGCTAAGAAATGCTAGAGTGCCAAGGTAGCATACCAAGATGTGCCATGTGCTAGGGTGTGTCAATGCATGCCAACGGATGTTAGGGAGTGCCACAAAAACACAAGTGAGAACTAGTTCAAAATGCATGGAAATGAAGAGATAAGAGTATGTGATAGGGAGTGTCAACAAGTTCCAAGTGTTCTAACAATGGAGTGACAAGGTTATATGCTAGGTCGTGCCAAGGCATGCTAGAGTGACAGGGCATGTCAGAGAGTCCTAGGGTGTGATAGGGAGTGAAAAGCATGCCAAGAAATGTAGGAGATGCTAACACACGCCACATAGGGATAAGAGATTGTTAGACGTGGCATGTCAAGATGTAAATTATGTTTCTTTGTTGTTTTATGGCCATGGTTGGACGTGAGACTTGAATTGATAACTTGTTAAGTGGGATGAGTTGAGATTGGACATGAGTAGCCTAAGATGTGTTATAGGCAATTCTTAGGTGAACAAGGCATAGTCTAGTTGTAGTAACTATAACTTGGTTAAGTTGTTGTAGTCGGGGCAGGACTTGGTTGGGTTTCGGCCAAGTCTAAAAAAAGTAAGGGTAGTTGTGAGGGCATGATAGCTAAGGAGTGCCAGGGCATGCCAAGGAATGAAAAGGTGTGCTAACACATGGGAGACAGTGTCAATGGATGGTCAGGAGTGTTAGGGAGAGTCAGGGGAACACAAGGGAGAACTAGGTCAAAATGCCTGGAAATGAACAAATAAGAGTGTGTGCCAAGGAGTGTTAGTGAATTCCAGGTATCCAAAGGATGAAGTGTTTTAGGAGAATTTCATAATAGGACTTGCAGGAGGCAAGCCTATGGTTGTGATAAGGCGTGGAAAAAGAAATTTCAGAGAAAGGGAGACTTTGGGTTGGGCACAATATTGTTTTTCTAATAAATTGGTTGGGTTCCCAAGTCACAAAATAGGTAAGGTTATCTGTGAGGGCGTCAGTTTCATTCATTTCAGTCTATCACCAATGATGAAATATGCTCTTACAAGGTTTTTTTAGGGTGTCAAGTCAATTTTTTGTCATTTCAGTGAGTCTTCAAATAAAAATTTGGTCACTCGCTAGTGTGTCTATGGCTATAGAATTTCATATGCCGGTCACTTTCATCACTCAGTTGAGTCTACCATCATGAAAACATCATTAATATCACTTTAGTCACATCATCATGGTCTCCATTCATCTTATTGTCACCATTAGGTCATTAGGGTTAAGGTCACAAAATCAGTCATTTCATGTATAAAGCTGGCAAATGAGGAGTAGCAATAGGTAAATTTTTTCAATAACACTTGATTTTAAATGTAATTTTTGTTTTTAGATGTAATGATGTTCCTAAGGTTCTAAAGTTACAAGAAGAGGTCCTAAGGCTACAAAACTAAAAAAGAAAGTGAATTGGTGAGGTGGGCCATCCTACCTCATTAATCACTTAGACACCAAAAGAAAATTATAAAAGCACATGGAGGAGCTCATTCACACTCATTTGCACTTTTCTACCATCCTAGCATCGAGCTCCTCCCTCTCCTTTGCAAAAAATTGTGATTCCATAGCCCTCACTGGAAAAAATTGACTCTCGCTGTGCACAGAGAGCCTTCGCTGCACACCTAGACATCACACTGCGCACAGGAAGCCTTCGCTGCGCACGAGGAAGAGTTGTCCAAAATTGTTGTTTGACCACCAATTTTTTTCTTTCAAAGCTCCTCTTCGGTCATTTCATCCTCTAGGCTCTTTAACAAGTAAGTTTAATCATTTTCATGCCCTCCTTTGCCTCATATGTCAAGAAAATGATCAAATACTTCTTCTTCTAGGGTTTACATGATTCTCATGGTTTTGATCCTCAAATGATGAGTTGTTTCCCTAAAGCCTATATTCCTTGTCCTTGCACCTCTGTTTTCATCTAATATGTGATTTCCATCCATCACAAAGCCTTATCCTCTCATTTTCTATCATTTTCCTCTTAACCCTAATCTACCTTATCTCTTTCTAGGATAGGCCTATGATTTTGCCTTTTCCACCCCCTCCCCTTACTCATTTCCCAAAATTCATTTTTCCCCTACTCACTGACATCATCCCCTACCCTCCTAAATTTCCTTACAAATTTAGGCAACTCCTAAGTCCATCATACCACCTCATTCCTTCACAGCAGCAAATTTCACTATTTTTGCTTGCCTTTCACCTAGGGTTTGAAGTATGGAGCCTCACTCATCACCATCAGAGAAGAGGAAGTACAAAAAGGGGGGAAAGATACTGAGGTTTGATCCCTCTAATTGCAATGAAATCACCTCCTCCCCATTTGTCATGAAATGATTTGAAGATGTCAATTGTTTAGGGTTTTGTCAAAGAGTGCAGGAAGTAGGTTACCATGAGCATCTCATAGGTATATTTTCCCTCACCTTGAAGGAAGACAAGATCACCATTGTAGGGACTAATTTCATGTTTTCAGTGGATGCCATCTCTCAAGCTACAGGCATACCAAACCATGGTGAAAACTGGTTCAAAGGCATGAACCTAGACCTAGAAGAGTACAAACCCTACTTGAAATCACAATACAAAGGAGCTCACTCACATGTTTTCCCATTCAGATACTTGTTGGAGAGATATGCACCATTGATGAAGGTTGTCATGAAGTTATTCACATGTGAGGGCAGATTTTCTAGGCTATATCAATACCACATAATACTACTCATGCACTTTACATCTACCAAGTCTCTAAATTTTTCTAGCTACTTGTATAGGAACCTAACCAAAATGTCTGAAAAGATGAAATTGAAAGGAAAAGTGCATTATCCCAACCTCTTTCACCATAGCCTGATAAAGGTTATAGTATTGTGACAGTTGAAAGATAAGAACATGACATGGGACACCTTCATTTAGGTAGCCTTGAAAATGCATATCACCACTTCAACAAGCCACCACCAAACCATGTCAGTACAACCCATGGAGGTGGGGTCATCAAGAAAGCATGATGAGGTTTCCAAGGCACATAGGCCTGAGGTGGCCAAGACATACCAGAGAGGTACAAGTTTGCTCCTCAAATTGAGGAAGGGGCCAAGCCTACTACATCAACAATACAGGGATCGCCATCACATCATTATGCTTCTTTGCATGATGAGGAGCCCATTGAGCGTGAATTTGACCTAGTTGACTTGGAGGCACATGATGAGCGTCAAACCCCACAACAAGTCATCAAAGAGAAGGATTCTCATATCATGGAGCTCAAGGAAAATTTGGAAAGGGCCAAATTCATCATTTCATTCCTTGAGCAAGAAAACAATCAACTTAAGGCAAAATAACTAGTCATGGAGAAAGAGAAATTCAAAGCCAAGAAACAAGAGATGAAAGGCAAGGCAATGGTGGACCATGAGGACACTGAGCAGCATGAAGGACATGTGGCAAGGAAGAGGCCAAGGACAATGGGTCTTAGGAAGGCACTTCAGAGGGAAAGAGAACAAAAACCACCAATGGAATAATTTACCTTTGAAGAGAAGCTTGCCATGGAAATAAATGAAGACATGGAGTTTTGGCTTGAAAAAGTCATTTGACACCTTGAGAAGCTCCTTGACTAGTCCAAAAGGGATAACAAGTTGGAAAATAAAATTGACATTCATTATTACCCAAGGAATCAAGTTGCCAAAGTCAAAATCAAGGAGTTGAAGGAAAAACTCAAGGAAATCCTAACCAGCCAAGAGGAGAAGGGTAAGTTATATTTGCTTGCTTATGCATCCATGATTTCATAGAATACCTCATCAGGCATCTCTGGACAAATTTTTGGAGGATTTGGAGAAATTTTTGTGTTTTGGTGCAGACTTGCAATTTTTTGGCAATTTTTTGTCTAAGAGCACAGTGAGCTCATGTTGCGATTCTTCCTCAGGGCTCCAAATGATGGAAACTAGGAATTTTTGGAAATATTATGACCCCATATCAAAACCCATTTGCCCACTTTCCTGGTCTAGGGCTCAGTTTCTGAGAAATTTTCAAAAAAGAGGCCAAAAATCACCTTTCCGCCTTTCTTTTCCCATTTCGCTACACACCTGGAGACACCTTGGGAGAATGGCCATATCTCAGCCAAAAATGGGTCCTTTTGAGTGAGAAATACTCTAAAGACATCTAAAATCTCCCATATTTCCAGAAAAAGCTTCAGATCTGGATTTGGACTTCAGAAAGGCACTCACAAATGGCATCCAATAGCTCGTTGCACCCTTGGAAATTTATGAGATTTTTGTAAAATGTTCACTGTGTAATTTTTTGTAATTCCTAGTTTGACTTTGATAAAAGTCAAAAGGGTGAAGTATATGAATGTGAGGGATAAAAGTAAATGTAAATAATGGGTGGTTAGTCTTTGTAAGCTGTTTTGATGTAATTTTGACCTCATTTATGGGAGAGGTTGGAGTCAAAGTTAATTGTAGAAGTTGTTTTTAACTTCCCTAGACATTAGGGTTTGCTTAGAACACCTCATGGAACAGTTCCTAGAGTCATGGATTTGACCCTTGAGAGTGGGGATATGTTGTTTTGGTATTTATGTATCAGTTTCTCAATGATAGAACGGGTTGGATTTCAGAGGAGAGAACTATTGTAGCTTGTACTTTGACATTTTCTGGAAATCAAAGGACACAGTTTACAACTATTATCTAGGAATTCATGTGCAATAAGTTTGTGATGTTATTTTTTCTCTATTATAGCTTTATATGAAAGATATTCATCTTCTCTTTCCATTCATCAATTCTTCAATGGTTTTCCTTATAGTTTATAAACAAAATTCTTTGCATAAAGCTCTATTTTGATGGAAAAATCATTATGTGTTACTTTCTTTCTTGCTTAATGAATTCATGTTTCATGATCATTAAGACCTTTTGCTTCTTCTAAACACTACACTACACTGAAAAACCCTAAGATCCATCACAAAAGTAATTCTACCTTTCTCCTTTATATCTTTGTTGTTGTAACTCTTTGATCCTTTGACCTAGCTACCTAGTTTTTCTTCCATATCTAGCAACAAAACCCTAAATTTTCCAAAACCCACCTGAGCCTAGCTATCTAGCCTAAAATACTTTACATTCTAGTCATCTCTTGGTTGTGATTTCATAGAGAGAGCCCTCTTTGGTTTGGTAGGGCTAGCTACCAAACTAAAATCTTGGTCTGTGGTTACCTTTGTCGATCTCGTCATCAACCTGGGACATTGTGGAGGATAACATAGGGCATGACAACTAGGGAGTTCCAAGGTGTTCTAATGAATGTAAGGTTCCCAAGTCATGGAAAAATGTAATGCTAGTTGTGAGTTCATGACTACCAATGTGTGTTAGGGAATTCTAGGGCATGCTAACATGTGCTAGATAATACGAAGACATGTCAAACAAGCTAAGATGTGCCAAGTGCTAAGGCATGCCAAGATGTACAAGGGTATGACAATGCATGCCAGGGCCGATCAAGGCAACAAAAGGGAGGAACAAGTTAAACTACAAGGAAATTAGCAGATAATTGGGTTAATAAGTTATCGATTTACCTTTTCCATGAGGGGCATGCTAGGCACACCAACACTAGGTTCCAATTGGTGCCAAGTGGCAAGGGTCAATGCATTCTAAGTGCCAAATCTTCCTCTGTTTCTTCTCATCTAGTTTCCAATAATTGATCTCAAATAAATTTAATATTAAACCATTCCAAAGCATACCAAGTCATCTCAATGCATGCCAAACATGCTAAGACTTTCCAAGTGCCAACACGTGCCAAGTGCCAATAGGGAGTGTGATGCATGCTATGAAGTGGAAGAACATATCAAAGAGTGCTAAGGTGTTCTAGAGAGTGCCAATGCATGTTGAGGAGTGTTAGGGAGTACTAGGACAACACAAGGGAACACTAGGTCAGAATGCATGGAAGTGAATGAATGTGAGGGTGTGTTGGGGAGTGTCAATGAGTGTTATCTTTCATGCCAAGGAGGGAGTGACAAGGTATGCTAAGCACAGGTAAGGCATGCCAGGGAATATCAGGGAATGTCAAGAAGTGCTAGAGTGTGCTAGGTAGTTCCGGGGTGTGCTAACATGTGCCAAATAGTGCCAAGGCATGCCAGGTGCTAAGACATGCTAGGATGTGCATGGTGCCAGAGTATGCCAATATGCATCAAGGAGTTTCAAGGAAACAAAAGGAATAACCAAGCTAAAATGCAAGAAAATTAAAACATAAGAGGGTTAATAAGTCGGGACTCTATCTTTTTCAAAAGGGGCATGTTAGGCACACTAATAATATGTTCCAATACATGCCAAGTGCCAATGTGTGCCAAGTGCTAATGTTTGTCAATGCAATATTATGCCAAGGTGTTCCAGGGCATGCCAACACATGATAGGGGAGTGTTATGCTATGCTAGGGCATGCCAACATTTGCTTGGGCATCCTACTCATGGCAAGATGTTTAGGTACAAAGATGTTCCATGTACAAAGATTTTCCAAGACATGCGAGGTGCCAAGGATTTTTAGTGTATTGTTCCAAAGCATGTTAAGGTGTGCCATGAGTGTTGAGGAGTGCTAGGTTTGTCTCATTAATAGAATTGACAGAGCTTTATTATGTATTAAATAATATAGTTCCTACACACACTAGTGGAACTTTATTTAAAGGAAATTTGCTAGATAATAAACCTAATAGAGATGAATCATGTGTTGACTCATTGGAAAACTATATTCTTATGACTTGAGGGAAGTGATACACACTAAGACTTCTTAACAAATTTACTAACTATTATAACCACTATGATCTTGGACACATAATGAAAAAAATCAACAACAATGGTCTTAAATCGATATCTTTTGACAAAAAATATAGTAACAGGTACATAGCATCATCAAAAAGTTGTTGGAATGATCAATGATGACGAAATTTTTTTGACCATCACCAAAAGTAACCAAAAAGAGCATTGGTGAGGTTCAATAAAATATCATCACTAGAAGTGTCACCAAAGAGAGAATGATTGAGGGGCCTTTAACGACCCTCACCAAAAGTGTCACCAAAGAGAGAATTAGTGACAGGCCTTTAACGACCCTCACCGAAAGTGTCATTAAAAATGGCTTTGGTGACAAACCTTAGAGGACCATCACTATATACACTTACAACAACGATTTTTTAAAGACCATCACCATATGTGACATTGGTGATGGACCTTAAAGGTCTGTCACAGGCATGAAGCGTCATCAAAAACTCCTTGGAATGATCAATGATGACGAAGATTTATTGACTGTCACCAAAAGTAACCAAAAATATCATTGGTGACGGTCAATAAAAGATCTTCACTAGAAGTGTCACCAAAGAGAGAATTAGTGATGGGCCTTTAACTACCCTCACCAAAAGTGTCACCAAAGAGAGAATTAGTGATGGGCCTTTAACAACCCTCACCAAAAGTGTCATTGAAAATGGCTTTGGTGACAAACCTTAAAGGACCATCACTATATACACTTACAACACTTTTTTAAAGACTGTCATGATATGCGACATTGGTGACGGACCTTAAAGGTCCATCACAAGCATGACCCTCACTAATGACCTTTTTTCTTGTAGTGTAGTTTGCGCGAGTGCAACGGTCGTTATAAATAGTTTATGGGAAAGGTTTTGTCTGATGTCCAGTGAGGCAGATGTCCAGTGAGGCAACCACATAGACAAGACAACATTAACAACTTATACAACACATTTTCATAAATATATGTGTTAGAGCAATCGAAATAGTTTAACTTTTTTAACATAGGTTAAAGAAACATGCATTACAAGTGTTCCAAGATTAGTCTTACAAACAATTACAATACATGTGTGAAAACGTGCTAGCCTGTTATTAGGCTTCTTAATTAAGCAAAATTTCTAAGACACATAGGTACACCATACATCACTAACCCTGTAAGAGGGGAATTGAAGCCACTACTCATCCACGACTATAGACTCTCATGCTATGTGGGAGGAGCCAAGGTGAAAAATTCCATTGCATGTACAAATGAGGGGCATTTATAGCCAAGGGTGAGACTGGCCCTTGTGACTGTTCGACTTCCCTGATGATTGTTTGACTTATTTGACTCTTCAACTTTACATGACTCTTCATATTACAGGTGGGTCCCTTTGGACTTCCACGTTACATTACATTGATTTACAATAGTATGGCCCAAAGTAGTGATGTGGCTGAGATGGCTCATGACACGACTCGACACGACAATGCTGGTATGTTCATGCTGCTCGTGGTGTCCATGTCAAGTTGCAGTGTTGCTAAGTGATGGATGTGCTCTTGGTGTATCATAGCTTCACCTCTACATGGCAAGGTCTGTGGAGTCTTCGATGGTCTTGGTGTTTGCTTGATGTCGCATGTGCACGTCGCTCGATCGCTTGTACTTTGGCATGCTTCACATGTTCATTCGTTCATGAAAAAATATCCTCGCATGCATTCTGTGTTCGTCCATTCAGGAAAAAATCTCCTTACATGTATTCTTCATTCGTCCATTTGCGAAAAATATCCTTGCATGTGCTCTCCTTTTTCATCACCATCACGTCACATCATGTCTTATCCATGTACCTATATCTGCAATCACTCGTGACGAGACAACATCAAATCCATAAATCTCCTAGTCTACCATGATGCATTGTCGTTTGCTTTCGGATGCATGTGACTGACAGAGAGGACAAGGATATGAAACTGCTCAAGGGAGATTTCAAGTTGGGATGCAGGCTCTAGGCACTACCGGTGAAAATTGCACAGAAGTCACTAGGAGGCTGAGATGGACAACTCAGATCAACAGTGACTATTTGTGGGATCTAGCTCGGCTGGAGGGAAGATCTGTGCAATTCTTGAGGGAAGCAGTGAAGGAAGCAGAGGAGTGTTGGAAGAAAAAATTGCTCAATTCCTCCATGGAACTGGCAGCGGGCTATAGGAGGCTTTCCGGGAAGAAATGCACATTTTTTCAGGGAGTTGGTAGCAGGTTGTGGGAGTGCTAGTGACAAAAACTACACAATTGTTGGGAGGTTGGCTTGCTGAACACCTATACGCAGTTTTTGAGCTAAGCGGGATACTAGGTAACTATGTGACTACTCATGAAAACTATGTAGTTTTTCGAGGGAGCAGCGGGCCAGCTGACTAGGTGACTGGTTGGAAAAACGGTGCAATGTTCTGAGGGAGACAGTGACAGACACTAGGTGTCTGTCCAACATGTTTGCACAATTTCTTCAGTCAGTTGAGAAGGCATGATAGGAAACTTTTTGTGCAATTTTTTAGGGGAGTGTCCCTGGGGTTACTGCCCAATCAAACTCTTTGGCTGACCAGTTGGAGCCCTAGTTGATGTGATTTTGGGCAACACAAATTGAAATGGCTTGTTGGACACTTCTGCACAGTTCTAGGTGACAGTTGATCAAGTCAATTTTAGGGTGGAGGTTTAGCTATTGGAGGGTTTTCTGGTCACTAGAACTTTAGCAAAATGACTAAGTGTGTGAGCGAGTGAACTTGTGCATACGTGACCTTGCGAACACACACTCAACGTGACTTGACGATTAGACGCCTCAAACCATCAAGACAACATATACTAAATGTGACTGAATGACAGTGCTAGCGACAATCATGACACTTGTGAGAGATCGTTGAATGACCGTGATGATTCTTACGCAACAGTACATACAGCTTCATGTGTGAGTGTGAGAGATGTTTACATAGAAAATACAACTTCTACACATGAAACAAGACCTTGTGTGTGGCTAGCACATGACTGCAAAAATGACATTATGACCAACATGCAAAAGAGATGTCCTTTGAATGGTCAAGTGAGGAGGGTGCAAAGACTCACTATGAGCTCATGGGATGAGCCTAAATGCTTGCAAACATCAAGGTAAAACCTAAGGAAGACTCTGAAATTGGATGCAGGGCAAAATTTTGGAGGGTGTTGCAGCCACTACAACACTTGGCAACACACTGGTTGAACTCCAGATTCTCTGTTTTGGTCCATTGACAGCACAGGGGCTTGGTCTTTCAGGGAGTATTGAATCATTGTGTGGGTTACTTCAGCTTCCCCACTTACCCCATGGACAAACATCATTCACCTTTTGCCAACTCAGTCAAACACAACAATAAGTTTCAGCTTGATCATAGTGTTTCGAAATCAGGAAGGGTAGTTTGGTTCGTGAGTTAAAAAAAATCAGAGTATAAGTTATCATCTCTGGTGTTGCTATGCTACCAGTAGGCATGGACAGTACCCTGATGGAGTCACATAGGAACACACACATTTCTCCACAACCAGTGAGCTGGGTTAGTACCTCGGTGGAGTTGCATGTTTCACCTCTCTACACAGGAAGCCTTTCTCTTCTTTCGCCTTTGTATTTTTTAAAAGGATTGTGCATAGGCACTTATTTATTTTTCGGGTGGAATAGGGATCCCAACTTATTGAGAGTAGAAGAGGTTGTTCTTTTAGAGAAGCATGTAAGACCTCTGACATATGTTTTCTCATTTAGATTTTCCCCTTCTCTATTTCTACTAATTGGATGAGCTTGATCACACAAAGCAGAAGGTTGAGTACAGGCAGGGGTTTCCGAGTGTGGATAGAGGTTCATGGTTAGACCCAAGCTTTTCTTGTAGATGGTTCATATTTCCCATCAAGACTTCGTCGGCCGAAGGTTACAACCAAGCATAGAGAAGATGAACACAAGACTGGCCAAGTGCTGCAGTGTCACAAGACTCTTTAGATCTAAACCACATGCTCATTCAAAAGCTAGAACACAGTAAAGGGCAACACTTATTTAAAAGAAAAAAATGGAAGGATACTAAACAAACAAAACAAAGAGAAACAAAAATAGTAAGTAAAGCGAAAAAGAAAAACAATAAGCAGTAAATAAAGTATATGCATAATGCGGGTGCGTACCCGACTTACTAAAAATAATGTTTGAGATCTTGGTCATTGATAGGAAGATTGTCAATCCTCCCGTCCAGTGATTGTAGATGGTACGTGTGAGGGCCAATATTTTTGAGGACTGTGTACAAACCAATCCACAGGGACTAGAACTTTGTATTCTTCCCTTTGTCTTCATGGGGTTTATCCCATTTCAAGACTAAGTCGACAACACCGAATTTAGCATTCACTGCAGACTTCTTGTCAAACCATCTCTTGATACAGTTCTAGTGGAGTGTAAACTTTTCTTTTGATTTCATCCATTCTTCCTGTAGCTTGTGAAGTGTATCCATCCTACAATGAACTAGCAAACAAGGCTTGCCTTCGGATTCTTGAGACAATTGAAGCACAGGCAAGTAGATGTTGGGTGGTAGGATGGATTCTTTCCCATAGACCAAGAAGTATAGTGAGGTATTCAAAGAGGGTTTGGGTGTTACGTGGTCATCCCATAAGGCATTCGTCAAGGTAGAGTGCCAATTACACTGCTCAGAGTAAATGGTATTTTTTATTATGCGGATAAGGTTTTTGTTCGTGGATTCTGCGAGACCATTTCCTTTCGAGTAGTAGTTAGATGAGTTTTTCAACACAATACCATATTGCAATGCAAAATCATAAAGCTTCAAAGATGAAAGTAAGTTGCATTTTCAAACACAAGTGATACCCAGATGCAAAAGCATGAGATGATGTTTTGTTGGAGGAAGTTGATGTCCTCCTGGTCGTTCACTTGTTTGAGCAGAACTTCTTCTATCCACCGCGTGAAGTAATCAATTGCTGTAAAAATGTAGTGGTTTTGTTTCGGTGAATGTGGAAAAATTTCCCCAATGATGTCCATGCCCCATTGTTGGAACAGTTTAGTCACTACAACATGGTGCAGTGGGGCTACTGACCTTCATGTTTTGTTGGTGCATCATTGACAGACCGGGCACTTACAGGCATAGGCGTGTTCATCCTTGAATAATGTGGGCCAGTAGAAATTGGCTCACATAACTTTGTGTGAAATTGTATTTCCCGCAAAGTGACCCCCAGCTGGGCCATCATGTAGATCTTGCAAAACCTTCTCTGATTCATGTGCCTCTGGGCACCTAAGCAAGATTCTGTTACCGTGCTTTCTGTAAAACACTTCTTGCACGAACATATAGGCTAAATATTTGAGGTGTAGTGTCCTCTTTTTTCTGATGGAGAAGTGAGAGAGTATGGTGTCGTGCTCAAGGTATTGGTATATATATTCATACCAAGGGTTTCCACTTGCAGTGGGTGTTGCTCACACTACATCATACATTTCAATTTCTTGCTCCCAACCGATGAGATCTTCTTCTTCCTCCTGTGCATGTACTGCCTCAGCTGTGAGTCTGCAGAGACCATGACCCTTGACAGTGTGAACTGGCTTGATGTCAAGATCATACTCTTACAAGCCTGTCATCCAGTTCACACATCATTCACTCAACTCTTGTTGTATGAGCAGTGAGCGGACGGTTAGGTGAGGCACATACACTATGCAATGTTTATTCAACAAGTAGGGTTTGAAGTGTTTCATCACCTTGTATACTGCATATGCATGTTTGTCAATGGTAGGGCAGTTGAGTTTGGATCCCTGCATGCTTGCGCTCATGAAGGAGATGGGACGTTCGTCGCTCAGTTCATCCTTCTGAGTGAGTGCTACAACAAGCGAGTTGTTAGAGGCAAAGGTGTATAGAAGGAAGTCTTTGTTGAAATCTAAGCTGTAGAGTGCAACAGCTTCTGCAATAGCCTGCTTTATATGGGTGAATTCATACTTTTCCCTCTTACCCCAGTTGTAGACTGCATCCTTCTTGATCATTTCTTGCATTGGTTTTACTATCTATGCATAGTCTGAGATGAACTTCCGAAGGAAGTTTATCTTTCCCAAGAAGGACTACATTACTTTCTTGTTGGTCGGGTGAGGGATCTATGTAATATTCTGGACCTGGTCTAAATCAACCTTGATCCCACTTTTGGAAATGATGTGCCTTAGGAGGTTCCCCTCAGACACTACAAATATGCTCTTTTTGGGATTCAAGGAAATCTCGTATTTCCGGAATCACTCAAAATTTCTTTAGATGGCATATGTGGTCTTCCCATTTTCTTGAAAACACAGTCACATCATCGACGTACACCACTACATTCTATCCAATGAGTCAGTGAAAGGCAATGTCCATGGGGCACTGAAAGGTTGCGCCTACATTCAGAAGCCCAAACAACATTCATTTGTATGCGAATGTACCCCACTTGGTATAGAAGGTAGTTTTGAGTTGATCAAGTTTTGCTACCAGGACCTGATTATATCTTGAAAAACCATCAAGTAAGGAAAAAATTTGTGCCCCAGATACTATTTGCAAGATATGCTCCATAGACAGCCTGGGGTAATTATCTTTGTCTGAGGCATGGTGCAAGTTTTAGAAATCAACACACAATCAGATTTCCCTAGACTTCGTACGTACAAGAACAAGGTTTGAAACCCATGTGGAATGACGAACTTTGTATATGATCCGTGCATCCAACAACTTCGTGAGCTCTTTCTGTATGAGGGGTTCAAGTGACAGATGTACTTTCCTCAGCTTCTGTTGATATGGCTTGACCCCTTTTTTTATTATAATGATATGTTGGATTATTCGCATGTTGTAATTTTTCATATCATCATATGTCCATGCGAACACATCCTGGTACTGTTTGAACAACTAAACAAAGGCTTGTCGCTCCTACTGCGTGCAACACGTACTGAGATTGAAGAACTTCGGATCTTGTTCTGTCCCCAAGTTAATCAATTCGTGCATCATGGTAGAGATGTGGGTTTTTCTATTCCTTGGCCCCTGAAAGCAGTCTTGCAAGTCATAAAGCTTTTCCAAAGATACCATACCCTTGGGGATGAGGTTGCCCTCCTTGTTATCAGCCCTAGCTTACAAAGACTTCTTGTGCTCGTCTTCGTCAATTGCTACATCCTTGAAGATATCAACGTTGGCCATGAAATGCAGTATCTGTTAATCATCTTCAAACACGCATAAATTAGTTATGTTATCCAGGATATAATATCTATACAAAATTTCAACAGTAAATATATCCCTAAACGGTGACATTCTAGAAGCTGTGTTTGCTAAAGCATTGGCAGTTGCATTACACATTCTTGGTACAACAATAATATTAAATACTTGGAAGTTAGATATCATTTTCCATACCTCTTGCTGGTAACTTTTGAGATGAGGTGATAAACAATGTATGGTTTTACATACCTTCCATACCACTATTTCTAAATCACCTACCACTTTGAGCGCGACCACATTGAGGCTAATGACTTTTTTCAAGCCCAACACAAGTGCTTCGTATTCAGCAATGTTGTTTGTGCACTCGAACTCCAAGTGGCTTGAAATCAAATGTTTCCTATTTTTTGGGTCAATCAAGACACACCCAGCTCCAGATCCATCCTGTGTCTTTGATCCATCAAAGTACATGGTCCACAACTCGTCTATACACAGACCGTTCAATGCACTTGCACTACTGCTACTACTACTAATGTTACAATGCATTGTACAAGTTTGATTTCCATCTGTTGGGCAAGGAAAGAGACCCAACTGTGTGTCTGGTGGGGTCAGATCTAGCCGTGCAGGATAACACCCCAATGTTATTTCTAAGAGGCAGTTGTCGAACATGAGCTCTGCGAAGGCCAACGGTTCATTTTTTCCATCAATGGGAGTGACATTGTGCATCATGTATCTCTTAGATAACACCCGGATTTTATTTCTTTTTCCCTTGTATGAAAGCCACATGCATGACCAGTCTATAGAAAAATTCCCATTCATCTTTCTAGACCAGTCTCTGATGAGTAGTAAGCCATACGCTTCTGGCATGTCCACAAAAACAATGTTTATGCACTGGTGAACTCAGCCTTCATGAGATAGTCAGATGATCACATCCTAAAGTTCAAAAATGTATGGTATGGATGTCCGATCGAGTTTGATGATTTGCGCGGATGTCTTGCTCCATTGCGCATCGATCTTTTGGTAATGGAGAGTGGCATGGCGTTGGCTTCTGTGCCAGAATCAACCAAACAAATGTGAACATTACAGTTAAAGATTTCAAATGAAAGCAGGAATGGAGGGAAAACAAAGTTTTCTTCTTCCATCTAGAGTGTGTTTAGCACAATTGAGAGTGATCCGGGAGGTGTGCTTGCTCCCTTGCTGGTAGAGGTTGTGTTGTCTGTAGATGTCTACCCCAGTGCGCATAGCAAGATGTCCCGTTGAATCTGAATCTTAGCCAACTCGAAAAAACTGATGTTTGCACAAATTTCTTCATGTCTTCCACAATGTTGTAATCGAGAGTAGGTAGACCCACTTAGATGTCCTAGATGAGACTAGTGTTCGTGTTTTCTGGCAGAGTGTTCTGCAATTTTCTTCTCATGGACATACTCTTGTCCACCAAGATTTTCTCGAGATTTCTTTGTATTTTCTAGTTTTGGATGGCTGGTGGATCAACCTTCCTTAGTAGTTCGAGCCTTTGTTTCATCTCCCCAAGTGTAGTTGGAATCCCTTGACTTTTGAGATTGTAACGACCATTTTTCTTTTGGGGCTTCTTCTCGGTGTTTGTCTTCTGTGTTTCTTGTAAGCACTGATATATGTTGACCACCTACCCAGCACTTGAGGTCTCATCAAGTGCAACATCTTCGTCACCATTTGTGTCTCCCGGCTATCCCTGCACATTTTTCATCATGTTTTGCATGTGATCACATACCGAGCTTGCAACTCATTTACCATCCAAACAAGAGCCTTCCGGGTGCTCATTTTCATGAAATTAGAAAATTTCGTTGTTCACACACTGTTCGACCTGGAACACTGGGTTGGAGCTCTACGTAGTTTTAGTCAGGGAGGAATTTCTACCTGATGACATGCTTCCTTGTCTTTGTATGGGTGGTCGGCTACTCGCAAATGTGTCAATTGTTCGTTGTTTGAGCTCAGACACTCCTGTTTTCAAGTTCTTGACTAGATGAGTAAGGGTTTCAATATCACTTGTTTCCTTGTATTTACCCTTGATCACTGCAATCTAGGGCTTCCTTCTCACATCTCTGGAGTCATTCACTGGTTCATCACCCTTGATGACTCTGATCGTGTGCAGGTCTTTCTCAACAACGATTTCCTCTTCGCAGTTTTCTAACAATGTTGGTTTTGTAGCTTGCTTGAAGAACTACACAATGTTGGTTGGCAGTGTGGACGTGTAGTAATCGATAGTGATGAAGTCATGAGATTTTGTGTATGCTACAAACTTATTCAATATGTGCATAAACCTCTAATTGAAATATTTTACCTTTTCTTTCCCCTCCATCTTCAAGCTTCCCAACTCTTTGAGAAACATGGTTGGGGTCTTGTCATCAACAAACTTTTCCAGAAACATACGTTTGAACATACCCCAGTTATGGATGGATTTGATAGGAAGGTTGTGATACCATACTGTTGCGCGACCATCCAAGGTACATGGGAATAGTCTACATGCAACGTCATTGTACCATACCTCAAGTATCTACAGTTGTAGGTAGAAGTTATCCAAGTGATCTTCTACCTTCATTGTGCTGTCAGGTTCAAACTTTATAAGCATTCTTTCTGACTGCTTTGGTATCCTATGCAAAGCACCTAGAAGAGACAATGGTCCCTGAGTCATCCAATCCAAGTTTTGGTCAGCCATGTCTTCTTCTTCTTCATCCTCCTCCTCTTGTTCAGAATCTAATGGTTCTGTTTATGAGTCTATTGATTCGTCTCCACCCCCGCATCCTCCGTATCTTGTACAGAAATCTGAGCCCAAGATCACGAGGGTGTCTCCTTCTCCCTATTGGAAGATTGTATGTTTCTCTCCATTCACAACAGCTTCTTCCAAACCTTCGAGCGTGGTAAGAACTGATTCTTCCACTGATGATACAACAACTCTTGTGGGAGTGGTTTTTCGCCTTCTTGATGTGTATGTAAGATGTGTATTCCTGGGATCACTCTGACTGCTTTCGCAAACTGACGGGTGATGGGATGGATGGAGTGAAGGTCCTAATATGAAATTTCACATTCACGTATGGGAGGTGAGGAGTAACCAACTTCAGAGTCACGTGTAGGTCATAGGGAGCATGAGTTACTACCTTAACCAGATGATTGATGAGTGGGGGTGAGAGGAAATTCAACCATAAACAATTGGCGGCCCACCTTCTAGTGCCAGAAATGTTGGCGATATTGGACCCACCAACATTCAGGGGATCTCCATAGTATGGAGTCCCAACTAGACCTCACACCATTTGGTGTAAGAGTCCCATCCGGTATGATGGCTTGGTTTCCATTATATTAAATTTTTGCCTTAGTGCTTTCTTGTCAGCACATGAGAGTGGTCTACTTTGTCTTCGAACTGCTAAGGAAGGTTGATCCACCAACCATCCAAAAGTAGAAAATACAGAGAAATCCCGAGAAAATCTTGGTGGACAAGAGTATGTCCATGAGAAGAAAATTGTAGAACAATAGGCTCTAGTGCCTCCTTCCTTCTCCTATTGTGTCATATTTGTAAATCCTTCAATCCTATCCCAAGTTGTTCTTAAGGGGGGATGTTAGGATATTCTGACACATAGGAAATAGTTAAGTACAACTTGGTCTAGTATAGAGTTAGGTAAAGTGTGTTTCTTTACCTTGTACATTTTGTAACTTACAATCCAACGGTCACGATATGTAGTGATCCGACGGTTCATTCTCTCCTCGGTATTACCGACACTTGATCCGTGGCTTAACACCTGATTGGTCCATGATTTCTATTTAAAGCGCATGGAGGGTCATTTGTAGGGTAATCCGTGCATGAGAGAAGCTTATGTAAATTTTCGTTGTTTTATTAATAAATTGCCTGAAGTGGCCGCGTTGGCTCAGGCCGTGGACTGTTTCCCTCTTTGAGGGTTTTAACCACGTCAAAATACTGGTGTATTGATTTGTGATCTGTTTGTGAGCGGTGTCCTTTGGTGTTCTGTCTGAGGAACTTACCCTGTAAATTCCTACAAGGTTCACTTGCCTGGTGAGTGCTAGTGTTACTTGTGTCAAGGTTCTTTCACCACAGAGAGAGAGGGTGGAAGTGAGTCTTCAGTCGAAAGGGAAGAGTCCCAACTTCGTCAGTGACACACAACACAACAGGACATGCGTAACTTTCAAAGGAGTAGTCCACACGGATGCGGAAGTCACAAACACACAAGAAGGGGTAGCACGTACAACACTCAATGGAGTAGTCTGCACGAGTGCGACGGTCGTTATAACATGTTTATGGGAAAGGTTATGTCTGATGTCCAATGAGGTAGCCAACACAGGCAAGACAATGTTAAAAACTTATACAACACATTTTCATAAATATATGTATTAGAGCAATAGAAATAGTTCAACTATTTTAACAGAGGTTAAAGCAACATGCATTTAAAGTGTGCCAAGATTAGTCTTACAAACAATTACAATACATGTGTGAAAACATGTTGACTTGTTATCGAGCTTCTGAATTAAGAAAAATTTCCAAGACACTTTGATACGCCATACATTACTAACATGTAAGAGAGGCTTTGGTGCCACTACTCTCTCCTCAAAGAAACGACTATAGACTCTCAGGCTATGTGGAAGGAGCCAAGGTGAAAAAGTCCTTTGCATGTACAAATGAGGGGTATTTATAGCCAAGGGTGAAACTGGCCCTTGTGATCGTTCGACTTCCCTCATGAAGGTTTGAATTATTTGACTCTTCAACTTTACATGACTCTTCATATTACATGTGGGTCTCTTTGGACTTCCACGTTACATTACATTGATTTACAACAGTATGGCCCATAGTAGGGACGTGGCCGAGATGACTCATGACACGACTCAACACAACAGTGTTGGTATGTTCATTCTGCTAGTGGTGCCCATGTCAAGCTGTAGTGTTGTTGAGTGATGGATGTGCTCTTGGTGTATCATAGATTCACCTCTACATGGCAAGGTATGCGAAGTCTTTGATGGTCTTAGTGTTCACTTGATGTCGTGTTTACACATCGCTTCATCGCTTGTACTTTGGCATGCTTCGCATGTTCGTCCGTTCACGAAAAAATATCCTCACATGAATTATGTGTTCATCCGTTCACAAACAAATCTCCTTACATGTATTCTTCATTCGTCCATTTGCAAACAAATCTCCTTGCATGTGCTCTCCTTGTTCATCGCATTCATCGTCACGTCATGTCTTATCCATGTACCTATATCTGCAATCACTCTTGATGAGACGACATCAAATCCATAAATCTCCTAGTCTACCATGATCCATTGTTGTTAGCTTTCATATGCATGTTACTGGGAGAGAGGACAAGGTTATGAAACTGTAAAAGGCAGCTTTCAAGCTGGGATGCAAGCTTCGAGCACTACCGATGAAAATTGCGTAGAATTCACTGGGATACTGAGATGGAAAATACGGATCAATCATGACTGTCCACAGGATCTGGCTCGATTGGAGGGAAAATATGGGAAATTTCTTGAGGGAAGTAGTGGAGGTAGCAGAGCGGGGTTGGCAGAAAAACTGTGCAATTCCTTCACGAAGAACGTAGCGGGACATAGGAGGTTTGCCGAGAAAAAATGCGCATTTTTTTGGGAGCTTGCAACAGGCTGCGGGAGTGTTGGTGATAAAAACTATGCAGTTGCTGGGAGGTTGGCCTGCTGAACACCTCTATGTAGTTTTTGAGCTGAACAGGATGATGGGTAGCTGTATGACTACTCATGAAAACTACACAGTTTTCTAGGCGAGCAACGGGTCAACTAACTGGGTGACTGGCCAGAAAACCTGCTCAATTTTTTGAGGGAGCCAGCGACAGACACTGGGTGTCTGTTCGGCATGTCTGCGCAGTTTCTTCAGTCAGCGTATCAGGCATGCTTGGAAGCTTTTGTGCAATTGTTTATGGGAGTGAGTCATGGGATCACTGCCCGGTCAAACTCTCAGGTTGACCAGTTGGAGGCCTGGTTGATGTGCTTGCGAGCAGCGCATATTTAAATGGCTTGTTCGGACACTTCTGCACTGTTTTGGGTGACAATCAGTCGAGTCAATTCTAGGGTGGAGGTCTAGCTGTTGGAGGGTGATCCAGTCATCAGAACTTCAACAAAATGACTAAGTGTGTGAATGAGTGAACTTGTGCATACGCAACCTTGCGAACACACACTCAACATGACTCGACGACGAGACACCTCAAACAATCAAGGCAACATATACTCAGCGTGACTGACTGATGGTGCAAGCGACAATCACAACATTTGTGATATATCGTTGAATGACCATGAAGATGCTTGTGCGATAGTGCATACAACTTCTTCTGTGAGTGTGACAAATGTTTACATAGAAAATACAACTTGTGCACACTAAGCAGGACCTTATGTGTGGCCTAAGCATGACTGCAAGCATGACATTGTGACCAACATGCAAAAGAGATGTTCATTGAACAGTCAAGCGAGGAGGGTGCAAAGACTCACTACAATCTCATGGGCTGAGCCCGAGTGCTTGCAAACTTCAAGGAAAAACCCAAGGAAGGCTCTGAAATTGGATGCAGGCCAAAATGTTGGAGGGTGTTGCAGCCGCTACAACAATTTCTTAACATGCCTATCACCAAATCCACCATGTACTCAAGAGAATAATCATATGCTAGTAGAGGATTTATACAACATGAAAAAGGAGGGTGTGTAAGGTGGAATAGATTGGAAAGAGAGCCAAGAACATTGTGATTACATTGCATATTGGTTCCATAAATCATCAAGCCAAGCTACCATTCTCTTCTTCAATAGTTCTTGGCACTATCTCATTCGAATTAGTTGGTTTCTAATACACTGGTATACATTAAATCCCATTTATTAAATATTAGTATGAACATATATGATATATTGTTACACACATGACTTCTTTGGCAATAATACCATACTTGAAGAAAAATGATATTTTTCAAGTAGGATAGGATAACATTGTAAAATAAATGAATAAAATAGTAAAGATGAAAACAAGTCGAGTTGTGAAAACCAGGAAACCAATGCAACTAGACATGGATCTTACTTGAAAACCAAGTCTGCTTGTTGGAAACATCCACAATAAACTCTATAAGTTCATAATGGTTCCATTGGTTCTTCAAAATATCTTTAGTTCTATGCTCGATTTGGCTAATGTGGGATTCCTTAAGGCCAAGCTTCTAATAAATCTTGTCCCATCAACTTCAGTATCTTATATGAGATTAAGATTAGAGACATTTTTGAGGGCCTTGGAGTTTTCATACATTAATGGTAGAATTCCTCACTGACAGAAAGGGAATACCTTAATTTCTCTTGATTTCTAAATCCCATAGGTGGCTCAACTTCAACACATTCATTCATTCCTACTGGAATGCACTCTTGCACCTTGACACTCATTGGCATTAATGTTGAGTTGTCTTGCACTAGTTAATGAAATTCATCAATGGTCATTAATCCAATGATTTATTTCTATGTTTGAACTAAGCAAAATTTATTCACATAAATAAAATTATGTTGGGTATGGGTTTCTGGTTGGTAGTTGTAACATCAGTTTTTAGTGGCATGTTAACAAATAAAAAATGGATATCCAATATTCAACACCAACCTACAGTCCTCCAGTTTCATTTTGGTTTCAACATTATTTCCTTGAAGTATGTTTTAAACTTCATTTTCAATTCAAGCCAATAGCAAAAAATGTCTATTAGCATTATCATTGATTCTAGCAGCTCCAAATTTCTTCAATCCTAGTGTTAGTTCCACATATTTATGCTTTTGTAAGGTTCAAGTTGATCTCTATAGCCTCAATATGCTCAAATATATTAGTCATTTTAGTGAGCATTAGTGACTAAGAAAATTTTAAGGTAAAATACTTTTAATTCTTTTATTTATTATGAGTAAATGAAATCTATTTGTAGCCTATCATATGCTTTTCATATTGTTCTTCTGCATACCTGATTTCATTTGTCACTATTACATCATGCTTATTATCTTAATTTTTGTTTATCAGTCATCTCAACCATGAGCCATGAGCCTTTTCCATGTTTCCCCTAATTAGCGGCCTTTAGAAAAATCGTAACATACTTGAACAACCATCCTCTACAGTCTTAGCTAAGTCAATTTTTTTGGATAATGCATGACCTATTTCCAAGAAAAAGGCAGTGGAGAATATGTGAAATTTGATGATTCTAGCATTCCTCCCCCTATCAGTAAAGTTTCCAAATTTCATAAATATGGAGAACTCAAGAAGAAAATAAAATATTTGAGTTTTAAAGTCCTTACAAAATCTCACATCAGAAGATAGATCTGCAGGATTCAAGTGAATTTTTCATTGTCAATCAAGAGATGGGTTCTGCAAAAAACTGGAAAATATGATTTACAAAATTAGGGAAGCTACAATACTATTTCATTTTCATGACTTTGGTATTGAGAAAGAGTATGTTCTTATCAATGATCCATGCTACTTCAACAAAGACTCTTACTTCCTTTCTTGATGTTGCCCCCTGGACTAGATCATTCCAATATTTAGAGAAGTGTTGGGATAGGGTCCCTAGGGTCAAGTTGAGTCAAATTTGGGTTAAATTTTGTAATCTTCTTTTGTAATGATGTAAATTCTCTGTGAAATATGGAAGTAGAGCACGAATCTAGTATGATTCAAAGGGACTTTAGTCCCTTAGGTGGGTAGGTTATAGAGAGTTTTGAGACCCGCCCATGATCCGCAGACCATGGTATTGTAAGTAAAATGCTATATATAGATGAGTCATAACAAGTCTAGAAGGGTAGAAACTTGATAAGAATCATTTTTTTGGGGAAGAATCTAAGGCAGGAAAGGTTTGTTTCCTATACTTAGGTGAAAGGGGAAGGCTCCTGTAGCTAAGTGCATGGAGACCTTGGTAAGTCCATAGACTAAGTGTGCGGGCCCCTGCAGTTGAGTGTGCAGGGAAAAGAAGTCTGTAATTGGACAATATATAATAAAGACAATTTTGAGCCAATTCTGATGCATCTGAATCTTATTTATTTCTTGTGCAATTTTTTGTATCTTCGCTCTGTGTTATGATTTATATGAATTGATGCCTATTTGCTACATGAAAATTGTATATTTGTAGTAATTATGCATGATAAGAATAATTAAGAACCTTAGCGAAGACCTAGAAGCTGTTAAGTGCATTTACAGTGATTGTCTATTCGGAAGGGTTAAGGGTATGCAAAAGTATATATAAGACATAAGGAATACATGGAAGTTATCACACAGGCCTCTAGATGCAGAAAATTCGTTCTGTCATCCCCCAATACTGCTTCGGGTGAGACTGCAGCTTGCTCTACGAAGGTTGTTGCTGAAAGGGCCAGCAGTTAGGGTTTTGTTGGTTGGCGTAGATAATGTTGAACCTCAGTCAGGCCCCATCAAGCCAACAAATGTTTTGGTTTCCCTACCAAGGGGTGGATCTAGTCGAGGCTTTTGGAGGTAAAACCAAAGAAAAACAACTCGCGAACCAAATGAAGAGCGAGTTAGGCTTAGTGAAGAAGTCGCGCGGATTATCCATCCTCTCTATTACAAACAAGGCGGTGCATTTTTCCACGCAGATTTTGGCCTACAAGATCATGAGGAAGTGCCACGCGGACGAGGTTCCGACACCAATAATTTTACTTGTTGCCCAATCTGCTAAGGAAGTGCAATACAACTAGGCACATTACCTCTGTAAAGAATTTTTGATAAAGTATTGTGAAGCACATGATGAGGGCAAGGCATTCCATTATGCCTGGTTATTATTTTTATTACCCTCGTCACGTGGAGGCTCCTAGAAGACAGTCAATTCCCTCCACAGGATGTTGACTTACTAGAATCTGCGAAGTTCGCTTCGCTATGGGTGATGAAGGACCCTGCAAGAGTCATGGAGATGAAGATGTTTTGGGTGTTGGTAGAGATGGATCTCCACATAGTGATCAACCAGCAGTCGAGGGTGTCACCAATGCTATTTAAGGAATTAGAGGCTTATGCAGAGTTCAAGGAAGATTTTCACAATGTATCTATCTGCCTAAGAAAGGATCCGAAGGAGACATGGTACAAGCTATCGTACTTGGTGAGCAAGGCTGACATACAAGAAATTGTGGGGAAATGGACAGAGGAGTGGCTACACCCCTCAGATCCTAGCGCAGGTACAAGTAAGGCAAGGGAGAGTTCCTTCGCATGCACCACAATAGTGCAAAAGTAGAAGGAGGCTGAGCAGGCTGTCGCTCAATAGAAAGTTTCACAACAGAAGAAGGAAGTTGTGGCCAAGGCAGTTGCTGCTAAGGACGTTGCTAAGAAAGAGTGTGTTGCTAAAGAGACCACTGTCAATGTTGAGGAGTGCGCTTCTCAAGACACTGAGGACAAAGGGGAGTCTGATGTTGAAGGAGGTGAGGGCGAGGAGCAGAGCACTCTCTTTAGAGTAACAAAGCGCCCCAAGGAGACAACTTCTGGACCTATAAAGAAGCAGAAATCCCATAAGCACATGAACGTTGATCGAATGGTCCTCACTAAGGGGGACTTGGATGAAATCAGAGATAAGGTTCGTGGCACCATGATAGAACAGTGGACGTAGTCCGAACAGTAGTACCAGTAGGTGCTAGGGAATGTGCAGAAGGATCTACATGACTTGTAGATTCGGATGAGATGGCTGCAAGAAAGAATTTGTCAGGCGAGCGGGATTCAAGTGAGCCTGTAGCTAGTGAGAGAAACTGTGTTGGATACTAATCGGACTCTGGACCTCACAGTCATTCCACTGCTAGAAGGGTCCCTACGCACGCAGCCAGAGGAAGGAAACACGCAGTTGGCACAACTCAAGGACTTGGGTGTCAATCTCATGGCGCTTCCTATTCATACTCTCCATGAATGACATCAAGGAGTATTTGACGAGTTAAGGGTCAGGGAGTAGAACACGCTGCTAGTACTTAGTGAAGTGAAGACCAATAATGAGTAGATATTCACAGAAAAGGTGCAGGAAAGAAAAGAGAAGGAATAAATGGGCACGCGTAGCCAAAACTTGGAGGCAACCATTACATAGGCCTTTAATGCGCTACCCAAACTCAACATTCCTGAAGATGCATTATCAGCAGCAAAGATTCAGAAGTTGGTTGCAGGGTCCGAGAATCAAAGTAGGAAATCAGCTAAGTCCAATTTGAGTTATAGATGCAGATCTCTGAATTACAGTTGAAGTTGTAATTGACCACTCCGCTAGAAGTCTGGGAGCAGCGTGGAGCGTTGATTAAAGAGGGAATGGTTACTTTGAACACAATGGTCAAGGACTGTAACGATCTCTTCGAGCAGGCTATGGAACTTTGGACATCTCTACAGGAGGACCCCACTCTATAGAAGATTGGTACAAATATAAGGGAGAAGCAACAACAATTTGATGAAATTAGGTTGATTGCGTGCACTTTGGCACTTTTCCAACACTTCGCTCAGATATAAGAAGGAAAACAACTGAAGATAGTAATTGAAGAACTGCAACGAAAAGAGGCCATATTGAGGGCTAGGACACAACCATGGACAAAGGAATCATGTTGGCTCACTCTACTAGTTTAAGAAAAGTTGAAGACTATCTAGCAGACACAAAGGATGATGGACCTCGCGGTGGAAGGCCCTACTACAGAGAAGCTCATCAAAGAAGTACAGCAGGCCACGGTGCAGGGTACTGCTAATTTGCAAGCGCTGAAGGTGGAGTTCTGTGAACTCTAGAACAAGATTGCTGCACCAATCCAGCTACTCGAGGGCAAGTCACCCAATTTGTGTTGGGGGCCTACTGAGATAGGGTCCCTAGGGTCAAGTTGAGTCAAATTTGGATTAAATTTTGTAATCTTCTTTTGTAAGCATGTAAAGTCTCCACAAAATATGGAAGTGGAGTGCAAAGCTAGTATGAGTCAAAGGGGCTTTAGTCCCTTAGATGGGTAGGTGATAGAGAGTTTTGAGACCCGCTCATCATCCACGGACCATGGTATTGTAAGCAAAACTCTATATATAGATGAGTCATATCGAGTCTAAAAGGGTAGAAACTTGATAAGAATCATTGTTTTGGGGGAGAAGCTAAGGCAGGAAAGGTTTGTTTCCTATACTTAGGAAAAAGGGGAAGGCTCTTGTAGCTGAGTGCGCAAAGACCTTGGTAAGTCTACAAACTGAGTGCATGGGACCCTGCAACTGAGTGTGCAAGGAAAAGAAGTATATAATTGAACGATTATACTTAATAAAGACAGTTTTGAGCCAATTCTAATGCATCTGAATATTATTTATTGCTTTTGCAAGTTTTTGTTTCTTCGTTCTGTGTTAGGATTTATATGAATTAATGCTTATTTTTTGTTTGAAAATAGTACATCTCTAGTAATTATGCATGATAAGAATAATTAAGCACCTTTGTGAAGACCTGGAAGTTCTTTAAGTGCATTTACAGTGATTTTCTACTCGGAAGGGTTAAGGGTGCGCAAAAGTAGATGTAAGCCATAAGGAATGCAGGGAACTATCACATAGCCCTCTGGATTTAGAAACCTGGTTCTGCCATCCCCTAATACTTCTTTGGGTGAGACTGCAGCCTGTGCTACGTAGGTTGTTGCCGAAAGGGCCAGCAGTTAATGTTTTGTTGGTTGGCGCAGATAATGTTGAACCTGGGTCAAACCCCATAATTCGACAAGAAGTATAAATGCACCAATGCAAATTTTTTGGGGTGACTAGGGGTTCCTTGAGAATCGAAATTCAATACCATTAGGAACATTTGAGGTACCATTCTATGAAAATTGTTCAATGACGGCATATATTAGAATGTGCCAAATTTCAAAAAAGAATTTATAGTATTGAAGGGGTCCGACATGTTTGGTACAATCACTTTGAATGGATCAAATTCAACTTCCACCAAAAGGAACATTGCCTCCATAAAAAAATTGTTTCAGAAAGGTCGAATCCACTATAGCAAGTTATAATAGAAAGGAATTGTCCTTCAATTGCAGGGGATATTGAAAAATGTTATTGTATGGATGGTTTCTTATATTTTTCTAAGATTTCTATCCTAGAGTTAAAATGATTTTCAACACCCCTATGTTAGTATCAACCACAATGTGGTCAAAAAGTGCATGCTAGTCATTGTCATGCAATCTAGAGTGTCTTAGCAGTGATATTGTAGTAAGGCGTATCTACTATCTTCCATACAGACAACTTATAAGACATTATATGTGTGTGGTCCTTTTTCTACATTTGGCATCATGAGTTATTTTTTGATTTCAATGATGATTATTCAAAATAGGATTTTAACTATTGATGTAATCAAAAGGTTTTATGCATGAATTGCAAATCAATTTCTTATAATGTTATTGAGAGAAATGCCAGGTGAACTAGATATTTTATTCCATACATCATCAACAATGTGGGGCATTGTGAGTGCTTATTTTAGTGGCTCTTGTGTGGAAGCATATGGTGTAAATTTTATTTCTGGCATGACAACATTTTTGTCCTTGATGACTTTTTTAGTGTCTGTTCTTGTTTGTGAACAACTTTTTTTTAGTTCAATTCTATTTATAGGACCTCAAAATAACAGAAGCACTATGGGAGCATTTGAAAGTCAAAAATGACATATACTTTAGTTATGGGGCACTATGAGACAACCAATTTTTTTTTCCTACATTGTTTATATTTATGTGGCAGGAAACTCCACAATCAGAAACAACTATGTTTTTCATCATGACAAATAAACTAGGTTAGGCTAGTTACATCATTTTCTTCATTGTTTGGTGTTTGAATTTATAATGGGTTGCTAAAGAGTTTTCCTTTATAGAAAATATTCTTTTGGACAACACTTGTTGGATCAGGCTTGGGCATGACATAGATATTTCTTGTTACTAGTGTAAATCGATAATTAGGCATTAGTGATTAATGTTTTTCAATTGGGGACTCTTTTATTTTAACATTCCTTTGTCAAACTTAGTGCATGCCTATATTGGTTCTTGATGCAAAGTTATGACCTTCTAGTATGGATGCTACTTTGTTCGTAACTTTGTTGTCAATCAGAAATGGGGGCAGTGTAATAGGAGGTCTAATTGGAGTAGGCCTCATAGAAGTTTTGGGTGTCACAAAAGACAACATCGTAAAACTAAAACTATTATTGGTATTATGCAATTTAAGTTCCTTGTTTCCTTTTCCACTTCTTGGCTTGTTTCCTAAAGAAAATAGCATAGAAGTTATAATAGGTGACATTGAAAACCTATTTACTAGCCTCTATGAGACACAATTAAATGATCAACAAAAATATAAGGTCTAACAAAAAAATAATTTTTAGTATCAGGGAGAAGTGTAGCATGAAATCTAATTGGATTATGGTCTTAAATAATCCTTGTGGCAAGAAATGATAATGTTAATGCTTACACAAATAATGGTATGGTTGTCAAGAGTGGAAATGAAGGTTAATTTCATGATGCAAGGTAGGACTCTAGAGATAGAGGTGGTATGTATGTTACAAGTAACCTGGCTCCAGGTTAGATGTCGAATATTGTGTTTACTTTTTAGTAGTTGTTTAGAAAAGGGCATGTTTTTTTAAAATAATAGGAAGTCTATAACTATTTTAAGCATAGGTGAAAGTGTTGATATGTTGCAAAGATGTTATTGCTATTATCAAATGAATTAGTACAATAACTTTTCTTTTACTACAAAAAGAATATTTTGATTTGTCTCTACAAGAAACTTCTATTGTGGTGATACCTAACATTTTCTTTCCTTTAAAATAATAATTTGTTTTGGTTGCCTATGTTGTAGCCTCAACTTTTTCATTTTGCAAATCATATGGAGTAGAGTTTATTGATTGAAGACTAGGACCATTTATTTTTGCAGCATTTGTAGGAAGAAATAGTGGTGACATTGTAGGCTTAATAGCCTATGTACATAACCCTTGAATTGATACAGGACTTATCCAAGCTCTATGTTTGTAAAAAAGGATCTTGCTAGAAAGGTATTGATGGAAACACCGAGAAAAAAAAATTAAAATAAAAATTAAAAAACAAACAAACAAACAAACAAACAAAAACAAAAAAAAAAACAAAAAAACAAAAAACACTTTTTTCCTGTGCATAAAAATCATATTTTTTATAAAAAAACATCAATTTTAATGGAGTGATCAAGGTTGTGTATGAATATTCTCATATTGTAAAAATCAAGAGTCATTTAGCTAGGCACAATGGATGGGAAAGGAGGTAGTTCGAATGCTTTAAGACTCTACTTTTCTTTGTTGAGGGTGGATTTCTTTTGCACAAACTCATATTTTTTGTACAAAAACATCAATTTTAATGGAGTGGTCATTGTTGTGTATGAATATTCTCATACTGTAAATATCAAGAGTCATTTAACTAGGCACTATGGATGGGAAAGGAGGTAGTTCGAATGCTTTAAGACTTTGCATTTCTTTGTTGAGGGTGGATTACTTTTCCATGAGGACAGGAAAATGTTTGGGTGTAGGCAAGATATTGAGCTCTCATTTTGTCATAGTTTTCAACCATTTATTTGACCTTTTTACCTCTCAAACCCTATACGTATAACCATATATTTCCTGCCTATTGTGGATTTTCAACCCTTTGAGCCCAAAACCATTTTGACACACATAATGAGGTAAAATTTACTTATTTTTATTAATTCCTAAATCTCTAATAGATTAATTAAGTTCTTAAATTATTTTGCTGATGATGAATTATTTAACACAATTTTGGTACTAGCAGTGTAGTTTTATTATCTTATCAAGGTGAACATATTTTCACCCTTCTAACAAAAATTCTGACACATGGGTTTTGTAGCCCAAGGTGTTGAATTAATTATAGAGTGGTTAGATCACACCCAATTTGTTACGGGAAAATTTGACCTGAGAAAACTTGCTAATTTTAACCTAGTAGATCAGAGTATGATCTACCCAAATGTGAGTGTATATTCATGAACAAGATCAAAGAGTCAAACCCCAGTCCTTTCCTACACAAACAAATACATTCAATGCTTCTACATAATAAGGTGAATATTAGAAGTTGAAACCTAGTATCCTTGTAGGTTAGTTGAGTCTCTTGGGTCTAATGTAGATGAATCCCACTTACACTTGAAGATATTATTCCACCTACAATAAAATAATACCCTACACAAAGCATCGTGAAACAAGAAAAAAATGGCCTTTCTATAAAGGGAATGTCAGCTTAAAACTAACATATGCAAGCATAAAACAAATTCATAACATGCATATAGAAAGAAACATATGTTATTAATCCAAAATGATAAAACATAAGGTTTATACCTCCAAACAAGAAGGGCCTCTCCTCCAACTTGCAACTTGGCCTCCTTCTTCCAATACAACAAATCTCCCACACTATAATATGGATACTCTAGCTCCTCTACCCCTTTACTCTTGGTGAGAATATATAGGTTCATTCTGTCCTATGGGAGAAAATGTATCTAGACACCTAGCAGCTTGAGAAGTTAGGAAAATTCTACAATAATGGATCCCTAGCTAACTCATACATAAGTGGGTCAAGTTGATCTCCTTGGGAATGACAAACACTAGAAACCTTTTTCACAATTATGAGTTTTTTTATCAATTATCTCAACTATGCTATAATTATTTGTTGGGAAAAATAATGGGGGGGGGGGGGGGGTGAATCAATATTTTAAAACTTTTCTTTTCTTACTTATATTTTTGTACGTGACTTTACTGAAAGAAACCCGCGTATGTACGTGACTGTCATGTAGACAACTAGCGTATATCCAGTAAACTTACTTTTCAGTTAATTCAACATTTGTTTAACTTGAACCAGTGTATCAGTACCTCATTAAGAATTAATAAAATAGTAACCATGTGTAGTAAGAACAAAATAAACCATTACACATAAGAAACACACATGAACACCCATATTTTTAGGTGGAAACCCAATGTGGGAAAAAAACCATCATTGTTGTCATCTCTATCTTCTTTTATTATGATGAAATAATTCTTACAGTCATGTACTGGTGTAGGCTCACACCAGCACGTAGGCACCCACCTGCAGAAGGTTATAATGTTCTCTTTTTTTCCAGCACCCACGGGAAGGGAGCTCCAAACCCCTACACTATGGACCACATTTCACAAATTTTCACACTAGATCCACCTGATACAAAACATCAAATCTCTAGGCCACATTTCAACATTTTTTTAGACTGGATCCACTACCATTATTTAAGCCCAATACCAAATATCAAAACCAAAATTGAGCACTGCAACAAATCACTCAATCATTGAATCCACTCAATGAAAAAACTGAGACCCAAATCAATCAACCAATCAAAGCAGTTAGATCATTGTAACCAGAATACCAATACTAAAATAAAACACTGCATCAACTCACTAAACCAACTGTAAATCCTTATCAATAAAATATTAGAATATATACACTACTTTACTTAAGAAAACTCGCGTGTGTACAATCTTTCCATGAGGCATACCTGCATACAGATCTTAAAATACCGAACCCTCAAACGTAATCATTGTCATTCTGAAATAAAATCTCAATCAGACATAGAACCATTGAATCATTATGAAACAATCACAGAACCATCACTAATTTTCAATCACAAACAACTAGAATCATCATCATTCTTCAATCAATCAATTCAACTTCAAATATCATTGTTCAACCCCGATCATCAAGTAAGACTTCATTGATAGACAACAAAAGCACACAAAGACTTGTTAGACTGATCAGACATCCTTTTCAGCAAAACGCTAGCTTATATACGTTCTTTCCATAAATCATTTCTATGTGTATATGTGCTTTTCAGGAATGAAAACCGCGTACAGATCTGAATAGATACACGACTTGCCAATGTTAAACTCGCGTGTGTACACTCCTTTCAGGTTATCAAACTCACGTACATATTTGAAATTATTAACAAAAAACCTTCGCTGTACAATAGAACTTCAAACATACTCAGATCTCGACATACACATAATAATCACATGTCAAATCATTATCATCTTAGATCAAATCAACCCATAATAAATATTGTCATTTCAAATCTATTGGATCTGATCCATCATCAAATTCTCGGGTGCAAGCATAGTTTTAGATCAAGAAAATCATTAATAGCCCATTGCATGCACACTTGCTTTGGATCTAACTATTCATTAAATATTCATCACTTGCACACCTGAACAATTTGAACTTTATCTCCTTATATACCTTAGCCCTTATCCACTACCACCAGTCAAAACCAAACTAATGCCGATGGTATTCTTTGACGGGATCAAGTATATGTTGTTGAGCTCAATACCATGGGTCAGTACCATGGACCCTTGGTATTTATAATACCATGGTGTGGAAACTGTACATGCCTTTCCTTCTTCATACCCATGTGTGTATGCATCTTTACTTCACATAACCCGCATATACTTCTTGAAACTTCATCTTTATCATTCCTCTGTCTCTAAACTGTCTATCACATGTAAACACACCTTGTTGACATCTTCATCAAGTAGGTTGTCAGCAAAAAGAAAACACATCATGTAGGTTACCATCAAGGACAACACATTATTCATAATGCCAACAACTGCCCTTTTGGACTTGATGGCAACCACTTTGGTGTTTGGTCACCACAACCTGTAAGTACCTATAAAACACATCAAGCTACACACCAAGCTTTTCAAACACCAAGTTAATCTCCCCTTTTGACATCAAGGGAAAATGTGTTGACCAATGCTAAATGAAAGCTTCTTTCTTGAGCATTGTAGATCTGAGCTATTGAGTATGAACATTGAATACTGACCATGCTCCCTTTGAGCACATGTTGAAATTTCTGAAGGATGTGCAATGAAGTACATGACTCTATGACTCAACTAAATATGACTTTTCCTATCACCAAGGACTCAAACTTACATCAATCACCCAATCACAATGGGTTTACAAATTACATCATATGCCCAAAAAGATGGGATTACATGACTTGACCACAATAGTCCATATATGACTGAATTTTACAATTATTACATCATAGGTCTTTACATGACCTTTACATCAAATGGCATACATGAAATTTATAATGAAGACAAAATACCTCAATAAGACCATGATAGTCATCAACAACTATCATATACCATATAGGATCTGCACCATAAGCATTTGTTAGCAACAACATGAACAACAACATGCAATTTTTCATCATTAATCAAGAACTTCAGTGACATAAGCAACATCACCATTGATAAGCATCATTATGTATCAAAGAATTCTAAAGCAAACATAATGCCAAAAATGCATTATTAGAACCATATAAAATTCTCCCCCTGAATGTGTGCCATATCTACATACTGTACTCAACCCATGCTAGAACCAATAAGTGAAATTGGAGCTTGTTTATTCATCATAGAAAAATATACGCGATTGTTAGTTCAGAATTAGCATATATATGTGACTAGTATTCATAGAATCCACGTACAAAAAGTAAATACTGAAACTTCTTAACTTCGGCTCCCCCTAAGCGTATATTGTCTTTACTAGTTCACTGCTACGACATCAGAGGCACTGTCAGTAATGTAAGCTGTTACACAAAATATTGTCACCATGACTATTTGCAGTCAGTATGGGTCTATCATCATTCATACTGTCCTCCTAATCAAGTCTCAGACCTCAGCTCTTCATGTGAAGCTTTGAAAATGAGAGAAAGACCTTAAAAATCATTAAAGTTCTGGTTCCGCACTTTCTCTCATTGTTACCTGCGGTCCCCCACCCCCTATTCATCTTACCTACGGACCTGCCCGCTCTGTATCTAAAGGAGTGGGTGCGGACCCCTGTGAAAGTCAAAAAGGTGCAAGTTTATTCTAAGAAACTCACTTTGGGTTAATTCTAGATGATTCTAGAAGGAATTTTACATGGATGGTTTGCTCTTAGGTGCTTCATGCATCCCAAAAGAGAAGGATCTAATCCCTTGATGAGAGGAGCTATCCCTTCGAAGGAGGGATTTATCCCTTTGAAGGTGGACCTAGTAACTTCCCTCCATTGCACTATAAATTAAGGCATTGGGCTAGTTGCTAGGGAGGTTAGAAGCTAAACATTTTTGAGGGTAAATGCTGGTGGAATTGAGACTTCCTAGTTGAGCTTGAGAGGAGAGATCACATACCTTTTGGCTTCATTGGGAAGAGAGTGAAACTTGTCAAAGTAGAGGAAACTTCTTGTTGGACCCTGGGAGGAGCTTGTACAGCATCAAGGCACAAGTTGCAAAGTTCTTCTTTGATTTGAATTAATACAATCAGATTCATTTTTCTCAACAAATTGTCTTATGTGATTTGTTTTATGAATTCCTTGATCATCATAATAAGTATGCTTTATTATATTAGCTTTTCAGGTGCTATTTAATCTGTGTGCTTGTTTGTGTTTGCAAATTGACTACAAGGGAGCTCATTTGGATCAAAGGAGCAAGGCTTCCACAAACTTGCATTGGACCCAAGGTAGGCCTAAAACACTTGTTTGCCTTTGTTTATAAATTGCATATTTAGAGAAAGATAGAGTTTGATTGGCTTGCTTGTCACTAGATATCATTAGATACTAGGGAGGTCGATCTTGTCCGCAAGAACGACTCATTCCGTGTGACAAAATGGCGACTCCACTGGGGACTTGATTTCTTGATTTGCTTTACTTTGACTTGAAAAACTGCGTTTTTGTTTCTGTTTTTGGCTTGTTGTGTGCGGAATTGGGTAGATTTAGTAGATCTTGGATTATTTTTTGTTTTTCATACTTTTGGGAGAGGACTGCACCCTCTGCTTGTAACACAGTGCAGACCTGTCCGCACTTTTGCTTTACACACAGAGCGATACCGCACCTATGTGGTCTATGGACCTGCGGACCCTGTCAAAACTTTGGAAAACTTAAGATTTTCTCTTTTAGTCAGCTTAGTTTTGTTTAGATGTTGTTATCCCCTGCCCAGACCTGCATGTGACTTGTCAAGAACTTTTCTTAGGTTAATTCCATTGGTGTTAGGGATTTAGGTGAAATTCCTAGAAGTTTTGGTTGTCGGGCTTGATTTTGATTTTGGTCTTGTAGTAGCTCAAAGCTTAGGAGCCTTAGAAGCCTCAGATCACCTTGGTTTTTACTGGCTTTCTTATGAGTCTGACCATTTGCAAAATCTACCTTTGTTGAGGAATCCATCTTGTGTTTCTCTTTGCGAAACTTTGAAAAGAATTGTGTTAAAAGTTTGGATTTCATTTTTAGAAAAGAAAACAAAAATTGGTTGTTTTTTGACTAATTTGTGATTCTGGACAAATTAGTCCTTAGTTTGCCTATAGCTAAGTAAAACATCCTTGAAAAGAAATCTTGTAAGCTTTTACTTCAAATAGTTCTTAGAATTTATAGATCTCAAGATTAGATTTTTCCATAGTTTTGAGTGTTTTATAAAAAATAAAAAAAAATCTCTTTTGGAAAAAGTTTGTTTTTGTAGTATTTGAGTGTTCGAAAGAAAAGGGAAATTTTTGTGAACATAACTAGTTGTATCATTTTGAGTGCATTGGAAAAGACACAAAAAGCTCTTCTTTTGATTTGTTTGTTAAGGAAAAGATTTGTTTTTACAAGCATTTGCATTCTCAACTCTTTCCTAGCTAGAAATTCCTTGAAGGGAAAAGATTGCTTATCATCTTAAGTGCATTTTTTTAGTGATTTCGAGTCGAGTCTTCACACCATAAGTTTCATCTATGCACCTCTTGACTTAAAGAAAAACCAATAAAAATAACGCTTAAAGTAAAATCTATCTAGTAATCTTTTTATTTCTAGGGCTCTATTACACCAACATAGCTTAGGCTAGTATCTTGGAGTAGGGAGTAATTAACTCTCCAAGATAGTAAAACAAACAAGTAGCTGTATCTTGCGGTAGGAGAAAAATCCAATTGTTACATCTATGCTCTGGGAAAGATCCTCTTAAAGGAGAAGCACGAGATCATGTCCAAGCCAGTGTGGGAATCAATCCTTCCTCATTGGGAACAATGCCAGATATTCACGTATTAAAAACGGTAAACCTCGGATTAACCATTGTCGAGGAGCCTGGGGTCACTTGTTGGTAAACCTTGGATTATGTCAAGGAGCCTACAAGGGGATTGAGGTTGTTACTCTGCCCTTGCGTGCGTATCGGATCGTAGATTGTTTCCCCAGGTATATTTGTTTCCGTTGGTAACCATAGTGACCATATTCTATAGGATTCTTTCCTAAGGTGACGGTGGAGGGAAGATCCCACTGTACCTGGAGCAGACGTTGGCTAGACTCACTTGGATTTTCTGGGGCTTCTCTTCACTCGAGATGGTTTAGTGGAGAAACTTGTGCCAGTCTATTCATTAAGCAGGTTTCCGGGGTAACTGTTCCAACCGCCATTTCTGTATTGAACTCTATGACATTGGATTTCATCACCAACTAGTGTTTTCAGTACGGAAAGTTACTGTTTGTGTGTGGTTTGATCTCCTAGATTCTTTAGGCATGTGATTCAAAATTGTTTGGTTCTTTAGAGGCTTTAGGTGGTTTTCATTGAGATTTTTCTTTGTTTGCGTGTGAATTAGTTAAAATATTTAATCGTGGCTGAATTACCGAGGAAGTCCCGTAGACTTCGGGGCCAACCTCCTAAGTTTTCACCGAGCCAGCTTGAAGGGTTACGAGCCCTTGTAACTCCTAGAGACAGTAGAGTTTGGTCACCTAAAGAAGGAGAGTCTTCTTTAGTGGTACATCTAGATTATCAAGCTTTAGTAGCAGATTATAATCCACAACCTGTTTCTGTTTCCGAAGTTACTGGTAGTTTTTCATCTACTAGTGATTTAGGTGAGGAACCTGATATATTTGAACCTGAAATTGAATTTGTTGCTACGCTAACATCGGGATTTACCTCTCCAACTTCTAGTGGTCCTGGTTCACCCAGGGTAGAAAGAATAATTACCCAAAATCTTCCTTCTAGACTTATAGCTATTGAAGAACTTTCTACTCCGGAAGAAGAAGGTATCCCTATCCCTGAAAATCAACCTGTTATAGAACTTAGGGAGAGTGAATCAGTCTTTTACAGTCCACCTAGGAGCAGTGCTTGGTATCTTTCATTGACCAATTTTTTGGAAAACCCGGGACTAAGTTTTTCACCACCTTGTATTCCTTTTCACTCAACACCTAGAGGTTACTATCCTCCATTAAATATGTCAAGACAATCATCCATGTTCTCTCAATCTCCAGAAACCTTTTTATACGGCGGTCCTTCTGTTCCCTCTGGGTATCAGTCACTTACTGGTATTTTTTTCAGGAGCATCTCCTCAACCTATTGAACAAGGGTTATTAACTGGAAATAATGGAACTAAGCCGTTGAGTGTAGAAGATATTCTCATGATGTCAGGTACTATTCTTAATCCTCAACTTCAAGGTGGCCAGTTACCGCCTGGGGGGCAACCTCAAGGTACCCAATTTGCGCCTGGGGGGCAACCTCAAGGATAGTACATACCTACAGGACAATACGTTCCTCAAGGTCAACCCCAGACTCAACATGTACCTCAAGGTCAACCCCAGTATCAATATGTACCTCAAGGTCAACCCCAGTATCAGTACGTGCCTCAAGGTTATCAACCTCAAGGTCAGTACCCAACCCAAGGTTACCAACCACCTTCCGGTCAATCATATGTCCAAGGAGCTGGAAATGTACCTTTGAATTATCAACCCTACCCTCAACCCGGTTATGGTCCTCAATATTCTCAACCTGTTATGGGTCCATACCCCGGAATGAACTTAGTGTGGGATCCATCTCAAACTCAACAGGTCTTGCAACTGAATGTACAATTGTCATCTCAAACTGGACAACCCTTGGTTTCTGGTTCACCCCAGCAACCTGTCCAGTCTACTATTCAAACTTCTGCACCTTCTGTAGTTTCTCAGCCTGGGCCTAGTACGCTTCGTACTCCGCCTCAAACGACTGCTGCAAAATTTTTTCAATCTACCCCACCTACTTCTGGAGTATCGGCAGCTCTGGTTTCTACTATTCCTGTATCAACTCCTCAGACATCTTTACCTCAGTCTGGATCCACAATTCAGACTTCGGTTCAAATTCCCGTAGGAAAACCTGGTCTAAGTATGGTTGTCACAAGTCAACCTCAATTTACTTATCAACCGTACCAGGGATAGTACCAATTCGGTCCTGCTGTGCAGTAGCCAGTCTATCAGTATCAACCGTACCCTGGGTATACATATCAACAACCTCAACAACCCCAGTACGGTCCGGTTAATCCTGGTTTTCCGGGAGGATATAATATCCCAAATGCAATTCCAATTCCTAGTTATCCTGGATATCCTCCTCCTGGGGCTAGTCTCATGACCCAGAGTTTTAGGGACCCTAATCGTCAGTTACCGTTTATTGCAACTTTGGATTTGCCTGACTTGTCACGCCTTACGAACGATCCAATTAACTATCTTCCGTTTTAGCCGCCAATGCCGAATAAGTTGCCTAGTGATATTCCTAAGTTTGAAGGCAAATAAAGAGAGGACCCGTCGAACCATGTGATGACTTATCACCTCTGGTGTGCATCTAATTCCATTTCAGATGATTCAATCCGTTTAAGGCTTTTCCAGCGCACTCTAATTGGTCTTGCAGCCAAGTGGTACATTGAGTTACCGTGAGCCACTTTTTATAATTTTAGTCAGCTAGCTACTTCGTTTTTAACTCATTTTCAGTTGCCATTCAGATATGACAATGGCACAGAATTATTAACTTCATTAAAGTAGTCAACGTCCACCTACATTTCATATCACATTCATGAATGGAGACGTCGATGATGTTTAGTGAAATTTTTTATTCCGGATCAGATCTCAGCTGAATGGTTTGTAAAATCTTTGTTACCGAAGATCATTAAGGATGTAGCTAAGGCCGGAGTCATTACTGAGGAGAAAGTAATTGCTCAAGCTCAGTACCTTGACTTAGTTTATACGCAGTCAGGTACGTTACATGAGAAAATACCCGATCTTCCTAAACAAAATCAAATCACTGCAGCTCCTTCAAGGTCTCATGCCACTGATGGTATGATTGGTACGGTTAATACCAAAAGTAAGAAGAAATCTTCCAAGAATTCTTCTCCTATCATAACTTTACCAGATTCCCCGACAGGAGATTCTTCCACGGAAATTTCCACCGATATTCATGTTGTAGAGTCATCTACAGCCAAATCAAAATCCGGCGGTAAGAAGAAAGGGAAGAAGAAAAATAAAACAGATAGAAATTCGAAAGAGAAACCAGAAAAAGCGGAATCAAATGATGAAAAAAGCAAACCTCGTTATCCTTGTCTCATTTGTGACGAAGATCATTTTACAAGAGACTACCCTCATCGTGCAGAGGTTGCGAAAATTGTCAAAGGTTCCCAAACGCTTGTTGTTTTGAAGGATCCTTTTCCAAGTCAAGACAGTAAGATGATAGGTTCTTCCTCAAATGCCTCTGAAGAACCCATAATGATGATGTCCCATGTTAGGATTGCGACTCGATCGCATGATTATGGAAGTAAAAGTCCTATTGATGGTAAGGAAGCAAAATCTTCTCATTCGAATCCATCAACCTCAGCTCCTGGTTCCAATCCACTACAGATCGAGAAACCTAAACCAGACTTAGTAATCAAACCGCCCGCCAAGGGTATACTTCGAAAGTCAGCTTTCAATCCACATGCGAGAGCAGCTCAGAACTATAACATTGTTGAAGATTTGGTTGTTTCACCTTCAGCAATGTCGGCTTTGGAAGTGCTGCAATCATGCCTAGCACAGCGTAAATTACTATTGTCAGCTATAGGAGCTGTTGACGTTCAGGACTCGAACCTTATAATTTTCAATCTAGAAAATAGTACACCGTGCTTACCTCATCAAATGGCTTTCCAGATCCCAGTGTTAGTCAAAAACAGACCTTGTTATAGGACTGTGATTGATGAGGGAGCCTCAACGTGTATTATGTCGATATAGTGTTGGAGATCGCTTGGTTCTCCTTCGCTAAATCAATCCCCGACGATTCTAAAGGCCTTTGATGGTCGTGGGTTTCATCCTTTTGGCATTCTATAGGATTTACCTATAGGGGTTGAAGGCAAAACTGTTAATCTAGATGTGGAGGTGGTTGATGCCTCTCTAGATTACAACCTTCTCTGGGGTCGTAGTTGGTCTTACGCTATGACAGCCGTCATTTCATCGGTCTTTCGGCTTATAAAGTTCCCTCATAATGGAAATATCGTAACTATATACCACTTGACTTACTTTTCATCCGACCCAACCTCTTCTGAAAGTATTCAGCATGTCGGCAAAACCACTATCCCGTATAAGGATGTTGGAGTAGGAATTGTTAAAGATTCTAGTTTACTGGGAACTTTTCCTTTTCCTCCTATCAACGCATTGTCTTCTACTGCAACCATTCATATGATTTTTTCAGACACTATTGTTTATGATGATCCTTGGATCGTACCTTCTGAATCTGAGATAGACTCATTTGGTGATGTTATGCCTTTGAGTCCATATGAAATTGCGTATCAGGCCGTGTAGTCGTTTACCGACCCATCTTCAACCAAAATTGACTTAATGAATGTTGTCCATGAGGAATCACTTTCAACATCAAACTTGGATTCAACAACGTTTTCCGAACTTGTTCACACTGATGAGAAAATTCGTGAAATCCTATGTGTCGATGATTTACCATGGGAAGATCTTCATCATAGATCTTCGTTTTTTCCCGAGAGTGATCATTTTGAAAATGATTTTTCATCTATTTTTACGACTGAATATGTCAAGGAACCTCAGAATCCAATGAAAAATCTGGATTCAGAGTTAAATTTGGGAAACATTTCTCGAACTATTCCTATTGATATTTCGGTTAAGCCTGGAATTGTTGAAAACATTCATATAGGTGCCTCTTGTACGGAAGATGAAATTCAAACATATAAGGCCCTATTTCAAAAATTCTCGACGTGTTTGCCTTGTCATATGAGGAAATGCCAGGAACTGACTCCGCAATTGTTGTCCATGAAATCAAAACTTACCCAGATGCTAAACCCATTCGCCAACGTTTGCGTCAAATCCACCCCAAAAAAGCTGCTGCTATTAAAGCAAAAGTTGAAAAATTACTCAAAGCAGGTTTCATTTATCCGATTCCTTTAACGGATTGGGTATCGAATATCGTTCCTGTTAACAAAAAGCAAGGAACAATAAGAATATGTATCGATTATAGGGACATTAATTGAGCTTGTCCAAAAGACAATTACCCAACTCCCTATATCGATCAAATCATTGATGATTGTGCCGGCAGTGAAATATTCTCCTTCATGGATGGTTTTTCCAGATACAATCAAATCAATATTCTACCTGTTGATCAACCAAAAACAACTTTCATTTGTCCATGGGGGACATTTACTTATTGCAAATTACCTTTTGGGCTCAAGAACGTCGGGGCAACTTTTCAACGGGCCATGTCTTACACGTTTCATGACATCAAGCACATTTTGCAACCCTATCTCGATGATTTACCTACTCATTCATTACATCGAGCTGATCATCTCATCCATTTACGAGCAATCTTTATGAGGTGTAGGCATTATCGGATTAGGTTGAATCCACACAAGTGTGTTTTCTGTATAGAAATGGGTCGGTTACTGGGGTTTGTTGTTTCGAAAGCCAGCATTCATGTCGATCCCTCGAAGGTTGAAGCTATTGTCAAATTGCCTCCTCCTTCGAGTCTTCACCAACGCCAAAGTTTTCAAGGGAAAGTAAAACTTTTACGTCGATTCATTCCTAACTACGCCGAGATCACAAAGGGTTTTACCCGGTTGTTGAAACAGAATACTCCATTCTTTTGGGATGAGATAGCTGATAAATCTTTTGATGCACTAAAACACGCATTGACCCATGCACCGTTATTGCATCCTCCCAACTACAACCAGGACTACTTCTTGTATCTCGCCACCTCCCATTCCACCATTGGAATGGTGTTAGTTCAAGAAGATGAATTCGGTACTGAACATGTGATATATTACCTTAGTCGAACTTTAAATCCAACTGAGCTAAAATACTCACATGTGGAGAAATTGGCATTGGCAGCTGTTTAAGCTGTCCAACGTTTTCGTCATTACATTTTACTACGTAAAACTATAGTAATTTCTAATTGCAACCCTATGATCTATATCTTGACCAAGAAATTGTTGGGGGGCAATTACTCCAAATGGATTGTGATACTGCAGGAGTTCGACTTGGAATTTGAGAAATCTAAGTCGAAGAAATCTTTAGTTTTTGCGGAGTTAATGTGTGACTTCCCGCATGCTGACACGGAAGCTGTGGTGGAGGAGTTGCGGACGAATCCTTGTTTCTAATCAGCACTTTAGATCCATGGTATGTGGATATCATCATTTATCTCCAGACCCAATCCTTTCGGCCAGAAATTTCAAGGTCAGAACGTCGAAAAATACAATTCCAGTCCCAATAATTCAGAATTATTGGAGATACTCTTTATCGTCGGGGGGCGGACTCTGTTTTTCGACGTTGTTTAACTCATGAGGAAGTTGAAAGGGTTCTAAATTACTGTCACTCTGGAGTGTGTGGCGGTCATATGTCTGGGTATGCCACAGCCCAAAAGATATTGCGCGTTGGCTACTTCTGGCCATCTTTGTTTAAAGATTGTATTAACGCGGTCCTAAAATGCCACAACTGCCAAATTTTTTATCGAAAGATGCGCGCTCCACCTGCTCCTCTCCACCCTATAATTTCCGTCGGTCCTTTTGCAAAATGGGGTATCGATTTTATTACATGTAACCCTCACTCGGTCGGGGGCCATGCGTATATCATCCTTGCGGTTGATTATTTTACCAAGTGGGCCGAGGTGATGCCTACATTTGAGGCAGACGGCAAAACTGCTGTGATTTTCATGTTCAATCATATAATTGCTAGGTTTGGTGTCCGACAAGTGATTATCACTGATCATGGGCATCATTTTTGAAACATTATGATGACTGAACTTACAGGCCAGCTTGGCTTGCGTCATGATAGTTCAACTCCATATCATCCACAAGCTAATGGTATGGTTGAAGCCATCAACAAAGTTCTAGTCATCATGATCCGACGAATCATTGGGATTCATAGGTCGAATTGGCATAACATGCTATTTTCAGCGCTTTTGGCGTATCAAACCTCAGTAAAAACGTCAACAGGGTTCACTCCTTTCCAACTAGTTTATGGTCTGGAAGCTATGTTACCCATTGAATGCGAAATCTCGTCATTGCAAATGGCCATCGAGTTACTTCCAACCACTTCTGAAGAGGAAAAACGTTTGTTATACTTGGCTCAGCTAGATGAGAATCGACGTGATGTTGCATTAGCGATCAAAACTCATGCCAAACATATTAAAGCTCAGTATGATCGAAATGTTACCCCTCGAAATTTTTCAGAAGGAGACCTAGTCTTATTGTACGATCAAGCAAATGATAAATTAGGCTCTGGAAAATTCGTACCTATGTGGCATGGTCCTTATGTTTTCAAGCGAAAGCTGGCAAAAGGAGCCTATGAATTGGTAGACTTTGACAGGGTCTCTTTAGGTAAACCCAGAAATGGTCTTTACCTGAAGAGGTATTATGCTTAAAATCTGGGTGTGGAGATTTTTAGTTAGGTTAGTTTTCTTTCTAGCTGGTGTGTTTTAGTTTAAAAAGTGTGCTTAGATTAGAGAGTGTTTTTCGTCATTATTCCTGCTTATCTTGGTTTTACTCTTGATATTGCAGATGTCGACGCCTCTCCAAACATACATTGGTTTTGCTGATGGTGCTTGTCGTAATACACGGAACATTTCTTCCGCAGCTTGGGTTATTTATTCACCCTCTGACGAGTTGGTATCTATGCATGGGGTAAGCCTCGGTCAAACAACGAACAACATTGCAGAGTATAGTGCAGTGATTGAGTTATTATTTGAATCTATTACATTTGGGATTCGGATTTTGATAGTGAGGTTAGATTCTGAACTCGTTGTATTACAGCTTAATAGAGTATTTCCATTAGAAATCGAGTGTTATTGAGATTATTTTTGAGAGTGCGTCTCTTGGAACGTGAATTTGATTATATTGAATATCAGCATATTCCAAGATATTTAAATACATTGGCAAATGCAATTGCTTCTCGAATGTTAAGTAGACATTTGCAATAATCATACAAGTAAATTTAAAAACATTCCATAACATGTTTTACAAGATAAGCCGGTAATAGTGATATAGTATAATATAGGAGTGTGTCAAAATATACATCGTCCTCAATCATAGGTTGAAAAACACCTTATGATCGGCAAAAATGATAGTACAAAAAGCAAAATGTCATATGTGTCTACAATAGGCGATCATCCTATCACTGGTGATGATCTCGATAAGAAACCATTGTACGGGCCACCTTACAAAGGAACCTCCTGAAAGGTCCTGGGACCCCAATCACATAGCGCTGTAGTTGAAGAGGAATGTCATCTATGCCGGTCTTCGGAATGTCTCCTGTCAAACGCTCTAGATGGCTCTCCAATTCGGCCAAGGTCTTTGCTGATTCCTCCTATGGGGCTGGTGCTGCTGCAGCTGGTTTTTTCCTCTCGTAGGGCCGGAGAGCAGCTGGTCACCGTGGACCCACATCTGCATTTGAAACTTTTACTATCAATTTTGGGACGAGATAAAACAAAAAAAAAATTAAATTAGGAAAATGTTGAAAATGATTTTACTTGAGTCATCCCATTGCTCTCCTGGTGGAAGAGCCATGTCTGGGTCACCACGAAAATCTACCCCAGCATAAGGAAAGTCTTGAATAGCAAAAACCTGGTTTTCCAGCCAGTGGAAATACTCAGGAGTGAATCGAATGACCTTTGTCCCCTCCTCGGGATGACGGGCCATAACTGCAATCCATCGCATCAGTTTGGGCTCTCGAGGAAGTCCAACTCCAACAGTGAGGTGTTGTGGGACCAACATTGGGACCCTCTCCAGACCAAAGCTCATGACTAAAGCACCATATCCAAAGGTCTTCAGTTGTCCGTTCTTGGCTCTAGTCAGTTGGCCTTTTATATTAGCCAACACAGCATCGCACCAGTTGAAGATGGTGCCTCGAAAGCAGTCAACTGCCATCCGCATCTGGGATCCAGTGGCTACATGTAGTGCTGCGCTCCCGCAGAGCCTGGTAACAGTAAACGCTATTACCTTGAGTTCAGGAAGGGATATGGTTTTGATATCTATCCCTTTGTCTCTAGTCTGGTTGTTACAGAACTCTAGCTGGAGGCTATCGACAGACTGGCCACCTGGCCTAGTCCCGAATAGAGTCAAGTGTTCACCTCTCTTAGGCAAACCGGTCAAAAATTATATGTGTGCGGGCTCCATTTCGAGCTGGTGACCACCAATGAAGAAGCACTGGTCCTGTATGCTCCACCTGTCTACCAGCCACTGCAAGAAGTCCACCTGGGCCCTCATGCCAGGTATGGCCCAGAATTTGTATAAGCTGCATGCCTTCAATGCATCAATCAAAGGTTGATGATTTATCACAGCAAGAGCTATGTCCTCATGCTCCCGTTCTCGCCAATCAAGCATGATGTATACTCTACATTCAACAAAAAGGCGAATTGGAATATGTAAAATTGAAATTTTTGGGTGAAATCTGAGTTTGTTATGTTTAAAAAACCTTTGCGCGGGGTACGCACCCTCTCTGTTAGAGACAGTGTGTGGGTCCGCACGTTGCCTTAAGGGCAGGTGCGGACCCCTGACTTTTTTCCTTGTGCGAAAAAGTCAGGGTCCGCGGGTCCCCTGTGTTATACCTGCGGACCCCCGCGCACGGGTTTTTTGACCTAAAAGCTCCTAAAAATGAAATTAAAACCTAAAAACAAATTTGAAACGGATGAAATTAAAGATTAGGATGATGTAGATTACCTGGAGGAGATGGCGCTCGATTCCAACGGACGGATTTTCCACAATCTTCACGGGAAGTTTCTGCCCAAAAGCTCTATTTTCTCACCCAAAACTCAAATGGTAAAAATGAATTTACAAAATCCCTTTTTATAAGTTTTTTGAATAAATGAGTTGTTAATTTGTTTATGTTTCACTTTAGAAAGGTAACTTTTGCAGCATTTTTATCCATTTTAAACAGGTATGATTAATGTTTGAGTTTTTGTTCAGGATAACGGATTTTTCAGGCGAAATCGGTCATTTTCGACGAAAAAACATTAGAGTCACCTTTAAGCTCTTTTTTGACTCCTAAAAAATGAAAAGATCGTCGAGTTTTTCTTTTTAAACTCGTTAAAACAAAACTAAAAAGACGGTCCACTTACTGCTCTTTTTCTGACCGTAAAAACATGAAAAAATTGCCGGATTTTTGTCATTTCAAATTCAATATTGGTTATAAAACGACGTGTCATTGATTGCTTTTATACTTTTTCGGATCAGAGGCACTAATTACAAAAAGTACTCCTTGGTCGTAATGATCAAGCAGTTCTCTCAAGTATTATTTTATACTTTTTCGGGCTTGGAAGACACAAATTTACGAAAAGGTCAACCATGGAGTCTTCTTAAGTTTTTCAAACTCTCTAAAATTGAAAAACGCCGAGTTTCTCCTATACTGGACTCGTTAAAATTTAACAGTAAAGGACTTGTTCAATTACAAACAGGAACAGACCACTCCTTCTTAGGGTTCGAATTTAAACTAAGTTGGACTCATCCGAAGGATGAGCTTATAATCAAGCAAATGTTATCCTCCTCAAGCTTGTCAAAAATAAAGAGGTACTTTCCAGAAATGGTGGGGGAAAATAGAGAAAAATGAGCCTGTTTTTCATACTTTGTAACCACTCTTGAACACGACACTTTTATTCACCTGGGTTGGGAAATCCTTTGCCTAACAGTTGATCAAACCATATTGAAAGTCTTCAACCGGTTTCTGGGAATTAACTTTGGGTCAATTGTCACCAAACCATCTGCTGTGTCGTTATGTGTTCAAGAGGTTAGTGCAAATAAGCCATTCATCTGCAAAATATATGTCATCCATCTTGACCATCCCTGAGTCAGTCCTTGCAACTAAATTTCTTCAAACTTGATCTATGGTTTCGTGTTGTGGGCTTGCCTACGACGGATCGCTTTCTATCGACTTCAACTCATTATCTAGAAAGATGATCTAGAAATCGTCAGTACCTTGGGATCTGCATGCCTCAATGGCAGGTTTCTCGCCTTCGACGATAGGTTGCATCATTGACCTTCGATCAAAGGATTCCGTGACATGTTTGACATCAACACATCTATTCACATCTCATGGATTGTACTGAGTACTTTGACAGCCATTGACATTACTGGTGGTTTCTCTCACACTTGTTAATAGTTTACATCATTAACTGGTAATCAAGTGGTTTCTATCATGTTTGACTTCAACACATTCATTCGCATGGATAGAATCATACTGTTTCGGGAAGTAGAAATGAAGACCCTGGATCTAGTTTCCACCATCCAGGCTGCGAGGAATTTTGTATTCATTATACTGTGGACTATTCATAAATAGATGGCTGCGTCCATACTGTGTCTACATGTGTCTATACTTGTGATGTATTACAAGATCATTCCTATATTATAGTAGTAGTTAGTTTTCTAGTCAGTTTTGATCTGAGTATGGGAATGCCTACCTTAGCGATGATATGATCTCATATATATATTTTGCATTGAATGTTTTTACAAGTTCCAACCAGGCTCTCCACAAGATGATCCTCGAAATGATAAAGTACTTCACTCTTCCTAGATGATAAATGAAATCCTCACCTACTACAGACTTCGCACTTTAGGGGGCAATCTGTTACACAAAATATTGTCACCATGACTATTTGCAGTCAGTATGGGTCTATCATCATTCATACTGTCCTCCTAATCAAGTCTCAGACCTCAGCTCTTCATGTCAAGCTTTGAAAATGAGAGAAAGACCTTAAAAATCATTAAAGTTCTGGTTCCGCACTTTCTCTCACTGTTACCTGCGGTCCCGCACCCCCTGTTCATATTACCTGCGGACCTGCTCGCTCTGTCTCTAAAGGAGTGGGTGCAGACCCCTGTGAAAGTCAAAAAGGCGCAATTTTATTCAAAAAACTCACTTTGGGTTAATTCTAGATGATTCTAGAAGGAATTTTGACGTGGATGGTTCGCTCTTAGGTGGTTCATGCATCCCAAAAGAGAAGGAGCTAATCCCTTGATGAGAGGAGCTATCCCTTTGAAGGAGGGCTTTATCCCTTTGAAGGTGGACCTCGTAACTTCCCTCCATTGCACTATAAATTAAGGCATTGGGCTGGTTTCTAGGGAGGTTAGAAGCTGAACATTTTTTAGGGTAAATGTTGGTGGAATTGAGACTTCCTAGTTGAGCTTGAGATGAGATATCACATACCTTTTGGCTTCATTGGGAAGAGAGTGAAACTTGTCAAAGTAGAGGAGACTTCTTGTTGGACCCTGGGAGGAGCTTGTACAGCATCAAGGCATAGGTTGTAAAGTTCTTCTTTGATTTGAATTAATACAATCAGATTCATTTTTCTCAACAAATTGTCTTATGTGATTTGTTTTATGAATTCCTTGATCATCATAATAAGTATGCTTTATTATATTGGCTTTTCAGGTGCTATTTAATTTGTGTGCTTGTTTGTGTTTGCAGATTCGCTACAAGGGAGCTCATTTGGATCAAAGGAGTGAGGCTTCCACAAACTTGCATTGGACCCAAGGTAGGCCTAAAACACTTGTTTACCTTTGTTTATAAATTGCATATTTAGAGAAAGATAGAGTTTGATTGGTTTGCTTGTCACTAGATATCATTAGATACTAGGGAGGTCGATCTTGTCCGCAAGAACGACTCATTCCGTGTGACATAAGAAACCATGAATATAAAAAACAACCATGGGAGTCATCATCAAGACACATATGTATTACTCCCCCTGATCTTGAAATATTAACATAGTGATGAAGTTGGGACCATTCCTAATATCTGTTTGAGATATTCAAATGCATCACGTGGAAGAGGTTTTGTAAATATATCAACAACGTTTTCTTTTGAGGGAACATATTCCCGTTTGACCATTTTTTCAAGCACCCATTCTCTTAGAAAATGATATTTAATTGGAATATGTTTGGTATTGAAGTGCATATTAGGATTTTTTGAGATACTAATGGAACTTGTATTATCACATAGAATGGAAATGGGTGGAGAATAATTGATTTGAATATCCTGAAATGTTTGCATCATCTAGAGAAGTTGTGTGCAACACAATGCATCAAGAACATATTTTACTTCTACAGTAGATAAAGAAATTGAACTTTGTTTTTTGTTGAACCATGATACCAAGCGGGGCCCCATATAGAATTATCCTCCACTACTGCATTTTCTATCATCAATATTTCCTACCCAATCTACATCTGTATAAGCATGAAGATAAGATCTGCATCTTTGGGATACCATAATCCAAAGTCTTGAGTGCCTTGTAAATATTTGAATATTATTTTGACTGCCTGAAGATGAGTTTTTTTTGGATTAGCTTGGAATCGTCCAACAATACTAATTTCATGCATGATATATGATCTCTTTCCAGTAAGATAAAGCAGACTTCTGATCATGGATTAGTATTCTGGTTTGTTGACTGCGAGAGAATCATCATGCAAACTAGGACTACATCCTGTCACCATTGGTGTGCATACCGGTTTGGAATATTCCATTCCATATTTCTTCATAATTTTCTTGAGTTACTTTGTTTATCAGAGAGAAAATTCCATTTTTTGTTTGTTGTAATTGTAAACCAATAAAGTATGTTAGTTCACCAAGTAAAGACATTTCAAATTCTTTTTGCATGACAAAGGAAAACCTTTGACTCATGGATTCTTCATTACTACCAAAGATGATGTCATCCACGTAAACAACAACAATTAAAATTTTACCAATATCCGTATTTATATATAGGTTTGTAAGAGCAAAAAACTCACAACGGAAACTAAATAAGCATACACATCATAAACCAACATGAAGACACAAAGATTTTAACGTGGTTCACCCAACCAATCTGGGCTACGTCCACCAAACAGAGGCATCGGAAATCTTATTACTCAACAGGAGATTACAACAACATAATTCCTCACACCCTTTCATAACCCATATCCTCTACGGGCTTACATTTTTATAGCTGGGAGTAGAAAAATGAATCATAAATTCACCCACAACAAATATAGGATGCCATAACTCCCCATCACGAAAAAGTGGAGTTAATTTAGAAACAAATCCTATTGTTGTCACATTCATGAGATTTTTTCAAAATTTAATTAACAGAAAATCTCAAAAATCTCCACCTTGACAACAATTAGCCTAATACCCTGTTCTATTATTATTTTATCTTTCCTGCAAGCCAAGAGAAGCCAGACACCAACGTAGCTTCTCTAACAAAATTGGTTTCGTGAACATGTCTACACAGTTTTCCTTTGTATGCACTTTTTCAAGAGTGACGCCCCTTTCAGTGATAACCTGTCTTACAAAATGGTACTTGATAGGTATATGCTTTGATTTACTATGATAGGCCGGATTCTTAGCCAAATGAATTGCACTTTGACTATCACAAAATAGCTTGATGTTGTCCTGTAACCTACCAAACTCACCAAACAAACCTTTCAACCAAATCACTTCTTAGCAAGCATGTGAAGCAGCTATGTATTCTGCTTCAGTAGTGGATAAAGCAACAATGTTCTGTAGCTTTGACATCGAGCTAATAGCGCCACTTGCAAGAGTAAATACATACCCTGATGTTGACCTTCTCTTATCCAAATCACCTACAAAATCGGAATCAACATATCCGCAAACAAATTCACTACTCCTGTTATAAGTGATACAGTAATCACTGGTGCCTCTCAGATACCGAAGCACCCATTTTACTCCTGACCAGTGTTCCTTTCCTGGATTTGCCATATACCTGCTGATAACCCCAACTACATGTGAAATATCTGGTCGAGTACAAACCATCGCATACATCAAACAACCTACTACATTTGCATATGGAATTTGAGACATATATTCTTTTTCTTCATTTGTATTAGGACATAAACTTGAAGAAAGCTTAAAATGGGAAGCTAAAGGGACTGAAACAGGTTTCACATTGTTCATACCAAACCTCAAGAGTATTTTCTCAATATACTTCTGTTGTGATAGCCACAGCTTACCATTGCTCCTATCTCTGAAAATATCCATGCCCAAAATTTGTCTTGCTACTCCTAGATATTTCATATCAAATGTCCTAGCCATCTGAGCCTTTAACCTGTTGATCTCTATTATGCTTTTTCTTGCTAAAAGCATATCGTCAACATACAACACTAAGATAATGAACATTCCGTTACTTAATTTCTTACAATAAACACAATGATCATATTCACTTCTTATATAATTTTGACTCATCATGAAAGAATCAAATTTCCTGTACCATTGTCGAGGCGACTGCTTCAGACCATACAATGATTTCTTGAGACTGCAGACAAATTTCTTGTTGTGATTTTGAACAAACCCTTCCGGTTGTTCCATGTAAATCTCCTCATCTAAATCTCCATGTAAAAATTCAGTTTTAACATCTAGTTGCTGTAATTCTAAATCAAGTAAAGCAACTCATGCTAATACAATTCGAATTGAAACAATTTTTACAACTTGTGAAAATATCTCATGAAAATCAATGCCTGCTTTCTGAGAAAAACCTTTTGTGACCAGCCTTGCTTTGTACTTGTCCTCTGTATCATCAACACCCCTTTTCAATTTGTAAACCCATTTACATCCCACAATTTTTCTATCTTTAGGAAGTTCTACCAGATCCCATGTGGCATTCTTGACTAATGCCATCATCTCGTCCTTCATAGCTTCTTTCTAATTTTCACTTTTAGAACCTTCTACAGCTTCCTGATAGCACAAAGGTTCATCATCATTAGCGGTTAAAGCAACTGAATTAACATAATCATCATACCTTTTAGGAGGAAGTTTCATTCTTGTGAACCTCCTTAAATATGTTTCTGGTACTTCCACAATTTGCTGATTATTATCTGTAGGAACTTCTTCATGATCTGCATCTGAAACATGTTCATGATCTGCATTTGAAACTTGTTCATGATCTGCATATGAAACTTGTTCATCTTGACTATCATTAGTATTTGAACTGGTTTCAAACTGAATGTGTTGAAGCTTAGATACATTATCCTGTTTCAATTTATCATCTACATCTGGATTTTCAAGTGAAGATTCATTAAATTTAACATCTCTGTTAATGATGATCTTGTGAGTAGTAGGATCCCACAATCTGTATCCCTTAGTCCCATCACCATATCCAACAAAGATATATCGTTTTGATTTAGGATCTAATTTAGAATGCTGATGTTTCAGAACTAGAGCATATGCATCACAACCAAAAACTTTCAGTTTATAATAATCACAAGGATGACTTTTCCATAACTCTTGAGGAATTTTGCATCCTATTGCAGTTGATGGTGATCGATTTATCAAATAACAAGCTGTAGAAACCGCTTCTGTCCACAATTCCTTCTGCAAATTGGCGTTACTAAGCATACTTCTTTCTCTCTCTAAAAGAGTCTTGTTCATGCATTCAGCAACTCCATTTTGCTGAGGAGTATATACAGTGGTTTTATGTCTTTTGATCCTAGCGTCTTTGCAATAATTATCAAATTCATTTGAAGTAAACTCACCACCATTGTCAATTCTTAAACATTTAATGGTTCTTCCAGTGATGTTTTCAACTAATGCTCTAAACTGTTTGAAAACTGTGAATACATCAGACTTCTTTTTTAACATGTAGACCCACACTTTTCTAGAGAAATCATCAATAAAAGATACAAAATATGACGATCCTCCATATGAGGTTGTAGGAGATAGACCCCAAACATCAGAATGGATATAATCAAGGATTCCCTTACTAGTATGTTTTCCAGTTTTAAACTTCTGCTTGCTTTGTTTCCCATATATACAATGTTTGCAGAAATCTAACTTAACAGACTTTAAACTAGGAAGTAACTTACAATCAGATAAAATCTTTAAACCTCTTTCGCTCATATGGCCCAACCTTTGATGCCATAAATGAATAGAATTACTGTCGTTTTCAGATACTGTAAGAGCATGAACTGATTCTGTTCTTCCTTCTAACTGAAAAAGATTTCCAACCTTCTTTGCTTTCATTACTAGTAAAATTCCTTTATAAACTTTCATTACTCCACCTTGAATAAAGGTTTTATATCCATTAGTGTCTAGTACTCCTAGTGAAATGAGGTTTTTTCTTAGTTCAGGTACATGTCTTACATCAGTTAGAATTTTATTTGTCCCATCAAACATTTTAAGCTGGATGCTTCCAATTCCCACAATGTTACATGTGACATCATTTCCCATGTAAACTACTCCATCATTGATTGATTTATAAGTTTTAAACCATTCTTTATGAATGCACATGTGATTTTATGCACTAGAATCTAACGGCCAATGTTGATCATGATTAGACAAACTAATTGATAACACTTCATCACTCATACCTGAAATGGATGCCGAACCTGTATCTGTCATGTTTGCTTCTTTCTTCTCTATCGAAGAGTCTTCTTTGGATGTTTGTTGTCTCTTCCAACATTCCTTCTTCAAATGTCCCGATTTGCCACAAAACCAGCACTTTACCTTACTCTTCTTCCCTTTCGATTTTGAACGCGAGTTGTTGTGCTTACTGAAGTGTCTTTCTTTATAACGACCTCTAACCATCATTGCTTCTAATGTAGAGGTTTCTGAATTTGACCTCTTCCTTGTTTCTTTGGACAACAAAGCTCCAACAACATCATCAAATTCAAGGGTTTCTGATGAACTAAGACTTATAGAAGTAACAAAATGATCCCATGACTTGGGCAACGAGCATAATAAAGTTATAGCTTTATCTTCTGATTCAAATTTTACTTCTATACTTTCTAACTGCACCAGGAGAGTATTAAAGGTATTCAAATGATCAGTAATGGATGTACCTTCCTTCATGCGCAAACTGTACAATTGTCGCTTCAGAAGAATCCTATTGGTTAAGGATTTTGTCATGTACAACTTTTCAAGCTTTGTCCATAAACCAGCAGTAGTTCTCTCTGACACGATGTTAAACAAAACATCATCCGCCAAACACAGTCGAATGCCGCTTAGTGCTCTTTCATCCAAGTCACTCCATTTATCATCTGTCATGATGTAAGGCTATTTAGATTTTCCCAACAGTGCCTTCGCCACACCTTGTTGCATGAGTAGATCATACATCTTTACTTTCTAGATCTCAAAGTTGTTTTTGCCATTGAACTTCTCGATCTCAAATCGAGCACTTTGAGTTTTTGCCATGTTGTGTCACACAAAATCTCCAATTGCAACTTTTAATAAATGAAGTTTTTATTTAAAAACTGCCCTTCATCAATAAAATGCCTTTGCCTTATAATGTCATGGCATATTACAATTTAAAAAACAAAATATGATATAAATATAATATCATATATAATACAACCCATACAAATCGTTTCTTTTGTTTTGTAAAAACAAAAGGCATTTCATAACAACTTTATAAAAACTTCAAATCGACCTTTTGATTTCATGTACAAAGGCGACCATTTGAAAAACGTTTTTGTCCTTTTTAAAGACCAATTTCAAAAACCACGTTCCAAAACATTTCAACAGTTCAAGGGCATTTTAATAATTGGTGTCAACAGTTCAACGACATTCAACAGTTCAACGCCATGTTAATAATCGATGTCAAAAAACAAAAAACTTGAAAAACACCATGCCGTTAAACACTTGCAAACCGAATTTTGTTTTAATGGCAGTTCACCATCGTTCAATGCTGCCAGGCTCGCAGTCCACCGCACTCGCTCCCAGGTTCGCAGTCCACCGCACTCGCTACCAGGCTCGCAGTCCAACGCTGCCAGGCTCGCAGTCCACCGGTCCGCGGTCTGACAGTCCACGGCCACTAGTATTTGCACTGATCCAGAGTCATCGTCGACGTCTCTGTCACACGCCATGCATGTACCAGCTCAACAACATTGCTCTGATACCAATTTTAAGAGCAAAAAGCTCACAGCGGAAACTAAATAAGCATACACAGCATAAACCAACATGAAGACACAAAGATTTTAACGTGGTTCACCCAAACAATCTGGGCTACGTCCACCAAACAGAGGCATCAGAAATCTTATTACTCAATAGGAGATTACAAAAACATAATTCCTCACACCATTTCATAACCCATATCCTGTACGGGCTTACATTTTTATAGCTGGGAGTAGAAAACTGAATCATAAATTCACTCACAACAAATATAGGATGCCATAACTCCCCATCAGGAAAAAATGGAGTTAATTTAGCAACAAATCCTATTGTTGTCACATTCATGAGTTTTTTTCCAAATTTAATTAAAAAAAAATATCAACAAGGTTTTTATCTGCAGACCACTTAGTGAAGCCTTGTTGTTGAAGATACATGTCAAGGCGATAATACCATGCACAAGGGGCTTTCTTTAGCCCATATAATGCCTTCTTGAGTTTTCAAACAAGCTTTTAATCATTTCCTAGAATGAACCCTTCAGGTTGTTCAATATAGACTTCCTCTTCTAGGTCCCCATTTAAAAATGCAGATTTAACATCCATTTGATAGACTTTGAAATGATGAAAGCTTGAAAATGCTTATGGCTTATAGTCTAGCTATAGGTGCAAATTTTTCTTCAAAGTCTATCCCTTCTTATTGAGCATAGCCTTTGCAAATGATTCTTGCTTTATTTCTAATTACTTATCCATTCTCATTCAATTTATTTTTGAATACCCATTTTGTTCCAATAACATTCTTATCATGAGGTCTAGGTACTAATTCCCATGTATGATTATTTTCTATTTGGTCAAGTTATCAATTCATAGCCTTAACCCAAAATTCATCTTTGCTAGATTGATTTACATTTTGTAGTTCAATTATGGATAGTAAGGCTAGACAACTAGGAGTTCCAACAAGAGTTCTTCTAGTTTGTACTTCAGTTTCCTCATCACCTAGGATTTGAGATTATGGATGACTTTATGAACATACCTTGATGGAGTCTTTTCCGATGCTTTTGTATTGTCACTTCCTTATTCTGATTCTTTATTGATTCTTCCTTCAACATTCTTATGGCTTGTTGTAGGATCATCTTCGTCATCTTCTGGTGCTTCCCTTTTGGTATCTGTGGATGCTTGATCAATCACAACATCAATGCATTCAACTATATTTTGAAGTTTTTTATTGTAGCATTTGAATCCTTTACTTCTAGAGGAGTAACCAAGTAGAATTCCTTCATCTGCTCTAGCTTCAAACCTTCCAATCTTATAATTATTATTATTTATGTAACATTTACTCCCAAAGACCCTAAAATGCTTAACATTTGGAGGCTTACCGAACCAAAGTTCATAAGGTGTTTTATCATTGTTTACATAGATATGAGCTTTGTTGAGAATAGTTACCGTTGTATGTCTTGCTTCGCCCCAGAAGGTATGAGGTTTGTGTTACACGTGCCATTTTTTGAATTGTTCTATTCATTCTTTCTGCTACCCCATTTTGTTGAGGAGTCCTAACTATAGAGAACTATCTCTTGATGCCATGTTGTTCACAAAAATTAAAAAAAATCATCTAATATGAATTCTCCTCCCCTGTCGGATCTGAGACATTTGATTTTTAAGTCTAACTCATGCTCTACTAAAGCTTTGAAGACCTTGAATTTATCAAATGATTCATCTTTATGTTTTAATAAACCAATCCATCACATTCTATTAAAGTCATAAATAAATAAGATGAAATATTGTTGACCTATAGGTGACTTTTTCCTCATTGGACCACACAAATAAGTATGAATAAGTTTAAGTGGCTTACCTACAGAACCTTCTTTGGCATTTAATTGTACCCTAGTTTTCTTACCAAATTGACATGATTTGCATATAGTATTTTATGGTAGAGAGATGTTGGGAAAATATTGTACTTCTCCTAGCTTACTTGTCTTATGTATTTGAGTAAGGCTTATATGTCCCAATATTTTGTGCCACAACTAGATTTATTCTGCTTTTCTTAAGTAACATTGTTCTAAACTGCCTTCTAAGATATAGACATTACCTAGAGTTCTTGTTCCTTTTATTACAGTTTTATTCGTATCGAGATTTTGAGCCACACAATTCTTTGATCTGAAAACAACTTCATTCCCTTGGTCACACATTTGGCTAACACTTAACAAGTTATTCTTCAACCCATCAAAAAATAAAACATTACCATATTTAACCTTTTCTTTTAGCAAAATAGTTCCTTTTCCTTTGATAGCAGCAGGTTAATTATTTCCAAAGGTTACATTGTTTTCTTTATTTAACTCATATACATAAACTTATATTTATCACCTATCATGTCTTTTGAGCATCCATTGTAATTGTACTACAATTTTTCTTGGTCTCTTACATATAAAGCTAGATCACAATTCTCGGATTCGATGGTATTCTTCTTCCATACCTTAGATGTTGTTGCTATTTTCTCATTCTAAGGTGTTGATCGTCCTTTACTCTTGCATTCAGATTCTTTATCCCCAAATTTATTGTAGAAAGAGAATTCAGTTTCATATTGAAGAGGATATAAGGACTTGTGAGAGTATTTATTTATCCCAAACTCATTCTTTTGTTTTATTGCCTCTCTAGTCATGATAGTTTTGTAAGCAACACATTGAAAAGCATTATGACCGAAATTGTGACAAGCGAAACATTGTCCATTAAAGTAAAAGTTTTTGGAAGTATAATACGTTCTAGTGTTGTTCTAGTTTTGATTGAACATTACAGAATTTACCTGTGAAGTATTTGGTCCTTTATTATTTTGTTGTAGGCTAGAGTTTTGTTTACTGCTTCTTTTCACTGCGTTAAGATAACTTCCTATTTCTATAGAAGACTTTACAGTCTTTGATGTTTCTTCACTATATCCAAGACCTGTCTTTATAAGAGGAGAGCATTGAACTTTGATGATTTCATAAGATTTTAGATCCTTCAGAAAATATAATATTAAGACCTTTTTCTTTCTCAAGTTATTTCCTTAGACTTACTATTTCACATTCTAGCTTTTCATTATGCTCTTCCTTTTCTATGATTTGTTTCCTCAAAATTTCTTCTACTACATTAGCTTCTTTTAAACAAATCGTAAGCTGAGTTATTTCTTCAATAAAAATAATTTTTTTCTTCTAGGGCATCCATGAAAATATCATTAGACTCATTACTATTTCTATCTTCAAATTCCATAAGTAATTTATATTCTTGATCAGACTCACCTTCTTCACCATTTGAAATACCATCACTATCTTCATGCATATAAAAACTTCTCCTGTTTTCAAACCTTCTCCTATTATTTTTTGCATCTTCTTTCCCTTTTTCATGATTTTATTTATAGGGACACTTAGTAGCATAATGACCAAATCTACCATAATCAAAACATTTGAAGGGAAGCTTAACTCTGAATATTCCAGTACCCACTTGGAGTTGCTTTACGAAGTTTGCCTCTTCTTCTTCTGATACATAACCTGATTCTTACTTTTCTTTTCCTTTTGCAGTAGCTTTGAATGCAACTTATATGGTATCTACGAGGCCCACTTTTCTCATTTCATAGGCTGTTAGAATGCTATGAAGTTGTTCAATAGTAATATTCTTCAAGTCTTGCATTTCTTATATGGCAGAAACTTTTGAATCAAATTTGGGAGTTAGAAACCTTAATATTTTTTCAACCAGTGATCATTCTTTTATTTCTTCACCAATATTTCTCATAGAATTCACGATCTCATCTACCCTAAGAAAGAAACTTGCGATACTTTCATCATTGTGCATTCTGAGAGTTTCATATTGAATTCTAAGAGTTTGAAGTTTGGCACTTTTTACCTTGGTGCCACCTTCATAGCTTTGGATGATCTTGTCCCATATAGCCTTTTTTGTACTCAACTACATGACTTTGACAAATTCTAATTCAAACAATCTTCCTAATAGAGCATTGATAGTTTTTTCATTGGTCTCATATTTCTTATTTTTTGCTTCATCTATGGGAATAGAGGATGGATATTGATAGCCTCCTTTAATGATTCCCCAAACATCTGCTCTAAGAGACTGTAAATATGATCTTGTTCTTTCCTTCTAGAAAACTAGATTGGTTTCGTTGGACAATGGTGGCCAGATAGATGTTGTCCCCTCTTGATTTCTCATCTTGATGAATCTTCCTTCAAGCGATCAATATTTTTCAAAAGGACCTACTCTGATACCAATTGTTGGGAAAAATGCTGGGGGGGGTGAATCAATATTTTGAAACTTTTCTTTTCTTAATTATGTTTTTGTATGTGATTTTACTAAAATAAAACCGTGTATGTACACAATTGTCATGCAGACAACTAAAATATATCCAATAAACTTACTTTTCAGTTAATTCAACATCTGTTTAACTTGAACCAATGTATCAGTACCTCATTAAGCATTAAAAAATAGTAACCAGGTGAAGTAAGAACAAAATAAACCATTATACATAAGCAACACACATGAACACTAGGATTTTTAGGTGGAAACCCAATGTGGGAGAAAAACCACCGTCGTTGTGATCTCCATCTTATTTTATTATGATGAAATAATTCTTACAATCTTGTACCCATGCAGGCTCATACCAAAACGCAGGCACCCACCTGAAGAAGGCTACAACCTTCTCTCATTTTCCAGCACCCACTAGAACGGAGCTCCAACCCCCTTCACTATCGTGAACCAAGTTTCATAAATTTTCACACTGGATCCACCTGATACAAAACATCAAATCTGTAGGCCGCATTTAATAAATTTTCTAGACTAGACCCACTACCTTCATTTAAGCCCAATACCAAATATCAAAACTGAAACTATTCACTACAACAAATCACTCAATCATTGAATCCACTTAATGAAAAAATTGAGACCCAAATCAATCAACCAATCAAAGTAGTTAGATCACTATAACCAAAATACCAATACTGAACTAAAACAATGCATTAACTCATTGAACCAACTGTAAATCTTGATAAATAAAATATCATAATATATACACTACTTTAGTTAAGAAAACTCGCGTGTGTATGCTCTTTCCATGGGGCATACCTACATAGAGATCTTAAAATACTGAACCTTGAAATAGAATCACTGTCATTCTAAAATAAACTTTGAATCATCGACAAAACCACTAAATAATTCTGAAATAATCATAGAACCATCATTGAACTTCAATCAAGAAAACCTAGCAGCATCATCACTGTTCAATCAATCACTTCAACTTCAAATATCACTATTCAACCCAAATCATCAAGTAAGACTTCATTAAGAGACAATAGAAGCATAGCAAGACTGGTTAGACTGATCAGACATCCTTTTCAGAAAAACCCTAGCTTATATATGCACTTTCCATAAAGCATCCACATGTATGCACACTTTTCAGGAATGAAACTCACGTACATATCTGAATAGATACATGCCTTACCATTGTTAATCCTGTGTGTGTACATGCCTTTTAGGTTATCAAACCCGTATACAGATCTGCAATTATTGACACAAAAACTTCGATGCACAACAGAACTTTAGACATACCCATATCTCGGCATACAAAGAATAATCACACATCAAATCATTATCATCTCAAAACAAATATACCCATAATCAATATTGTCATTTCTTGTCTATTGGATATGATCCATCATCAAATTCCTGGGTGCATTCGTAGTTTCAGATCAAGAAAATCATTAATAGCCCATTACATGCACACTTGCTTTGGATCTAACTATTCATGAAATATTCATTACTTGCACACCCAAACACTTTGATCTTCATCTCCTTATATATCTTAGACCTTATCCAATACCATAGGTCAAAACCATACTAATGTCAATGGTATTCTTTTACAAGATAAAATATTTGTTGTTGGGCTCAATACCATTGTAAAGACCCTTGGTATTTAGAATACCATGGTGCAGAAACTGTACATGCCTTTCTTCTTCATACTCGCGAGTGTACGCAACTTTTCTTCACATAACCCGCATATACTTCTTGAAACTTCATCTTTATCATTCCTTTGACTCTGAAATGATATGCCTTTTACCAAACGATCTATCACATGTAGACACATCCTATTGACATTTTCATCAAGTAGGTTGTCAACAAAAAGACAGTACATCAAGTAGGTTGCCATCAAGGACAACACATTAGTCATAATGCTAACATTATTATCTCATAATTATAAAAATTTGACAAAAATAATTATGAGAAATTATTCAATTATGTAATTCCACCCTTTTAATATGGAATAAATATCACATAAGAAAAGACAAAGGTGAAAGGGGATGCATTCTAGCCAGCAACTAAGGTAGGTTGAACTTGGATCTCTCTTTCTAAAATGGAGTGGAAAATACTTTTTATAACAAATGTCCCCTAATGCATGAGTGCTTAAGAGAAACTAATGGCCGAAATTCATTAGAACAAAAATGAAAGCTAAAAATGGGAGGAAGGAGCCAAGATTGCAAAGTTGGATTGGAGGAACTCAAATGTTGGAGTCTCAATTATGTTGATAACATCCACGAGGTATGCATACCCATGCTTGGTCACTAAGAGATACTGAATATGGCCGCCAAATATACATTATGGATCCATGGCATGAAATTCTTAGACATGGTCATGAAAAATACACAGTGGATACATGTGACACATCAAAAAGATCATAGCCACCAGAAAATACAATGTGGATCTATGTCACAATATACATCAATAGGACTATGTACACATAATAGATAGGAGGTGCCCTAGAGTAGTACTAAAAGTACATAAATAAATAATGAATACATAACTTCAACATACCCTAGGAATGCTGCCATATAAGAGTGAGATGTCCCTAACCGAGGGTCTTTGACATAACCCCGATGGTACGAATCGATGACATTCAAATAGGTGTATTGATGTAGAGCATGGTATAAACCAACCAATTACTAGTCAATGAGGTATACCATTAACAGATGTGATGTGACCCACCAATGATGAAAATAGACCCTAAGGTACCTAGTACAATCCACTAAGTGTGAATAGATGAGTAACACTCATGGACTAAACCAATTAGGAGCCAATGAGGAAAACCCATTTCCGATCATGAGGAATCCTATTAGTGAGGATTGGAAGCTCCAAGATATTATTGGTTCCTAGATCAAGATCCTGGATAATGAGTTGAAGTCGACAAGAGAAGATCTATTAAAGGAGGTCCTTCATGTATACCCCATCAATTTACATAGAAAAAAATGAGATGATGTAGTGAATGAATGATGTCACGAAGTGATGAAGCACAACTGACACAGGGATGAATTACTCAAAAAGGTAAATAGGTATTTACAGATGGCTGACATAGGTTGAGACTTCACTTTGAACCTATAATGTCACGAAACGAAAGTGACTTGGCAACATGATTAATGAGAACCATGTGATATTGTGTAAAAAAACATGAGGCATTGAAGAATGCTCCATAGTGACTGGAAGAGAAACCAACTAGAGGAGTAAACAAACACATATGTATGTCATGGGCCCTAGGCAAGCTGAAACCCAACTATAATAAAATGATCCAAACAAGTTCCATGTTCAAGGGAAATGTGACTAATCCTGCCATTTTGATGAGTAATAGAAATAAATGTTCCCTTCCCATTTTCTCTTTTAGTCTTCTTCATAGTTTAATGAGAATGAAAGAGAAGAAAAGTATGCTCAATAGGTTCCTTTTTGATAAAGTTTAATGAGGCTGAAAAAGAGATAAAAGTACACTTGTACCTTTCTAATAGTTTAACGAGCTTTGAGAATGGAAAATATATCGCTCACCGACTTTCATTTTACTTAATGAGAAGGAAAAGACATAAATAAACTGGCATTTTCATGTCAGTTTTATGAGCATGAAAAGATGGCAAAAGAAGCTTAGTATTTTCATAAGTTAAATGAGTCATGAAAATAATACCAAAATGAACTCAACATTTTCATTGATTAACGAGGATGAAAGCAGGGAAAAAAGGAACTCGATGTTGTTTAGGGTTTAATGGGCATAAGAAGGACACTAGAGGAACAAGTGGCATAAAGGTGGAAGCTATTTTTGGTCTGATGGAACCACTCAAAGCATAAGAACAAAAATAGGTTGGAAAATAAGGCCACTCATCCTAGTGGTTCCTCCAAGAAAGGGGAAAATACCAAGTGAGAGTGAATGATAAGCCAAGCAGATGATGATAGTGGTGGAAAAAAGAAACCAAGGTTGATCGTGAAAAAATAGGCTAACAAAATGTGGCAATCACAAGGCATAAAGTTTGGAAGCCTCTTGGGTTAAGGCCAGAAAGTGACGAAGACGGGAATAAGGCAACTCATATTCTAATTCATGGCAGGTTAGAAGGAGGAATTTTGAAAAGAAGATAAATGAGAAACTGCATGTACACCAACATGGAACAAAGGATCTAATATAGGGAATTCATGAACATGTAGGCTCTATCAATAAGCTACGATGTGAATAAGAGAGAGGCTACTTTTGCAACTTGATGTGTTCATACTTAAGGCACAATGATGGCATTGATGGTCAATAATGCAATGAAGAGGACAATATGTGACCTACCCCTACATGCCAGGTTCAAGAGAAATTCACCTAAGGTCCAATGGGTGTCGCAATAGAAATTCCACCTTATCCTGTAAAAACTATCCAGAATGACTAGACCCAAGGTTAAATCACATAATAACATAAATAAACATGGATGAGGTAGAAACAAGACCATATTTTTTTAATTTTTTGAGTTTTATAATTTTTTTGGAATTTCGGCATATATGATGTACTAGAAAAGTTCTCACATAACACACCAAACCAAAAAGAGATAAAAACATCACACTCCTATGTAAAATATGTACAAGGACAACTCATTCTAATAGGTCACATCAAGGTGTGCCCACTGCTAGGAATAGGCCAAGGATTCCAATACATGAACTCATGGAGGAGTGGAGGTACCATATGGCACACCATGATGGGGGTATGCCATATAAAGTTGAACTGTTTGATTTCTAAATATTGACGATGCTAGGGAACACCTAGAACCATATTGTTATCAAGAATGACCCAAGGACATACAAGGTGAGTGGTATCATGAGCTAGTGGAGTTCCTTGACAAGGAATATCAAGACATAAAGTGTTGAAGAAAGTGTAACTAGGTTCGGTATTCATAATGACATATAATTATGACTGATGTAAATGATGTAATAAAGAAAACAAAATAATTATTGTAAACTTGCTTCATGGTTTTCATGAGCAAGTGATTTTAGAGTAATATAATTTGTCTTTTAGAGTCTAGAATTAATGTCATGTATGAAGAGCTCTTCTTGAGCCTATGTTTAATGTATACAAGTCTATAGAAATGTATAGAAGCCCTCCAAATATAAGCACAATCCCTCTTGAATAAGTTGGTCTCCAAACAACAAAAAGGGAAGTCTTGTCGGCTCACCTATGGAGACACACCCGTTCAGCATCACACGTCAGGACAAGTGTAGAGGCAAACTACTATTTATATGCGGCTAGGGTCAACTCTCTCATATATATATATCTATATGTGTGTGTGTGTGTGTGTGTGTGTATATATATATGTATATATACATATGTGTATATATATATATATACATATATATATATATATATATATATATATATATATATATATATATATATATATATATATATATGTATGTATATATAAATATGTATGTATGTATATATATATATATATATATATATCTTAGTATAGAGATCTCGTTGTTATGGTGAAGATCTTGGTGAAGGTGCAGTAGTAATGATCTCGGTGGTGCAATAGTGATGGCCTTGGTGTTGCAGTAGTTATGACTTCAATAGCAGTGATAATGATCTCAAAAATGAAAAAGAAGAGGATTGGTGTCTTGGTATTGGAGTGGCCAAATAGGTTAAGGGTCATGGTCTTGGTGTTTGTCAATTTGAATCTCTATAAGAAGAATTTGTACAGGTTTTCCTCTCAAAGAGTGAGAGGTTTGGGCCCTGGTACAAAGCCAACATCTTGTGTCTTGTCTCTTTTTCTTTGGTAACTATTTTATGAAGTAAGAAAACACACACTAATAATAAAAAGAGAAGATTGTGATAATAAGAAAAGGTAAAAAGTACCTCACAAATAGTTATCGTCGTGAGAAGAATCATACCCTAGATTCTTCAACATGGTATTAGAGCTAAGGTGTTGAATTCAAAGTAAGGGCATAAAAGAGACTCAAGGATAAAAGCAAGTTGAAGGTTATCAAAGAAAAGGATCAAGATCTACATCAAAATTTGAAGAATCATTCTATAACAGTAAGGGCTTTAGTCCCTATAATCAAGGCAACAGACTACAAAAACAAGACAATTCAGTACTACAATGAGACTGGTTTGGATTCTTATCTAAGAAAATCTCAGGTAATTTCATGATAATAGTCTCGGTGCTATTTTTTTTGGATCTCGGTGTCCATATAGTACTAATTAATAGGTCTCAGTACTATAAGGTGATGATCATAGCAAGTGACATTGATGCTCTATGGTTCTACATGATGTTGCAACTTCAACAAAATGCTACAAGGTTCCATAGTCCACTTGTGTGATAGTAATACAGTGCTATCTCAAGTATATAAACAATTTGTTAATCATAAGGATCAGATGTATAAATTAAAGTATCTTGAAGGAAAGAAGGTAAGTTCTCTATAATTACAAGAAGGATCTCATCTGGAGGAAGCATCAATGCATATGCTTCAACCACTTTCAACATGATCAAGGTGAAGATTTCATCTTCACATGACAAGTAAGTATCTTTCATTCTATAATCAACTTTGGTTAAATGACTTCATGTTTGCAAGGAGATCTATAAAATGGTTGGGGCATTAAAAATTCCTTCCATAAGAAAGTGGGGTAGATATAGTCCCCGAAAGATAAGTCATTGATATCTATGGAAAAGTCTCTGAAGGTCAAGCATTGTTTGAATGCATGAAAAATGATCAAGGGGCTCATAGGATTCTTATGAAATCAGTCAAATGTCTTCTCATCCCTATGTAGAAAAGGATACATCAAAGAGATATATGAAATGCTAGAAGATATATTCTCTGAAAATGCAGTAAATAAGATCATATCACTTAGACCTGATGTACACAAAATTGAAGGTATCAAAGAATGAAGGGATATCTTTATGATATCTCAATTGGGAGATTTGGGAGAGATGATAAGAAGATAATCACCATTGTTCTTAAATTCACTAAATTTACCTCATTCAAAAACTTGTGGTCTCTATGCTAGGTAGAAAAATATAAGTTGAGGGACAAAGTGTTGAAGGTTAAAGGACTCAAACATTTGCAGAAAGGAAAGGGAAGTTTGGTCCTCAAACAAGACAAAACAATATAGCTAAGATTCAATGATATGGAAAGAAAGCTCATATCACCAAAAATATGGAGGAATCTGAAGAAAAGGGCCAAGGAAAGAGGGAGTAATAGATCTATACTATGATTGAGATGGTATCCTCACAATAGGGTCTTATCATAAGCTCCTAAATATTTTGTTATAGATATGACCATGAAAAATAATAAGATGCATCATTGTTGGTGTTCAGATATGAATTATAGAATTCACCCTTTTCCCACATTAATTTTCAACCTGGGGCTCATCTGGTTATTTCAAGGCTACCATGCAAGGTCTATGCAGGCCACAGTTTCCCTACCCAGCATTGAGCATTCAATCAACAACATAACAATGTGTAACAACAAGAAATAATAGTAACAACAATCAGAGTAACAACAAGTTAAGATTCACAACAACACAACTTAATGAACCATTACATTGATAAAGAAATAAACATAATAGAAGATAAATCTATGCACACCACTAATCCAACAACACCTGGTTAGGAGAGTGGGCCCAACTCCCTGATTAGGGTTGTGGTAAAAGATCAAAGACTAATGAATACTCAGAAGATCAGGATTGCATTAATCAAAATAAAATTACAAAAGTCTGTTGTTACATGCTCATAACTCTTGTATCTCTCTTTTGTGGTGGTTAGATTTCCCAACCCCGTAATCTTACTTATACATTTCAATGTTACAAAGATAGTATCAATGATTTCCAAATATTACAACATTTTTCTACCTACTAATATACAACAATCATTGAGACATAAAAAAAATATGAAGATAGAAAATGTATTAGTCCAACGGACTCTCTTGGGTGGAATCATCATTACATCCAACATCCTAAGATAACGTTTTCATCTCATCAATAACCATATGCTGAATTGTAGTCTGTTGATCATCATCCTTTCAAATCTATAAATAAACATGGGATATCAAGTCGCATAAGTAATGCTCCCCTAGGACTACTCTGCATTGATTAAGAATTCAAAAAGACATGACAAATAGATATATCTTTGTTTCTTGAGATACAAATTAACCGCGCAAGGACATGAAATAGGTGAAGGAGAGGGGTAAAAATGCAGGTAAAAGGTAGGCAAATTTAGCAACCAACATCTCCCCTCAACTATCTTTTTTGCATGTCCTCATGCAGCTCATTTTTTTCACAGGTCTAGGTTGGAACCACTGTGATTGGCATGAAGTTGTGCAAAGTTGTATCTCATGACCCTTTCTGTCCCAAGAAGTTTGAAACCATCGGTACAAATGATGTCCTTCCACCAGTCTTCTATTGTCACTTATGCTAATGTGTACTTCTCAGAAGGAAGCCAAATAATGGGAAACTGAAATTTCAAACCTATCCATGGGGTCCCACATTGTCAAATGCATGCGCTATATCATGAAATTTGCTCTAAAGATCGAGCGAGATAAGGGGCCCCAAAAGGTTCATGTACCCTTACTGTTGATGACAACAACATCCATCATCTCTAACAGGAATCCCAGGCTTCCTCCTAACAAATAAGAATTTTCCTTGTACACATGTCAACACACCATTTCTGTGTTGTCAACATCTGATCCTTTCGTCCTTCCAGCTGCAGAAATGTGTGATGTCTGTTATAAATATCCATTGACTAACAATGTTCCATTCTAATCACAAGTGGTTGATTTTCTTGATTCTCTTCGAACGTGTGGAAGGCTTTCTCCTATTTAACCTGATTAATCATGAAGGAAGTAAATGCTCTCAGCTGAACATCTCCCACATATGGCATTGGATTGAAATTATCTCAGTTGAATGTCTCTCCACATATGGCACTGGATTGAATGACTAATCATTTTCTAGGATACAATTCTGCATATAAAGTTCGCACATCAAGTGTTGTTTCAGTAGATTGTGAGCCCTCAGGATCCATAAGAACTACATAGAATCTTCTATGTCATGGCTAATTTCCTGGTGGGTACTTTCCAGACACAAAAATAGATATTGATCTTGAAGAAAAAAAGCATAGATATTAGCAGGAGGTCGACACGCCATTACCATATGCGTTAGGGTGAACATTTCATCCTTGTCAGCCTTCAGTAACTTCATTTTCCCTTCCAATTCTTTAATCTTTTTCTACTTTTTTTCTTGTTTCTACTTAGCTTTCTCTATTTGTGTGACATGATCAGCCACCACTCTTACTACTTCTTCCCAAATTCCTTTCACTTCTTCTTAGTGAGCTTCAAAGAGATAGATACCTGTTGATGACGAGATGCAGTGGTTTCCCATTTCAGGATCTCTGCGGTCCACAGAAACTCCTTAGTCTCAAACAAATGTAGGAATGACTCAGTTTGTGTGGCTATCGATGTCATCGACCTATCTTCCATCTGTATAGTTGTCGAAGTTGTTTCAGCTTTGGGAGTCGTGACATATTGACCGGTGTTCCTATTTTTCTTTCTCGCCTGTCTCCACAAGCATAATACTTTCCTCCTCAAATTAATAATTTCCATTTTTAATTTCATTCTTTCTCTGAACAATGATCGGTACCTGTCCTGGATGGGGGCTCTCCATTTTTCACATTTTTCAATAAATTCATGTTTAATAATGACCTCCTCCATCAGTCTCATGGCCGATGTTAGGTTTGATAGATTGACATCAACAAACTCATGACCAGTTCCTGTTTTACCCTTATCCCTTCCATTTGTTCAACAGCTCGAGGGCAGTTCCAGTGCTTTCTTCTGTAGGTCACGGTACCTCCACATTTCCTCCAAATGGCTCTAAAGCCACTGCAAGTCCCTGATGAGTAGTATCCTCAATGTTTTCTTCCTGTGGTCACTTTGTTGCCTTGTTTTCTCCTTCCAGTTGCTCAGGAATTGATTTTTGACCTTGTGGGTCAATTCTAACAACCATATCTCTTTCCAACTGCTCTAGGGATGTTAGTGAAACAATATCGACAATAATTTCTTTAAATTGCTCACCGATCGACACTAGTTCTTGTGTAACTTTGTCAACAATAATTTTCTCACCGGTCGACACTGGTTTGTGTGTAGCAGTGTCAAGGGTAGCTTCTTCTTCCATTGGCTCAATGGGTTACACTGGTTCTTGTGTATCACTGTCAAGTATAGATTCTTCCTCCATTGGGTCAACGGTTGACATTGGTTCTTGTGTTAGAGTGTCAACAATGATGCTTTCTCTTGTAATTTCTCCTACAAACTTTAATACCAGAGGAGAGATTCTTTCTCTTACTATGTGGGTAGGAGAGTGGAATTTCCTTGCCCCTTTTGGTAGGGAAGCGAGTAGCAGAGAACGAGGGGTAACATCCTTAGTTTCCATTCTTCCAATGCCTTTTGCCTTAGTTTCTCCAATTCCATCTCCATCCCCTGTGTCACTTGGTTGTATTTTCCTTCCTTCCTTTTCTTCTTCTATCACTTGTTCCCCTAATTCGCCCAATTGTTCGGCAGTTGATGTTGTTTCTTGTGTAACATCGTTGACTGCGGATCCTTCATCTGCTGGTAATTCTTCCTCTACTTATTCTATTGCTCATTCCCCCAATTCCCCCACTTTCTTGTAGTTGATGCTGGTTCTTGTGTAATAGTGTACATTATGGCTCCTTCTCTACCAACAATTCTTCCTCGACCCTTGGTGACATCATAGTTGCAAGCTCTTCTTCTACTAATTCAATGAATTGTGGCCAAGTCACATGGGTCTATGATAAGGCATGCACCGCCACCAGCTTGACTAGCCCATGGTTTGTGAGGACTACCAATGGTTTACATGACCGGCATGCAGACCATGCCATTAACTGAAGATTGTTCCAAAGGAAAAATGGAATATCTAAAGAATGCATTTGATGGAACTGAAGACACGAAAGAAGATTAAAATGATATTAAACAAAGTGGAAAGACGACCTTCACAAGTGATCTATCACATGATGAACTATTCAACCTTAGTCCATGGGTGCGGAAAAGATTTTTGATCATATCCTCTCCCCCTCTGAACCACAATTTCTCCTGCCTGCAAGAACAATTCCAAAAATTCTAGAAAGGGCATTCTCGAGGCAAACCATTTCTGCGCTCTTTGCGGTAACCCACTAATAGTTGAGATATTCTCTTCTATTACAAGAATGTCCAGCCCATAGACTCTGGAATAATTCTCTTCCAAATTCAATGCAAAATCGACTGTAATGCCTTTGTCGTACCCCTGCAACCTCTCAAAGTATGTGTGCCATCTGGCATCCTTAAAAACCTGTCATACATCTAGTTGATGTCAGACGTGCACTGTATCTTCCAGCTTATGCCTAATAGATTGACCACGGATTCCTCCAGTTACTCTGAAGTAGCACTCGGAGTAGCAACAAAACCATTGAGGGGGTGTTAGCCGGTAAAGTTGTGGTGACAGGGATTTTGGTAACAAGGAATGCTTTGACAGGGAAATACAAACAAAGGTTATGGGAAAACCAACGATAAATATGTGATTATCATAGTAATTAATCCAATGCATTGGAAAATACCACAAATTAATGTTTTCGTACATGATTCAAGTTCCAATGTGGGTGGATAAGTGTGCGGGGGATTGTGGGGATCACGGATTGATACGAATCACGGTGGTAATGATTATGGGATGTACAAGGTGGTGAGAGGTTTAATAGAAATGATGGTCTAAAATTATTGCTATTAAATACAATATCTTTAATGTTAAACATGATACCTTCTCCCAACTAAGGGATGACCGTCCTCGATCGTGTTTAGTCATGTCATAAGTGAAATACCAATTAAATCCACGAAGTCGGTCGAGGATGTATCGGGTGACTTACCTTGATGGAGTATCAACATGGGTGGAGTAATAACATTGGCGGAGTAACAGCACCAAAGGAGTAACAACATCGACAGAGTATCATCATCAATGGAGTAACAACATTGATGGAGTAATATCACCTACGGAGTAACAACATCGGCGAAATAATAGCATCGACGGAGTAACAACATCGGCAGAGTAACATCACCAGTGGAGTAATATTACCAGTGAAGTAATAACATCGACGAAGTATGCAACACTGGCGGAGTAACAACACCAGTGAAGTAACAACATCGACAAAGTGTCAACACCAATGGAGTAACAAAACCTACAAGAAAAGAAGTATTGATAGAGTAGTAACATCATTATATATGTGTGTGTGTGTGTGTGTGTGTTATTATTATTATTATTGTTTTTAAATAAGAGGTGCAGAGGAATAATTCTCTACACAAACAATTTCAAAACCAGAGTTATCAGAGAAATGTTTAATAAAGGAGTCCCTAAAGGCTGGACAATGATACAATCTGAGGTGATGTCCATTTACAAGAAAAGGAGTATGTGCCTCATCGATTGTTACAAGTTTAACATTCCCATTATCAAACACTGTGTCAAATTCATACGGTACCATACATTTAGAGCAGAGCTTCCCCTGAAAGTACTTGAATTGAGAGTCATAGAGAAATGCCCAATCTCCTCTTTGAAACACATTTTTCTTGATGAATTTTTCGTTCCATTTGGTTCACTATTGTTGAATTGCAGTAGTATTCTATACAGATATCAAACGATTTTCATCTAACTTATTTAGTTGTTCCAGTCGGTGTTTCTGGGCTACTGAAAGATCCAAACCTACTTCAAGAGTTGTCATGAGCGTCTTAATTTCAAACTCCACCAGAAACAAAGGAGATTTCCCATAGATAACCTCGTATGGTGAAAATCATGTTGTATTTTGCCATGTCTTTCTATACGCCCAAAGTGCTTAAGGAATTTTGTCAGCCCTTTTTCGATGATGTTTTGCTATAGTCTTTGTGAGGATATTCTCTAGTACCTTATTTGTGCTTTCAACTTAACCATTCGCCTAAGGATGATATGGAGATGTCACCCTATGTTTAATTCCATAATTCTTCATGAGCATTGTATTATATATGATGTGAACTGCACCCCTCCATATGAAATTATCTCTTTAGGAGCTTGTACTGAGAGAAAATTTCTTCGAATAAAAAGTCTGAGACAACCTGTTATGTGGCTTTTGCAACATCTTTGACTTCTACCCACTTTGTCATGTAGTCTGTGCAGACCAGAATGTGAAATTTTTGATGTGAAGGAGGATTGGACGACCCAATGAAATCGATAACCCATTTCTCAAAGAGCTCAAGAAATAATTGAGGATGTAATGACATCTCATCTGATCGACTAGGTTGACCCATCCGTTGGCAACTATCGTACCCTCAAACATATTTCCTTGCATCACAAAAAATAAAGGGCCAATAGTACCCCATCGACAACCCCTTATGACTTGTCCGCTTGTCTACAAAATTCCTCCCATAAGGGCCATCATGGTGAGCTTTCAGAATGTCATAGATGTAATCCTCACCTACACAACACTGGAATTTCTAATCAGGTCTTGTATAGAAGAGGTATCCCTCTATCCATGAGTAACGGGCACTATGATGGATGATTTTTCACTACTCTCTGTATGGAAAATTATGAGGTACTTTTCCTATAGAAATATAGTTAGAAATATTGGCATACCACAGAGTGTGAGTAGAAATTGCAAAAAGATTTTCATCCCGAAAACTATCCTCTATAGGTGTATATTCATCATTAATATTCAACCTAGTTAGGAAATCTCCTACTAGATTATCTTTTCCTGGTTTATCTATAATGGTAATATCAAATTCTTGTATCAATAATAAACATCTTGTATTTCGACCAGGAGCTATCGGTTTATTCATCTGATACCTGATGGTTGAATGATCGATGTGCATGAAAGTGGGATACCTTGTAATATAATGCTGAAATTTATTAATAGCATAGATAACAACCAAAAACTCTTTTTCAGTTACCGTATAGTTCAATTCAATGAGAGTTAGGTTCATTCTGACATAGTAAATCACATATGGTTTCTTGTCCTCCTATTGTCCCAAGACTGCCCCTACTGTTGTACGAGAAGCATATATGGAGATATGAAATGGGATCTTCCAGTCAGGACCACGTAATATTAGAGCTTTACAGGCTAGTTCTTTAATTTCCAAGAAAGTTGCTTCACATGCATCTATCCACACAAATTTTGCATCTTTAGATAATTGGAAAAGTGGAAATGCTATGTTAGAATTGTTTTCTATAAAACACCTATAATAGCCAACATAACCAATAAATCTACATACCACCATTGGTGTCTTTGGTGTAGGAAATTTTAAGATTACCTCTACCTTGACAGGATCAACCCGTATTACTACAGCTGAAAGAAAGTGTCCCAAAACTATTCCTTCTTCCATCATCATATGGAATTTTATTGTATTAAGAGAAACATGTGTTTGTTTGCTTCATTTAAGAACTTTCTCTAATTTTTCTATACCTTCTTCAAAAGAATCCCCATATGGGGTGAAGTCATCCATGTAGATTTCAACTTGTCATTAACTAGATCAAAATAAATTCCTAGTATTGCCCATTGAAAGGTAGTGGGCATATTACAGAGGCCAAATGGAAGGACTCATTATGCGAAGGTTCGCTAAGGGAAAGTAAAATTAGTTTTATCTTGATCCTCAGGAGCTATCTGGATCTGGTTATATCCACTAAATCCGTCCAAAAAGGAGAAGAAATTATTCTCGGCTAATGTATCAAGGACCTGGTCAATAAAGGGTAAGGGAAAGTGGTCTTTTTGAGTTGCTTTATTCAATTCCTTGTAATCAACACAGATCCGCCACTTGCCATTTTTATTCGGAACAATTACTATTAGGGATACCCATTGAATGTTTGAGATTGGATAGATAAGCCGCACATCTAGTAGCTTCTGTAGTTCTTCTTTGACAATGGTCTTCAAGGCAAGATTCATCCTTCTTTTTAGTTGTCTAACAAGTCGACATTCTCCTTTTACGTATATGTTATGGGTACATAGATTAGCATGGATTCCTTTCATATCCATATATTCCCAAGCGAAAGATTCCTTTTGATCTCGAAGGACTTTCAACAACTGTTCAGACTGGGAAGGTGAAATGTTAGGATTAGCATTCAGTGTTTTCCATGGATCAATTTCTATAGGAATATTGTTATGGGGTGCAATAACAGGAATGTTTTCAACTTTGGTTTCTAGTTCAATGGTTTCCTAAATGGTGCAACTCATAATAGTTTCTAATAACTGGCGGGTTGAATCAGAAATCAAGTTGGTACTACTGATAAATGTGCTAATATCATCATCTTTTGTTTCATCTGTAAAACAAATGGCTTCACCAATGGTAATAATTGATCTAATATCTTCATTTTTAGGTTCAGGCTCCTCCGTTGGTGGAGATTTTTGCATTAAGGTAAATCCTTGTTTAACTGATGAACTCGATTATGCAAGGGGATAAAGCATAAGGTTCTTTTTTATTTCCCCATTGGATATTACCATATTTCCTAATCGACACCCAATATAAGTGTCTGCGGTAGTAAGCCAAGGTCTTCCTAAAATGAAAGGATGCACCTCGACTGGATATTGGGTATGCCGCAACAGAAGATCAACAGGGTACTGCTACGAATCTACAAAGATAGTCACATCTTCTAACTTCCCTATTGGTTGTACATTGGATCGTTCTGCAAGTTCTAAGGTTGTAGGATTTGGTTTAAGATCAAGCAGGCCCAAGTTAAGTACATTTGTCGAAGTTATAACGTTAATTTCAGCTCCTAGGTCTACCAACATGTTTGGGATATCAACTCCATTAATCTGTACTTTAAGAATCAAGTTCTGTGGATTTGCATATTTAAGAGGTGTAGGCTTTCCTAACATTATATATAATAATTTTTCCATGACATGGATAGCGAGTGGATCTTTTGGTTTTCTTCCAGGTTTCTTAGAAAAAAATTCTTTGATTGTTTTGTCATAAATTGGTACATCCTTCATAGCCTGAACTAACAAGATTTTGACAAACAAATTTTTCAATTCCCCTACAAAGTCAAATCCAGGATAAGGAATTTGTTTTCTCAAGGATAGTCTCTCAGGATAAGGTGGACCAATTTGACATCCTCGAGTAAAAATTGTTTGAGAAGGGGGTTGTTGTCCCATGGGAACTTGCGGTGAATCACCCCTAGTTGTTCTAACAAAATTCCTAAGTTCTGTTTCTGAGGGTTCATCGTCAATATGTTCAACAATTATCGATGAAGTCTGAGTATTTACCACCTGACCAGACCAAATATTTAGTTCATTACATTCTACGGTGGAAATAATATATGCAAGAAGGTTGAGTGTCTCAACCTGTTGAGCCCCCCTATTGTTCGGGTTCAGGTTGGATTGAACAGGAAGTTGTGGACAAAGAGGAGGATTATTGGTGGAGGCATTAGAGGGAAGTTGTAACTATTGTTGCAACATAGGATGGGAGAATTGTCTTGAAGGAAGAGGAGGTCCATGCTAGCTTTGGGACCATGAAGGGGTTGGACCAGGTTGGGGGGACCATGATTGCCAAGGCATTGGATATTGATAGTATTGCAGCCATGAAGGTAAAAAAGGTACAGAATGAGGCCCAAAATTCAAATTATTAAAATACTAAGAAGGGTCTTGAGGCATATCTTGATTCATGTTTTGTGGTCATGGTTTCCATGGCTTCTTTGATCCCATGAAGTACAGCTGATCTACCTCTTCATTTTCTCCTTGGAAAATTGCCATCAGCCAAGGAAATGATGGGCACATGTGTTACAAATCCATTTGGGCACATCAATCCCATCATCTAGATCAGTGTTTTAAGGCTCATCAAACCCTAATTTCAATTGCTACATGCCCTAAACAAGTCACCCCTTTGAATTCCTCCTTCCCAGACAGTTTCATGACTTGAAGACACCCAAAAATGGCCTCTAGAGGGACCAACGCAAGTAGGCCCATGTAAGGGTGCATTGCAGAGTAGTTAAGTCCATGCCAGGGTGCTTTGCAGAGCACTTAGGCTTCTTTTCACCTGCGATGGGCGAGTTTAAGCGAAATTCACATAGTGTTTTGGGAATATTCTTATCTTTTAGAGTCATCTAGAAGGTTCCCTCACTTATCAACTCCTATGAGCTTGAAAATAGATGAGGAATGAGTTAATATGCATCCTATCTTCTCATCCCTTCATCAGTGGAACTAATTGTAGGTATGGAAGGTCATTCAATGCCACCATTTATGACAAAACCTCCTTCATCTCCCTATAAATTGACCACTCATCTAAGTGATCAGGGGTTGGATTATGTTGAATTGTAAGGAGATAATGTTGTTGTGAGACTTGGCTTTGAAGCAAGTACTGTAATGCTACAAGTTTGTCATGATTTTGATGTGATGTGGATAGGATCCACACTAGAGGAATGACTTTGAATCAGACGCAAATGGTTGTAATTCCTTCTTCTATTCAATAAAGTGTTTGAACCTTTTTCCCATATGTTTGTATTGTTTTATAATGCTTATATGTGTGAAATGTATCTGATTCTATTCACTTATATTCAATAGATCTTTTGGTTTGATCGATTCTTTGTCTTCTGTTGTGTTTATAGGTACTTCTCAAGCGTATTAAGCATGGGAAGGAGTGACAGGGTCGATACAAGGGAGATGAGAGGAAAGTGGAAGTACAACTGGGTCTTCTCATCTTATTATATTATCTATTGCCTATAGGGAAAGACTAAAATACTTTAAACTGTTGTTCTAGATATGGCTACTTATCCAGGGAATTAGTATTTATCCATAGATACCAAATTCTCCAAAACAAATTGGCGACTCTGCTGGGAAACTATCACCTTTCCTAGTAGATTATCCACCTCCTAAGACATGATTTTAGACCCTACTTGTGTTCATTCACTGTATTTCAACTCTTTTGCATTGAATTTTGGTCAAAAATTGAGGTTAGATGACTCTTGAGTGACCTCTCAGGAATCATCGCAGGCTTGGTCAAAGGACAATGCTCTGCAGAGCACCCTTGAGTGAGAGACAATGCTCTGTAGCGCAGTTAGGCCCTGTTTGACCTGCATTGATCCACCTTAGGTCAAATTCCCACCTTTGGATTGAGTTTTTGCCAAATTTATTCTGTTTGATTGCTTGTTGATTGATCAATGAATGTCATGTCTCAGAACACAAGTTTTTTATCTTCTTGTCTAGCCCTACTTTGACTTGATTGATTAATTTTTCTTAAATTTTTCTTTGTCATTATCAGTCTATAGTCAAAGTTAGAATATAGTTGATTAATCTCTGTTCAAAAGAAAGTGTTGTAAAGTATTCTTTTCCTTCGAAATAGAACTGTCACAAAAGTCTTCATTCTTATGAAAGATTGATTGATTGTATATGCATATTTCCTTTTGTTCATATTCACATTAAGGAAATCGAAAAGAAAAACTTGCATCATTCATGTTGTAGTTTGTGAGTGTTTGAAAGGAATAGCTAGGGAAATTGCATTAGTTGTGCTCTTTGCTCTTTGTCAAATATCTGATTTCTCTATCCCTACTAGCTAAGGTTTTCATTGTTCAATTGAATGAGAATAATCCTTATCATATTAGTTACATTTTAGGAATTGAAAACATACATCACGTGGTGAACCTTGAAACGCAAATTCTAAAGAAGATCAACTTAAAATTTATCTGAATTTACCTAATGGAGCATTGTCTCCAAACGAAAAAAATTTAGTGGTTCTAGGCTAGAGACGTGTTCCGGTGTCGTAAAACAAAGTAGCTATCGATAACTTGTCTGCAATACATCCCGAGTGTGATACCTCATTCCACCTACGTGAGTATATCATAGCTCTTCCACGTACCTTCGGGTATATAGGGCAGTATTACAATACGTAAAGTATATGGGAATGCTCTCACTGTGTAGTTTTGCATTAGACAATGCTTATACGGATTGGGCCTCCATGCACTTTCGGGTATATATGGGAGGAAAACACTAGGTTGCTATCCATCCTTATGTAACCGAGTCGACCACCTTGTACACTATGATACACTGAACACAGCACTTGGGGAGATTACCTACCCGTACTTCTTGGTTCGTTGGGAGGTATTCTGTAGTTCACAGTTGCTTGGTAAACCTTTTGCCTAGAATATCCCTTTTTTGTTTTGTTATGTTAATTTGATTAAAATAAATTTAATTGACCAAAAATAACATCCTCCATGCTCACTCCTTAGTTGATCTTAGGTTGAGACATATGGCAACAAATCTGGAGTCCACCGATCAAAGAATTCCTTTTGATGGGAATCCTAGTCCTTTTCCTCCTTTTGGAAATATCGGCGCTCCTTATATGGCTACATTGTCCCTTCCGAGACTTACCATTGGCTTGCCAGTATGGTTTTTTTCAACCTCCTTGGTTCAAATGTTGTGATTTCTCTGCAATTGAGTACTCCTCCAACTGGAAAAAATCAACCTCCAGTTGATCCTAAAGTTGACCCTTTGCCTTCTTCTTCAGTTGTTTCTTCCTCCCCTTCTTCCTCTTCACCTGGTGAAAGTATTGGTACTAGTAACTAGGTGGCTAAGAAGAAGAAGAAAGGGAAGAAGAAGAAGAAGAAGAAAATTCAACAGAGGGGAAACCAGGAAACCATTTATTTGAATGCAACATCTGATGAGAAATCGTCCATCAAGCCTCACAAAGTTCGATATCCACACAAAATTTGTGCAGGAGACCATCTTCTTCAGAATTGTCCTGATATTCCTCAGATCTTAGAAGAATGGTATTCTCGTTCACATCATTTTGTGTCATCAACTTCTGGAGATCATGCTGGTGACACACCATAAACTAGTGGTAGTAAAGTTCATGGAACCAAGGGTAAAGTTAAGTTTCCCTATAGGTTATGTGAAGGGAATCACCTAGTTCACCTTTTTCCCTATCTAGATGAAGCCAAAAAAGTGTTGGATAATCATCCTGCTTATCTGCAACGACTTCCATCTGGTGTTAGGCCCTATACTACTAGTGTAACCCCTTATTGTTTTTAGTACAACCCCCTTATTATATTGTTGTACCCATGTAGTCCCCATATTGTTACTATTGTACCCCATAGAAGCCCACTATTGTTATTATTGTGCCCTTACATTATTATTGTTATGTCGGCTTTGATTATATTATGACCCCTTAGACTCCTATATATAGAAAGGAGTTCTTGTCATTTGTATCATCCAAGAATTGTTCATTTGTGTAATGTAAAGGAGGTTTCCCCCTCGAAGGGGCTTATTTCTAAGGCATTGATCTATATTTTCTATATTTTTGTTAGCTGGTTTCATAACATTGGTATCAGAGCTTTGGATTCTAGGGTTTCGCTGCTCCAAATAGGTCATCGTGCCATTTTCGCTATAACTTTTTTTCTGCAACACTTAAGACGCTAAAAAAAAACCATTTGGGCTGAAATAGTTATGAACTTCGTGTCCGAATTTCAGATTTTTCTCATTGTATTTGTGGAGATATGATTTGAGGAAGTTGGTGTTTTTGCAGACTCCCGAATTAAATTCCAAACGGGTGACCTGGGGAAAATCATCATAACTTTTGTTTTGAGCATCATATTGAAATCTCGTAAGAAGTTTCATACAGAGGACTGCCTATAGTTTTCTATGTATCAGTTTCAGGTACTAAGGTCGAAACAGTGACATGTGGCATGTCGTACAAGTTCGCTCTACTGAGCTAGTCTATAATCAGGTCACCGTGGGATATTTGGCATAACTCTTCCTTGGAGAATCGAATTTTGATCAGATTGGTGGCATTGGAAAGAGGAAGCAGAGGGATACTGCAGGTCACAATTTCAGAACTGGAAGATATGAAATTCCAAAGTTATAGTTGTTTCAAGAACGAGCTCCTAAAATCAAGAAAAAGCGAGATGGGGAAGTTTGATGGCAAGGATCCGGTAAATTGGATACTGCAGATGGAGAAATATTTTGATCTACATGGTGTACCATTGTTACAAAAGGTATGTATTGCATCTAATTATTTAGAACTGAATCAATTTTTATGGTATAAAGGGCTTTGTTCTCGTAAACCACTTGTCACGTGGTCAATTTTCACGGAGGAAATGATAGCACATTATGAGGATACAAAGAGAAACAACTTCTTTAGCCAATTGATAAATCTCAAACAAAAGTGTTCAATGGTAGAGCACATTGAGGACTTTCAAAAAATTGAATATAACGAAAAATGATATTCTAGAGAAACAGAGGATTGATGTCTCCATAGGGACGTTAAAGGATAACATTCAACATGAGGTTCATCTTTGGGAACCTGATTCATTGGAGAAGGCATTCAGGTTGGCAAGAAAAGTGGAAAGCAAAATTATGGAAACAAGGAATTCTACCCCTCACAACTATAAACATGGAAGTGTTGTTTCTCCTAGCCTTCCATAACCTACAAGGGTGACACCACAACAATTGGAAGAAGAAAGAGAAAAACAGCTTTGTTACAATTGTGATAGAAAATGCACTAAAGGTCATAAGTGTGCTGAGAAGAAATTATTTTACATAGATTATGAAGAGGAGGAAGAAAGGGATCAAGAAACATCAAAAGAAGAGGATATACACCAAGAACCAACCCCAGAGAAAGAAGAAATGAATCTGACCATATCTTGTAAAGCATTGGCAAGAATTACCACTCCTCAAACTCTCAAGGCAGAAGGACATATCAAGAAGAAAAAGGTTCAAGAAGTGAAAGATCACATCAAGAAAGAAGAAATGAATCCAAAAATATATTGTAATGCATTAGCCAAAATTACCACTCCTCAAACTATCAAGATAGAAGGACATATCAAGAAGAAAAATGTTCAAGAAGTGAAAGATCACATCGAGCGTCAAGAAATGAATCCGACCATATCTTGTAAAGCATTGGAAGAAATTACCACTCCTCAAACTCTAAAGATAGGACATATCAAGAACAAAAAGGTTCAAGCAGTGAAAAATCACATCGAGCATCAACAACAAGTTCTCCAATTTTTAAAGGATAACGCCACTTTGGTGCAAAATTGAATGAAACAACAGGTAGATCAACATCACAGTGAAAAATGTTTTGATGTAGGTGATTGGGTATTTTTACGGCAACATCTCAAGCAAGCTATTTATGAGAAGGAAATGTTGACAATACTACATGCACTTAAGAAATGGCAACCTTACCCAATGGGAAGACACTTCAAGGTAAAAATGGGTCATGATAGTCTTAAATACCTTTTAGAACAAATATTATCTTTAGAAGAACAAAAAAAATGGGTCACAAATACGTTGGGTTATGACTTTGACATCATCTATAGAAAAGGGAAGCAAAATTATGTTGCAGATGCACTCTCAAGAAAGGATGAGGATGTGGAAGAATTATTTTTTATTATTTCTATTATCCAACTAGATTGGATAAACGAAGCAAGAGATGAATGGAAGAAGGACGAAGAAGTGTGGCCACTCATTCAAAAGTTGCAGAAGATCCCAATTCAAACAATATTGCTAGATCTTGAAGAGGAAGGAAAAATCATATTGGACCCTGGAGTAGTCATAGAAACAAGAACCCGACAGCTACGAAATCGATCAATTTTAGAGTATCTCATCAAGTGGAAAAACTTAACCGCTGATGATTCCACATGGGAGGACAAGAATTTTATACAGAAGCATCAAGAACTACTCAAGCATTAAGGAAAACACTTTTTGAAGGAGAGGAGCATGTTAGGCCCTATACTACTAGTTTAACCCCTTATTGTTATTAGTACAACCCCCTTATTATATTGTTGTACCCATGTAGTCCCCATATTGTTACTATTGTGCCCCATAGAAGCCCACTATTGTTATTATTGTGCCCTTATATTATTATTGTTATGTCGAATTTGATTATATTATGACCCCTTAGACTTCTATATATAGAAATGAGTTCTTGTCATTTGTATAATCCAAGAATTTTTCGTTTGTGTAATGTAAAGTAGGTTTCCCCCTCGAAGAGGCTTATTTCTAAGGCGTTGATCTATCTTTTCTATCTTTTTGTGAGCTGGTTTCATAACATCTAATTACAGGAGACTCTCCTTTAATCCTTCACTAGTTGACGAATTGAATGACTCAAATCAACCGTCAGTCAAACCCACTCTCTCTGAAATTGAATCCTATGAGTCTATACCCGACCCAAATCAATAGGTCAAGGAAACAGTTGACCCAATTTCACCTTCAGTTAATCGTACCTTTCCTGAAGAGAGTGAATATGATACCACTCGAGTTCTTTTCGTTTCCTCAGATTCAATTGAGCTTAGGGGCAATCCTCCTATTCCATCAAGACAGGAGGAAAATCCTCCCACTCTCGTAACTCAAGGGGTTAATTCTCCCGTTTCTATGGTACCCCCTCCCAGTAGTCTGGTCACTTCCTTTGATTGGAATCAACTGGCAGGATTTCGTCTTCCTTCTTATGTGCCTTTCTAGATCATACTACAAGTTTGTAATATGATTGTACCCGGCACTATTATAGATGAAGGTTCATCTGTGGGTATCATTTCCTCAACTGCTTGGCAAGCACTTGGTTCGCCACCACTTGTGCCTGTTACCCAGAATCTGTTGGCTTTTAACAGAGGAACCAGTCAACCATTAGGGATCCTCCCTTAGTTGCCTATTACTTTGGGAGGAAAAATCATTTATTTGAATGTGATGGTAGTCTCAGGACCTTTAGATTACAATTTACTTCTTGGGCACAATTATTTTTATGACATGGGAGTCATTGTTTCAACACTCTTTCGAGTGATTTGTTTCCCGCATGAAGGCAGAATTGTCACCATTGACCAGATTTCATTTCCCGGTCCAAATATGGCTTCTAGTCAACCATCTTCCCTAAATGGTCCTTTTGTACCAATGGTATCATCCCCACCACGGGTTAATTATGTAGCAACTTGTTCCATGCTTACATCAACGGATGATCAATTCCGTGATGTTGTACACTATGTACTAGGGGCATTAGAACCATATCTCTCCTTTGAGAGCATTGTTCTCCCATATGATGAGAACCTCTTGGAAGTCATGACCTCCTATCATGGGTCATGAAATAGGTCCATGAGGATAGTTCCTGGTCTTGTGTCAACCTCGTTAAAAAATGAAACCAAGGAATATGAGCATAGTTCCTTGTCTTGTGTCAAGATCGTTAAAAAATGAAACAAGGAATATGAGGATAGTTCGTTGTCTTGTGTCAACCTCATTAAAAAATGAAATAAGGAATATGAGGATGGTTCTTTTATTGTGTCAACCTCATTGAAAAATGAAATAGGTCACCTGAGGATAGTTCCTTGTCTTGTGTCAACCTCGTTAAAAAATGAAACAACTCCCACAAGGAAAGTTTCTTGTCTTGTGTCAACCTCGTTAAAAAATGAAACCAATGATATGAGGATAGTTATTTCACTATGTCGACCTTGTTAAAAAATGAAACAACTCCCACGAGTAAAGTTTCTTGTCTTGTGTCAACCTCATTAAAAAATGAAACAAGGGTCTATGAGGAGATTTCCTTGTCTTGTGTCAACCTTGTTAAAAAATGAAACCAAGGATATGAAGATAGTTCTTTTACTGTTTCAGCCTCATTAAAAAATGAAACAGGTCATATGAGGATAGTTCCTTGTCATGTGTCAATCACATTAAAAAATGAAACCAAGGATATGAGGATAGTTCCTGGCCTTGTCTCAACCTCATTAAAAAAAGAAACCAAGGATATGAGGATAGTTCCTTGTCTTGTGTCAACCTCGTTAAAAAATGAAACCAAGGATATGAGGATAGTTCCTTGTCTTGTTTCAACCTCTTTAAAAAATGAAACCAAGGATATGAGGATAGGTCCTTGTCTTGTGTCAAGCTCATTAAAAAATGAAACAAGGACCCCTGGAGCAAAGTTCCAATTCAAGGCTTTGATTATATCTCGTAAAATCCCTGTTGAGTCTTTCAATTGATCTCATATATGAACCTTCATTCCATCCACCTCATAGCCATGAGTAGTCTACTTAGGTGAATGTAATGAAGCTAGGGGGGCATCCACCTAGTTATTCGTTTAAGTTTCCCTGTAGGTTACGTGAAGGGAATCACCCCATTCACCTTTGTCACTATCTGGATGAAGCCAAGACGATGTTGGATAACCGCCCTGCTTCACTGTAGCAACTTCCATCTGGTTATAGGAGACTCTCCCTTTCATCATGCTGGGGGCATGTAAACCAATCTCAAGCATAGTTTTTCATTTCAAGCTTGTGTAAAAATGAAACTGAATTTAAGCATAGTTTTTAGTTTTAAGCTTGTGTAAAAATGAAACTGAATCCAAGCATAGTTTGTAGTTTCAAGCTTGTGTAAACATGAAACTGAATCCAAGCATAATTCCCTATGGTTCAAGCTTGTGTAAACATGAAACTGAATCCAAGCATAATTCCCTATGGTTCAAGCTTGTGTAAACATGAAACTGAATCCAAGCATAATTCCCTATGGTTCAAGCTTGTGTAAAAATGAACCCATCTCCATTTTAACCCTCGTGATTGCCATTCTATCAGCCTTTTCCATTAGACGAGCCTTGGTTTTTTTCATCCCTTCGTCGCCATCCCTTTGGCCGATCATACGTTTTCACTTGGTTGTTTTACCCTTTTTGAGGAATAGTTGCAATGAGTGGTCTTATTAGCCAACCTCTTCATATAAATCAACATGTTTTGAGAAGTTCCAACATCACCAGAACCAGTTGCTTTCCTAGACACCACTCGTTCCTCAAATTGGAGTGCTCTTTAAGCTCTTTTCAGACTTCCTAAATATGAAAATATTTCTGAGCGCTTTTCCTTTTCATCTCATTAATGGATTGGAAACAACATCTACTCAGTATAAATTTAACCCTTTTTAGAACTGAGATGGATTATTTATGAAAAAGGAATACGTTGACCAAACATGGTCAATAGGTTCTCTCTCATATTGTTTTATGCTTTTTCGGGCTTGAGAGATAAATCTACGAAAAAGAACTTGTGGAGTTTTCTTTTTGTCCCTTTTCAAACTCTCTAAACATGAAAAGGACTAAGTTATCTTTGTCGTTAAACTCGTTAAAACATCAAATAGCAACAAACTTGTCCATCTAGACAAGACCGAGTTTCACCTTCGCTAGACTCGTTAAAACATCACATAGCGATGGATTCACCCGAAGGGTGGAATTATACAACAAGCATATGTTATCCTCCTCAAGCTTGATTAAAAATAAAGAGGTACTGGTCAGAAATGACTGGGGAAAATGGGAAAAAGGGGTAAACCACTTTATGGTAGCAGGTCGCTCTTGAACATGACACTTTCACTTCATCACTGTGACTATTTGGGTTGGGTTATGTACTTGACGGTTATCATACCTATGGTCTATCACACCATCCATCATTTTTGGTTTGGGTCAATGCTGCCAATTCATTTAGACTATTTTGGTTGGGTTATCTGCTTGATGGTTATCATACCTATGGTCTATCACACCATCCATTACTTCATTTTTGGGTCAATGCTGCCAATTCATTCAGTGCCCCCGATATGTTCAAGAGAAGCCATTCTAAACTTCATCTTTTGCAATACCATAAACCTTCATTTTCATGACCGCCATTCCTGAACTTTGTGTTGTCAGTCAAAATCATTACACTTGTTTTGTGTCATTGATGTGGGATACATCAAGGCCCTCCTGCAATGAGTCGCTTCTTGTCGACATTAGCTCATTATCCAAGAAGTTGACATAGAAACACCCTACCAGTACCTTGAGGCTTGCATACATCAATGGCAGGTTTCTCGCTTCTGGCGATAAGTTGACATCAATGGCCTTCGACCGAAAGAATTTGTATGGTGTTCGACATCAAAACATCTATTCACACCATGTAGAATGTACTGCAGTACCATGAAGATCATTATCATTATCGGTGATTTCTCTCACATCTGTTAATAGCTTACATCATTGTCTGATAATCAGATGGTGTCTTCCCATGTTCGACTTCAGGTCACATATTCACATGGTTAGACTCATACTTGAGCGAACGATTGAACGAGATAGAGGACCCTAGATCTAGTTTCATCCATCCGGGCTACGATTTCAAAAGTACTAAATCATATGTACAATGGCTTTACATTGATAGTCATTCTAATCATGGGTCTATATCTGTAGACGACTGTTTATGTACATGTAATGAAATTTTATAAGCCGAGCATGGGTATGCCTTCCCTCAGCAATTCATGTAAAAATAAAAAAACATGATATATGTATTGTAATTGATGCAGGTCACCTTCCACTTCGATTCCTCCTCATCACATAGTAAAGCATTTCATTCGAGATTGGCATTTTTCTGACTTCATGCTTTAGAGGGCAGATGTTACAGATCCATTTAGGCACATCAATCCCATCATCCAGATCAGTGTTTTAGGGCTCATCAAACCCTAATTTCAATTGCTACATGCCCTAAACAAGTCACCCCTTTGAATGCCTCCTTCCCAGACAGTTTCATGACTTGAAGACATCTAGAAATTGCCTCTAGAGGGACCAGCATAGGTAGGCTCATGTAAGGCTGTGCTGCAGAGAAGTTAAGTCCATGCCAGGGTGCTCTACAAAGCACTTAGGCTTCTTTTCACCTGCCCTAGGCATGTTTGAGTGAAATTCACATAGGGTTTGGGGAATATTCTTATCTTTTAGAGTCATCTAGAAGGTTCCCTCACTTATCAACTCTTATGAGCTCGAAAATGGATGAGGAATGAGTTAAGATGCATCATATCCTCTCATCTCTTCATCCATGGAACTAATTATAAGTATGGAAGGCCATTAAATGCCACCATTTATGACAAAACCTCCTTCATCTCCCTATAAATTGACCACTCATCTAAGTGATCAGGGGCTGGATTATGTTGAACTGTAAGGAGATAATTTTGCTGTGAGACTTGGCTTTGAAAGAAGTATTGTAATGCTACAAGTTTGTCATGCTTTTGATGTGATGTGGATAGGATCCAAGTTGGAGGAATGACTTTGAATCAGACACAAATGGTTGTAATTCCTTCTTCTATTCAATAAAGTGTTTGAACCTTTCTCCCATATGTTTGTATTGTTTTATAATGCTTATATGTGTGAAATGTATCTGATTCTATTCACTTATATTCAATAGATCTTTTTCTTTGATCGATTCTTTATTTTTTGTTGTGTTTATAGGTACTTCTCAAGCATATTAAGTACGAGAAGGAGTGACAGGAAAGATACAAGGGAGACAAGAGGAAATCTAAACTACAAGTATGTCTTCTCATCTTCTCATCTTATCTATTGCTTATAGGGAAAGAATAAAATACTTTAAACTATTGTTCTAGATATGAATAATTATCTAGGGAATTAGTATTTATCTGTAGATACCAAATTCTCCAAAACAACATGCTAGTAGAATGAATTTTCTCACATATCGCACAGGTGTCAATAGTATTGAGTGGACATTCCTTCAATGGGTGCTTCTCCCTGCATTGAGGGAAGAAAATAACCATTTCCTTCTCGGCTTCCATATATTTCTATTTTTCCTGTAGAACATCCAGCTATGAGGACAATGTGCTTAAAATACCAATCCTTAAATTATCTAGCAAGTTTCCAATTTCCACTTTTGTAACCCCACTTCTAGATGTCTTGAGATTTCATACTCCTTGCTTATGCCTCGCAGATCATGAACATTTGATGCAAAACTCACAGATGGTGTCGAATTCTTCCTTTCAAATATCTCCCTTTCCTACCACATTCATGAGTTCCAAAGAGTCCTCCCTTAGTACACAAAGATATATTATCTTTAATATATCCTTATCCATATCAATATGGCCAGATCTTTGTAGACTGTATTTGAAGCATTCCACAAAGTCATCCATGTTCTCATCCTCTTTCAGCACAATCTTAAAGATTTCCTCCTTAATATCTCAAGATTTGCAATAGTCCTGATATTTTTCAAGGAAAATCTTCTTCGTGTCATCCCATGTTGTAATAGATATTCTCCCTAAACCCATAAACCACCTCATAGTTGTTCCCTTCAAACTAGCAGCGAATACCTTCAATTTCTGAGCATCAGAAATATAATCATATCCCCAACAAAGAACGTCAAATTCAAAAAGGAATGTGTCTAGATCTCCAGAAGAAATACCATGGAAATAGGCTTCATAGGCTTCATAGGCCCATCGCCTCTAATATATCCAATTGTAAATTTTATCGTGGAAGTTGGATGGGCCATGAATATTTTCCAATATTCATTTGGAATCTCAACAGGTGCTGGTTTTTCTTTTATGTGGGGTTGAGTCTATCTAACAACCCTCCCTCAATCAAATGGTGGAGTGAATCCCCTCAAGCCTTCTTCTTCTTCTGAACTAGCAATGCTCAAGTCTTCTCATCCTCCGCTTCCTATTTCTTCTTCCCTAAATTTAGCTTCTGTTATTGGGGGAGGTTCTGGTTGTGAAACTGACTACCTTCTAGATCTCGTATGAGATCTAACCCTCACAGTAGCTCGTTATGATGCTCCTGAACCAACTCTTGAAATTATTTCTTAGATGTAGGTAACTCTTCCTAGACCTTTCCCTCTTTTTGGGGGCCTTCCTCTGCCCCTTTTATTCATTTTTCTATTCATGCAATCAAAAAGCAAAAGAAAAACATTCAAACAGATCTGAAGCTCAGGACCTAGAACAGGGTGGAAACTTCCCTTCCCAGGAGAGTGGCCCCTAAAAGGAAAATAAAATAAAGAAAGACAAACCAACTACAAAATCTACGCTCAGGACCTGAAACATGCTAAAAAAACTTCCCTTCCCGAGATGAGAGAGCGGTTCCTAAAAGAAACAAGAAATTGAAATAACCAAGGAAATTTAATGGTCATGACCTACATCAGGGTGACCTACAAGAGAGTGATCCTAAAAAAAAAAGAAATCAAAGCAACCAAAGATATCTAATGCTCAAGTCCTGGAGCAGGGTGAAAAATTCCCTCCTCATGACAAGAGAGTGGTCCTAAAAACAAGAAATCAAAGGAACCAAATCGATATAATGCTCAAGACCTCGAACAGGGTGAAAACTTCCCTCCCCAGGATGCGAGATCGATCCTATGGTCAATATTGGTCGTACTTTCACGCCTTCAATATCCTCCCTAACAATGATGCCAAAATGTTGGTGTTCAGATATGAATTATAGAATTCACCAATTTCCCACATTAATTGTCAACCCGAGGCTCGTCTAGTTATTTCAAGGCTACCATGCAAGGTCTATGGAGGCCACAGTTTCCCTACCCAACATTGAAAATTCAATCAACAACATAAAAATGTGTAACACCAAGCAATAACAGTAACAACAAGTTAAGATTCTCAACAACACAACTTAATGAACCATTACATCGATAAATAAATAAACATAACATACAAAAAAAAATTAAAAAATATGCACACCACTAATCCAACAACACCTAGTCTGGAGAGTGGGCCCAACTCCCTGATCAGGGTTGTGGTAAAAGATCAAAGGCTAATGAATACTAAGAATATCATGATTGCATTAATCAAAGTAAAATTATAGAATTTTGTCGTTACATGCTCAAAATTATCATATCTATCTTTTGTAGTGGTTAGCTTTCCTAGCCCCATAACCTTGCTTATACATTTAAATGTTACAAAGATAGTATCAACGATTTCCAGAGATTACAACATTTGTCTACCTACAAATGTACAACAAACATTGAGACGTAGACAAGATACGAAGATAGAAAATGTATTGGTCCAATGGACTCTCTTAGGTGGAATCATCATTGCAGCCAGCATCCTAATATAGTGTTGCAACTCATCAATAACCATACATTGAATTGTAGTCTGTCAATCATCATCCTTTCAAATCTGTAAAGAAACATGGGTTAGCAAGTCACATAAGCAACATCCCCTAGGACTATGATTCGTTGATTAATAATTCACAAAGACATGACAAATATATATACCTTTTTTACTTGAGATACAAATTAATCGTGCGAGGACATGAAATAGGTGAAAGAGAGGGGTAAAAAGGCAGGTAAAAAGTAGGCAAATTTAGTAACCAACAACATCATGGAAGCATTATAAAAAAGATCTCGTGACATCACCATGGGAATCATGAAGGATAGAAGCAACAAAATCCATGGAAATCAAACATGAAGGATATTGCTCTTGGGAACCTCATTGGACATTGAAGGAAATGATGAAGTCATCCAAGACAAAGCTCATCATACATTAAGTCAATAGAAAAAGGAAACATCTTCCAGATGGGGATATGCAAGATCCTCAAGATTCTTTGATGGAATTCTCATTAGAGGGTTCACTAATCTAGAGAGGAAGCAAGTGTTTCATTAGGGACTCCAACTTGTGGAATTCATGGATGATGGTATGATTCCATAAGAGATGAAGCAGATCAAGAGGTTGAAGATGCCTCAATTGAGGAAGCTACTGAAAGAGGCATAGATGACCTAAAGATAAATGAGGTATGTATGCTTGTGTTTAATATTATAATTTCATGTCGTATGGTTGTAGGTAACATGGATCACTACTTCTATCTTGATAAGCATGATCAAGGGAAAAATATCTCCTCCTCTGAAAGGATGCAAGAAGGCATAAGTCACATTAGATGAAATCAACATAATATGTCCTCATATGAAGCATGAGGTGGTTGACTGCAATTAAGGAACCTTGATTGGAAGCTCCTACAAATGGAATGTGTAAGAGGAAGAGATCATGAGATATGCAACCATGATAAAGGTGATCAACATCTAAAAGACCAATAAGATTTGACTAGGAAATCTTCTGGAAAGATATGAAGACTCTGATGAGAATTTGAAAAAGATGGAGACCCTTGACAAAGGATATCTTTGGGAGATGTGTCAACATGTATGCAGGATGTTGATACCTATAGGAATATATCATGATGAAGAGCCATATCATAAGGTACTATTCGATTTAATGTTATGTTTCGATTTCTTGAATAATATCTGGATGAGTTCATGTAGGGCTACTGGAACAAGAGTTGTAAGTACAAGTACAACTAGCATTCATGTAGTGGATTGAAATTCCTGAAATGAGCATGATGAGAAAGAAGTAGCTATATAAAGAAGGTTCCATATATGTACCAAGAAGGCTACTTTCCATGAAGAAAGAAATGACATGACAAACAAAGAAGGAAAGTGATCAATGGATAATTCCCTACAAGGAAGAATCTTGACTGAATTTCATGACATCAAGGAAATAAATTGATTAAGAAGTTGAAGGGCCCACAAAGAAGAAGCTGCTGATGAAAAGGATATTCCCTAGTTAAGAAGGAGTTATGACAAGTCCCTAGTTAGAGGGAGCTTGGGTACATTCCTTTACAGGAATGGGCATATCTTCCCTAGTTGAGAGGGAGAGATAGACATAACATTCTTGTCTTCACTTGGGAAGAAAAAAATGGAGGATTGGGTAATCATCTAGCATCCAAGGCTCTTTGAGGATGTGTAGCACATCCAAGATAAGAGTAGGTAAGAGGACCAATATTCTTTGAGGGCTAGGAATCCAATATAAGAATAGTCCTAGAAGGTCATACTCAGTAAAAACCTAGGCGAGTATGTACCTAGAGAGACAATGATGAAGGTGTCTATAATCATTGGTATTGCCAACATTGTGCTTTGATCTTATGAGAGATAGAGATTTCAGTCAAGGCCTTGCTGGGGAAACAATGTTGGTTACTATGATGTTATACATATGTGATTACCAATCTGATTCTTCATATGATAAATTCTTTAGATTGAGAATGACTAAGTACCATTATGAATATTGAGTCCCTAGTTAAGAGGAAGTGTTGAAGAAAGTGTAACTAGGTTTGGTCTTCATAATGACATGTAATTATGACTAATGTAAATGATGTAATAAAGAGAACAAATTATTATTGTAAACTTGCTTCATGGGTTTCATGAGAAAGTGATTTTAGAGTAATAATATTTGTCATTTAGAGTCTAGAATTAATGTCATGTATGAAGACCTCTTTTTGAGCCTATGTTTAATGTATACAAGTCTATAGAAATATCTAGAAGACCTCCAAAGATAAACACAATCATGCTTGAAGAAGTCGGCCTCCAAACAATTAAAAAGGAAGTCTTGTCGGCTCACCTATGAAGACACACCCATTCAGAATGACATGTCAGCTCAAGTGTAGAGACAAACCACTATTTATATGTGGCTAGGGTCACCACAGAAGGAAGAGAATTCGAACAAGCATCTCTATGTTTTTCATATGTTTACCATAGAGATGAAGTCTCAGCCTTCTCACAATCTCGGTGATCACAATCTCGGCTTACCAATACAGTGATCACAAAAGTAGCCTCAAATACCATAAAAGAGGGCTCGGACTTGTATCCTTGCAGTCTCGGTATATTTATGATGATGAGGATCTCAGTGATCCAATAGCGATACACTCTGTCTCAACATACATTCTAGATGCAGTCATAATCTTCACATAGATGTAATCATGGTCTCAGTATAGATACAATCATGATATTGATGAAGACATAGTTACAAGGTCATGATCTCGGTGAATCTAGGTGAAACTCTCATATCTATATATCTATATATATATATATATATATATATATACATATCTTAGTATAGATATCTTGTTTTTATGGTGAAGATCCCAGTGAAGGTGCAACAATAATGATCTCGGTGGTGCAGCAGTGATGGCCTCAGTGTTGCAGCATTGATGACTTCAGTAGCAGTGATGACGATCTCATCAATGATGAAGAAGAGGATTGGTGTCTTGGTCTTGGAGTGGCCAAATAGGTCAAGGGTAATGGTCTTGGTATTTCTCAATTTGAATCTCTATAAGAAGAATTTGTGTGGGTTTTCCTCTCAAAGAGTGAGAGGTTTTGGCCCTGGAATAAATCCAACATCTTGTGTTCTTGCCTCTTTTGTTTTGGCAACTATTTGATGAATTAAGAAAACACACTCTAATAATAAGATAATATTGTGATAATAAGAAAAGGTAAAAAGTACCTCACAAATAGTTATCATCATGAGAAGAATCATATTAACCTGGTTGCCCTAGATTCTTCAACATAAAGGGGGTATAAGATACTCGGTGATAGGTGCATTGAGGTGGGAAATTCTCTGGCAAGTTCAGCATTGGAAACCCATGACTTGACTTGGTCCAAGGGTAGCACTTCCAAGGATGGCCGAGAAAATTCCCCCTGGGTTGATTCAATATTTGTTTTCCAATATCTACATTTTCCAAGTCAGGAAGGCTAGAGGAATGAAGAGGCATAATATACCTAGGATGATCAATAGGTGAATCCATGGCCTCCAAGATAGCTTCTCTAGAATAAGACTCATTTTCAAGGGAGTCACGTGGAATAGGTGGAGTGGCAGTCCATGTGGGAAAAGGATCTTGGTCATATTACATATTAGGATGGAGTTTATAATTAGCATTAAGAGGTACTAAAAATATTGTTGAGGTGGAAATCTCAGCTTCTAAAGGAAGTGTATGCTCACCATTTCAATCTACATATATTGAAGAAGACATCTCCCAAGAGTCAGGAGACCTATGGGGTCCGTAGGTTATAGAAGAGACTATACGCATGGGAGAAATGGTAGAAGGAGGAATTTCGAGTGGTGGTAAAGGAAGGACTCCCATGAGGGATGGATTCTTAAAAAAAATTCCCCATCACTCTCATAGCTATCAGGATTCTCTACGATGAGTGGCACATAATTTCTTGTAGAGGTAGGCTTGGTTGATGATATAACATACTTGATTTGATCGATCTTGAACATCTTTCCTTCATGGAAATCTTTTCTTCATGGGGAAATTGAAGCATATGAAACACTAAAGACACAACATCACACACATCATAAAAACAACTAATACCAAGGAGCATATTATAATATAAGGTATTGTCTACAACTTCGACATCAACATAAGCAGTCTTCAGCCATAGCTCGATGGAAAATTTTGGAAGAACCCCCTGGGGCACAAAATGGTTTTTGTTAAAGGCTTGTAAAGTGGTACTATACTTTGCGAGTGCTAGAGACCCAAGAGATTTTCAGCATGATGCAGACATAAAGTAGGTGGAAGACCCTTCATCCAACAAGGTGTAATATATATCTCGATTAAGACACTTTGTGATTTGAAAAGAAACTTGATGGGAAAGTTGACCATGCGGAGCATCAAAATGAAAGGTATTCAAACTAGACTCTGAGGGATCCACCCCTTCGATGGAAATCAACAAGGCTTTGTGTTGGCATTATGAATTAGGTGTTTTCCTTGATGGGAACCTACCTAATGAGTTTTCCTTGATGACAACCTATTTGATGCATGGAAACCTACTTGATAAGTTGTCTCTTGATGAAAATATACTTGTTAAAGGTATAAACAAGATATGTTTACAGATGTGACAGAGTGTTTTGAAAAATGCATGGCAGTTCAGAGGCATAGGAATGATAAAGTTGGAAGTTCAAGAACTATACGTGGGTTTGGTGAAGCAAAGTCGCGTATGGTTTCTGAACCATGGTATTCTAAATACCAGGGGTCTTTACCATGGTATTGGACCATATTAATGAGCACGGCGACGGATATTGATCCTTTCAAAGAATACGATCGACATAACTATGGTTTTGACTCATGGTATTGAAAAAGGCTAAACTATATAAGGTGGTGAAGATCAAAGCGTGTGGGGTGTGCAAGTTATGGAAATCTTATGAATAGTTAGATCTAAAGCAAATATGCATGTTATGTGCTTTTGATGCTTTTCTCTATCTAAACTAAGTATGAACCTAAGATTTTGATGATGGATACAATCCGATAGATCTAAAATGACTATCATGAGTGTGAGATGATTTGATTTGTGTTGATGGTGTCTTAACACATGATTTGTTTGTGTATGTAGAGATTTGGGTATGACTGAAGTTCTATCTCGTAGTGAAGAAGTGATTCTAAATTTGCAAATCTGTATGTGGGTACTATATCCTGTAAGGCGCATACACACATGGATATGATTTCAGGAAAGCGGTTATAGATAGTAGGGTTTTTGGTGAAAGGGTGTCTGATCTGTTATATCAGTTTTGATGTGTTTTTGATGTCTGTCAATGAAGTCTTCTTGATGATCTGGGTTTAAATAATGATGTTTGATTGTGGATTGATTGAATGAAGAATGTTAAGATTACTTACTGACTGTGATTGAAGATTAGAGATAGTTATGTGATTGGTTCAAATTGTTGTAGTAAATATGAGTATGATTCAGTGTTTTTTCAGAATGGCAGTGGTCCAGTTTTCAGTCTTCAGAAGTTTAAGATTTGTTCGTGGGTATGCTTCATAAAAGACGCGTACACATGGAAGTTTTCTACGACAAGGTAGCATATACATTTTGATAGATGGTTGATCAAGATTTGCAGTAACAGAATATGGCTTATGTGATGTGTAGTATGATGTTTGATATTCTGGTTATAGTGATCTGACTGTTCCAGTCGATTGGTTGAGTGTCGATTAATTTTCAGTTGATTGGGTTTTAGTGATCGATTGATTCATTGGTTTCAGACATTGATGATTGTGTTACAGTGATGAGTTACATTTTGATTATTGATATTGAGCTTAAGTGATGGTAGTGGGTCCAGTCTGAAAATTTGATGAGAAGTGGTCCACAACTTATGATGTGTTGTAGCAGGTGGATCCAGTGTGAAAATTTATGAAACGTGGTCCATGGATGTTGATGAGGGTTGGAGCCTTCAGTGAGGAAGTCGAAGCTTCCTTCTAGTAGTAGCTGGTAATGAGGTCAAGGGGTTGAACCTCCCTTCCAGTAGGAGCTGGAGAACGAGTGAAGGTTGTAACTTTCTGCAGGTGGGTGCTTACGTACTGGTATGAGTCTGCACCAGTACAAGATTGCAAAAATATTTTTCTTTATATTAAAATGAAGACAAAGATGAGAGCAGCAGGAAGTTTTTTCCCACATTGGGTTTCCAACTTAAATCTTGGTGTTCATGTGCGTTTCTTATGTGTGATACTTTATTTTGTTCTTACTACGCCTTCTTAATTCTTATCAAATGACTAATAAATCTATTACTTTTTGGTTTAAGTTAACAAATAGGGGATTCTAATTTACAAGTTTAGTAAGCATACACTAGTTTCTTTTACAACAGTCGCGTACACATGCGAGTTGGGTTCAGTAAAGTCGCGTATACATTTTAGAAAACAAAATTATTATTGTGAGTTTTTAAAATACCGATTCACACCCCCCCCCCCCCCCCCTCCTCAGTATTTTTCCCAACAATTATTATTAGAGCAGGTCCTATGGCAGAATCTTGATCGCTTGAATGAGATATATCAAGACAATGGGAAAGAAGCAAAAGAAGAAAGCACCTCAAAAGAAGAATACATCTCAAAGATATAGTGATAGTGGTGGAGACAATTAGCTATTAGATGGAGGAAAATATTTAGATTCATAATCACCTCATAATGAAGAAGATTAAGCAAAAGAATTATCAGGTACTAATTTTTGGCCATCTGGTGATTCCTTTCCCTATTCATGCAATATTTAAGATAATGAATATGACAATGAAACAACTGAATTTTCTGTTATGGGTAAAAGTGAAAGAAATATAATGACCATAGAAGTAGAATTTAAAAGGCTCATAGATAAAATTAGATATCAACAAGATCTATTTGATGAAAGGGAATGTACCTACAAAGAAGTGGTTACTAGGTTAAAAACTCAGTTGGAGAAAGGAAACAAAATAAGGAAGCAGTACAAGGAAAAGAAAGATCAATGCCAAAGGCTGAAGGATGAAGTAACATCATTAAGAAATCAAGTGAATGAAAAGGATACAACAACCAAGGAACTTAAAGAAAGAACCAGTTACTGTAAAGGTCTTGAAGCTGAGGTTGTCTCTCTAAAAGAAGATCTTGAAAAAACAAATAAGTAGAATGAAGAACTACTTCAAGCATTTGTGGATCAAGAAAATGAGATTCTCAAATTCAAACAACAAGTGGAGGAAGGAAGAAAGACTTAATAAATCATGAAGAAGAAGTATCTATAAAAGAAAAAGTAATATCAGGTTGAGGTAAATATCCTAAAAGATAAATTAGAAGAAAAGGATAAACTTTTGTGATTTCAAGATAGTACTAATATTTTGGATAATATTCTTAGTATTCAAAGGTCTCCTACCATCAAATATGGTCTTGGTTTTCATGAAACTATTAAAGGTGAATCTAACTCACAAGCAGAGGCAAGGAATTCTAATGCAAAATATGAAATGATCAACAAGGAGATAAGAAGTCAACCCCATCAACAACCAAGGAAAGAAAGTCTTCAACGGAAATCATTTACTCCTAACTATAGGAGTGTTAATCGATTTTTTCCTCCGATCAATAATGTTGAATATTCTATATGTCATAATTTTGGACATGTTGCAGCTAGTTGCAGAAGTATAATGTTTCAAGCTAATAACAATCTCACAGAAAGATCATCATCTTCAAGGTACTTTAAAGGATATTGTTTTTCTTGCAATATGTTTGGTCACAAAGCCATTGATTTCAATAGAAACAATATGAAACATATAAGATATTATCTTTGTAACAAGTTTGGGCATGTAGCAAAAGCATGCAGGAACAAGTCTATAGATTGTTCTAGATAATATGGTAAGCAACCAAATAAGAACATTGATATCAGAAAATCTGAAAAAAGATGGATCCACTAATAAGAAATAAAAGGAAGAACAGATAAGGTGTGGTATTTCTCTCTGTTCATTCGAAGACGAAGATGAATGGTACACAGATAGTGGATGTTCTCATCACATGAATGGAGATAAGAATAAAAGAAGATGGTGCCTATGGCAGTCTCCTATTCTTAAATGAATATTTCTAACATTGACTATAGAAGTGGTGAGAGGTACTTGAACTCATGAAAACAATTATCAAGTCCTCAAGATCAGTGATATGTAATCTCAGGGGAAGTAATACATGTGATGACTCCCATGGTTTTTTTTATTTTCATGCTACTTATACTACTGACAGTGGCTCTAGTGTAGTAACAATGCACAGGTACAGTCAGAACAGACTCAGGGGGAGCTGAAAGTGTGAAACTTCAGCATTTCACTTTATGTATGCAGATCTTATGAAGACAAGTCACATGTATACATGATTTCTAAACTGCACAGTCACATATACTTTGGTTTGATGAAGAAACAATGGGACAGACTCAAGAAAATGGTTTGATATGGTTCATTCAATTATCAATTGTCTTTTCTCTTTTGATGGTTGATGATTATAGTATGTTGACACTACATAGAAGTAATTTTGGTCCTCGTAAGTTGTTGATGACTTGATGTATAATTGGTTGATGATGATGCCTTGGTGATTTTCACTGACATATGAAATGATCATATCTGATAGTGAACAATTGGCACATGTTCAGGGGGAGCATTTGCTATGCTTCTAATATTGCATTGTTGGCATTATGTTTGCTTTAGAAGTACTTGGTACGTAATGCTACTTATTAATGGTGATGATGCTTATGTTGTTGAAGTGTTCAAATGATGCATCATGTTATGCTGTGGTCATGTGTTTCCTATGATCAAATCACATATGATACTTATATTGCTTGAGCCATATAGTTGTTTTGATTCCATTGATCAGATTTATGGATGATTCTTTTGATGATACATATAGTACATATGTTATGTTTCTTGCATGGTGATCTTCAGAAGTTCAAGGAGAAAAACAAAGCTTGAGTACACAACTTCATTATTTAATGATGATAAGTGTCACTCATTACTTTTATGTTGTTGTCATCATGCCTTCAAAGATGCATAAATTTCATATGGTGTAGTTATGGATGAGGATTCCTATACTTATTCTCTCTCACCTGGTATATTAGTTGAGGATTGTTGCTTTTGATGGTATCAAGAAAGTTTGACAAATGATTGTGAGCTCATGGTTTGCCTTTCTCATTGACGAGAAGCTAGATACATATTTCTATCTCTATGATGGATACATTACAGATAAGGATCACATGTTTGAGGATTGTTGCATATTGATAAATAATGTTGGTATAAAAGATCTTCTTGTATGAAGAAAATTGGCCATGAGAATCGTGTTATTGCAGGTTTCATGAAGACATGGCTATTTGGAGACATGGCTTACTTAGTCACATAATGATGATGATAAGCAATGTGAATATTTCTTCCTATATTACTTTATGATGATAGGCTTGGTTCTCACATATGTTGATGTCAGGCCAAGGTAACTCCAGAATGGGCAGAAGAAAACTGATTGATTATTTCATTAGATAACTATTGTTTATATACATAAATGAGACGGATCAGTTCATCTTCTTGATGACTGTTCACGTTCCAATTTACCCAACCACTGAGGATTAGGTGTGAACATTCCCCCCCTTAATCTGAAGGGATGTTGGTGAGTCCAAGCATCGTTCTGAATCTTTCAAGATTTTCTCTTCCAAGCGCTTTGGTGAAGATGTCTGCAATTTGCTCATTTGTGGAACAATGACGGAGATGGATTGTTTTGGCCTCAACATGATGTCGGATCAGATGATATTTAGTATTGATGTGCTTAGTACGGTCATGGAACTTTGGGTTCTTGGCCAACTTTATTACAGAGGTGTTATCAATCATGAGTGGAGTTGATTGTACTTGTTTTACCTGCAAATCTTCAAGAATTTTCCTAAGCCACATAATTTCTTTCGTTGCTTCAGCTGTTGCCACGTATTCTGCTTCTGTTGTGGAATCTACTGGAACTGATTGTTTGCGTGATCTCCAGGAGACAGCTCCTGATCCAAGACTCATAACATATCCTGAAGTAGATACCCCAGTTTCTTTGTCTCCATCGAAGTCTGAATCAGAGTATCCAATCAAGCTGAAGTCGTCCACCTGTGTATACTTGATTCCAAGGTCTTGAGTTCCCTTCAAGTACCTTAGAACTCTTTTTGCAGCAGACCAATGTCCCTCATAAGGCTTTTGCATAAACCTGGAGAGGATTCCAACAGGAAATGAAATGTCTGGTCTGGTAGTAGTGAGGTAGATGAGACTTCCTACAAGCTGTCTATACTTTGTTGCATCCTCAAATTCCTTTCCTTCAATAGATGTGAGCTTCAAGTTTTGTTCCATTGGAGTAGAAAGAGGATTGCACTCTTTCATGCCAAATCTGTTTAACAAATCTCCAATGTATTTCTTTTGAGAAAGAAATATGGATTTTGGATGTTGGGTTACTTCAATGCCAAGATAGTAATGAACATAGCCCAAATTAGTCATTTCAAAACTTTTTCCTAATTCTTTCTTTATGGATGCAATATAGCTTTCATTGTTCCCTGTCATTAAAAGATCATCTACATATACCACAAGATATACAACTGTTTTGCCAACTTTCTTGACAAATAAAGTTGCATCATCAAGATCAAAATGATTGAAGTTGAGTTTCAAAAGATGCTCAGTTAGTTTTTCATACCAGGCTCGTGGTGCTTGTTTGAGGCCATACAAGGACTTCACAAGTTTGCATACTTTATGTTCATGTCCTTTCACAGCAAATCCTTCGGGCTGGGACATAAAAACATTCTCTTTTAGATCTCCATTCAAGAATGCAGTTTTTACATCCATTTGATGGACTTTCCAACCGTTCTGAGCAGCTAGTGCAAAGAGTGTCCAGATGGTGGCCCATTTTGCTGTGGGAGCAAAAGTTTCCTCATAATAGACCCCTTACTTCTGTGCAAAACCTTTTGCCACAAGCCTAGCTTTGTGCTTGTCAAGTGAGCCATCAACTTTGTATTTGTTCTTGTAGACCCACTTGCAGCCAATTGGTTTGGTTCCAAATGGAGGATCAACCAGCTTCCAAGTGCCATTCTTTATGAGGGCATCATACTCCTTCTGCATCGCTTCTTTCCATTCATCATGAGAAGCAGCTTCTTTGAAGGAAGTTGGTTCAAAATCTGTAGACAAGTTCAATTCACAATCATAAGTAACATCCATATCAACAGGTGAATTAGAGTTATCTACATCACCTCCATCTTGTCGGTTTGTATTTCTGGTTCCTGTTTTTCCGATTTCATCAGGATGAACACTTTCAAGTGTCTTTGTCAGCCACTTTGGGGGACCTTTCTGAGATGGTCCAGGTTGCTCTGTTGATTGAGTTGGGACTGAATCAAGATTGAGTCTCCCAATTCTATCAATTACATCACTTAAAGGATCATTCGGTGTTGGAGTTTCATGCAAGGGAGATTGTTCTTCAGAAGAAGATTCCACATGTTGATCTAGTATAGGAATCCCCCCTTCAAGATGTGGAAGCTGATTATCAAACTCTTGAAATGATTTCATTTTTGTGAATCTATCCAAGCGATCAAGTTGCCGCTCAACAACACTGTCAGATTTGGATGATTCAAGAAAAATGACATCTCTAGATACAACAAACTTTTTATTTACTTCATCATAGAGACGGTATGCTTTAGAGGTGTTTGAATACCCCAGGAAGATACACTTATGACTTCTAGCACCAAGTTTGTTTCTATGTACCTTTGGTATTAAAGCATAACAGGTGGAACCAAAAATCCTTAGATGTTTTACCGAAGGAACATGTCCATACAACAATTCATAAGGAGTCTTGTTTCTTATAGCACTAGATGGACATCTATTCTTTATATATGCAGCACATAGAACAGCATAAGCCCAAAACATTATCTTTACATTTTTGAAGAAAAGCATGGATCGTACCATATTCAAGATTGTTCTGTTCATTCTTTCAGCTACACCATTCTGTTGAGGATTATAAGGCACAGTTGTTTGATGTTTAATCCCATGTTGGCGAAGATAGTGTTCAAATTCATTTGATGTATATTCTTTTCCATTATCCGTGCGAATAGACCCAATATGAGATTGTGCATCATTTTCAATCCACTTATGAAAATTCTTGAATATTTGAAAAGCGTCAAATTTGTTCTTCAATAAATAAACCCAACACATTCTGGTGTAATCATCAATAAATGTCATGATATATTTATTTCCATTTGCAGAAGGAACAGGCATTGGACCACATAAATCTGAATGAATGAGTTCAAGCTTCCTATGTGCTCTTGAATGTGAATCATGAAAATACTGTTTGCTATGCTTTCCTAGAATGCAAGCATCACATTGCTTATGTTTCCTAGGAATTGTAGGCAAACCAGCAACACCATTTTTCTTCAATAAGCGAAGACTGTCATAGTTTAAATGTCCAAATCTAGCATGCCATAATAAACTTGATGGAAGTGTACCTTCTTCATGATGAGAAATATATGAGAAATGTTGTGCATGAGCAGAGGTTCCTTGCAGTTTAAGAAGTCTTTCTTCTTCTATTCCCCTCATGAGAAGTGAGTGGTCAGATGCCTTTCTTACCTCAAGCTTTCCATCAAACATACGAATGGAGTGACCTTGCTGGTGGATGTGGACCAAGGACAGCAAGTTTCTCTTGAGCTGTGGGAGATATAGAACATGATCCAGAAGAAAGTCTGGAAGACCAGGCAGTTTAAGCCTGATTGTGCCAAACCCTGATGGCTTGATTTTTGACTGATCTGCAAAGTATACTGCTCCATCAACATTGTCAGTGAAATCTTCAAAAAAATCTTTCCTATGAGTCATATGACAGGTTGCTCCTGAATCAAGCAGCCAATCATTTTTCGAAGAAGTAAGTGAAGCATTAAACAAATCTTCATTTACTCCAATGTTACATTGTGCCTCAATATAGTGAGCGGATTCAGGTGCTTTACCTTTGTCTGTATCATCAGTTTTACCTTTCTGCTGATTTCTTCTCTACTCAATTTTGTCCCATGGTAGCTTGCATGTAGAAGCATCATGTGATCCATTTCGTTTGCAGCGAATGCAATGCAGATCTGCCTTTTCTCCTTGAGAATGTCTGCCCCCCCTGCCTCTGAAGTATCTTCCTCTTCCTCTTCGTCCACCTCTTCCTCTTGTAGAATCTTGAGCAGGATGCTTTTCTTTATGAGCAAGGCAAACAGTCTCTTCAGAAGATTCAGGGACTGTCTTCTTTCCAAAGGCTTTCTCTCTTTCAGCAAACTTTTTCACAAGAGAGTCAAAGGCTATATCTTTAAGATTTCCATTTGCTTGTAATGACTCAAGATAATTGGAGTAGGTAGGATAGAGTGCTTTGAGAAAGGCAATAAGAGGGATATCCAGCTCAACCTTAGTGGATTTAATATCATGCATTATAGACTTTACTTCAGATGCAAGAGCAAGAGGATCATTATTTTTCAGTTCAAGAGTGAAGAGTTTAATCATGAGCTGAACAACTTCAAGTGCAGAATGTGAATCATAGAGTTCTTTCAGCTTTTGTAAAGCTTCAAAGGCAGTGGAATAAGATGAAATATGACGACTTACTTCTTCATTTACAGATGCTGCGATCAATGCATAGGCTTTGCTGTTCTTGTTTTCCCAAATGACAAGTTCTTTATCTGATGTAGGCTGCACAGGGTCTTTGTCTTCTTCTCCGACACACACTCCTTTCCACAACTCATTGTAGATGAGGGTGTGTTTTACCATCCGAGACCATTCAGAATAGTTCTCCTTGCCAGTGAGAACTATTCCTACCATAGAGATGATTGAATGCATTCTGTAAAAAATTACTTTTGCTAAAAAAAATCCTTACGTTACAGCCTTCAAATCCCTCTAATATTTGCTAAAAAACATCAATATTTCATTGTACATATCACTGCAATACTACTATGTTTTGAAAAAATGCGCAAGGGATCACTTCAATACTTCAATGTATTAATATATCACTTCATGCTTCAACGCAACATTACCATTCACATAAAACTGTGTAATAAATCGCGCAATACCAAACACTTTGATTGAGATATATAAACACTTTGAAAAACAGCGCAATACTCTGAATGCTTTGAAAACTGCACAATACTTTGACTGCTTTGAAAGACTGTTTATATAGACTGCGCAATACTTTGACTCACAGCATTACCATTCGGACATTCACATTCACATGGAATAAAACGCGCAATACTAAATCAGTTACCATATCCTTGCTGTCGTGGGTTCAGCCCCCTTCCCAGTACAAATCCTCGAAACCTCCAACAATTTCAGGCAGAGATACAGGCCAAATCGTGACTATTTTGGCCGTAAAAGTAAAATTGTCCAAGTATGTCGTTAGCTAATCTACTTCTCTTAGAAAATGGCTATTCAAAATGGAATAAGCTAATTGTGCAGAAAACAGAATCCCATTGCAGTTATTCATCCCCGTAAGAATTTTGTCCGAATTCTGGAATCACCCATGAAAATGAAGGTGAAGGACTCCATTGGAAATTTGTCAAATGATCTGACGCCTCCTCTGAAAATCTCTAAAATTCAATTGAAATATGACTTGGTAAATTGCGGAATATAAAGCTAATTTAAACCGCTGTGTGAAGCGACTCTCATACCATACACAGTTATTTTAAAGAGGGGTGCGAAGTGACAATCATAAAATTAAATAACTGTGCAAATTCAGTGCCTCGTTCCTATAATAAGTTGGTATGAATTCCTCGCTTCTGTTGAAAGGAACGGTAAAAGCTCACCGATTTGATCGATAAACCCACCATGCGTTTGCTGATGCTGAATATACGGTTTCTGTGTGTCAATGTCAGGCAGCGTTCAACAGCGTCCACAATCAGGCAGCGTGCAGCGTTCAACAACGTTCACAATCAGGCAGCGTTCAACGATCATGAGCGTTGGGTCCAACGCATCTCTGGGCAGCGACAGAGGTAGTGCAGTGCACCATCATTTCTAAGCAACGAGCATGGAGTCTAACGTTCAGGCTAGACAAACGTTCAGGCCAGATGCGTTATGGACAGAGGAGTTACAAGGAATCTGGGACCTGCGCTCTGATACCATGTCAGGCCAGGGTAACTCCAGAATGGGCAGAAGAAAACTGATTGATTATTTCATTAGATAACTATTGTTTATATACATAAATGAGACGGATCAGTTCATCTTCTTGATGACTGTTCACGTTCCAGTTTACCCAACCGCTGAGGATTAGGTGTGAACAGTTGATTATCATGGTTGATGCTTATCAGATGTGGGATTTTAGAAAACTCCCTAGTGATGATACATGGTTGATATATTGAGGGTTGTTGTGGAAAGAACATGCAGTTCTTGCTACGATGATTTGATGATGATGGTGTGTTCACGGATGATGACTATGGTGCTTTCACATGTATATGGTATGATGTGCATGGTTTTCTAAAGATATAGGCATTACTGGTTGGATATATGGCATATTCTTAATTGATTCATGAAAGGCTATGTTTTTTATAAACATAGATTAAGGATTTTTCTACTAAGGAAAAAGAGAAAGTTGATCTTGATAAGGTCAAGAGGATGAGTTGATATCAAATATATATGAAAATCTATATGTAGCATACTTAGTCACAGGTTGATGATATTAAAGCTACATTGTCATTTCCTATGAATGGATGATGGACATATACAAGTTGTTGTTTTTGATGTTGTTAACAGATGCTTATGGTGAAGATCATATATGGTGTATGATAGTTGCTGATAACTATCATGGTCTTATTTAGGTATTTGGTATTTGTTATAAATTCCATGTATATGAGCTTATGTAAAGGTCATATAAAGACCTATGATGTACTCATTGTAAAACTCATCCATTTATGTACTATTGTGGTCAAAGCCCTTTTGGACATATGATGAATTTTGAAACCCCGTTGTGTTTGGGAAGTTGATGTAATAATGATGTCAAATGTGCAAACCCACTGTGATTGGGTGATTGATGTAAGTTTTTGGTGATAGGGCAAGTTCTATGAGTCATAGAGTCATTGTACATCTGTCAGATATTTCGGCATGTACTCAGGGGGAGAATGATCAGAGAATTCAACATGTTCTCAGGGGGAGCATGGTCAGTATTCATATTCAACGGTTTAGATATGGAAGTCTTCATTCAACATTGGTCAACCCTTTTCCCTTGATATCGAAGGGAGAGAATAGCTTGGTGTTTGGAGAGTAGCTTGATGTTTTGAAAAGCTTGGTGCTTGGCTTGATGTATTTACAGGTTGTGGTGATCAAACACCAGAGTGGTTGCCATCAAGTCCAAAGCAAGAGATTGTTGGCATTATGAATTAGGTGTTGTCCTTTATGGAAACCTACCCAATGAGTTGTCCTTGATGAAAACCTATTTGATGCAAGGAAACCTACTTGATAAGCTGTCTCTTGATGAAAATCTACTTGTTAAAGGTATAAACAGGTTGTGTTTATAGATGTGACAAAGTGTTTTGAAAAATGCATGGAAGTTCAGAGGCAGAGGAATGATAAAGTTGGAAGTTCAAGAACTATACGCGGGTTCGTCAAGGCCAAGTCGCGTATACACACAGGTTTGATGAAGCAAAGTCGCGTATGGTTTCTGCACCATGGTATTCTAAATACCAAGGGTCTTTACCATGGTATTGGCCCATAGTAATGAGCGTGAAAACGGATATTGATCCCATCAAATAATACCATCAGAATAACTATGGTTTTGACCCGTGGTATTGAAAAAGGTTAAAATATATAAGGTGGTGAAGATCAAAGTGTGTGGGGTGTGCAAGTGATGGAAATCTTATGAATAGTTAGATCTAAAGCAAATATGCATGTTATGGGCTTTTGATGCTTTTCTTGATCTAAACTAAGTATGCACCTGAGAGTTTGATGATGGATAAGATCCAATATATCTAAGATGACTATCATGATTGTAAGATGATTAGATTTGTGTTGATGGTGTCTTAACATGTGATTTTTATGTGTATGTTGAGATCCGTGTATGATTGAAGTTCTATGTTGCAAGGAAGAAGTGATTCTAAATTTGTATATATGTACGCGGGTTCTATAACTGGAAAGGCATGTACACACATAGATATGCTTTGAGGAAAGTGCATATAGATAGTAGGGTTTTTTATGAAAGGGTGTGTGATCAGTTATATCCGTTCTGATGTTCTTCTATTGTTTTTCAATGAAATATTCTTGATGATCTAGGTTTAAACAATGATGTTTTGATTGTGGATTGATTGATTGAAGTATATTAAAATTAATTACTGATTGTGATTGAAGATCAGAGATAGTTATGTGATTGGTTCAAAGTGTTTCAGTAGATCTGAGTATCATCCAGTGTTTTTTCAAAATGACAGTGGTCCAATTATCAGTGTTCGAAAGTTTAAGATTTGTACGTGGGTATGCTTCATAAAAGATGCGTACACATGCAGTTTTGTTGCGACAAAGTAGTGTATACATTTTGACATATGGTTGATCAAGATTTGCAGTAACATAATATGGTTTATGTGATGTGCAGTATGATATTTGATATTATGGTTACAATGATCTAATTGTTCTAGTTGATTGGTTGAATGTTAATTAAGTTTCAATTGATTGGGTTTCATTGATTGGTTGATTCAGTTGTGTTAGAGATTGATGATTGTGTTACAGTGATGAGTTATAGCTTGATTATTGATATTGAGCTTAAGTGATGGTAGTAGGTCTAGTCTGAAAATTTGATGAAAAGTGGCCTAAAAGTTATGATGTGTTGTAGCAGGTGGATCTAGTGTAAAAAATTATGAAACATGGTTCATGGATGTTTTTGAGGGTTGGAAACTTCAATGAGGAAGTCGAAGCTTCCTACCAATAGTAGCTAGTAATCAGATCAAGGGTTGGAGCTCTCTGCAGTAGGAGCTGGAGAACGAGCGAAGGTTGTATCCTTCTACAGGTGGGTTCCTGTGTACCGGTATGAATCTGCACTAGTACAAGATTGTAAAAATATTTTTCTATATATTAAAAAGAAGAAAGAGACGAGAGCAGCAGGTGGTTTTTTCCCGCATTGTGTTTCCACCTTAAATCCTGGTGTTCATGTTTGTTTATTTTGTGTGATACTTTATTCTGTTCTTATTGCTAATTAAATGACTGATAAATCTATTATATTCTAGTTTAAGTTTAACAGATAATGAATTGGTTGATTTACAAGTTTACTAGGAATACACTAGTTTCTATTACAATAGTCATATACACACGCGAGTTGGGTTCAGTAAAGTAGCATATACATTTTAGAAAATAAAAATATTATTCTGAGCTTTTAAAATACTAATTCAACCCCCCCCCCGCCCCACAAGTATTTTTCCCAACACTTTGCATTGTTGAGTGATCCAGACTTATGCTAGAATGCAACATAATACAGATATAAGCATAAACATAGAGATGTAGTAGAAATAAATCTTCATTTCATTAATAGAAAAGAACTAAAATATGCTTACATATACAATGGAAATAAACTAGCTCAGGCAATGGTAGCTTATCTATGAGAAGAGATGTGGTGGCTACATGCCTTTGAACTATGTTACAATGAGGCTCAATGATATTTTTATTATTTAACAACAAAGGGAAACCCTAAATAATCAAAACCATAACCATAGGAGATGGAACACTAAGATTTTTTGGGCCCTGTTGGGGTTAGTTGGGTATCCAACTTCCCGATGTTGTAACTTGGCCATATGATCTATGTTTGGTGTGTATGATGCCCCATTAGAAAGCTCTCTCTGAGTAATATAGGATTTGAGGCAAGCCCTTGCCTTTGTCTATGGCCCTTGCCTACAAATATGGGTCTGCTGCGGACCTCTAAAAAACATTGTTTAGGGGGTTAAAACAACTTTGTATGTTCAGGGCCCGAAAAACTACTAAAAATAGTAAATGTTGTATAATCAAGGAAACTAATGAAACCAGATAGAGGTCTAGGTGGAATAGATGGGTGGCCACCAGTATTCACCTCGATCTATCCTACCCCCAATTAGGAAGCAATGGTCCCCATTACATGAAAATCCTCCATGAGGTGAGGAATTTCTATTGAACCTAGTATCTAGTAAGCCACTCTCCCTAGTGAAGGAGCTGGCCTACTTTGACAACTTGATATAGTTGGGTGCTCTATTAGCGAGTGTTCTTGATATGTGTGTCCATGATTCTATCAGTTGTGGCCTTTTCGATACATCTTGGGTTGAGATTTTTTGGTGTCAATTTCTCAGCAACATCAGATATGTCCAACAATGGGGGAAAGTATGGCGGCAGCCGATCCACATAGAATACTAGGTGCAAGCCAAGGAACAGTGGAATGTTGAGCTTGAAGTAATTTTTCCTACAACCTTAGTGATGATGTAAGGTCCATATTAGAGCGGGTGAAGCTTGCAGTGGGCCCTAGCAAGGAGATCCTTCTGTATATGTAACAAAACTTTGTCGTCCACCTAAAAATTTTGTGGCACCTGATGTTGATCATGAAGTTGTTTGTACTTAGAATTTTCTCTATCCAATATGTCATGGACCTGCTAGCAGATGTGCTAGATGCACTTAATGAATTTGTTAGCGTTGTCAGCTTCAGATTAGACATGAGCCGAATCTTCCTAAGTAGTTTCAAATGGTAAGGAAACATCAATGGGACATAGTGGCTAGAATCCTAATCCCACCTGAAAGAGGCTGCGACCATTTGAGTTTTGGAGAGCCTTGTTGTAGCTATGTTGGACATAGAGGAGGATCTCATCCCATGTGCATGGGTGCTTCGAGTTGTACATGTGTAGGATGTGCACGATCATCCTATTGACAACCTTTTTGTGGCCATCAGTTTGGGGGTGGAAGGTTGTGGACTTACTGAGCTTGGTATCCATCAACAACCATAGGCTTAAGCATAAAGCACTTAGGAACCGGTTGTCCCAATATGAGATAATGGATTGTGGGATAAAAAGTGTACCCATACTTGTTCAAAGAAGAGTTTTGCAATGGCTTATGTTGTGATAATCTTCTTTTAGGCTGCCGGAATGGCCATCTTAGAGAATTTGTCGACGACCATGAAAACACAGACATTTCCATGCTTAGTAGAAGGAAAGCCTAACATGTAATCCATGGAGATGGATTCCCAAGGCCGGTTAGGTGTCGACAAAGGAGTATACCGAACTTTATTCTTGATTGTAGGTTTGGAAATGGCATAGAAAGTGCAGGATCTGATGTACTTCCCAATATCATGTCGAAGGTTCAGCCAATAAGCATACTTCTATAGCACTGCCACTATCTTTTCTTCCCCAAAATGTCAAACTACCTGATTGTAGTGCGCCGCCCAAATCGTCTTGGCACACTCACTTGAAGGAACATATTGGTGTCCAAGGTGGCATAACAGTGTGTCCTGGAGGTGAAAATTTGGGACTTTATTACCTTCCAGGAGCACCTGCTATGTGGTGTCAAATTCTAGATCACTCTTGTAAAGATGCATCCATCCCGAAGTCTCGTGTCCACAATAGTTGATCACAATGGCCAGCGCCATAACTGGTAGTTGCCTGAGGCAGTCTGCAACATTATTGGTGCTACCTTTCTTGTACTTAATGTTTAAATGGAACTATTGCAGATAGGTGGACCATTTTTTGTGGCGATCGTTATGAAACTTTCCTTGTGTTTGTATGAACTGCAAGGGTTGGTGGTCTGTGTGGATGATTGTTTCCTTCCCCACACTGTAATGTTTTCGTTGTTGGTAAGCCTGCACAGTGAAATACATCTCCTTGTCATAGGTGGGATACTTTAGGACTATATCTTAAAGAGAATCACAGTGATATTCCACCATATTCCCCTGTTGGGTAGGAACTGCACCAACAACATAGTCAGAGGCATCTGTCTCAATTTCAAATGGTTGTTGCAAGTTTGGTAATGTGAGCACTAGTGCAGAGCAGAAGCGATGATTCAAATCAAAAAATTCCTTTTGTTTAGATTCAGACCAAAAGAAATTTGCTTTCACTCCACCCTCGGTGACTTGACTCAAAGGCCAAGTGATGTGAAAGAATCTCAATATGAACCTGTGATAGAAATTGGCAAGACCCAAAAATATGTGAGCTTTGTTAGAGTGGTTGGGGCTCGCCAATCGCAAATAACTTGTATCTTGGTTGGGTCCACATGCACACCCCAATCATCAATGATGTACCCAAAATATTGAACCTGTGTCATACCAAAAGTGCATTTCTACAAATTGGCACACAATTTGTTTTGTCGCAGGGTTTGGAGGATCTATTGGATATGGTTTATCTACTCTTCCCAACTATGAATGAAAATCAAGATGTCATTTAGGTACACTACCATGAACGTGTTGGTGAAGGGATGCAATATGTTGTCCATTAGTCGCATGAAGGTTGCAGGGGCATTCGTCAACCTGAAAGTCATGACCAGTCATTCGAAAAGGCCCTCCTTGGATTTGAAGGTAGTATTCCACACATCAGAGGGTTCAATCAGTACCTAGTGATAACCAAAATTCAAGTCAATCTTGTTGAAATCTTTGGCCCCCCTTGAGTTGGTCTAGAATGTCATCAAGTCATGGGATTGGATACCTATTTTGAATAGTGATATTATTCAACGCTTAGTTGTCAATACAAAGCCTCTAAGCTCCATCCTTCTTCTATACCAACACGATCAGGCTCCCACAAGGTAATGAACTTGGCGTGATGTGCCCTTTCTGCAATAGCTCCTGAATCCATCTCTTGATCTCATTGTTATCCAAAATAGAACATCGGTAGATTGGTCCATTGGGTAGCAGCACACTCGAGGTTAGATCAATGGAGTGCTTGACCTAGGAGTACCCTTATGGGTGAGGTGAAGATGTCCCTGTACTCCTCCACAACCTTGTCCATTTGCTTCTACTGTGTGGAGGAGCCTTGCATGGAGGTTATGGATGTGGCCACAATATTCCTCTTATTCCAATGGAAAATCATAAGGAAGAAAAAATTCTCAGTCTAGGAGATGATCTTACTACATTGTTTATTAGAGATCAAATAAAGGGCAGTAGGCGATGATACCTATGGTATCCAATACAATTTCTTACCCAATGTAATAATAACAGAACAAGGTCTAGATTAATATACAACATGACGCTTCCATAGGTATGTTTGACCTAATAAAACATCACAGACTTCTAGAGTGGAAACATTGCACAATACCTCATCTACAAAGGGATTAATGCTATAAGGAAAATGACTTTGTTGTTTGACACAAAGATCTCTCCCTTGGTAGAGCCACTTAATGGTGTATGACTGTGGGTGTAGTGTTATTGGTAGCTTCAATCTCTTGACGACCTCGGTTGATATCAGGTTCTTCTGGCTCCCACTATCAATGATGAACTACACTGGTGAGCCCTTTATTCACATCTGTGAGTGGAATATATGCTACCCCTCCTCTGGATCCTCAGGTTCCACCTTTTGGAGGTTGGTGGCGGCTACCATTGTAGTGCATTCAACGTCACTAATATACTTTACCTTTTTGGTTCCCTTGTCAGATTCCATCTCAGAGTCATAGCATGTAGTTGTCTTTGAGTCTTTCATATTGGCCACCAGTTACTTCTTCATGCGACATCCATTTGTGTTATGAGTGGGAGTTTTATGGAACTCACACCACTTTTTGGTGTCTTTCTTCACCTTCACATTATTCTTAGCATGCATTTTTGAGGAGTTGTCTTGGGGGGTTGTGGCTTGACTCTTCCCTTTGTTTTGTGGCTTGTGGGCGCCATTTCTCTTCTTTGGGTTCACATATCCAAAGTCTCTCGTCTTCTTCTTTAATTTCTGCTCAATCTTGGTAGCATATCGATATGTTGCACCAAGTGAGGAAATGTCTAGGAACTCCATTTCCTCCTACATGTATTTGGGAAATTAACTGTTGTACTTGAGCACCATATGTTTCTCATAATATTTAATACCCAACTTTGTCCGTAGGGTATGGAAAATATTCATCATCTCATGCACATCTTGATCCCTTTGTTTTGGTAGAGTAGTCCATTGTATGTACTTGTCCTCATAGCTCCCCATGGGTTAATATTGTTCCTTGATGGTGTCTCAGAAAGAATTCCATGTGGGTGTGGTGGAAAACAATGACAGTTCCCTCTCATCCCTTTGTTCACAGTAGGTTGTCCACCATTCCTTGACATCAAAAGTTTCTTTTAGGAGTCTAAAAGTAATATTTTCCATATTGGAAAAACTATGAACCGAAAAATATCCTTCCATCAGATTTAACCATTTGTCTACAGTGTCTGCATCTATCTAGCCTTCAAATATGGGAATGTCAAAGTTGACTTGTACCTTGAAGGGAGTGCACCTCCAAAGTGGCTTCCAGATGAAGATGCATCACATGTGGGCATCCACCGAAGGATCTCAACAAAGTTATCCATCATCAAGTTCCTTTTTTGCTTGAGGGATTCTTAGAGAAATATTTTGAATGGATATCCTTCTCTCTCGTCTTTCTTTTCTTCTTCCATGGGAGGTCATCGGGGTTTGTGAGGCTGGTCTTTCAAAGGTTCAACCAGTTCAAGCCATAACTCATTATACCTCAACCTTGTTGGGGACATGCAAAGAAAAATAGATAAAGAGAAGACCACTCTGATACCATTAATCTAGACTTATGCAGGAATGCAACGGAATACAAATATAAACATCAATAGAGAGATGCAATAGAAATAAATCTTCATTTCATTAATATCAAAGAACTAAAATATTCTTACATATAGAATGGAAATAAACTAGCTTGAGTGATTTTATCTTATCTCTGAGAAGAGATGTGGCATCTACATGCCTCTAAAATGTGTTACAATGAGGCTCAAGGGCCTTTTTATTATAGAAAAACAAATAGAAACCCTAAACAACAAAAAACCTAACCCTAGGAGATGGAATGCCAAGAGTTTGTGGGCCTTGTTGGGGTTAGTTGGGCAACCAACTTCCTGGGGTCATAACTTGTTCATATGATCTCCATTTGGCATGTATGATATGTCATTAAAAATGTCTCTCTGAGTATTCCAAGATTTGTGACAGGCTCTTACCTATGGGTATGGGCCTACTAAAAACCTCTAAAAAACATCATTTAGGGGGTCAAAACAACTCCAGAAGTTCAGGACCTGAAAAACTTCTAAAAATAGTAAATGTTACTATAATCAAGGAAACTAATGAAAATGAATGGAGGTCTAGGTGGAATAGGCAGGTGGCCACCAATGTCCACCTGTATCACTAAGGGAAACTATGCAAAACCTTCAAAGAAGACATGGCACATGGTACTTGGGTGAGATCCTCAACAAATACTATAGTGCTCCTAAGCATGTGCATTGGGTTATATGGTTAATTTCTAACTACACCCTTGGGTGGGTGATATACTAGTTCTACAAGATTATCTAACGTAAGAGGTCCAAGACAAGCAGTAGGGATTACAAATCCTTTAGGAGTTGAACTCGAGTCATGAAGGTCATAGGATTTTGCTCAAATAGTCATGTTAACCTCTTCCTGACACATAAGAATTGGTGCATTGGTAGCAGCAGGATGGAATTGTGGACCCCCATTTCCCCCTTGTGGAGGTTGATGAGCCAGTGCAACCATTTTTTGTTTTATTTGGGTAGGGAATTGATGAGTTAATACAATTGGTTGTCGGGTAGCTTCCAGTGGTGCAAGTAGTTGATGAAATTCATCCATACGTAGGAAATCGTGAGTTAAAATATTTCCTTGACAAACCTTGCAAGGAAATTTAATCTTACAATGATATTCAATCATTCCCACACCCTGAGAAGGTTGGGTTTTTTTATTCTCCTAAGTTTATTCTTTTTTTTATTCATTTTTCTCTTTTTCCCACTAGGTTGTTAAGCATTCTTCAGTGATATTGTGGACTTCATGGTAAGAACATCAGTGGGCTTCTCAAAAGAAGTGGGTGCTTGTTGAGAGATAGGGGCACTTCTTGGGGCTTTAGAACTCACCATAATTTTCCCTTGTTGAGTATCTAACTGGCTAATGATGTCAGAAGAGAGAGAACCAATCACTCCATCAAAGTGTGGTCTAGGTTTGGGTCATTATGGGTCTATTGAAGGGTGAGTACCATAAGGAAATTTTTTGTATAATATGCCTGAGAGAGAATAAATCAAATCAAGGTGCTTAGCGCATACAATGGCTTTCTCCTTCATGGATGCCCTAATTATAACGACATCATGGGAAATCTAAGGTTGAAGAGATTGGGTGAACTAGTCTCTAAGAACCTCGTTAGGGAGTCTAGTTCGTACTAACCTATTATGTCTTCGCCGCTAATTGATATGATCAAAAATGTGGGTGGAATAATCTTGTTTAAAGCTGGAAAAAAGGTCAATCCTGATATCTTGCCTCATAAGTAGTTTGAAATGGTTCAGGAAAGTTCTAGCAAAAGAATGAAAGTCACTATAGGGTGCATGATCGAGTTCGATGTACCATTTGGCTGCATCCCCCAACAAGGTAAATTGGAAAAGCCTCAACTTCATGGAAACATCAACCAAGTAATTAAATTAACACCATAGAGGAAAGGTGTTGATATGTGTTAAAGGATTTTCCTGAGTCTTCCCTTCAAACTTAGGAATATTGGATGGTAGCTTGGCAGGCACGGATGGCCACCTAGGATAACGCCGAATGAGATCATTGGTCAATTTATCTAGATCAAGTAAATCAAGAGGAGTGAGGAAAAGAATATGCAACTAACCATATTGATCATAAGGGTTGTAACCCCCAAATGGACCATAAGGTCCAACCATACATTAATGAAAGGAACTAGGATTAGGATTGTTGGGCAGCGGGTCCCCTGCATAAGAGCTTTGGGGCTTAAAGCCCACAATTTTGGGTAAAAAGTATGGTAAAGGTTCCACGAAGTGCGTGGAGCACGAATTGTAATGAGTTAAGTCAAAGGGTTATCTGCCTGAGAAGAATGTAAGATAATAGAAAGTGAGTCAGCCTATCCATGGTTCGCGGACCATGGGAATGTATAAATAGAGCAAGGCTCTAGGTTTAGAAGTCAGTTTTTGGTAATTCTAGAGAAGATCGAATGTATCATGGGTTTGTGAATGAAATAATCATTCTGAGTCTGTAAGCCCGAGTCGTGGTTGGTAGTAGTTAGAGGAGGCTCTGCAGCTATGTGTGTAGAGGCCTGGTAGAGTTTGTAGCTGTGTGCGCGGACCCCTGCAACTGAGTGTGCAGGGTAGAATGGGTTGTACTGAATCAAAGATTAATAAATATAAGTGATTCTGAATTATTGTGCATCTAGTCGCAAATCTAAATGTTTATGCTTATGTTATGATTTTATGCATATCTATAATATTTATGGTTGCATGCACAGGTTTTAACTGTTGAATGCTTGATTAAAGACCTTAAGGAATAGATCAGATCTGTAATAAATGGTGGTCTCTAGTATTGCAACAATACTGTTGCAACTCCTAGGACTCCCTTCTTTACTCTTATCAACCCGGTAGTTCGTAACAAACTTGGAAGCGACGGTGCTGTATGCACAAGTACTAGCTCTTGCCGCAGCTGTCACTTGGTCAGCTGGCACAAGTCCGCTAGGAGCTTAAGCCAACTTCTATGAGCTTTGAGAAGAATCTTTCTAACTGATGGATGGAAGCTAACTCAAAGGAGGCTAATCTATTTGTAGAAAGAAACTGAAAAGCTAAAAGGAAACACAAACCCTAGCAAACCCTAATTTTACTAGCTAATCCTACTGATGCGGGAAAGAGGATGAAAGCTACTAAAGGAGATACCATTTACTTCTAAGAAGGTGAAATTCATGTGTCTAAGCTACTTCTACAATAAAATCTGGAAAAAAAACTTCTTTTTGTATTTTTGAGTAAAGTGTCAGAATTGTCATGCATGTGCTTTAACTGGTTTTTGACTGTGCAGAGGTGGATTGGAGAGAGGGAATTCTTGCAAGAGGTTGGGAAGGTTAGAAGAGGGCCTAAGGAGTCCCTAGCACCCTTCCAAAGAGTTTCACCGACTTTGGCTATCAAGAAATCGCTTCTGTGAGCTTCTACAGGAAGTCTGCAAGGGTTCTATAGGATGTTCTGTATTTTCTACAGGATGTTCAGAAATGGGATTTTGGAGGGTGGATGGAGAGAGAAAGGTGGAGAAGTGAGTATGGAGGTAGGATAAGCATGTGAGGAGGTCCAAGACTTGGTGGATGGAGCTGAGGAGAGATGAGGATGGCTGGATTTGTTCAAGGAGGAGTGGAGCAATGTTGCACAAAAATATGGAAACTAGGTCAAAGTGAGGGAACGTAGCAAATGTGAGGCAAGAATCAGAGTTAGGGGACGGAGCAGATGGGATTGATGGAGTACGGATAGATGGAGAGGTGTTACAGGTGCCCTGCAAGTTACTTCTCAAACTGAACAAACAATGACATGGAAAACTAATGACCTACCTACTTTATTCTAATCTGGCCTAAGTAACAGCAAAGGAAATGAACATAAGTTTATTTGTAATGAAATCACGTGAAATAGTTATGCAAACTGAGCAATCATGAATTTGAACGCTTAACCACAACTGGTATCAACTTTGCAAATGAGAATCTAACACTAATGATTACATGGTGAGGCAAAGACAGTGTTTTTGTTGGCAGCAAGGTCACCTTTGTCCCAGCTCATGATCCCACTAAGGGAGAGGTGATATCAGAGGTGCTTGATGGCCTTTTTCTGAAGATCTTCCCTATTATTAACCTATCAACTCAATCTGAACATAAAAAGCCTTTCTAATCATCAACAATGACATAGGTAACCAGCAAGATTTTAATCTACTTAACAGAAATTATTTTGCAAAGACATCAAAAGAAAATAACAATACATAAAGGAAGCCTTGGCACTTGGGTAGGGCCCAACCCAAAGAGCTATAGGCTCCTAAGAAAAATTAAGAACTGATGCCAAGTAAAGCTGCTCTTCATTACTCAAACATAATCAAGTCACAAGAAAGTTATACAGCAGTAGCTACAAAAATGAGTTGATACAATGATAGAACTATAGTGCAAAACCCAACAGTTCCAAAAGTAAACTACGAAGGCTGAAGCCTTCCTATTTATGCACTATGAGGGTCCTAGTATCCCTCCTTAACTCAAGGGGCTCGGCTGTTCAAACTGCCAGTAAATAGTTACTCTTCACAAAGTTGCTCGGTTGCCTTTAGGATTCGTTTTGGTGGCCTGCTGAGCTCCGAGTTGAGGGTGGAGATTTCGAGGAAGGGCCATTTAATGCAAGAGACACCCTTCCTATGAATCCTCACCCTTGTTCCTTCATGCTTGGCTGTCACCTGGCTCATAATTTCTTGGCCTTGTTCCAAAATTTGTCCAAAAAACCTAAAATAACCACGTATTAGCCACCTTGGTAAAGTGACCACCCTCATTCGTTCAAATAACATAAACATACTCAAAAAGCATGAATAATCTATGAAAAATGGTGGATTGATGAAGAACAGTAGGCAAAATGAGCCCAATAAGTTACCCATTTTTGGGGCACATCATCACCCCCCTGCTAAATGGGTTGTTCATCCTCTGAGCAACTAATCTAGCTCATCATCCTTTATAGATTTGACTACCTCCCTCACGTCCCAAGCCTCCGCGGTGATATCTTCTTCCGGGTCGTGAAATCCTGCATTTCTTTCGACTTCCTTCCACTGTCTGTTTTCCTCCTCTTCCTTAATTCCTTCTAGCAATCCCAAAAGCAAGGTAGGACTGAATTTCAGGTCGATCCAATTGGCCTGCAGATTTTGCATCGACTATTTGTAGAGAGGTACCCTTGCCAAGGCCTCCCTCATCCTAGTGGGAGAGTGGTATTCTCTTATCTTCAAGCTGTGAGGCAGTGTGTTCCACCGCCTTGTGCAGGCATGAAGGCAGTTATCCCCCAACAGTCTCTCCATGTCCTCAAAGTGGGCAATAGCTTGAGCCTGTTGCTCAATGTATTCTGGTAAATCCTAAGGGTTGTTGGCCAAGTGCTAGTGGGCGCTTATCACTGCTAAGGGGTCCTCCGGCTCTACTCTGATCATTAGTGGCTCACTAAGTTCCCTGCTCATAATATTGCAGACCTCTGTTGCTCTTTTTCCTCATGATTCATCCAAGAGGCCATGGCCATAAGTTGGAAATCTCCTACCACAGTGTTGGGATCCCATGAATTCATGTTTGGAAGGGCTAAGTTGTGCAAATAAAACTCTGATAATTTAGCCTTGTCCTCTGATGAGCTACTGTCACATAAAGCCACAAATTGATGATAATTTTGAAATGGAGTGATGCCCCTTTGGGCCAAGGTGTTAATCTGAAACTGCAACCACTGATTCTTAAGGTATAGGGCGTATGATTTGGCAGGTTGCCTACACTGCAGAGCTTCCATCGCCTAGCTGGCCATGCAGGCCAGTTGGGCCTCATTTTCTTGTACCAGTTGTTTCAGGGACTGTATCTCCTGGCCTGCTTGCAAGTCCTTCTCCTGTAGCTGTCTAGTTAGTGTCTCAATTTCAACCTGCAACCCATCTCTTCTCTATTGTTCATCAGGGGTTTCTTTGTCTGTTGTGGGCTCTTCATATTGCCATTGTTCTCTAAGGATGTGAGGCCTATCTTCCTTATGTTGTCCCTGTAGCTATAGCTACTGTTTAAGCAGCTCGTTTTCTTCCTGTAGCTTGGCCCGCTGGCTGCTTTCCACATGACGTACCATTGCCAATTCCTTTCTCACCTCTTTGAGTTGTTCCTCCAGGGGACCTATATTTGCCACACCCTTGGACTTAGCGATCTTCATCTAAGTGTGGGTCCTCACTCTCTCTTCTTCTAGTGCAAGGAAAAGTGGCACTGCAAATTTTTGGGGAATGATCTTTCTGGCCTCTAACAAGTTATAGTAGGAGCCCAAGCTGGGCTGAGGGCTAGGTTCCACAATTTTCTCCACCTTTTCTTCCTCCTGTGGTGATTTAGCTGCCTCTCCTTCCATTTCTTCAGTCTCCTTTAGCCTAGCCAGTGTTTCCGGTAGAACAGTCTCGGCATCCTGTAGAGAGGTCTTTGTGTCCAACATTTTCATCCTTTCTCTCAAGGTGGATGTTTTCGAGCTTCCCCATTCATAGGTGATGGATGCCTTTGAAGGTGACCTTTCCTTTTGTTTAGCTGGGGTGTCCATAATCGTAATTGCCTCCTTTGACTATGGCTGGGGTCTGCCAGTTTTTATCTGCATGCTCCTTCTTGCCTTAAAATACATGGAAGGCTCCCTTTTTCGCTTCCCTTTTTGCTTTGGAGATGTTCTTAGGGCAGCCAACACTACTGCTGCCTTCCTGGCCAAAATCTCAGGTGATTTCTCTTTTTGTTGCTCTGTTTCCATGCTTCATGTAGAAAGTCCTGTGTGGACTATTTTCATGCTTCCTGTAGAAACAGTTTTCATGCCTCCTATAGAAACTATTTCAATTGTTTCAGTCTGCTTGGTTGGATGTGTATTTCCTTTTAATTTCTATGTGGTTGCCTTGGTTGTGCCCTCCTTTGTTTGGACTTTTTCAGTCCTCTCTGCTCTACTCTGCAATCGTTTCTCCCTTGGTGTTTGTGCCTTTGGTCCTCCCACAGTTTTGGGCTCACCAATTTGGCCTTTCCCTCATTTCTCTTCTTGTTCTTTCTGTGGTGGTCTATCCTATGTTTCTTTACCACTGGCTTTCTCTTTTGCCTCAGTGTGTTCCCTTTCTTCACTACTGGATGAAGTGAGTTCCTAGGCCAGAATTCGAATATCATCATCTCTGGACATGTTGCGAAAAATCTCCCAGGAGAGAGGGACAGTGTAGGTATGGAGGGCATCTTCCACTAGAAGCTTGATGACCCCATGATGGGCTAGCTGATCCGGTGTCCCTTCCCTCAATTTTGTGCCACACTCAATTAATGATTGCAGGAGAAAATAGGGGATGCTTAACTTCTGTTCTGGAGGTAAATCCATCTCATGTCTAAGTTCACTCAGCAACTGGAAGTGATAGCCGTAGACAATACTGAACCGCCCCTCATAGGTAATGTATTTCATGATCTGGAAGCTAACTTCGCTCCAAAAATGATGTAGGCTATCTCTCAGGACCCTGTTCTTGTCTTCTGCAAACTGTTCCTCTGGTAGGAAGAATTCTTTCTTGGCTTTTTGGCCCAATGCCCTCTCCTCTTTGCTCCAGGGTATCCCCAATGGCAGATTAGTAACTCGACTAATGAGTTGTGGGGTAAGCTTTAGGGTCAACCCTCTGAAATTCATAGTGGCCAGTGTCTTTGATTTAGGCTGTAGGGACATTAAGAACTCCTCCGTTATCTCATCGTCACGACCCTGAATTCTGTCACAAAAGGTCATCCAATTGGCACGGGTGAAAAGGTTCACCACCTCGGGATGTTCACGCAATTTTCTGGAATCTGAGGGTTCCTTCCTGATAAACCCCCCTGGCATGGTGAGAGTGCTCTATTTTGTGCTCTGAGCAGAGAGGACTTGCTGTTTTATTGTTTTCTCCTTTGAACTTGAAGACAGTATCTCTCAGGTGTTTATATTTTAACCTTGCACCAATTCCCTGGTTTTAAAAACTCGACTGTCCATGTATAAAAGGAAGACTTGGGTTTCCCCAGACAGAATGTAGAGCTCAATTTTCATCCCCAACATACATATAAAAATGTAAAATTCACATTTTTCCCACACAGGTTAGCCCTAACAGTGCTTCATCTTTTCTATAGGAGGAATTTTCTTAACAGGAACTGTGGAGGAGAATTTGGACGCAAAACCAACGAAGAAATTCCATGCAATCAACAGTAAACTGCTATTTTTGACTCACAGGCAGACTTGCCTCTAACCCTCCAATTCAAGACAGCTCAATTCACCATGTTGTCGAAATATACCATGCATGGAACAGTGTTTTCGAGCCTACCTCTCTCAGAACTCCAAATTTGACGAAGAAAAGTCCAAACTTCTCTGCTCCGGAAGGCTATGCTGTATTTCATGTAGAGTTTCTTCCTGTAGAATGCTTTGCCAGCTTCTGTAGGATGTCACGGCGCTTCTAAACGAGCCTGAGACGTGGGAGAATTTTGAAACAAGCCGAAAAGCTCGGGTTAACAGACTGTGGAGGCAGAGGATGCTTACTTCGCTAAGAAAAGTTGCAAGTGCAAATGAACAGCGGTTAACGTGAGTCTTCAGTCGAGCATTTTTGAATTACGGCGTGATTCGTGGTGAGGGGGTGAGGTGGCCAAGCTGATCCATTAGCCAACGTCATGTCCATCATTCCTCTGCGTGTCCCTGACTGCCATTACCTCTCCTCTGCCATTAACCGCCGCCACCACTGCCAGTCCCACCGATTTTCCCTGACTAGACACTCCACACGTGTCAGCTGCATGTCTCGTTGGAGAATTCAAATGTAACTGAGCTTGGTCAGATCCCACGAAGCTATGCGACTGACTGTGGGTGGCCAGTTGACTGGCCACCGAATTCGTTCAATCCGAACCATTTTCACAGACATGCAGTTTTCAAAATATAGTCTATGAAATTTGACGAATAAGGTTAGACACTTACCTGCGTGGCCGTGGACATGTTCTATAGGCTTCGGGACTTGGAACGACTGCTTCGCTCGCTGCTGCCTCGTGCACAAGTGCTAGAACCCATTCTTTCATTGGTTGATATTGTATGCACGACTTTGGAACCTGATCCTCGGTTGGCAACGCTGCATGGACAGGTGGTGTTTGGTTTCAGCCGTCGAGGATGTTTTCACGTCCAGGAGGAGCCTTTTTATATGTTTCCTTTTGCTGGTTTCGGCTGCCCCTACCTCTAGAGTATGTCTTCCAGAGGGATCAGCTGCTATAGGACTCCTGTAGGATGTCCTGTAGCTACTTCTCCTCCTGGGATGCAGGCTAAACGAGCAGGGCTAAATTCGCTGATGAAGAGTCTAGATGGAGCTTGAACAGGTAGAGTGTGCGGGCCTTTGCTGCTTGATTTGTCACTTGAAAATTTTCTGTCCATCTGAAGAAAACATGATTTCTTGTATGCCTGTGCAGGAACACATAACCAGGTGGTTGCAATGGAGGTGGAAAGAGATGAAACAGGTGATGGATTGAATAGAGGGGTGGCTGCAGGCCTAACCAACAGACTCCAAGCTTCAAATCCCCTTCCAAAATTGAATTTGGCCCGCCCAAAGGCTCTACAGGATGTTTCCTGTAGAAATACAGAACTTTCTGTAGAAAGCCCAAAACTTCTTGTAGAAAGCCCAGAATTTCCTATAGAAAGCCCAAAACTTCCTATAGAAAGCCCAGAACTTCCTGTAGGAGGTGGAATCTTGACCCAAATGTGATCAAATCCTGGGAAAAGCGAGTGGCCATGGAGGGAGTGTCTGTAAGGATGTCCTGTAGCTTGGTACAGACCCCTGTCCTCGTTTTACATGACCTTATTTATCTGCAATGTATTCCCTGCAACCTGCAATAATTTTACAGAGATTAGACCTATTTTACAGAGATTAGACAGCTGGGGTGCCTCCATGAGGTTTTCAACCCCACTATCTGCCCTGGGTGCCTCAGAGAGGTTTTCACCCAAGGATCTTTTTTTTTAATTCCATTTCTTTATTTTTAAGAGACAGTTGGGGCGCCTCCATGAGGCTTTCACCCTCACTGTCTGCCCTGGATGCCTCAGAGAGGTTTTCACCCAAGGATCTTTTTATTCCTTTTTTTTTAATGATCAATGTGTGGTTGGAATAGAGGCAGAGCCTTGCTCTACTACCAACACTGATTTTTCCAAAGTTTCAATGAAATCCTGCCTCGAAAGGGGTTTCTTGTAGATTTTCAATCGATGCCCATTGACAAGCATGGGGATGGCTTCTTCATCAATGGTCTTGATAAGGACTGAACCATTGTCATTGCATTTTTCCACTGTATATGGTCCTAACCATCTTGTCCTCAGCTTCCCTTTGAAATCCTTATATCTTGAGTCATACAATAGCGCCCAATCTCCCGGCTGGAATTGCTTTTCACTAAGGTGCCGGTCATGCCATATCTTCCTCTACAGTTGAACTACTTCTGAGTGGAGGAGGGCCTGCATTCTGTGTTCATCTAATCCATTCAGTTGCAGTAATCTTTCACGTTGAGCATGCCTAATATCTAAGTCCAGCTGAGTTTCCACCCTCAATGTGTTGTACTCGAACTCTATGGAAAACAAAGCTTTCTTTCCGTAGACCAGCTAATAAGGTGTGAAACCTATTGTAGTCTTCCAAGTGGTGTTGTAGGCCCAGCTGGCCTCAACCAGGGGATCTGCCTAATCCTTTCTGCTGCTGCTCACCACCTTAGTCAAAATCCCTTCCAATGCTCTATTAGTGACTTCCACCTGCCCATTTGCTTGTGGATGATATGGGGTGGAAGTCCTGTGCTTGATCTTGTGATGAGCGAGAAAGTTTTCAATCAGGTTAGAGGTGAATTGGCTGCCTTGATCGGTGACTAACTCTCTTGGGTAGCCAAACTTGTAGAATATATTTTCCCTTAAAAACTTAGCCACCTTTTCTTCTGTCGTTGCTTTGATTGCCTTTTTTCTTGCCCACATTGTCAGGTATTCGGTGGACACAATGATGTAAGACCTTTGCTTTGAAGGAGGGTTGATAGGACCCACAAAATCCATGCCCCACTTCTCAAATGGCTCAAAGGTCACTTGAGGTTGGAGAGGAATTTCATCCCTTGGAGTCGGTTTCCCCATCCTCTGACATCGGTCACACTGGCTGATGTATCTTCTGACATCTTGGTGAAGAGTAGGCCAATAGTAGCTTGCCTATAGAATTTTGAAGGCAGTCCTTTTCACTGCAAAGTGGCCTCCACAGGGCCCATCGTGACAGGTTAGGAGGATGTCAAAGACTTCCTCCTCCCTAACACAACATCTCAAGATTTGATCTGGGCCAAGTTTGAACAAGTTGCCCCCAATCCAAGTGAATGGGGCGCTCTTCCTCACAATTCTTCTCTTCTCCTTTGAGGATAGATGCGGAGGGAACTGTGCTGAGACCAAGTAATTTGCTATATCAGCAAACCATGGAGAGAGTACTGAGATGGCAAACAGGTGTTCATCTGGCATCTGTTCATCCACTGTCCCTTCTTCACCTGCAGGTAAATCCAATCTAGATAAGAAGTCAGCAACAACATTTTCCTTACCAGGCTTGTTGACAATAGTCAAATCAAACTGCTGCAACAAAAGTAACCATCTAATGATACGAGCATTTACATCAGGCTTAATCATTAAATATCTAATCACAGCATGATCAGTGTGTACAAATGTTTGATAACTAGTGATGTAGTGTCTGAACTTGTTTAGGGAATGGACTACAACCATGAACTCTTTCTTAGTTACAGTATAGTTCATCTCTGCCTTGGACAGGTTTTTGTTAACGAAGTATATGGCATATGGTAGTTTCTCCTCAACTTGTCCTAAGGTTGCCCCTATGGCTTTGTTTGAGGCATCAGTGTGGATGTGGAAAGGTAGGGCCCGGTTTGGACCTCTTAAGATCGGGGCAGACACCAGCTTATCTTTCAACTCATCCAGAGTTCCTTGACAGTCGTCAGTCCATTTGAACTCAACATCTTTCCCTAAGAGGCCAAACAATGGCAAGGCTAGCTTACTGAAATCTTTAATGAATCTTTTATAATATCCTGCTAAGCTTAGTAAACTTCGAACATCTCTCACCTTTTGAGGAGGTGGGACCTTCTGGATGATAGCAATCTTGTTAGGATCCACCTGTAATCCTTGCTGAGAAATTGTATGACCTAGCACAGTCCCTTCCGTCATAAGAAATTCGCATTTTTCGGGATTGAGGGACAGGTTCATCTCAATACACTTGGTTAAGACTTTTCCCAGGTTAGTCAATGCTTCTTGGAAGTTGGACCCATAAGGAGTAAAGTCATCCATATAGATTTCTACCGAATTGTGGACCAACTGAGAAAATATGCTCAATACTGCTTTCTGGAAAGTAGCAGGAACATTGCATAGCCCAAAGGGAAGGACTCGGTAGGCAAAGGTACCCCATGGACAAGTGAAGGTGGTTTTATCTTGGTCCTTCGGGCTGATTTGGATCTGATTATACCCACTGAACCCATCTAGGAAAGAGAAGAACTTCTTCCCTGCTAGTCCATCCAACACTTGGTCTATGAAAGGAAAAGGGGAATGGTCTCTCTTGGTGGCTTTGTTAAGTTCTCGGTAATCTACACAGATTCTCCACTTCCCTTTCTTCTTGGGCACAAACACTAGAGGTGAGACCCACTCACTGTCGGAGATGGGGGTAGATGAATCCTGCATCCAACAATTTTTGCAATTCTTCTTTGACAATGTCTTTAAGGGCTGGATTTATTCTCCTCTGAGGCTGCTTAACTGGTTTACAATCTTCTTTAATGTAAATGTGATGGGTACAGAACGAAGGGTGGACTCCTTTCATCTCCTTATAGCTCCAAGCGAAAGCATCCAGATGATTGCTCAGTAAGCTACACAGCTCCTTCTCCTGGGAGGGAGATAGGGAGGAGCTGATCTTTAAGGTTCTTTTGGGGAAAAATTCCACATTCTTAACTCTGAGAGAGGTCGGATCAGTCACACAAAGGTCCACTAAAGTGCTGGCTTGGGTATCTTCCACCAACTCCTCTAAGGACAGTGCACTGGGAGGTGGATTTTGAATCAAATTCTCAATAAAGTCATCCTCGGTTTGAGGGCCTCCCTTGGTGGTTTCTACTGTGCACAATGGTGAAGAGTAGACCTCATCCTCATCTCCCTCTTCCAACCAGATTGGTAAGTCATGTTCTAGCAAAAGTTGGGCAGGAGGGTATAGGACTAGCTGTTTGGACATAGACCCATTCTTGATGGTCATGCTTCCAGCTCGACAACTGATGTAAGCATCTGCAGTGGCTAACCAAGGCCTTCCCAAAATGAGGGGGTATCCAGTGAGCTTTTCCTTTGGCTGAAGGACCAAGAAGTCCGCAGGGTACTCCCAAGAGTCAACAGAGACCAAGACATCTTCCACAATCCCTTAGGGAGTCACGGTGGAGCGATCTGCTAGCTGCAGGACTGTCGAGGTCTTCCTTAAGGAACTCTAAAGGTTGAGTTTAAGCATGGTGTCCCTGGTCATCACATTAATGGCAGCCCCTAGATCAATCAAGGTATGGGGAATTATGGTTCCATTGATGTGGACATCAACTACAGGACTCCCACGGTCCAAATACTTTGGACAAATTACTTGCCCCAACATTAGAACGGACAGTTGTCCTATGACATTGATAGTCGAGGCATCTCTCTTTCGCCTGCTTGGGTGCCTGAAACACTTCTCCTTAATCAATTTGTTGTATATTGGTACATCTTTTATAACCTGGAGAAGTGGTATTTTCACACACAACTGTTTAAGTTCTCCCAGAAGTTCAGTCTCCTCTGGGTTTGGTTGCGTGGTTACTGTTAGTCGCTTAGGAAAGGGTGGAATGGCTTTGGGTTCACTTTCCTGTTTCTCTTCCTCGTCCTCTGGGGGATGAGCTTGGCGATCTGGAAGGACCTTCCCAGATCGTAGGTTGATCTCCTGGATCTCCACAGCATAGTTAGGGCATGTTGTCTCCCCAGTGTATACCTGCTGGGCCTATCTGTTGTTGGGGTTCGGGTTCGGTTGAGCAGGCATCTGGGGTTGTCTTGGAGGAGCAAGAGGTAATGGTTGTGGCTGAGCTGGTGGTGGAGGAAAAATGGTGAGAGGAGAGTTGTATTGGGGCTTCCACCCCAGTTGAGGTGCATTCCACTGAGGTTGTGGTTGGACACGTGAGTGAAACGAATGAGCAGTGCGTTGAGTATGGTATTGAGATGGATAAGACCACGGAGGAGGTGCAGACCAGGAAGGATGAGTAGGGGGGGCCCAATAAGGTATGTGAGTAGATTGGTTGGGGCTATAATAAGCTTGGGATGTCCCTTGCATCCCCTGCTGGTAAGGTCTGGGCCCATGCGGCCTCCTTTGGTTGAGGAAGTAGAGAGGTTCAGTGGTTGCCTCAGTCCCTTGGTACGTGGCTTTAAATCCGGGTAAGGTTGGGCATTGATTTGTGGGGTGGTCTTCCTCACAAATGAAACATACCTCTACTGAGTGCAATGGACACTCGTTATTAGAGTGCTTCCTTGTACATCTGGGAGAGAAAATGGCCAAAGCCCTCTCAGCTTCCTCTTTATTTTGTTGGATTCAGAAAGTATCATGTTGCATGGCAATGGTTTGTCTCACCTCACTTTTGAGGTCTTCCATCTAATTAGCAAACTCATGCTTGGAGAAGGCGGTACTAGCTGAAAGTAGATTCCCCCTACCTCTTTTCCGGGCTGCCCTAGAATGGTTTCTAAACATAGTCTTTATGTCTTCATAAGGTAGTTGGTAGATGTCCCCTCCAGCTAGCAAATGGAGGGTATCTAGAAGGTCTTCAGGGACTCCTCGGAGCAGAACCAGCTTTAGAGATTCAGGGTCAAGTGTGCACCTGGCCTGTTTATAGCTAAGTTGGAACCTTTCCTCGTAGTCTTCTAAGGACTCATCATTTCCCATGGTCATCTGGAAGATTTCTCCCTTTGTTTCCTTGGACCTACAGTAGTCCCGGTATTTGTTGTTAAAGGCTTGCTACATCTGAGCCCAAGTGGTGATACTGTTTCCAGGTAACCCCATGAACCAGCGGAGTGCTGCATCCTTGAGGGTAGAAGGAAAGAGTTTCAACTTTTGCTCGTCCTTAGCATAGTCATAAGTTCGACAAAGGACAACAAACTCAAATAGGAAGGTATCAAGGTCTTTAGTAGTCAATCCATGGAAGTGAGGTAAGGCTGAGGGACTTATGTTTTTCATTTTCATGTCCCAGTTGGTCTCTCGGATGGGGAAGGTACCTTCTATTCTCTCATCATCTTCTCTACCATTTCTGTTTTCAACCATGGTCTCAAAAGGAATGTTTTCTTGCTCTTCTTCTGTGATAGGTTCTTCGTATATCTCAGGAGGTTCACCTATAGGTTCTTCTGGGTCACTGCCACCAAAGAAGAGAGAAGGGTGACTCAATGATGTGGTGGGGGTGTTGAGTAGGAATTTTCCGGTATTATCTCCGTTCCTACGAGGCATGAAAAGATTTTTGGTTCATTTTTCTTTTTTTTGCTTGTACCTGCAAAACTGAAACAGATGGAATTGCAACTAACTAAAATATATCTTGCGGAAATGAAAGCAGGAAAGAACTAATCTATTTTGCTGAAATAAAATTGCAGGAATGAAATGCTAGGCTACATTTGCAGAATTGAAATGCTATTCTACACTTGCACAATTGAAATTGCGAAATTGAAAGGCTAATCTATGAAAGCAGGAAATGTCTAATATACTTTTGCAGAAATGAAATTGCATAATGGAACTAAAATAAAATACTTAGCAGAAGGTTGGAGTATAAAAGTAGAATAAAAGCAGCAATCAGAAAGACTCTGATGCTTCCCTGGCAACGGCGCCAAAAATATGGTGGGCTCCAGTATTGCAGCAATACTGCTGCAACTCCTGGGACTCCCTTCTTTACTCTTATCAACTCGGTAGTTCGTAACAAACTTGGAAGCGACAGTGTTGTATGCACAAGTACTAGCTCTTGCCATAGCTGTCACTTGGTCAGCTGGCACAAATCTGCTAGGAGCTTAAGCCAACTTCTATGAGCTCTAAGAAGAAGCTTTCTAACTGATGGATGGAAGCTAACTCAAAGGAGGCTAATCTATTTGCAGAAAGAGACTGAAAAGCTAAAAGGAAACACAAACCCTAGCAAACCCTAGCTTTACTAGCTAATCCTATTGATGCGGGAAAGAGGATGAAAGCTACTGAAGGAGATGCCATTGACTTCTGAGAAGGTGAAATGCATGTATCTAAGCTACTTCTACAGTAAAATCTGGAAAAAAAAACTTCTTTTTGTATTTTTGAGTAAAGTGTCAGAATTTTCATGCATGTGCTTTAACTGGTTTTTGACTGTGCAGAGGTGGACTGTGCTTTATGGGGTCCCTAGCACCCTTCCAGAGAGTTTCACCGACTGTGGTTATCAAGAAACCACTTCCGTGAGCTTCTACAGGAAGTCTGTAGGGGTTCTACAAGATGTTCTGTATTTTCTATAGGATGTTCAGAAATGGGTTTTTGGAGGGTGGATGGAGAGAGAAAGGTGGAGAAGTGAGTATGGAGGTAGGATAAGGGTGTGAGGAGGTACAAGACTTGGTGGATGGAGCTGAGGAGAGATGAGGATGATTGGATTTGTTCAAGGAGGAGTGAAGCAATGTTGCACAAAAATATGGAAACTAGGTCAAAGTGAGGGAACGTAGAAAATGTGAGGCAAGAATCAGAGTTAGGGGATGGAGCAGATGGGATTGATGGAGTACGGGTAGATGGAGAGGTGTTACAGGTGCTCTGCAAGTTACTTCTCAAACTGAACAAACAATGACTTAGAAAACCAATGACCTAGCTACTTTATTCTAATCTGGCCTAAGTAACAGCAAAGGAAACGAACAGAAGTTTATTTGCAATGAATCACTTGAAATAGTTATGAAAACTGAGCAATCATGAATCTAAATGCTTAACCACAACTGGTATCAACTTCTGAAAATGAGAATCTAACACTAATGATTGCATGGTGAGGCAAAGACAGTGTTTTTGTTGGAAACAAGGTCACCTTTGTCCCAGCTCGTGATCCCACTGAGGGAGAGGTGAGATCAGAGGTGCTTCATGGCCTTTTTCTGAAGATCTTCCCTGTTATTAACCTATCAACTCAATCTGAACATAAAAAGCCTTTCTAATCATCAACAATGACCTAGGTAACCAGCAAGATTTTAATCTACTTAACAGAAATTATTTTGCAAAGACATAAAAAGCAAATAACAGTACATAAAGGAAGCCTTGGCACTTGGGTAGGGCCCAACCCCAAGAGCTATAGGCTCCTAAGAAAAATTCAGAACTGATGCCAAGTAAAGCTGCTCTTCATTACTCAAAAATAATCATGTCACAAGAAAGTTATACAGCAGTAGCTACAAAAATGAGTTGAGACAATGATAGCACTATAGTGCAAAACCCAACAGTTCCAAAAGTAAACTACGAAGGCTGAAGCCTTCCTATTTATGCACTATGAGGGTCCTAGTATCCCTCCTTAACTCAAGGGGCTTGGCTGTTCAAACTGCCAGTAAACAGTTACTCTTCACAAAGCTGCTCGGTTGCCTTTAGGATTCGTTTTGGTGGCCTACTGAGCTCCGAGTTGAGGGTGGAGATTTCGAGGAAGGGCCATTTAATGCAAGAGACACCCTTCCTATGAATCCTCACCCTTGTTCCTTCATGCTTGGTTGTCACCTGGCTCATAATTTCTTGGCCTTGTTCCAAAATTTGTCCAAAAAACCTGAAATAACCACGTATTAGCCACCTTGGTAAAGTGACCACCCTCATTCGTTCAAATAACATAAACATACTCAAAAAACATGCATAATCTATGAAAAATGGTGGATTGATGAAGAACAGTAGGAAAAATGAGCCCAATAAGTTACCCATTTTTGGGGCTCATCAATAAACACCTTAATAATAAGAATCTGAGAAGTGCCTCATCTCTGAGCTACGCGAAGGCCAGACAGCTATGCAGAGTAGTGTGAGTGCACAGATTAGTTTGCGACCCTTCTAGTCCTCATAAAGACATCCCTAGGGTGCAGAAACTTAGTTCTAGCACCCTCCCATACTACCTCAGTTGAGACTTCAGTCCGCACTCCGTGGATTGTTGATGAAAGGGTCGGTAGTGTGGGATTTGTTTGGCTAAAACACTTCCGAACCTGGGTTAGGCCCCAATAAGCCAACAAATGGTTCCGTTGTCGGGACCAGGATCTGCCTAAGGGATGTCCGATGTCGGAACATTGGAACCCTATGAAGAAAGAGATTGAAGATTGGTTGGTTCAGAAGCTGCACGAGTTCGTGGTACAGGAAAACAAAACCTCACAGATATCTGAGAAGAGGTGGCTAGATCGCTACATATATACGGAGATCCATGAGATCTTCTTCGTGAACTTCTCGTTAGAACTGTATGGTTGGATCACGAGGCTAGCTGACAGTCAGGGACGGTGTAGACTTGATCAATCAATAGTGTGGACCCCAGAGTTGATGTGCAGGCTAGAGGCATCTGAAGATAAAATCACACAGACAGTAGATCATTGGCTGGATCAGATAATAGGAGGGTTTATCATTGAGTTCGCGATAGATACAACCATGAGCTACATCGAAGTGGAAAGACATTTTCTCAAGGTACCACGGGGTAAGTAGATCAAATTGTTGAATACTTGGATCAAAATGTTGTTATGTGAAAAACAGGTTATGCGAATCCATTGATGTCTGGGGTAACGCGGAGCGGAAGACACTACCAAGGGATCAAAGGATTAGAGAACATTCCCCTGATTTCACTTTCGTGAGAAAGCGAGGAGGAGCTCACTGGTTCTCTCCCCGAAGTGTGGTATGGTTGATAAAGCAACGCATTCCACAGTTACCACCTCCATCCACACCATCACCCTCTTCACCTACATCCACCCCATATTCACCTACCCCACCTCCACCACCTCCAAGGGTTGGAATGGCAAGTGCGATCAAGTTGCCCATATTTAGAGGCGTAGGAAATGAGGAACCAGATCAGTTCTGGTTTGTGGTCAAGGCAATATGGGAAGCCCAAGGCATTACAGATGATAACATTAAAAAGGCTCCTTTGGTGAGTGTGCTACAGGATCGCGCGTTGACGTGGTATATTAAGCACTCTAACGATCATCCAAATGCTGGAATAGAAAAGATCCAAGATGCATTGAAAAAAGAGTTTAGCGGACCGAAATCAGAAACTCAGTCAATCATCGGATTTAAGGAAATTGTGATGCTTCTAGGTGAGGCTCCATGGCATTTGGATCAGCACTTGAAGAGCACGATCTGTGAAGCTAACATGACGCTGACGGATGTGCAGCACCACGTGTGGTTTGTGGCGTCTTTGACACCACATCTGAGGATGGCACTGTCACAGCAGAAGATCTCAACCCAGGTTGAAGCATTAGAGATAGCGATGAGGTTGCATGAAACTCCAATAAAAGACCCTGGGTTGGGAGTTCAGCAAATCCACGCGCAACTATGAAACCTATGCTTGGAGATGCAAAGTTTGAAACAGGATAAGGTGCCCAGGCCAAAAACGTGCGAAGAGATGTAGTGCATAAAATAAAAAGGCCAGGGCCACAATAAGTATCATTGTCTGGTATTCGCGAACTATTTGGGAGGGGGGACCAGTGCTGTTGAGACCAGAGGCACAGGTGGGGCCAAGCACGGCACCGACACTATGGTGCGCAATCTATTAGGTGGGAGGAAAGCACACAATAGACAACTATCATCTATTGCATAAGTTTACACAACCCCCCCAGCGGCTATTTTGCAATTTTTGTAGATCGGCGGGCCTCGATGAACGAAACTGCCAAAGTTATGAGTTGTTGATGGATCAGACACCTACTTATAGGATGTAGACTGAGGCACGAGGTCAGGATCCAGCCACAACAATAGTGCGCGGTGGATTCTAGGGACATGGACAAGGGCGTGGACAGTTAATTTGCTACAATTGTGGAGGACCCAGGCACTACGCGCGTGGTTGTATGAACCCGACTAGAACATGTTGCCCATACTGTTACTAGTTTGATCATGAAGCGATAGATTGCCCCACACTAATCTCACAGATGCATGAAAAGAGGGTGCTTTAGTCTACTCCAACTCAAAACATCCAAATGATGAAGGCTGAACCGCGCAAAGAGGACCCCAATGTGAATATGGTGCTCAGAAGTGGTGCAACCATAGGGGAGGATAAGGGGAAACAACCTGAGGAGAATACATGAGTTCATAAGGCCCCTACAAATAAACCTGAGTTTGATTTGGAATGCGCAAAGTAGACATTTATGGAAGCTAAGAAGAGCTTCGTGGAGGCCTTTACTTCAGGTAGTAAGGATCAAATTAAGCTAGAAATGGATCCTTCTATGCTAACTACCTTTTTAGAGACATGCATGAAGCTACTATGGGACAATAAAGCAGTTAAGGGATTGCAAGATCTGATAACTAGGTGCGTAGGGTTGGTGGATCCACACATGGTTCGGAAACTAGGCAAGCATGATTTGCGCACCAGGCAGGAAATGTGATTGACGACCCAGATTGGTGACTATGAGATGGATCAGATCATTCTGGACTTGGGGTCGGATGCGAATGTGCTACCTAAATAGACCTGGGAACACATGGGTAGGCCCACACTACAATGGTCTCCTATTCAATTACAGATGGCAAACCAACAAAATATCTTACCCATGGGGAGATTGCAGGGAGTAACAGTGGATATCAAAGGCGCGAGCAAACAAACCAATTTTGAGGTAATAGAAATTGTGGATGACAGTAGCCTATACCCCGCATTGTTAGGAATAGACTGGGCCATGGACATGAATGGGGTCATCAACCTAAAGAGACGAAAAATGGTATTCGAGAAAAATTCTCTCCACGTAATAGTTCCACTGGATCTAGCCGAAGGAGCGCACTACACTGAACCTGTGCGCGATGAGGACAGTGACGATGAACTAGACTGCATCTACTAGATAACGGTGCAAGACCAGGATCAAGTGAATCCAAAAGTGGACGGGAGATTCTCATGGGAACGTGATAGTTCCTACACATTGGATTCAAATTAAGAGATAGAGTGATGGCAGAACCGATTACATGAAGTTACAACGCTGAATTGTAATATGATGGTTAGATCACTACGGTGCGTGATGACCGAAGCACAGGAATTGCCAGCAGATGAGGGTGCCACAAATGGGGAGGAATCTGTAGACCACTGTGAAAAGGCAATATGGGATAGAAGTGGCTTGATGCGAAAAAGGGGGCGCTGCATGCGCCAACTGTACAAGGGTGGAGGACACACCAAAAGACTAGGAGCAACTGGCACGAATGTAGAAGGAGGGCATGTGTATGGGTTGGAGGACAAAGCGGTTTGAGCATCCACCAGCGGTTAGGGATACAGATGTATGTTATGCAACCGCCCCCCCAACTAAGAATCAAAAATCAGAATCCGCCACGACAGCAGGGAAAGTGATGAATTTCACCAACCATTCACGAAAAAGTAATCGGGAAAACAGGCAGAATCATGAATAGAGTTCGCTCGGTAAGACAAACCAATGGGAATCTGTGTGTATCAAGGGTTTGATGGGACTATAGGACCATAAGAAAGAAGAGGAGTGCGAAGGTGACCCTCTCACTGATGAGAGAAGATGAAACTAGGAGGACAAAGGAAAATCCCCAGACTGCAACCCTCCCACTTTGGACAGGATGCGAGGACTGTGGTAAAGAAATTCAGCGGTTACAAGAAGCTATTCAGAGTGAGAGCTTGAAACTTCGCGAAATCAATGGAGAATGGGAGATGAAGAAATCAGCAAATTGAACACCAGAGTCATACAAGTGAGCCGCGTGGAACTAAGCATAAGGGGACCAGGCCTGGCTGACCCTACTACTGCATTAGAACAAGCTGTGACCCTGCTATCATGGCTGCAACCGCACCTTACTAAATAAGGGAGCATAGAACGTGATGCGTTGTTGGATACAAAGGTACTCGACGGGTGCTTTTGGCCCAGGCTAGCAGGGAAGCAGAAGTCTCGCACTTGGGGTGCAACCACCTGACTATCTATGGAAAGCACAGTCTTAGCATTCCAAGCAGTTGAAAGAAGGTGCGGGACTATAAACAAGTCTGCAGGAGAGTTGTGCGGAAAGGAGGTTCCGCGCAGGGCCAGTCGGTCATTAGGATTGCAGTCGCGCATAAGGGGCTGTGCTGCCGCGTGGGAAGGCTGGGAGGTGACCGTTAACGTCACTATTCATGATAAGCAGTCTGACTTACGACAGAAAGGAGTGGGCGGTGGGCCATTAAGACAGGAATTGCGAGTTAGATACGAAAAGATCTACCGCAAAGAAGATATTAATGACTCAGAAGTGGAGAGAAGGGTCAAATTCAAATTCACACGTTCCTATAAAAACCATTGGGGTAGCCCCAAAACAACACTTGGATATTTGTGATTTGAACCAGTATAGAACAGCAAGCACCCCGCTACCTGGCCACCCATGAGTAAGTACCTGAGCGAATCCAGGATAGAAACCATGTCTAGAACTAGAGTAAGGTTCGCAGAAAAACCCTATCTAACCCAGGAGGAGCTGGGAGAGGCGGTCGTTGCCCTAGAGGTTCCAAAGTCCCCACACATGCTGCAACCCTGGAAAGATAAACAGACTATGGGGCCAGTCCAGGAATCACCACGATTCAGTAAATTTTCAATGGCAGAAAAGGGCAAGGTAATCACCACTAAACTTGAGGAGGAAGAGGAAGATTACAAGCCATGATCGCCCAGATTGAAGCACAGGATGAGGAAGAGGAAAATGTTTCCCAAGTACCTTCGACGATAACGCTACCACCATATATCTCTCCATGGAAAGGGACGGACAAGATACTAAAGGATCTAGAGGCCACGAAGAGTACGCTCCAGACCCCACTTCTTCCAAATGAAATAAGGTTTGACAGCCTGCCGCTGGGTCGGGTACCGAATATCAAGTTTGAAGATTGGGATCTTGCGAATCGTGAGAAGTTTCCCCAGTTGGCCGTGGAGAAATTACTGCAGCAGAAGTGGTTACAGGGTGTGCAGAAGGCGGGGTTACTCAATCTAAGATGGATACCCCACTATCACCACGCGCCATCACAATTTTTGTTATCAGACAGTTACTATGCCTAGTACATGATGGGTATCTTTGGATGGAGGAACCGATTCCCATCACAACTGATTTAATACACTGAATTTCCTAGCTGCCTACTAAAGGAAACGATCCTATAAATATAGCCGGAATGAGTAGTGACGTGGGCCTCGCCAAAGCCATGAAGGTTAAATATAAGCTGGAAAAGTGGAAGCAAGGGTATGTAATAGCAAGCATCAAAGACCGAGGGGTGTGTGTCACCACCCAGTTACTGGCCAGTAAGCTCATGAGGAAATTCCACGCAGACGAGGTGCCAACCTCTATCATTGCGCTCGCGGAGCAATGCGCAGAAGGGGTTCAGTTCAACTAGGCGCAGTTTCTCTGTGATGAATTTTTGACAAATTGTCGGGAAGCCCAGCAGCAAGGTAAGACTTTCCATTACGCATGGTTGCTCCTAACAATCCTACTAGTTGGAGGAGAGCTGCTGAAGGGCAGCCAGTTTCCCGACATTGAGAAGAACCTACCTCAAAACCATGCAGTATAACTCGCTCCGGCTACGAAAGATGCCACAAGGATTCGTGAGATCAAGGTGTTTTGGATATTCATGGAGGCGAGTATACGGACACGGATCAACTGCAGACCATGGTTATCCTCGACAGTATACAACTGTTTGCAAAGTGCGGCTAAGTTCAAGGTGGATATACATAATCTGTTTATTCAGGCATGAAAGGATCCCACTCAAACATGGGTAAAGCGTCCATTCATTACAATGGATGATGCAATTTTTGAGGCAATGGTAGCATGGCCTCTAGAGTGATGCGCTCCAGACATGGCTGAATTAGAAAAGGTTGCAACTCAGCAATGAAAGAAGGAAATCAAGTTACGCATCACAAAGTTGGTGGAAAGAATGCGCCAGGAATAGAAAACACCCACGTAGCGGGAGGCGACCGAGGCAACAACAGAGACCATCACTGCGCCCACCGAAGAGATTGTGGAGGACATGTGTTATAGACATTTTTGTGCCTTACAACTCCAAGCATGAAATGTCCATAAACCAAGGGCTCCTAAGTCCCTAAAAGTGTTGTTCTAACCCCTAAAGGAACAAGGTCAAAAAATTATAGCTTCTCCCAAAAGCTCTCCACCAGAAACTGCTCAGAGTAAGTCAAAACAGGATCATTTCAGCTGCTCCACTGGCTAGGTGCGTTGCATTGCACCTAAATACACTGGCTAGGTGCGTTGCAATGCACCTAAATGCACTATGAGGGTGCGTTGGGCGAGAAATGACAAATGGCAGTGTCATTCCGCGAGGTGGAGAGACAATGGAAGCTTCCAGAATCTTCTCCTATGACACTTGCCTCACTGAATTCGACCAAGGATGAGTAAGAGGCCTTCAGTCTCCAAGTGGAAGCAAGAACTGACAGAGAGAAGAAACTAATAAAATCACAAGCTGACTCATCCTCCTTACACACATCTATATATGGATCCCTCATCCCAGAGATCCAGAGGCTGGAATTTTGCACATTGTAAGGAATTGTTGTTGGTTTTGAGACAAACATCAGAGTATTGGGTGATTTATGCTTTGTTGGAGGTGAAGAGGGGCTTCTTTGCTGGGAGGTTGATGCTGGGTCAGGAACCATCGGTTGTAACTCCTCCTGGATCTTCTTGTTTATCAATAAAAAATATTTGAGTTTTTCCTCCATTATTGTGTATCATTGATGCTTGTTACATTTGTATGGTTAACTTAAATCTGATCCTAAGTTGTTTATGAATATAGATCCATGTCTTTGTATAGTGTTCTTCTTCTGTGATCTTACAGGTACTTGGTGAAGCTGGGCAAGTAAGGGAGCAGGTAGCTAGAAGCTGTCAAAGAAGAGAGGGATTGGATCAAAGGATTAGCACAAGACATAGGTTGGTTCTTTCTATTCCTCTCTATCTATAGTTCATAAAGGAAATACAAAAGTAGTTTTTCTTTGTTTGTTTCTAAGGCAGCTGTCACACCTTAGTGGGATAGAGCAGTTCTAAATAGACACTTTTCCCGGTAACAAAATGGCGACTTCGCTGGGGAGGAATGTCTAATTAGTTTGTTTGTGTATCTCTTTGTTGTTTGTTTCATAAACTTATAAGTAGCATTCGAACTGCATTTGCCATAACAGATGCAAAGTAGACATCTGCTGCTTCAATCCATTCACTGGATTTGTTTATGATTTGAACAGCTAATTCACAAACTATTTGATTGCCCTTGTGATAGCTCTTAGACCCTCCTTTGATCTACCCCTGATTGTGCATTACTGATTGCTTTTACTCGGCCAAAAGCCAAAGACTGAACTGCAAACTGTGACCCAGAACCCAGAAAAATTCCCGTTTCTGGCCCAGCGCAGGTATTGTGAAGAGATCCTGCATTTCAACGCACTTCCCGAAAGGGCAACCTGCGCTGCAATGCAGTTTCTTTGTGTTACAGGTGTGCTGATCAGACTAGCCCTGTGCAGCTGAGGTTCTTGTGCTTCATTCTTTCCAGTTCTGTCTCTGAATTTTGCTGCCTGTGATTAGTATATGTCTGTTTAAAACCCCTTTTCCTTACTGTTATTCCACCTCCTTTGTACAAAAGAACTATAGATGTTTTTGTGTGTTTGTTGAGTCGTTTACAGTTTTCCATTGCAAAAGTAGAATAATCGTACTGTCGTCCTTTGATTTAGATCTGTCGCAAGTGTCGATTTCGATCATAGGAGAAAGTTTGATTGTTGTTGATGGTCGATTATACTTTTACTATTGCCTTTGGTCTGAATTTGTGATTTTCTAGTGTCAAAAACGAGTATTCATTTCGAAAAGAAGCTTGTTTGTGTTTTTCGCTTGAAAGCAAATTCAGATTTGTACATCAACTTTCTTTTTAGCATCAATACTAAGAAAGTCGAAAACAAATACATGCATGTGCATTTGCATATAGACAGTCTGTTTGGCTTGATTTAGGAAAGTGCATTTACAGTGTGCTCTTTTCTCTTTGTGAAAAGATTGTGTCTTTCTTTTCCTCTAGTAGCTAGGATTTTCATTGCACAAAAGAGATAAAAGTTTGTTTATCATCTTTTAGATTGCATTTTAGGAATTACATCTACATCTCGTGGTGAACCCAAAAGGGAAACTTCATAAGCAAGATCAACTTAAAATAAATTCAATGAATCTAACAACGCTTTGGAACTTAACGCACAACATTTAGAGGTCTAGGCTAGAGACGTATTCCGGCGTCGTAAAGCCTGGTAACTATTGTCCTCACTGATGGTTGGGTGATTCCTCCACTTTGAGACGATAAGTGCCAGTACGGACTTGTGCTCCCACGTACCGTCGAGTATATTTTGGGAGACCCCTATAGGCTTAAATCCTTTATCCATAGGAAGCCATGTCTGCCGCCCTATCGATCGCAATGCACTGAACACAGCATTCGGGAAGATTGATTGCCGTACCGTAAAAAGTATTCTGCAGTTTTGCGATTGGTTTGGTACTCCCTCTACCTAGACCTCCAGAGCAGTCCCTTTCGTTCCTTTTCAGACTCCTTAACGGAAAAGGTCCATCTGAGCACTTGTCACTTCAGGCTCATTAAAAATCGAAGGAGACTAGAGTCATCTTTTTTTTTTTCTCGACTCTTAAAAACTGAAAAAAACAAGTTTGTCAAAGCGTATAAAAATTTATTTTAAACAGAATATTCATTACCCTTTCCTACGTTGATCTTGGGTTGAGAAAATGGAGTCTACCAACCAAGGAATTCCCCTTGGAGGAAATCCTAGTCCCTTCTCCTCTTGGGGAGATGTTGGTGCGCCCCATATGGCCACATTGTCCCTTCCAGGGCTGACAATTGGTTTGCCTGTATGGCTCTTCTCAACCTCTGTCATTCATAACACCACTATTCCTGAACAATCGAATCAGCAATTAGACAAATCCAGAGTTGCCCACCAGCCTTCTACTTCCTCTAATTCTTCCTTTCCTCCTTCCTCTTCGCTTGATGGGGCTGGTAAAGCCAAAGGTCAAGTTCCTAAGGAGAAGAAGGAAAAGAAGAAGAAAGAGAAGAAGAAGAAGGAGCCAAAGGCGAATGGGGGAAAACGAGTGTCGTCTAACAAAAATCCGCACACTGCACCGACCAGGCCTAAATCGCCATGTGTCATTTGCAAAGGAGACCACTTTCACAGAGATTGTCCTTGCATCCCTCGGATATTAAGGGACTGGTCTCCTCGTTTGCACAACCCGATGTCGTCAACCTATGATGATCATGTTGAAAGCACACCATCAACTAGTGAAAGTGAAGCCCCAGGACAAAAAGGGAAATGTAGATTTCCTTGTAAACTGTGCGAAGGCGATCATGCCATCCACCGTTGTCCCTTCTTAGACGAAGCTAAAAGAGTTTTGGATGATCGTCCGGTTTCACCGTTACGACTTCCTCCTGGATATAAAAAACTCTTGCCGAGTCCGTCACTAGTTGAAAATCCAGCTGGCCCACTCAGGTGGTCGGCTGAAGCACCTATCATTGAAGATAAACCATCTGGATCCATACCAGACGAAAGTCAAAAGGTCGAGGCGGCAGTTGACCCGGTCTTGCCTTCAGAGGTTTCATCTTCAGATGATACAGTCACTGAAGAGAACAAGGATGACACCGTCCAAATTCTCTTCATAAACACAGACTCCGACGAACAAGGGGGCAATTTACCCATTCCTTCACTGCAGGAAGGAAGTTCGTCAGAGCCGTACTCGGCCGTCTATTCGGTCCCACCTCCAAGCAACCTAGTTGTCTCCTTCGACTGGAATCAACTAGGCAGACCCCGTTTACCAGCAAGCGTACCATTCCGAATTATCGTTCAAATATATAGAATGGTTATGGCTGGTACCATCATAGATGAGGGGGCTTCTATGAGTATCCTTTCCTCAACTACTTGGAAAGCGCTTGGTTCACCATCGCTTTTGCCTGAGATGAGAAATCTGACAGGCTTTGATAAAGGAACTAGTCGACCGTTAGGGATCCTTCCCGATGTGCCCATAACATTGAGAAGGAAAACAGTTCACATGAATGTAATGGTAGTTCAAGGACCCCTGGATTACAATCTACTCCTTGGACGAGACTATATTTATTGCATGGGAGCGATTGTCTCCTCACTCTTTAGAGTAATGTGTTTTTCGCACGAAGGAAGAGTGGTCAAGCTCGTGGACCAGCTTTCATTTCCCGGATCATACAGAGCAAATAGTCATATACCATCCTTGAATGGTCTTTTCACGCAAGAAATGTCTCAATCTCCAATCCGTCCTCCCGATGAGCGCGAGTAATTCGGAGGGATATGACTGAAACCCAGGGGGCATGCACCCTGGTCTGCTTCGGCAGGAAAACTTCGGGTATAAGGTAGGTTTCCGCGGGAGAATATGACTAGTCTGTACCCCCGTCCGTGATTGGAAGAGGGGGTTATTCTAGAACAAGATTCTCTTGTCAAAGTTATGTGAGTGGAGTAGCCTCCTTCACTCCCCTTTTTTTATCTCAGTAAACATCGCCGAAGAAGTGTTTTGTTTGCGCTGTGAATAGAACAATCTTTGGGTAACCTGTAAGAGGTATACCCTTCCTGATAAAACAAATGTTTTGTCAGCTCGAATAGAGGGTGACCTTGAAACTCTGTTTTATACCTGGGGGCATGCAAACCTTTTGGAGTGCAAGCAAAGAGCGATCGTTTATCTGTTTTTTGGATTGGTCGTTTCCTAACTTGCATAAAGAAAGGATGTGGGGCAAAGCTCTAAAAGTTGCAGTGTTACCGCAAGGTTCAAGCTCGTTAAAAAATAAACCCGCATCGAGCAAATGTTTCCACCCGCGTTTAAGCTCGTTAAAAAATGAACTATTCCCCGGTAAATAACCACCGTGAATGTAGTACTCCAGCCATTAAAGCCTTGGTCGTGTTTGCACCATCACCTCCACTTTTTCATTGGCCGATCATTCACCTCCATTTGATTTTTTACCCATTTTTAGGAACAGCTGTGAAGAGTGATTTCACTAGCCATCCTTGTGACACTGCCGTGATTGGAAAATTCCAAACCTTACCTGGAATCAGCTGCTACCCTTTTTATCACTCGTTCCTCAAAAGACGAGTCTTCTTTAAGCTCTTTTCAACTGACTCATAAAATATGAAAAGATTGCCGAGTCCTTGGCCTTCCAGCTTGTTAAAGGGATAGGAAGTGCTATCCCTCATCTAGATTTTAATCTTTTTGGACTTGAGGGATTATTGCACAAAAAGATCAAGCGCTTGTTTTGTTTGGCTTGTTAAAACTATCGAAAATTCATCCCTTCTGTATTGTTTTATACTTTTTCGAACTTAAGGGATTAGATGACGAAAAAGGAATTTTGGAGTTACCTTTACGTACCTTTTCAGACTCTCTAAAAATGAAAAGTATCGAGTTATATTTGTCGTTAAACTCGTTAAAAAGATTAATAGCGACAAACTTGTCTTTAGACGAGAACGAGTTTCACTATCGCTAGGCTCGTTAAAACATAGCGATGGGTTTGCCCGAAGGGAAAATTATAGAACAAGCATATGTTATCCTCCTCAATCTTGACAAAAATAAAGAGGTACTGGTCAGCAATGACTGGGGAAAAATTGGGAAGAAAACTCAAAGAATCTTTATTGGTAGCAAGTCGCTCTTGAACATGACACTTCCACTCCGTGTCCGAGTCGGGTTGGGTTGTTTCATTCACCGGTCACATCGCCATGGTCACACCATACCATCCACATTTGGGGTTAATGCTACCAATCCATCACATCAGTGTCGCCGACATGTTCAAGAGAAGTCATCCAGAGAAGCCACCTGTGTCCCACCCACTACCATACATTATACTCCATTTTTTCATGATCGCCACCCTAAACCATATATCATCAGATCGTTTTCACCTCCATCAAAATCATTTGCTCCGTTTTGTGTCATTGATGTGGGATTCATTAAGGCCCTCCTGTGACGGATCACTTCTTGTCGACATCAGCTCATTATCCAAGAAGTTGGTCTAGGAACACCCCATTCAGTACTTTGAAGCTTGCATGCCTCAATGGCAAGTTTCTCACTTCCGACGACAGGTTTACATTAATGACCTTCGACCGAAAGATTTTGCGTGGTGTTCGACGCCAAGTCCTTTATTCACACCACGTGAATTTTACTGCAGTACCTTGAGGATCATTATCATTATCGGTGATTCCTCTCACGCTTGTTAACAGTTTACATCATTGACTGGTAATCAAGCGATGTCTTTCCATGTTCGACTTCAGGACATTTCTCACATGGATCGACTTGTACTTCGAGTGAAGATCGGACGAGATTGAAGACCCCGGATCTAGTTTCATCCATCCGGGCTGCGATATATATTCAGGGAAATAAAGACATTAAATGTACAACATTGCAGCACAGATAATCATCCTACCAAAAGGATGATGGCTCTATCAGAATCATCAGTCTACACTCAGACGATTGTTTGTCCTATGTACATAAAAATGAATTTATAAAGCTGAGCATGGGAATGCCCGCCTCAGCTAGATCATGAAAAACAGTATGAAGATAATGTATTGTATTGTATCTTATTACAGGTCTCCTCCCAGTACTGAAAGAACTTCGGATCCTCATAATAAAGCATTTCACCCGACACCAAAAGGTTAACGGCCTCATACTTTAGGGGGCAACTGTTATAGACATTTTTGTGCCTTACAACTCCAAGCATGAAATGTCCATAAACCAAGGGCTCCTAAGTCCCTAAAAGTGTTGTTCTAACCCCTAAAGGAACAAGGTCAACAAATTACAGCTTCTCCCAGAAGTTCTCCACCAGAAACAGCTCAGAATAAGTCAAAACAGGATCATTTCAGTTGCTCCACTGGCTAGGTGCGTTGCATTACACCTAAATACACTGGCTAGGTGCATTGCAATGCACCTAAATGCACTATGAGGGTGCGTTGGGCGAGAAATGACAAATGGCAGTGTCATTCCGCGAGGTGGAGAGACAATGGAAGCTTCCAAAATCTTCTCCTATGACACTTGCCTCACTGAATTCGACCAAGGATGAGTAAGAGGCCTTCAGTCTCCAAGTGGAAGCAAGAACTAACAGAGAGAAGACACTAATCAAATCACAAGCTGACTCATCCTCCTTACACACATCTATATATGGATCCCTCATCCCAGAGATCCAGAGGCTGGAATTTTGCACATTGTAAGGAATTGCTGTTGGTTTTGAGACAAACATCAGAGTATTGGGTGATTTATGCTTTGTTGGAAGTGAAGAGGGGCTTCTTTGCTGGGAGGTTGATGCTGGGTCAGGAACCATCGGTTGTAACTCCTCCTGGATCTTCTTGTTTATCAATAAAAACTATTTGAGTTTTTCCTCCATGCTTGTGTATCATTGATGCTTGTTACATTTGTATGGTTAACTTAAATCTGATCCTAAGTTGTTTATGAATATAGATCCATGTCTTTGTATAGTGTTCTTCTTCTGTGATCTTACAGGTACTTGGTGAAGCTGGGCAAGTAAGGGAGCAGGTAGTTGGAAGCTGTCAAAGAAGAGAGGGATTGGATCAAAGGATTAGCGCAAGACACAGGTTGGTTCTTTCTATTCCTCTCTATCTATAGTTCATAAAGGAAATACAAAAGTATTTTTTCTCTGTTTGTTTCTAAGGCAGCTGTCACACCTTAGTGGGATAGAGTAGTTCTAAATAGACACTTTTCCCAGTAACAACATGTCCATGGAGCAGGACATACAGGGGGTAGTGGAGACACGGGAACGCATGGACCTGACCACATCATCGACTCAACTTAAGAGACCGTGCGTCTAGGAGCAGCCACCAGCACGCAAAAAGACGAAGACAACAAGGACTTTGGAGGGAGATCTTCTTGCCAGTAGGGAACCACTACATGATATCACTAAGGATGCTCTGGAGGAATTGATGATGGAGCATACAACTGTGTTGGGGGCGCTTAGAGCGCAGCGGCAGGCATTACAGGTGCGACCCCCAAGAGGGATGATACCAAACATAGTGGACGATACATCCATAGCTGAGTAGATGGTGCGCACCCACACAATGAACACTTTAGTGTTACCAGCAGGTGCTGTCATAGCAGAAGTTGACGATCACATGAGGAGTTGGGGGTTGAATTTGGCCTCCCTTCCTAGAGAGACCCTATAACAGCAGCAGGATGGGGTAACCACTGAGCTCTACACTAGGGAAGGCGGCGCCCTCCAAGTCTTGACAGAGCAAAAGGAAAATCTAGAGCAAGTCAGTCTACAACGCGATGACTTGGTGGCACGTAACCAAGAATTGGAATAGGCTGTGGCGAAGGTCTGTAGTAGTGTACCATAGTTGGCTATGCCAACGGAACTCCCAGCAGCCGAAAAGATTCATCACATGGCCGCAAGATTCCGTAAGGCCCAAGAGCAAGCTGCCAAAGCTCAGTGGGAATTGAACTTGTAGGTCGCAGAGCTAAGGCTGAAAGCGCAGCCCCCTACACCCCCAGAAGTCAGAGAGCAGCGCCGCTACGCAATTCAAGCAAGATTGGAAGTGATAGAGCGCGCTGTACAAGATTGCACAGGATTATTGGATCAGTCCCTTCTTATGCTCACATCACTCCAAGAAGACCCAATGCTGCAGTAGGTAGAGACATAAGCGCAGGAGTTACAGCAGGCTTATGACAAATTCTGGGGGATTGCGCAAGCGGTCGCCATCACTCAGCGCTTGGCTAAGATGAGGGAGGCCCAGGCTTTGAAGGAATAGGTGGATGTCGCGTGCCAGAAAGAAGTCGGGCTTAAAGCACGCATCCAGCCTTGGCTAGAGGAAGCCTTCATGATCACCGCTACGATTGAGGGGGATCTGACTCAACTACAGCACACATATACCCCAGGGTAGGAAGGTGACTCCGATAATGCATCAGAAAGTTGTGCACAAGTGATACAGTAGACAGCGGAAGAATGTGTGACAGATATCAGCACAGCGCGGACGTTGTTGGATGGACTCCAAGCCAAGATCGATGCACCAGATGAGTGACTTAGGACAAGTCACAATGATTGTGTTGGGGGCCTGTTGGGCAGTGAGTCCCCCACGTAAGAGCTTTGGGGCTTAAAGCCCACAATTTTGGGTAAAGAGTATGATAAAGGTTTCGTGAAGTGCGCGGAGCACGAATTGTAATGAGTTAAGTCAAAGGGTTGTCCGCCCGAGAAAAATGTCAGATAATAGAAAGTGAGTCGGCCTACCCATGGTTCGCAGACAATGGGAATGTATAAATAGAGCAGTGCTCTAGGTTTAGAAGTCAATTTTTGGTAATTTTGGAGAAGATCGGATGTATCATGGGTTTGTGAATGCAATAATCGTTCTGAGTCTGTAAGTCCAAGTCATGGTTGGTAGCAGTTAGAGTAGGCTTTGAAACTATGTGTGCAGAGGCCTGGTAGAGTCTGCAACTATGTGCGCAGACCCCTACAGCTGAGTGCATAGGATAGAACAGGTTGTACTGAATCGAAGATTAATAAAGATAAGTGATTCTGAATTATTGTGCATCTGGTCGCAAATCTAAATGTTTATGCTTATGTTATGATTTTATGAATATCTGTAAGATTTATGGTTGCGCGCATAGGTTTTAACTGTTGAATGCTTGATTAAAGACCTTAAGGAATAGATCAGATCTGTAATAAACACCTTAATAATAAGAATTTTGAGAAGTGCCTCATCGCTGAGCTATGCGAAGGCCAGACAGCTGTGCAGAGTAGTGCGAGTGCGTAGATCGGTTCGCGACCCCTCCAGTCCTCATCAAGACATCCCTAGGGTGCAGAAACATTGTTCAAACACCCTCCCATACTACCTCAGCTGAGACTTCAGTCCGCGCTCCATGGACTATTTCCGAAAGGGCCGGTAGTCCGAGATTTGTTTGGCTAAAATACTTCTGAACCTGGGTTAGGCCGCAATAAGCCAACAAGGACCAAGATTTGAGTAAATACCAAAATTTTGATATCCTAGGCTAGCAGTTGCAGTGTAAGTATTATGTCCTCTAGGGAAAGTATGCCCAGAGAACAAAGGACCCCCATAGGCTTGAATTCCCATATGGTTATGCATGTAACTAGAGAATGGACCTCCTTGTGTAGAAACACTAGCATAAGCATTAGAACTCATAGGGATAGAAGTGTGGATGATGCCCCTAGGTATATTAACCCCCCTTAGAGAAAAGGAAGATCTAGAGAAATGTATCCCTACAAACATAGAACTTGACCTAGGTTGAGAAGTATTGCCATAAAAAAAATTACCCTAGGTTGACTAGAAGCAATAGATGCTCCTCCCATCATGTTTCTGATGTAAAGATACCCTTACCTAGGTTAAGAACTATAGGTTGAGATAAACTAGGAGTAAAAATCCCAGCTCCCGCATATTAACTAGATATTGGCCCCATTGCAAACACAAATCTAGAAAAAGGAAATGGCACAGATAAAAATGGAAAACTTGATGTGGTCACATGTGATTGTTTGAATTCCCCAAGTAGAAGTAAGAGGTGTAGAAGGAGGTATAGACCCCGCCACACTAATTGGTGATAATGATGACATGATCGTAGAGACTACTGCTTCCGAAGGTAAAGTGGGGCCTCCCCCCTCCGTAGAAGAAGAAATGTTTTCATATACCATAAAAGGGACTCGTACGTAATAAGGTTCACTACCGTCAGGTTTCAACTATAGTAAAATTGGGCCAGAGGGTCAGTCAAAGGTGGATTAAAATGTGGTAAGGGACTTTTGTTGACTACCTCAATAATAATAGAATCATCCTCCCTAGGACCAAGGTTATCCCCCCCAACATAAGTATGGTTTGAGTCTTCTAATGTAGAAATTAACCTACTTTTACATGTTGATGGACCCTCCTATTTAGGAGGAAGGCCTAACAGTCTAAGAGAATGATGGTTATTTCATCTACCCACATTGAATATAGATTTATTAACTAGTTAAGTTATTAAAACACCCCTATGGAAAAATTATGACTCAAAATAAACAAAACTCTTTAAAATAATCCCTAAAGGTAAGCACACACAAAACAAGAGATAGAAGATGGATCTTCCCACCTCCATAGATTGCTTGATCAGGGCACAAGTCGATAGTGAAGAGGTGGTTGGGAAGTTATAATAGGTACCTGCTTAATGAATTTTTTAAACCTGGTCCAAGTACCCTTATTAGTCGCAGGGTTCTCCCAAGGAGGGTCAAGTGAGTATTCCTGAAATATTCCTTGGGTGCAAAGAGGGTGAACCCCTTTCTATCACCCTATGTAAAAGATCATAAGGAAAGGCCACTATGGTTAACCATCAATAATAACACGTCTTAGGGGGATAATTTTCATCCAAATTCACACACAACGAAAGGAAAAAAATTCTGAAATCCCCTTGAGAGATCCCTCAGATTGAGGTCTGCTTCTCCCAAGTGACCCCCGACAGTCACAACAAAATTCTAGTAACCTTGTTCGTAATACGTGCAAATTCCACAATCCACGCTATTAAGTCTAATTAAGTGGGTTATGCCAATGCACTAAAACCAAGTGTGACCTCGTGATTGCTACTTATGTTAGAAGGGCTTCCCATACCATGCCACTGAAAATGGAATTATCCTCCCTACCTCAAGATGCTAAGTTTGTTTCCTGGTCTTGGAGAAGTTTACCTCACACTCCTAGTCCAAGGACCTAGCCTAGACTAATGTTTGTTGGCTTGAGGGAGCTTGACCCAGGTTCGGAGTTAATTAGCCAAAAAAATGCCTACACTACTAGCCCTTTCGATAACAACCTGCGGAGTGCAGACTGAGGCCTCACCCAAAGCAGTATGGAGGGATGCTGGAACCAAGACTCCGCACCCTTGAGATGTCTAAGGGGTCGATTTAGTCCAATTGTGAATGGCTTCGCACAGCTCACTTTGCGCACTGCCCTAACCTATGAGGCCTTTGCAATCTGTTATAATCGCCTTCACACAGTCCTAACTAGGGGCTGAGGTACTTTCACATTGCTAAGGCAGTGATCTGCGTTATTTCCCCAAGTTACACCATGGATCTTACTTATCTTCTTATAATTGTTAGTTAACTTCGCGTAAACAGATACCTTATCTTATATTCACTTAATCAACACAATCATATATGTTCACGCATCATGTATACAACAAAAATGGAATTTATACCCAATACATTCAATGCAGAAAATAGTAAATAAATATGCAGGAATGGTATAAAACTTCTCTTTATCAATGCTTCAATCGGTTACAGACTCAACCTTCCCTCCACACTCAGCTACAGGGGTCTGTACACTTAGCTGCGGACTACTAGGCCTCTGCGCACTCAGCTGCAGAGCCTTCTCCTACTCTACGACCCAAAGACTTGACTCTACACTTAGATAAGACACAATTCTTCATCCTTCATTCATTACTTCCTTCTCTCCATATTTACAACTTAGAGCCTCACTCTATTTATACACTCCCATGATCCGCGGACCATGGGTAGATCTCTAAAGTCGACATTACATTACAAAAATGAGGGTGGACAACCCTATGACTCATTTACAAGCTCGCGCTTCGTGCCCACAAAACGCGGAGTCTTTACATCAGATTTTGTCAAAATCTGGGCTTTAAGCCCCAAAACTTCCCTTGGGGAATCCCATGCCCAACGGGCCCCCAACACAAACATCGTGATTCACCCTCGAGTCACTATGTCAGTGCAAAGATCTTCGTGTGGAGACCTCCCAACTCTGCCCAGACCGCTGCAAGGTCAGCAACGAACTGAGTGGCTACCTGCTATACCTCCTAGACATGCTGTTCAAAGACCACGGTACCTGAACTTATTCCCTGCATCTTCTCCTGCGTGCCCTGCATCTGTGCGAGCTTGGATTCAAACGAGGATGTAATGGTGAATGCCTCATCGATCCAAGGTTGTACGCATGCCTTCAAAACCACTTCCTTATGTCGCGTCGCATCTACCTTCTCTTTCAGCGCTTTTGCCTATTTTATATGCATGAGCCTCTGTGTAAGGGCCACCGTCTGTGCAATCCATTTTATGTCATCATAATTTTGTTGCAGCTCACGCACCTCTATTTCTAAGCACTATATGTTCGGGTCCTCCTTCAGAGTGGTGAGGACCTCGAACAACTCTTCAAATAATTTGGTGCAGTCCTTCACTGTATTGTTGATATCCTTTGGGAACATTGTAATGGCGCTGGCATGCTATTCCCTCACCTCTGGTGGAGTTGAATATTGTACCTTCAACTGCAGCTCAGTTGTCTGAAGGTTCAGCTCCAGCTGAACCTTAGCCATCTCTTCCTTTGCCTCGCACACCCCTACTGCTAGCCTCTGAATGCGCGCCTCTACTGGTGCCTCTGCTGGGATGGCCAACTCAGGGACCATCTGGCAGGCATCTTCAACCACCTGCACAATCTACTGGTTCTGCGCTACTACCTTGTGGCGCTGCAAGCTCAATTGTTCCATGTAAATTCATTGTTCGCTCATTACCTGGAGCACGTGATTCTCCCTAGCCCGCATCTCTACAGTCACTCCATCCTGCAGAACATAGAGTGTCCCCGCAGGAGCGCAACCATGTTTATCCCAACCCCCTTCAACACACTAACCATAGGTCTGTCGGCCTCATTTTCTGTAACCAGTGCCCCTTTTGGCAGCACTATAGTGTTGTTTGTGCATGCGCGCAACATTTCCTCAGCTGCAGTTGTGCCTACTGCGAGGCTGGTTGAAAGAGTACTAGCTTGAGGAGTGCGCACCTATAACTCCTCTATATGTGCCTAGAGAGCCCCCAATACCACCTGAGTTTCCTCTTCCATGACATCGCGCACCATCTCCCCTATGTCATGAAAATCCCCCTCAGTGAGGGTAACTGGGTCGAAAGAAGTCTTGGAGGCTTTTGACTTCTTTCGCTATCCCATCTGCTCTCTTGGGCACTGCCACTTCAGCTGTGTGGATGTTGTCTATGGGTCCGCACCACCTTCCTCTATTTCAGGCTTCTATTAAGGCGAAGGTGACTTCTGGCCTTTGCACTCCTTCTCGGCTACCTTTTGTTGTTCTGTTGCTGCCTTCGCGGCATCCCATGCCTGTTGTGCCTTGGCTGCTACTGCTTCGTTCCTTCTTTTCTTTGCCAACTACATCATCCACAGTTTTTCCTCCTCCTTTTTCCTCTACACAGCGGACTTCTCAGATTCCACCATGGAGTTGGCTAGACCCTGCCACTTTGGTAGCCATGACTCAAGCACAGAAAATATGACATCGTCCGTGGGCAGGTAGGGGAGCTCTTTCCATTTCTTCGCAGGGTCCTTACATGTTCGGATATATATGTGATGGAAATCCGCCTTGAACTCCACGAAGCTCTGCAGACTATTGTAGACAGTGGGTGATAACCATGGCTTGTGGTTAATCCCCATTCTGAAGTTCATCTCCATGAACACGCAGAATATTTTGTTGTATCTGATCCTCTATGTGTCTTTAGTTTCCCACAGCTAAGCATACTTCGCTTCCTCTAGAAGATCCTTCGCAATTGTGGGGAACTGGCTGTCCTCAAGCAATTCCCAAGCTACCAGCACTATGGACAGTAGAAGCCATGCATAATGGAAGGTCTTCCCTTGTTCCTGTGCCTCGCGGAAATTTTCCAAGAACTCCTTACACAAGTACTCCAACCAGTTAAACTGGACCCCCTCTGTGCACTACATGGCAAGTGCTACCACCGGTGCCGACACCTCATATGCGTGTCACTTCTGCATAACCTTGCCAGCCAGTATCGATGTTGCAACTCTGAATGCATTATTGTTTATACTAGAGATCGTGTACCCTCTCTTCTTCTTCTCCAACTTGAATTGTTTCTTCATGGCCTCCGCGATGGCCAGATCATTACTCTTACCCTCCGAAATATCTGTGGGACCTCACCCTTGCAAGGGAGTCGAGTAATTCTATGAATTAGGTGGTCCGTGATGGGGATGGGCTCCTCCAGCCACAAGCACCCATCATGCACCAGGCAGAGCAGCTGCCTGATGACAAAAATAGTTATTGGGGCGCGATGGTAATGCGACACCCAGAGCAAGTTTAACAACCCTGCTTTCTCTACTCCACGCAACCACTTGTGTGGCTCCAACTCTATGACTCCCGCTGCTATGTTTTTCTTCAGCCGCATTAGCTGCACGGTTTCCAAGTGTGGGAATTTCTTGTGGTCCACGAGATCCCAATCTTCAAACTTTAGAGCTAGCACCTGTCCTAAGTGCGCTCCTTCAAAAATGATATCATTGGGGAGCAGCAGAGTCTGCAAAGAGCTTTTTCTCTCATCTAGGTCCTTGGGCACCCTTGCTTTTCCTTTCTGCGGAGGAACATACACAGGCAACCTGGTCAGAGGGTCTGCACCCTGCGTTTCTTCCTCCATTTCTTCGTCCTCCTCTTCTTCCACCAATATTTCCTCAAGGTCTTCCTCCTCCTCATCAGCTTCCAAATTGATCACCTTCCCCTTTTCTTCCATGGTCAATTTAGTTCTCAGCAGGTTTCTAGGGGACACGCGCACCAGTCCCATGGGTTGCTTATCTTTCTTGGGCCTCGGTGTGAGTGGCGATTTAGGGATTTCTGCAACTATCCTGGCACTTTCTGGGGCATCTCCTATCATCATGGCCTACACAGACTCTTCAGCAGTCATCTCTCCAATACCCATGGCTTCCTCTGGCGTGGTCAAACTGCTGTTCCACAAATCTCTCAACGGTTCAGGTAGGTGCTCAAATATGCCTTTGAGTTCAAGGATTAGAACATATCAGAGTTACTGAATCTCAGGACGTGCAATAGGTCAATTCTCAAATGGCCAAGTGTTGTTTACTGGTAAGCCCTTTGCAATTTATAGCACCTTTTGAATTTGAATTTGACCATTCCCCCCAAATCCAGTCCATTAATGCTCCCTTGGCAGCAGATTTTCCCAAATCTAGCCCATAAAGTTTGCCTTAAATTCCTGCCACTCACTTCATTTGGCCTCAAACTAAGAATCACATCATAAATAGTGACTATAAAAGTCACTTTCCAGCCAACCCGCATAACAGCGTAGCTACCCTTGCGTTATCGTGGACCCTTTGATACCTTGCTAATGCGCGTAGTCCTGACATCGTGCAGCTCTTGGGTAGAGTAGTTTATAGTTCTGCGCCTCCTTTCAGTTGCCTGGAGCACTAAGACTGTGCTTCCCGCAGCTAGTCAGGTGGCTAAACCACCTGTATATAGCTCCAGCCAACTACCATTTACTTTTCCTGGAAAGATTTCACCTTTTAACTTCATCAATTGCATCGTGCCACCATCTGTGGTTTCCTTAATAACATACGGTCCCATCCAATGCATCAAACCGATAAACTCTCGGTGGTAGTCCCCAGGTTTGTCAACATAATCGTGCTCATCCTATTCTATTACCACAATCATTTTATCAAGAAAGTCCCTCTTTATTTCTTCCTCAAGCTTCTGGACATTTACTTCCAGCATGGTGCTTTTCTCCCTCAACTAAACTCTTTCATTCATGAGTTCTTGGAGCCTAAGATCACCCTGCTGGATCTTGTCATTGAGTCCCAACCGTTCGTCTTCACGCTCTTCTAACGGCGCAAGCCTTTCTTCTGGGACTCTGCGGTTCATAAAACCTGTTAACACCATGAGGTGCTAACTAGGCATGATATATTCCATAGGTATTATAGCCTCTACTCTATCAACCAACCGAAAAAGCATCTGTCCCAGTATGCGTAGGTCCCAACCACTTCACTGCACGTTGCATACCTTGTCAAATGCTTTCGCATGGATAAAATTCTGTGGGATTGTTCTTCCCACATACTATCCATCCAACCTTAAGAGCCAACTGCACATATTCCCCCCTAACACAAGTTTATTGACCATACCTCTCAGTGCGGAGTTCATGCGTATCCGCATAGGTTGTTTTCCATATGTCAGCATCCACCTGGCTAGATGTGCGTGCGGATTATCCTATCCATCATACTTGTCTGTTAGTCACATCTTAGGCTTCCCAAACAGTGTGCACATCATTCTCCTACATTCACGCCAATCCTCAAAGCTCCCTTGGTGCATACCCCACCACCTCGTGGGTGTAGCACGCAATACCCAATTCAAGGCCTGGAGACGTTGTTTTTCTAGCACCTCCCTTTCAAACTTATCTAGGAAAGTATCTACCTCACTTAACCCATCATAAGTAGGTAGATCCCTTACTTCTGTTGACATGCAGCACAACAATCTTCTAAACATATTACAATTCAACATGGTTACCTCATGTAACCGGTTTTGCCATCGCTCTATCTCCTCATTAAAATCTAACATACAGGAGCTTTAGTGCTCCCATGAAATCCATCCGTCCATGGTGGGATTTACCCAATCTTTCTCTTGCACGGTTATTTTGTAGATGCAGTCCAAATGATCGTCACTTTCATAGTCACACACCGACTCTGTATAGCACAATCCCTCAGTAGGGTCCAAGGGTATAACTACACGTAGAGACTTTTTTTCAAAAATCATCTTGCACTTCTTCAGATTAATCACCCTGTTCATGTCAGTGACCCAATAAATTCCTAATAGCACAGGATAGGGATTGTTGTCATCAAAAATCTCTATTACTTCAAAGTCTGCTAGCGTGCTTACTCCCTTAATATCCACAGTGATTCCCTGCAATCGCCCCATATGTATTATCTTCTATTGGTTCGCCATTTGCAGCTGAATAGGAGATCATTGTAGCATAGGCCTCCCCATGCGCTCCCATGTCTACTTCGACAGAACTTTCACATCCAATCCTAAATACAAAATTACTTGGTCCATCTCATATTCTCCAATTTGCGTGGTTAACCTCATTTCTCTCCCCATCCTTGTCTTACGCTTTCCAATCTTTTGGACTACGCGTGGTTCTCCTGGTGCGATCCCAGCACATCTGTTAATGAGTTCCTGTAGTCCCTTTACAACCTTACTACCGCGCAACAACTTCATGCATGTTTCCAGGAACATCGTAAGCATAGATGGGTCCATTTCCAGCTCCGGTCTATCTTTGCTTCTTGAATTGGAGTCATCAGCAAAGCTCTTCTTAGCTTCCATGAAGGTTTCCTTAGCGCGCTCCAAATCAAACTCTACTTATTTCATTGGAGCCTTGCGAACCCAAGTACTATCTTCAGGTTGTTTTCTCTATCATCTCCCATCGTGATTCCACTTCGGAGCATAATGTTCACATTTAAATCTTCCTCATGCGGCTTAGACCTCATCATCTGCAGGTTCTGAGTTGGGGAAGGTGATAGCGCTCCCTTGTCGCATATCCTCTCTATCAGTGTAGGAAAATATTCTGTGTCATGATCAAACAAGGTACAGTACACACATGATGGACGCGTTGGGGTTGTACAATCACGAGCATAATGTCTAGGCCCTCCAAAATTGTAGCATATTAGTTGTCCGTGACCTCTTATAGGTCCTCCTCCACCTCGGCCTCATCTGTACCCCTGAAATCCTGTTTGTGACACTCCTGCATTTTGGTCTAAGGGCCGCGTTTCAGCTTGAACCCTGTAGGTGGGATTTCTATCCATCATCAACTCATAACTCCTACAAGTGCACTCATCATGTCCCACCGACCTACAAAAATTATAGAACAATTGTTGCGAATTTTGAGTATACCTCTGTAGCAAATGGCAGTTGTCCGTAGCATGTTTCCCTCCTATTTGACAAATCGCACACCACAAAGTAACCATCGAGCTAGGTCCTGCTTGTGCCTCTGGTGTTAATGGCATCAATCCTCCTCCCACGAGGTAATTTGCGAACACTAGGAAATGGTCCTTATCATGACCCTGGCCCTTGTATTTTACGCACCATACCTCTTCGCGCACTTCTGGTCGAGTTGTCCTATCCTGTTTCAGACTCTGCATCTCAAGGCATAAGTTTTTCAACTGCGTGTGGATCTGCTAAACTCCCAAGTTAGGATCCTGCATCAGGGTCTCATGCAGCCTCATTGCGATCTCTAAGACCTCTACCTGAGTCATTAACTTCTGTTGTGACATCGCGCTCATGAAATGTGGTGTTAGTGATGCTACAAACCATTCGCGATGTTTCCCATCCATCAGATTCATATTAGCTTCATGAATCGTACACTTCAACCTCTGATCCAACTCCCAAGGAGTTTCGCCTGGTAGCATCATGATTTCTTTGAACCCAATGATTGACTTTGCTTCAGACTTCGGCCTGCTAAATTCCCTATTTAGCGCTGCTTGGATATTCGTGATTCCCACATTTGGATTATCATTGGAGTGCTTAATATACTAGGTCAGTGTGTGATCTTGCAAAGCGCTGACCAGCGTCGCTTTCTTTATATTGTCATCTATAACTCCCTAGACTTCCCATACAGCTTTTATGACGAACAAAATTGGTCTAGATCCTCATTTCCTACTCCCTTGAACACAAGCAACGTTATCGTGCTTGCCATATTGACTCACGGTGTTGGCGGAGGTGGTACGAGTGAAGATGGAGGTGAAGGTGGTGAAGTTGGTGGTGGTGTGGGTGGGGGTGGTATGCACGGAATCCTCTACCTTATAAACTTGATTGCACTCCGTGGAGAGACCTTCGCCAACTCTTCCTTGTCCCCTCGCAGAGGTGAAATCAAAGGGCTATTCTCTGGTCCCTTACTTCCTTTGTTTATGTAGGTTTTCCTGCTTCACGTAGCTCTGCACTTCAAGGTAATTACATAACCCTCTTTTCACACAATATCATTTTAATCCAAGTATTCATAGACTTTACATATTTACCTCGCGGTCCTTTGAGAAAGCATCGCTTTGCCTCGCTATAGCTTACTGAAGTATCTACCGCGAACTCAGTAATGAATCCTCCTATAATCTAATCAAGCTAGTGATCAACAGCGCATGCGATATTATCCTCTGATGCTTCCAATTTGCGCACCAACTCTGGGGTCCACACAATAGGACCATCGAGCTTCCACCTTCCTTGGCTATCTGCCAGCTTCACGATCCACTCATACAACTCAGTAGGGAAGGATGTGAAAAAGATCTCGTGGATTTCTGTGTATAGGTAGCAATCTAACCACTCTTCTTTTGTCAGTCACGGATTCTTGTTCTCCTGCATCATGAAATTGTGAATCCTCCTGTCCAACCAACCTTCGATTTCCTTCTTAGTTAGATTCCAATGGTACAACATCAGACATCTCTATGCAGATTCTAGTCCCGACAACAGAACCATTTGTTGGATTGAGGGGACCTGACCCAGGTTTGGAGTTAATTAGCCAAACAAATCCCTACACTACTGGCCCTTTCGGAAACAGCCCATGGAGTGTGGACTGAGGTCTCACCCAAAGCAGTATGGGGGGATGATGGAACCAAGTTTTCGCACCCTTCAGATGTCTGAGGGGTCGATTTAGTCCAACCGTGACTGGCTTCACGTAGCTCACTTCGGGAATTTCCCTGACCTGTGAGGCCTTTACAATCTATTATAATCACCTTTGCGCAGCCCTAACCAGGGGCTAAGGTACTTTCGCGTTGCTAAGGTAGTCATCTGCGCTATTTCCCCAAGTTACACCACGGATCTTACTTATCTTCTTATAACTATTAGTTAACTTCGCGTAAACAGATACCTTATCTTATATTCACTTAATCAACACAATCATATATGTTCGTGCAACATATAAACAACAAAAATGGAATTTATACCCAATAAATTCAATGCAGAAAACAGTAAATAAATACACAAGAATGGTATAAAACTTCTCTTTATCAATGCTTCAATCAGTTACAGACTCAACTTTCCCTACACACTCAAATGCAGGGGTCCGCGCACTCAGTTGCGGACTACTAGGCCTTTACACACTCAGCTGCAGAGCCTTCTCCTACTCTACGACCCAAAGACTCGACTCTACACTTAGATAAGACTCAATTCTTCATCCTTCATTCATTGCTTCCTTCTCTCCTTATTTACAACTTAGAGCCTTGCTCTATTTATACAATCCCATGGTCCACGGACCATGGGTAGATCTCTAAAGTTGACATTACATTACAAAAATGAGGGTGGACAACCCTATGACTCATTTACAAGCTCGCGCTCTGTGCCCACAAAACGCGAAGTCTTTACATCGGATTTAGTTAAAATCTGGGCTTTTAGCCCCAAAACTTCCCTTGGGGGATCCTGCGCCCAACATAACCATCAATAATAACATGTCTTAGGGGGATAGTCATCAGCCAAATTCACACACAATGAAAGGAAAAAAATTTTGAAATCCCCTTGAGAGATCCCTCAGATTGAGGTCTGCTCCTCCCAAGTGCCCCCCAAGAGTCATAGCAAAATTCTAGTAACCTTGTTTGTAATACGTGAAAATTCCACAATCCACGCCATCAAGTCTAATTAAGTGGGTTATGTCAATCCACTAAAACCAAGTGTGACCTCGTGATTGATGCTTATGTTAGAAGGGCTTCCCATACCGTGCCACTGTAAATGGAATTATCCTCCCTACCTTAAGATGCTAAGTTTGTTTCCTAGTCTTGGAGAAGTTTACCTCACATTCCTAGTCCAAGGACCTAGCCTAGATTAATGTTGGTGTATTATTAGTGAAAATAACAGACAAGTCAAATTGATTTTCTTAAAGCGTTAATTTTATGAGGTTGTTTTTTACTCAATATGGAAATGGCATGAAGCTTGAATGGTGTGAATAAGCTCTTATTGGTAACACCCTAATGTTGCTATATGGAAATGCACAATTTTCTTTTCAATTTGATGAAAGTTAACTACAAGAGGGTAAAAAGGCTTTTTTCCTTTTTCAGTGAAAAAACTCCTATAGACAATCGCACTAACTTTTTAAATGAAAATAAATAAGTTTAACATATACCTAAGAAACAATCTAAATGAAATCACTCCAAAAAAGTGAAAAGAAGACCCGAAAGCAAGAACACAAGACAATCAAAAGATTAAGACTTGAGATTTTGCAAAAAAAAGAGTTCAAACACAAGCAAGAAAGAAAATGAAGAGGAAAAAGACAATGCAAATAAAGTAGGGTTGTAGCTCAATGTATAAAGAGGCAATGATCTACAAAGTTCAAAATGTTTAACCCTAACTCAAGGACAAACTAACAAGCAACGAGAGTAAACAAAGAATCTCAAATCTGATGATAAGAATAGATCGAAATCACTCAAACAAAAATTTCTAGTGATGATTCACATATCCACAACCAATCGAAGGAAAAACACCACCAAATACAAGCAAAAACAACCAAAACAAGCACTTGAATTGGATGAGAAACTTAACAAAGAGTAAACAACCAAAACAAAACAAAATGCACCAATTAAATGGAGATCTAAAACTAGACTAATATTGTAGACAAAGTAGAAAAGATAGATCTAAAAAAGAGATCAAATTCTTAAGGAAAAGAACCCAAAAAATAAGCACAAGAAAGGCCTCAAAGAAACCCTTAAAACTTGGCAAATAAATGGATCAACTTTTCAATCAAGGAGTGATCTAGAAGGTTTAAATCTAATTCAAGACATTAGAGTTCAAATCCAAACAATAAAGTATTATGGAATAACCCTATCACTCAAAATAAAAAAATTCAAAGCAAAAGATCAGATTTGAAAGAGAGTAACAAAAGATCTACACTCAAGAGGACAAGGAAGGATCAGATCCAGATCTGCAACAAAAGGTCTAAAAAAACCTAATATTAGGCTAGCTTCACTTTGACATAGTTAGAAACCAAGTGAAATATTCAGTCTTAGTTTAACCACTTCCAAGAAAATATATGAATCTTCAGTCTGTAAGCATTTTCAAGTTAGCAAAGATGGAGCAAAAAATGACTAGCATATCTTCAATTGGAAAAAACATCCTCATCCAAAGTCTATTTTCAGTGATTTTTTTTGGGTGAAATTTCGAGAGAAATTCAGATATGTGGTTAATTCTATCAAATTTTTTGCCAAAAAGTATAGAATCTAATTTTAAATCCACAATCTGTTATTGCCTAATATTAAAAACAAAAACAAAAATTCATATTTAAAATATCTTTATATCTGAAGTAAATAAAACTAATGGAGATCCAAATGAAACCATACATCCATATATAACTCAATTGAAGCAATAGAAAACTAAAAATGCAAAGAAGAAGAAGAGATCTAACATATGTAGGACTCACTCCCCAGTAGAGTTGTCAGATCTGTTACAAGAAAATTTGACCTAAGAAATCCAGGCTAATTTTAACCAAGTAGATAAAGTATGATCTACCCATATATGAGTGTGTGATCATGAAAAAGATCAAATATTCAAACCGCAATCCTTTCCTACATAAAAAAACACATTCAAAACTTGTACATGATAAGATGAATATCATAAGTTGAAACCTAGTATCCTCGCAGGTCGATGGAGTCTCTTGGGTCTAATGCAAAGGAAGGCCGCTTACACTTGAAGATCTCATTCTACCTACAATAAATCAAGAACCTACACACATAACCACGAAACAAGTAAACAATGGTCTTTTCGTAGAGGGTCTGTAATATTAAAACTAGCATATGCAAGGATAAAACATATTTAAAACATGGATATAGAAAATGAACATATGTCTATTAATCCAAAATGATAATACATAAGGTGTATACCTCTAAACAATAGAGACATCTCCTCCAACTTGCAACTTGACCTCCATCTCCCAATGTAGTAGAGCTCCCACACTATAATATGGATACCCCAGCGGCTCTCCCCTTTCGTCTTGGTGACATTATATAGGTTCATTATATCCTATGAGAGAATATATCCAGACACCTATGGGCTTTACAAGTTAGGAAAATTCTACAATAATAGATCCCTAGCCAAATCATACACAAGTGGGTTAAGTAATGAGACTAGACTCTGAGGGATCCACACCCCCCCACCCAAGATCGCAATCAACAAGGCTTTGCGTTGCTGAGGGTAGCTCTAAAAAACCTCCAAGGTAGACATGGAACAAGGAGATTGGGATAAATCCTCGACAATATTATAGTTTCTGGAAACCCATATAGAAGGATTGTGTGTTCACTTGTGAAAGACACCCTTACATGGACAATAGAGTGGCTCTACATGCTTATCTAGTGTGAGAGGTCTAGTTGAAGCAACCGAGGTGGTTGAGTCCTTAAAGGAAGAACTCAACTTAGGAGTATCATAAGAATTATCTTGCGTGGTCACATGAACTAGCTCTTGGCACATAAGTATGGATGTATTATTGGCAGGATGAAAATATCGCCCCTCATTGCCCCTTTGCGGAGGTTGAGGAGCTTGGGAAATCATTTGTTGTTGAGGGTGTGCACAAGTATAAAATATGATTCATATTGTGTATATAAGAAAGTAACATGTAGATCTATTAATCGAAAATGATAATACAAAAATGTATACCTCCAAGCAATAAGTTCCCCTCCTCCAACTTGTAACTTAGCTTCCTTCTCCTAATACAACACAACTCTCACACTATAGTATGGATACTAGCTCTTACCCCCTTTCCTCTCGATGAGATTATATAGGTTCATTCTATCCTCTAGGAGAATGTATCTAGACACCTAGGGGCTTTAGAAGTTAGGAAACTTCTACAATAATGGACCTCTAGCCAACTCATACACAAGTGGGTCAAGTTGATTTCCCTAGGAATGACAAACTCTAGAAACCTTTTTTCTCAATTATGATTTTTTTCTCAAGTATCTCAATTATGAAATAATATTATCTCACAATTATAAAATTGTGGCAAAATAATTATGAGAAATAACTCAATCATGTAATTCTACCCTTTTAACATGGAATAAATCTCACAAAAGTAAAATAAAAGGTCAAATGGGATGCATCCAAGCCCACAACTGAAGTAAGTTCATCTTGGGTTTATCTTACTATAATGGAGTGGAAAATAGGTTTATAACAGATGCCCCCTAATGCATGAGGTTAGAAGAGAAACTGGTGAACAAATTGCGTTACAAAAAAACTTAAATCTTAAAATGGGAGGAAGGAGCCAAGATTGTGAAGTTGGATTAGAGGAAATCAAGTGTTGAAGTATCAACTCTTTTGATAACATCCTTGAGGTGGACATACCCATGATCAATCATAAAGAGAAACTAAACATGGATTCCAAACATACATTGTGGATCTATGACGTCAAATGTTAAGACATGACAAAAAAAATTTCATAGTGGATCCATGTGACTCATGAAACAAATAATAGCCACCAATTAATATAGTGTGGATTTATGTCATAATATACATCAGTAGAACTATGCACACATAACAGACAGGATGTGTCCCAGAATAGTCCTCAAAGTACATAAGGAATAAATACCTCCAATGCAGCCCAAGAAGGGTGCCATATAAGAGTGAGATGTCCCTAACCCATGGTTTTCAAAATAACCCTGATGGTAAGAATATACGACATGTGAATAGATATTTTTATGTTGAGCGTGGTAGAAACTTCTTGATTACCATTCAATGAGTTCTATCGTTAATAGATGCGAGGGAATCCACCAATGATGAAAATGATCCCCAATGTACCTAGTATAGTCGAAAAATTGTAAATAGATGAGTTGACGTTGAACACACCCGGACTCGATCAATTAGGGGTCAATAATGAAAACCCACTATCAATTACAAGGAAACTTACCACTAAGGTTTGCAAGCTCTAAGGTATTATTGGTTCTTAGATCAAGATCTTGGATAATGAGCTCATGTTGACAAGAGAAAATCCATTGAAGGAGGGCCTAGATGTATCCCCCATCAATCAACACGCAACAGATCGACAGATGATGTGAATGGATGGAGTCATGAGATGATGAAGTACAACTGACACATGGATGGCTGGCATAAAAAGGTCAACAGGAAACTGCAGATGGCCAACACAGGTTGATATTTCCCTTGAACACATGATAGTATGACACAAAATTTACTTGGCAGTATGACTAATGAGCACCACATGACATCATGCAACTATTAAATTTCACACTGCTCTATGTTGATTCAATTACTTTATCCCAATTCAATTCTTCAATTAAAATATTTCAACAATAATTAATATTTCCAATCATCAATAGTAGTTGAAGATAGATCAATAAATGCAATAAAAAGGGGAAAATCAACTCATCAATAAGAGATACTGGATTTTTGGTCAATGAGCAAGGAAAAACCCACTATGGGGAAAACCCTTTGAAATTATTATTCTATTATATTGTCATAAAATGTTCAACAAAGGGTACAATGAGCCAATATAAAATCATCTAGAGAAAATTAACCCAAAAACATTTAGAAATATGTTCATAGCATCACTGATCAGAGACAACTTTTCCTGTCTGCAATCAACTGCAGTCAAATGTCAAATTGTAGCCCTAGATCCCAACCGCATGTAAGAAGAGTGTGAATCTAGTTGAGAGTTTATAGCCATAAGGGTGAGCCTGCATGCCTATGGTTGTGACTGAAATTTTCTTGTGTCAATCTTACGGTTGGAAACCAAAACGCTAAACACATGTGCAAGCTTTAGACCCTGTAATCTCAGACCTGTACAAACCAATCTTCGTGACCTACACTAAGACCAATGTGAACCAATTAGTGAAGAAGAGAAGAAGAATATGCTTGGTGATGCCAAAATTAGCTTGAGGTCACTTGTATTTATATGCTTCCAAGGGTGTCCATTTTCCTGTCAAGATTGACCTATCCTTTTGTGCACATGTGGCATTCTCTTCAAAAATACACGTTCCCTTGTCCAAATTGAGTGCTTCAATAGTCAAAATTGGTCCTTTCGAAAAGAGGAATCTAGTCCCATGGTTGGAATTTTTCATTGATATTCAAAATTACCACTCCCTCTTAGTTAGGGGTAAATTCCAACTGTAACATGTACCCATCACAAATATCTTGTCATCATATCATGTGTCATCTCTTCTCGACTCTATCTTCTGAAGCATCCACAAACCTAAAGAAGAAGAATAATTGAGGAGCTAAAGCTACCACCCTCTCAGACAATGAGGAAGGTCCTATTAGACACTCTCGCCTTATGTCTATGATAGTGGGTAAGGTCCTATTGGACACTCTCACCCCAAGGCATCTTATCAAGGAATAGGAGAGATACAAGTTATCAAGGAAGGATCAAAACCATCCCATGATGTGATCAATGGGTGAGATACTACTAGGTATATAAAAGGTAAGTATCACATCCATCATATTTCATGTCGATCTTCCTAGCAATGACCCAGAAGAGTCATGTGGTAGAACACCTGCATCATCATTAGCTTGGGCGAGATACCCGACTTACCAAAGGTAAGGATGACAAACATCCACACTCTCTCTCAACCTATTGGCCAGATGGGGAGTGGTAATCACAACAAGTCTATCTTGTGGGTGTAATTCCAGCTGGGGTATATTATGCATAGACCAATATAGGGGAGAAACATATTCCACCCTATGGGTAATAGATAGGGTGATACATGATTGTCCATAGATCCCTCAATGCTCTATTCCCTCCTTTGGGAACTCAACTAAGGGGGAAGAGCTATGCTCAGTATTCTCAATCAGTAATTCCCTTTATTAGGAGGGGCCACATCTATCAGTCCAAGTTTCTATATAAACCAATAACTTCCCTTCTAGAAAATCCTTGGTGAGAATATTTTCAATTTTCTCATTTGTCGATATGTGATGTAGTCTAATGGCTTCTCTTTGTACCATGTCTCGAATGAAATGATATTGGATCTCTTTGTTCCTGTACTTGTCATCAAATATGTGATTCTCTGATAATCAAATCCCACTCTTGTTGTTGCAATATATCACTATAGTGTTTAGGACCTGCTCAAATAGATATCCAAAGAGTTTCCTCAACCAAACTACTTTATAACTAGTCGTGCTAGCAACAATGTACTCTACCTCGATGGTACTCAATGCTACTAACTTCTGCTTCCCACTCATCCAAGATATCATGGAAGATCTAAGGCTAAAACAACATCCAGACATACTCTTCCAGTCAACAATGGTTCCTACCCAATCAACATCATTATATCAATGAAGTCAAACATCTCCACTAGAATATCTCAGACCAAGGGCGATCGTCCCATGTAAACGTCTTAAAATGTGTTTTGAAATAGCCTAATGTGAATGGAGAGGCTTAGTCATGAATTGAATCAATGTTTTCACTATATAGCATATGTCCATACAGGTGTTCACTAGGAACATCAGAGCCCCAATCAGTTTTCTATACTTGGATGGATTCACCAAGATGGGTCCTGAAGCTTCTCCACTTGAAATTCATTTCCATTGGTGTGGGTAGGGACTTGCATTTTTTATTCAAAATATATCCAACAAATTCCCGACATATTTTCCTTGTGAAAGGAAACTCTCACTCGGTCATTGCCACACCTCAAGGCCTAGAAAGTAGTGCATGAGTCCAAGGTCCTTCATCTCAAATTCAGAGGTTAACTCCCTTTTACACTTGATCATCAAGGGCTCAATACCTTTCAAGAATAGATCATCAACAATAATAACCAATATCAACGACATACCTTGAACTACCTTGAAGTAGAGGTTGGGATTAACATTGCTTCTTGTGAATCCCGACTTCACTAAATAACTATCTATGTGGGCATACCATGCTTTGGGGGCTTGCTTCAAACCATACAATGCCTTCTTCAACTTGTAAACATGTGTATTTGGATCCTCTGCTTCAAATCCCTGTGGTTTCTCAACATATATTTCTTCTTGTAACATGTCATGGAGGAATCTTGTCCTCGCGTCTACTTGATGAAGGGTCCATCCTTTACTTGTGGAAATATAAATTATCGAACGAATGGTTGTATATCGAGCGATAGGCACAAATATATCATCATAATATTCATAATTGATTCATATTATTTTTCCATAACATCCTTCTGAATTTTTTCTTTCATGACTTCTTCAAAGGTGTGAGGTTCAGCTTGAATCATAGTGTTCATATCTACAACATATCCTTGGTACCTACATGGATTCTTTCTTTCTCTAAATGATCTTCTAACATGAAAGCATCTCTCATCATCCTATAATGTGTCATGAAGCCAAAGTGGCCTCTTCCTGGCAGGAGGATCACATGGAGGGTAATATAAGGGGTCCACAGGCTCCATGGGATCATCAACAATGTCTCTCTTAGATTCAGGCATGGAAGTACCATCTAAAATATCTATATCATCATTCTTCTTTTCAGGAGGAGGAGGTGGAGGAAGGTACCTTACTCTCCCAAAGGAATCATATTCATCGAACATTACATCCTTACTAATTTCAACCTTCCTTTGACCAAGAACATATATTCTAAATACTTTAGAATTTACACAATATCCAACAAACATACATTTTCTTCCCATGGCTTCAATCTTGTTTCTTTTTTCCTTGAGCACATGGAAATATACAAGGAAACCAAAGACATAGAGATTTCCAACAACAAGCTTGACACTTGTGAACACTTCTTTGGGGGTATTTTTGTCTAATGATTGATGAGGCACCCTATTTTGAACATATAAGACAACATTCATTGCATATCGCCATAGTAAATTTAGCAACTTTTGATCATGAAGCATGGCACGAGCGACTTCTACAATAGACCTATTCTTTCTTTAATCCACTCCCTTTTGTTTGGGATTATAGGGCAAATTCATCTCTTTCTTGACGCCTTCCTTCTTGCAAAAATCAATGAACTCATTTGAAATGTACTCTCCACCATTATCAGACATGCAGATTTTAATTTTATTTCCTGTTTGATTTTTTACCAAAGCTTTGAACTCTTTGAACATTTAGAAGGCTTCATCCTTGTGCTTCAAATAATATATCCATGTCTTTCTTGAGAAGTCAACAATGCAGGTGATGTAGTATAAATGACCACCAACAGAATGTAAGGGCACCGAACCACATATGTCGAAATGAATGAGTTAGATGATGTCTTTTGTATTTTTCTCACTAGAGGGGAATGGTCCCCTTGTCTTCTTTCCAGTAGCACATCCAGGACATACTCCATCATGATGGGCTTGAGCATCAGGAATTCCATAAACCAATTTATTCAATTTTGAGAGAGCATCATAATGAAGATGGGCCAACCTTTTGTGGAATAGCTCACTTAGATATTATTATCATGGACCAATGTTAGAAGAGGTCTATCAGTGACTCGATAGAGTCCTTCAAATCTTGATCCCAATGTAAATGCATCTCTCATAGGGGATCTGATAGGCCAAGTAAGAACCTTTCCCTTGATGAAGGAAACCCTAATCCATTTGTCTTCCAAATGAGATATTGATACCAAATTCATCTTCAACCCTAGCACATACATCACATCCTGGAGTAAAATATATTCCTCGGAATCAAAATGAAATTTGACAGGCCCAAAACCTTTAACGAGATGAGTGGATTTGTCTCCAAGAATAATTTTAAAATTTGACTCTCTCTCTACCAAATTAGAGATAACATCCTTATACCTAGATAAATGATGAGTGTCCCCACAATCAACCAACCAACTATCCCACGAATCTGGAGAAGAGGAGCTAGTGAGTGCAGAAATAAGAATATATTTATATTGATTTGCAACATTACTTTCATAGCTAGTTATATTGACTTCTTTTGAGGACAATGATATTTTTCATGATCACTGGGAGCATCTCCTCTTATTCTTTCATATATTCTATTATGATCATTTCTTCGATCATCTCTTCTTCTTTGATTATTAAACTTGTGATTGTTTATTCTAGTGTTGTAGTGAGGACCATTGTTCTTCTTGGGTATATCTCAAGCATAGTGGTCTTTCTTGTGACAATTTTAGCATTCAATGTGAAATGGTTACTTTTCTCTTCCATTCCTTCCATTTGAATTTCTAGGAGTATTTCTTTAACTTGATGGACCTCCTTTTCCTTTCTTCTTCTTGTCGTGAGTGATGAATGCATCATGCTCCCCTTCTTCATGCTTTTGTATCTTGCCTCTATAAACCATCCTTGATTCTTCTTTAGTGGTTTTTCTAACAATCTCATCAAATGACATGAAAACATTGTTATTTCTTATATTAGAAATCAAGGTATCCCAAATAGGAGGGAGACCTCTAAGGGTTATAATCAACAATTCCCTTTAAGGAAAATTTTCCTCAACTTTCTACAATTGATATTTAAGACAAGATATCCTCATAATGTAGGATTGTACAGAATCTCCTTTATTCATCTTCGTATATTTGATTTGATATTTCAAGGAGATGATTTCATTCAAATTGTTGACGATGCCAACTAGCTTATCATACATGTCCTTTGACTTCTTCAAATTTCCAACATAAGCAAGTAAATTATCTTGTAAACCATCAACTATAATTTTCTTTACTTTTAACTCACCTTTCTTGTACTTGTTCTTGGTAGTAGTGGAAGCATTCTCTAGAGGCTCACATTCATTTCCTTGAATGTATTCCAAAACATCATTGTTATTAGTTATGATCTCGAACCGGATCTTCCAAGCAGCAAAGTTAGATGAGTCACCCAACTTCTCATTTTCCTTGAAGTGAGAGGAAGACATCTTGACTTTATTAAAAAGGCTCCTTCAACTTTCGAAAGATGATTGCTTCAATTATTTTCTCCTTTTGGGCTTGTCCTTCACCTTAGCTCTGATACCATGTTAAATTTAACATAACTCTATGATGATTGAATTACATTAGCCCAATTCAATTCTTCATTTATAATATTTCAAAAATAATTAATATTTACCATCATCAATAGCAATTGAAGATAAAACAATAAATGCAATGACAAAGGGGACAATCAACACATCAATGAGAGATGCCATATCTTCGGTCAATGACCAAGGAAAAACCCACTATCAGAAAAACCCTTTGAAATTACTATTCTATTAAATTGTCATAAAATGTTCAACAAAGAGTACAATGAGGAAATACAAAATCATCCAACAAAATTAACCCAACAACATTTAGAAATATGTTCCAAACATCAATCTTGATCAGAGACAACTTCTCCTGTCTGCGGTCAACTACGGTCAAATTTCAAATTGTAGCCATAGATCCCAACTACATGGAAGAAGAGATGTGCATGTGGATGACATCTTCCAACCACATGGCTGAGCCTGCATGCCTATAGTTGTGACCAAAATTTTCTCATGTTAAGCTTGCAGTTGGAAACCAAAATCCTAAACACACGTGTAGCTTCGGACCCTACAATCTTAGACCTGTACAAACCAATGTTCATGACCTAGAATCATACCTATGTCAACCAATAAATGAAGAATAGAAGAAGAATATGATTGGTGATGTCAAAATGAGCTTGAGGTCACTTGTATTTACATTCCAAGGGTGTCCATTTTCCTGTTAGGACCAACCTGTCCTTTTGTGCACATGTGGGATTTTCTTCAAAAATACACTTTCCCTTGTCCAAATTGAGCACTTCAATAGTCAAAATTGGTACTCTCTATTGACACCTAATATTTGTTGACTCCTCAGTCTTGTAATACCAATCACCCTCCAATCCACTACCCAATCCATGCCTTTGTCACGCTACCATATAATGCTCTGAGTGTTACACTCCTCGGCTCCCAGTCCACCAGTTTCTTGTGGCTCCATGGAACTCCTAACAATCATAACATAGAGCCTCCAGTGAGGTACAAACCAGAGTAGTGGATATGATGTATTGCACAAACATTATATCACTCCAAATGTTGTATGTTGGTGTGCATCCGGGATATCTTACAATCATACCTCCCTCCCATACACACCATCCACCGTAAACACTCTCCCCCATATATTTCCTTCCCCATATAACCCTCCCCCATATAATAAATATCAATGAACTTAACAACGCTTTGGAACCTAATGCAACACATCTAGAGGTCTAGGCTAACGACGTGTTCTGGAGTCATAAAATCTAGTAACTATCATTTTCATCGAAGGTTGGGTGATTCCTCCTCTTTGATACGACAAGTGCTAGCATAGACTTGTGCTCACCGTACCGTCGCGTATATATTGGGAGACCACAATAGGCTTATATCCTTTATCCATATGAAGACGTGTCTGCCACCCTATCGATCTCAATGCACTGAACACAACATTCAGGAAGATTGAATGTCGTACATAAGTCCTTGGTAATTCCTCTTTAATTTATCACTAAGGTGTATTTTGCAGTTTTGCGATTGGTTTGGTAATCCCTTTGTCTAGATCTCCAGAGTAGTCACTTTCATTCCTTTTCAACTCTTTAAAAGAAAAGGTCCATCTGAGCACTTATCACTTTAGGCTCATTAAAAATCGAAGGGGACTAGAGTCATCTTTAGCTTTTTCTCGACTCTTAAAATTGAAAAAGAAAATTTGTGTCAAGGCATCATTAAAATTTATTAATTTCAGAATAAAATTACTTTCCCCTTGATTTTGAATTGATCAATTAATCCGCAATCGTGGAAGAAAGTCAATCAAAACCCCGTTGTTCGCGAAGACTAGCGAGTCAACCGTCTTTGACTCTAGAAATGAAGCCATTCCGGGAAAAACAGTCTCGTTTAACTGAGTCCAATTCACCTGATTTATTTGAAACTTGTGTTTCAAAACCGTCAGAGACTACAGTTACTTCGATCATTTCTGGTACATCTGACTTTAGAGAAGAAGTTCCGCAGTTTCAAGAGGACATCAGAACTGATCCTAGTGTAACAGTAGACACTTCTATACTTGAAACAACTCCGGATAGAGCTGATCCAGAGACTGAAGTTCACTTACCTGAACATCTGGAAGTTGAGTTCCAGAATTCAGAAGGTGTCACCCCTCCGATATCTGTCACTGCAGAAGCAATACCTTCTTCGGCTCCAGAAATATTTTACGAACCTGATGGTCTAACTCTTCCACCTGGACTGATTGCAATAGAAGAGATAGTATAGGATCTTCCATCAGTACCCCATTTCATTTTGGAACTGGGATCCATTTATATCCTTATACTTCTGAAGTTAGTTCTTTTAATCATCCTTCATCACAAGTTCTTATCGAGTCACTAGGAAATATTTTGGATAGACTAAATATATCTGAACAACCATCAACATCTAGGATTGTATCATCTGATACAGCTATGGCAGAGCCTCCTGCTGCCATTCCTTCAATGTTTGCTAGTATACCATCTGTCATGACTAGTTACCAATCACTAGCTGGAGTCCATCCAGGCATTGTTTCAACAACGTGGTATGTTCCTATTTGTTCATCCACAATCCATCTGGTATTTCTTATGTTGAAACTCAGCAAGTTGATCCAACATTCTAGTATCAATTTTGGCAGACTAGTCTTCAAAGATCGATATATCCTTTGAACACTGGATTGTCGCAATATGGAGTGCAGTATGCTTTTTCATTGTTCCCTCCTAGAGAACAACCATATGAGAATTTACAATAAAATTTAGGTCAAACCGGAATTACGTCCAGCGGTTGGGTACCAATACTGCCTCAACAACCAAGGGTTGTATATTCAATACAACCGACCCAACCTGTGTCAAATATTCCCACTACACCTGCTATTGTAACTGTGTTGCAAGTACAAGCAATGCTTATTGTGTGTCAACCTCAAGTCTCTCAGATTGCAATATAACAACCTCTTGTCTCTACGGCTCAATCACAACCTTAGGTTAGTGCTTCCTTACGTAGAATGACTCAGGCTCAAACAGGTATGATTACTCTGCATCTTGGTCAAACTTCCGGTATTGGGCAACAATAAATGGTCCAACAACCATGGCTGGTACAATACCAACAATCGTAATTCCAACAAACCTACCTAGGACCTGAGCAACAAGGCTTTGTAGGTAATGGACAACCGCATTTTCAAAATGGTTATCAACAACCATACTATAATGGTTATGTCCAACAACCTTATCAAAGTTACCAGCATCAGATACATTATGCTGGTATGAAAAGACCTATTGCTCAGACGATTCCATCTTATCCTGGGTATGCTTCACCTAACCTAAATCAGTAGTTGCCTTTTGTAGCAACTCTGAAATTACCAGATTTGAGCTAGCTGACGAATGATCCAATTGCTTACGCCTCTTGGTGGCTAGCGATTCCTCATAAACTTCCCTATGATATTCCTAAATTCAATGGAAATCCAGGTGACGATCCATCGAATCATGTAATGACTTTTCATTTGTGGTGCTCATCTAGCACCCTGAATGATGATTCGATTAGGCTTTGCCTTTTCCAGAGAACGCTTACTGGTCCGACAACAAAATGGTATATTGAATTGCCTAGAGTTTCGTTCGATAACTTCAACAACCTTGCCACAACAGTTCTAACCCACTTTCAGTTACCCATAAGGTACGAAACAGGAACATAACTCCTTACCAATTTTAAACAGACCACGACTACTCACATATCTGATCATATTCATGAGTGGCGGCGTCGTCGTCGAATGGTAAAGACGTATATTCCTCATTAGCTTTTAGTTGAGTGGTTTATTAAGTCCTTATTGCCTTCTATAACTAAGGACGTGGCAAAAGGAGGAGTTGTCACTAAAGAGCAAGTCATTGCTCGTGCCCAATATTTAAACTTGATATATACTCAGTCTGGCACACTCTACAACAAAATTCCTGATGCTCCTAGACCAGAATTTTCCATTCCACCCCCTCCTAAATCAAATAGGGACTCTCACGTCGGTGATGGTGTGATTGGTACCACAAGCACGAAAACCGCAAAGGCTCTATCTAAGAAAGCCCTTGCAGTTTCGAGTTAAAAAGCAAATGACGAACCTCTTGCCTCAGAGATTAATGACATGTCATCTGACAAGGGCAAGAATCCGAAGCAACCAGGGGGCAAGAAGAAACGGAAAAATAATAAGAAGAAATAGGAAAATTCACCTCCTGAAAAATCTTCTGAGAACCCTACTGGGCAAAAGAAACCTTGTCAACCATGTTACATATGTAACGAGGACCATTGGACGAAGAATTGTCCACATTGAGCTGAGGTTACGAAACTTTTAAAGACTTCAAGTACCTCAGCAGTGTTGACTGATCCGTTTCCGAGCCCAGAAACCAATCTGGTTGCTATCGATCATGCTTCTCCATCCCAAGTGCTTATGCTATCCATCTCAAAACAACAAAATGATGCTTTGATATCAACAAGTAATAAATATTATGGGAATCCACCGTCATCGAACAACAAGGCTACAGATCAACCCAATAGTTTGACAACGACTTCGCCTAAAGTTGTTCCGCCTATCATTCCTAAATTAACTATAAAGCCACCAAAGGGAGTAGTACATAAATTGACATTTAATGCTCGTGCTCGAGCTACACAGAATTATAATATAGTGGAGGATCTGGCACAATCTCCATCCACTATGTCGACACTTGAAGTACTGTAAAATTGCCCCTCCCAAAAGCAGGCTTTGTTATCAGCAATAGGTGGGATTGACCCAACGGATTCCAATCTTGTGGCCTTTAACCATAAAGGATATACACCTTAGTTACCAGCCCAACTCACTTTCCTTATAAAGGTAAAAGCCCTCAATAAAACTGTTCACAGAACAATCATTGATGAGGGGGCATCTACCTGTATTATGTCAATGAGTTGCTAGAAAACTTTAGGTTCACCACCCTTGTCACGATCATAAACAACATTAAAAGTATTTGATGGAAGAACATACACGATGTATGGAATTTTGAGTAACTTGCAAGTTGAACTGGGGGACAAGTCAATATAAATTGAAGTCAAGGTCATTAATGGAAACCTTGATTACAATATCCTATTGGGAAGGACCTGAATTTATGCTATGGTTGCCGTTGTGTCTACATATTTTAGAAAGATTGCATTTCCCTTTCAAGGCAAAATTACAATCGTTGAACAACTAGCCTTTTTTCCTAACAGTTCGCAACATACTGGGAGCATTCCATTGATCCATGGAAATTCTTAATCACTTCAAAATGTCAAAGTAGGTCTCCTAAAAGACCTTTCCTTAATGGGTACTTTTTCCCTCCCGCCTCCACTTGGACTTGTGGAAGTGGCCACAGTGGAAACCTGTCATATGATCTCGTCTACACCATCAACTGGTAATAATGGGCAGAAAAGAAAGGTCCAAATTCCATGTAAGTTATGTGAAGGGGACCATACCCTTCCCCGTTGTCCTTTTTTGGATGAAGCCAAAGGAGTCTTTCATAACCATCCTGCTTCACCGTAGCGATTTCCATCTGGATACAAGAAACTCTTCCCAAGTCCTTTACTAGTTGAAAATCTGACTGAAATAACTCAATCACCAGTCGAAACACCTATCGTTGAAAGTGAATCTTCTAAGTCCATGTCGGATCAAAGTCAACAAGTCGAAATGGCAGTTTACATAGTTTTACCTTCAGAAGATCATATCCTTCCCAAAGAGAGTGAAAATGATATCGTTCAAATTCTCTTTGTTACTTCAGAGTTCGACGAACTTGGGGGAAATCCACCCATTCCTTCACAAGAGGAAGAGAATCCCCCAATTCTTGCTACTCAAGAGGTTAATTCTACCATTTATTTGGTACCCCCTCCAAGCAGTCTAGTCACTTCCTTCGATTAGAATCGACTAACAAGATCCTGCCTTCCTTCTAATGTACCATTCTGGATCATAATACAAGTTTACAAAATGATCGTGTTTGGCACTATCATAGATGAAGGGGCATCAGTGAATATCCTTTCCTTAACTGCTTGGAAAGCACTTGGTTCGATATCGCTGATGCTTGTTACATAGAATTTGTTAGGCTTTAACAAAGGAACCAGCAGACCGTTAGGGATCCTCCCTAAGTTACCAATTACTTTGAGAAGGAAAATTGTTCACTTGAACGTGATGGTAGTCCAAGGGCCATTAGATTACAATGTACTCCTTGGGCGTGACTATGTTTACAACATGGAGGCTATTGTTTCAACACTCTTTCGAGTGATGTGTTTCCCACATGAAGGCAAAATTGTCCAGCTTTCATTTCCTGGTTCAAACATAGCTCCAAGTCAAACATCATTCCTAAATGGTCCTTTTACATTAAGAGTGTCTCTTCAACTTTCATTCCATCCACCTAATTATCGCGAGTAGTCTAGTGAATGTAACAAAACTTTGGCGGAATGCACCCTGGTCTGCTTAGGCAGATGAACCCAGCTGAAAAGATAGGTTTCCTTATAGGTTATGTGTTTGGAAGTGTTATCTCATACCATTCACCTTTGTCTATTTGATGGACAAAGCCAAGGAAGTGTTTCGTCAGCTCTGCTGACAAAAACAATCCTGCTTAACCGCAGTGATTTCCATATGGTTACTTGGAGACTCTCCTTTTCTCGATGTCTGGGGGCATGCAAACCTTTTTATGCAAGCTAAAAATGACAAATTTCAATTTTTTTAGCTTTTTAGCTTTTTAGCTTCTAGCATTTTAGATTTTTAGTTTTTAACTCCTTAGGTTAGGTGATTGGTCTAACACACCATTCACCTTTGTCTGCTCTACGGATGAAGCAAAGGAAGTTTTTTGTCTAAACTGCTGACAAAACCATCCTACCAAACCTCAGTAGTTCCTTATCTTTTTAGTTTTTTTAGCTTTTTAGTTTTGTGGTTTCTAGTTTACATAAAAAGAAAGCTAAAATCTGAGCATGTTGTCACATGGTTTAAGCTCATTAAAAAATAAACCTACCACACTGAGCATGTTGTCACATGGCTTAAGCTCATTAAAAATAAACCTACCACCTTGAGCATGTTGTCGCATGGTTTAAGCTCATTAAAAAAATAAACCTACCACCCTGAGCATGTTGTCACATGGTTTAAGCTCATTAAAAAATAAACCTATCACCGAGCATAGTTTCCGCAAGGTTCAAGCTTGCTAAAAAATGAACCCGCCTTCACTGAGCATAGTTTCCACAATGTTCAAGCTTGTTAAAAAATGAATCCCCTCCCAAATAGAGCATATATTCCCCCAGAGTTCAATCTCTTTTAAAAAAAAGTGAACCTACCTTTGGTAAATAACCTTCATGATTACCATTACATCAGCCTTTGAGCCTTGGTTGTGTTCCTGCCATCACCTCCATTCTTTTGGTCGATCATACGCTTCCACTTGATTATTTACTCTTTTGAGGAACAGTTGTGATGAGTGGTCCTATTAGCCACCCTCTTCACATCACCATGTTTTGAGAAGTTCCAAGATTACCTGGAAGCAGTTGCTACCCTGGATACCACTCGTTCCTCATAAACAAGTCCCCTTTAAACCCTTTTCAGACTCGTTAAATATGAAAATATTGTTGATCTATTGGCCTCCCCAGCTCATTAAAGTAATCAAAAGTTCCATCCCTCATGTATATTTTAAATCTTTTTCAGACCTGAGGGATTATCTCACGAAAAAGTTCGAGCGCTTGTCTTTTTCGGCTCGCTAAAGTGATAGAAAAGTCATCCCTTTTGTATTATTTTAATCTTTTTCGAACCTAAGGGATTATGCTACGAAAAAGAACTGCTGGAGTTTCCTTTTCATCCCTTTTCAAACTCTCTAAACATGAAAAGGACTGAGTTATCTTTATCATTAAACTCGTTAAAACAATAGCAACAAACTTGTCCACCCAGACAAGAACGAGTTTCACTGTCGTTAAACTCGCTTAAACATAGCGACAGGTTTGCCTGAAGGGAAAATTATAGAACAAGCATATGTTATCATCCTCAAGCTTGAAAAAAATAAAGAGGTACTGGTCAGCAATGATTAGGGAAAAAGGGAAGAAAACTTGAAGAATTTTATTGGTAGCAGGTTGCTCTTGAACATGACACTTTTACTCCATCACCATGATTGAGTCGGGTTGGGTTATTCTGTTCACCGGTCATATCACCATTGGTCCTCCATACCATCCATCTTTTAGGGTTAATGCTACCAATCCATCTTAGTGTTGCCGATATGTTCAAGAGAAGTCATTTAGAGAATTCACCATCCAGTTAAAGCCTCATCCACTGCAATACCTTCACCCTCCATTTTTCATGACTGCCATTCCTGAACCTTGTATCATCATATCATTTTCACCTCTAGAAAATCATTTGATTCGTTTCGTGTCATAGATGTGGGATACATTAAGGCCCTCCTACAACGGGTCACTTCTTGTCAACATCGGCTCATTATCCAAGAAGTTGACATAGAAACAACCCTTTCAGTACTTTGAAGCTTGCATGCCTCAATGGCAAGTTTCTCACTTCTGGCGACAGGTTTACATCAATGGCCTTCGACCAAAAGATTTTGCGTGGTGTTCGACATCGGATCATATATTCACACCACATGAATTGTATTGTAGTAACTTGAGGGTCATTATCATTATCAGTGATTCCTCTCTTGTCTGTTAACAGCTTACATAATTGGCTAGTAATCAGGCGATGTCTTTCCATGTTCGACTTTAGGACATATTTTCACATGGATCGACTTGTACATCGGGCGAAGATTGAATGAGTTTGAAGACCCCGGATCTAGTTTCATCCATCTGGGCTTCGATATATTAAAGGAATATAAAGACATCAAATGTACATAGAAGTTGCACAGATGATCATCCAAGCTAGGGATGATGACTCTACATGTAAAGAATCACCAGTCTGCAACTGCAAACGATTATCTGTCCTATGTACATGAAAATGAATTTATAAAGCTGAGCATGGGAATGCCCACCTCAGCTAGATCATGAAAATAATATGATGATGATGTATTGTATTGTATCTTATATAGGTCACCTTCCAGTTCAAATACCTCAGATCCTCATGATAAAGCATTTCACCCCACATCAAAAGATTTACGACTTCATGCTTTAGGGGGTAACTGTTATAGACATATTTGGGCACTGCAACCCCAATCTTATATGTCGATAAACCAAGGGATCTTTAATCGCTAAAAGTGTTGTTTCATACCCTAAAGGATCATGGTCAACTGATTACATCATTCCCCAAAAAGTTCCACCTGAAAAACCACTCAGAACTGGCCAAAAATGGACCATACTGACTGCTCCACTGTCAGGGTGCAATGCATACTGACTCCTACACTAGCCAGGTACGATGCATACTGAAGAGGCCTTCTGTGGGGTGCGATGAGCGAGAATGGACAAATGTCAGAGATAGTTTGCTAAGTGGATGCTCATCGAATCTTCTAGAAACTTCTCCTATGACACTTGTCTCTCTGAATTTTCCCAGGGATGAGTAAGAGATCCAAGAAATCTCCAAGTGGAACCAAGAACAACAAGTGGAATGACACTAATCAAAAAACCCAGAGATGACTCACACCCTTGTAGACATCTATAAATGGGTCCCTTATCTGAGAGATCTAGATGCTAGAATTTGGTAATTTGTAAGGAAGTGCTAATAGTTTGTATCTGAGAAAGAGCATTGTATTGTTGGGTGATCTTGCTTTTCATGAGGTGAAGAGGGCTTTGGTGCTGGGAGGATGATGTTGGATTGGACAGCTGGGTTGTAATTCTCCCTTCTATTATTAATAAAGTTCTTTGGGTTTTCCTCCATACAATTGTGAATTTGTGAATGTTGTTATTTGTGAATGCTATTGTATGTTCATTGTATTTCTGATTCTGCAATGCTTATGATATAATAGATCGAGATGCTTTGATGGTGTTTTGTTACTTTGTCTCTACAAATATTCACTGAGCAGGATAAGTAGGAGAAGAGGTGCAAGCTCTATCAAGGGGGAGAGAAATCAAGCAAGGATTCAAGTGAAAGATCCAGGTTCGTCCCTTTGCTTCTCTCTTATCTATCATACATACAGGAAATCACAAATTGCTTTGATTGTTTGTTTCTAGGATAGCTGCCAATCCTAGTGGGACTAGCAGATTGAAAAGACACTAGTTTTCCCAGATACACACCATTTTCAAATTCGTTTGAAGCCTTATAGAAGTTGAAGGAACTCTTTGACTCACACTCTGAACTTGAATTTGTCTAATTGATGATTAGATTGTTCAGTCTTGAATTGAAAAATTATGATCCTATTGCTTTAACATCTGAAGTAAGATCTATTATGCATGATATCAAAACCACTGGTGTTCAAATATACATTCCTCTTATATCTTATGTCAAGGTACTATATCCCACTTATTCAAATTATCTTGAGTCATTGCAAGCAAGTGGAAACATCAAGGAGATTACCTTTGATTCCCTTGAGAAGAAGTTTGTTGAGAGAGAGAAGGCTTTTGGGAAGAGTACAGCTCCTCAATATTCTAAAGAAGCTCTGTTTTTTATACATAAAGAGAAGAATCATCCAAAAGATTCTTCCAGGGGAAGAGGTGGCCGAAGAGGTAGAGGAAGAAGAAATTTTAGAGGCAAAGGGGGCAGAAAATTCCAAGGAGAAAAGTATGATATTCATTGCATATGTTGCAATAGAGATGGGCATGATTCATCCAAATGTAAGTTTCCTTGGGACAGAATTAAGCAAGAAAGAAATGAAGCCAAAGGTAAAACCCATGACAAAGAGAAAGGTAAAGCACTTGAATCCGCTCATTATGTTATGGCACATTGTAATATTGGAGTAACTGAAGACTTGTTTAATACTTCACTTGATTCTTGGAAAAATGATTGGTTTCTTTATTCAGGAGAAACTTTCCACATGACCTTTAGAGGAGATTTTTTTGAAGAATTTACTGACAATGTTGATGGAGCAATCAACTTTGCAGACAAATCAAAGCTCAAGCCATCAGGGCTTGGCACCATTAGGCTCAAATTGCCTGGTCTTCTAGACTTTCTTCTACATGATGTTCTATGCATCCCAGAGTTGAGGAGAAACTTGTTCTCCTTAGTCCACATCCACCAGCAAGGAAACTCCATTCATATGTTTGATGGCAAGGTTGAGGTTAGAAAAGCATAAGATCACTCACTTATCATGACGGGGATAGAAGAAGAAATACTTTTGAAGTTACACAGTGTCTATGCTCATGCACAAAACTTATCATACCATTCTCATTATGATGAAGGTACATTTCCATCAAGTATTTTATGGCATGCTAGATTTGGACACTTTAATTATGACATTCTTCGCATGTTGAAGAAAAGCATTTCCTAGAAAACTTAAGCAATGTGATGCTTGTATTCTAGCAAAGCACAACAAACAGTCTTTTCATGATTCACAATCTAGAGCACATAGAAAACTTGAACTTATTCATGCAAACTTATGTGGCCCAATTCTTGTTCCTTCTGCAAATGGAAATAAATATATGATGACATTTATTAATGGCTACACCATAATGTGTTGGTTTTATTTATTAAAGAACAAATCTAATGCTTTTCAAACATTCAAGAAATTTCATGCATGGATTGAAAATGATGCACAATCTCATATTGACTCTATCCGCACTAATTATGGAAAAGAATACACTTCAAATGAATTTGAAAACTATATTCACCAGCATGGGATCAAACATCAAAAAAATTTACCTTATAATCCCCAACAAAATGGAGTAGCTGAAAGAATGAACATGACAATCTTAAATATGGTACGTTCCATGATCTTTTTCAAGAATGTAAAATTGATGTTTTGGGTTGATGCAGTTCTATGTTTTGTGTATATAAAGAATAGGTGTCCATCTAATTATATTACAAACAAGACTCCTTATGAAATTTAGTATGGCCACATTCCTTCAGTAAATCATCTTAGGGTCTTTGGTTCCAATTGTTATGCCTTGATACCTAAGGAATAAAGAAACAAACTCAGTGCAAGGAGTCGTAAGTGTATCTTCTTGGGGTATTCAAATACCTCCAAAGAATATCGTCTCTATGATGAATTTAATAAGAAGTTTTTTGCATCTAGAGATGTGGTCTTTCTTGAATCTTCCAAGGTTGAAAATGTTGTTGAGCGACAACTTGATCGCTTGGATAGATTCAAACATGAAAAGTCATTTCAATAATTTGATAATCAGATTCCACATCTTGAAGGGAGGATTCCTATAATAGATCAATATGTGGAATCTTCTTCAAAGTACTCTCTCCCCCACATGATGCTCCAACCACTGATGACAATTTGAGTGATGTGATTGATAGAATTGGGACTCAATCTTGATTTAGTCTCAAATCAATCAACTGAGCAGCATGATCTATCCCATAAAGGTACTCCAAAATGGCTGACAAAGACACTTGAAAGTGTTCATCCTGATGAGGTGCAAAGACAGGAACAAGAAATTCAACCAGGAAAAATGGAGGTGATGTAGGTGATTCTGATTCACCGATTGATATGGATGTTGCTTATGATTGTGAACTAAATTTATCTAAAGATTTTGAACCAACTTCCTTCAAAGAATTCACTTCTCATTATGAATGGAAAGAAGCAATGCAGAAAGAATATGATGCCTTGGTAAAGAATTTCACTTAGAAGATGGTCGATCCTCCATTGGGAACCAAACCAATTGGCTACAAGTGTGTCTACAAGAACAAGTATAAATTTGATGGCTCACTTGACAAGCACAAAGCTAGGCTTGTGGAAAAAGGTTTTGCACGGAAGGAAGGGGTCGATTATGAGGATACTTTTTCCCCCATAGAAAAATGGGCTACCATCGAGACACTCTTTGCCTTAGAAGCTCAAAACAGTTGAAATTCCATCAAATGGATGTAAAAACTACTTTATTGAATGGAGATATGAAAGAGAATGTTTTTAGTCCCATCGAGAAGGATTTGTTGTGAAGGGACAAGAACACAAAATATGCAAGCTTGTGAAATCCTTGTATGACCTCAATGAGCATGGTATGAAAAGTTAACTGAGCATCTTCTGAAACTCAAATTCAAACATTATGATCTTGATGATGCAACTTTATTTGTCAATAAATTTGACAAAAAAATTGTATATCTTGTGGTGTATATAGATGATCTTTTGATGACATGGAACAATGAGAGCTACATTGCATTCATAAAGAAGGAACTGAGGAAAGGTTTTGAAATTACTCACTTGGGCTATGTTCACTACTATATTGGTATTGAAGCAACTCAACATATGAAGTTTATATTCCTCTCTCAGAAGAAGTACATTGGAGATCTGTTGAATAGGTTTGGCATGCATGAGTGCAATCCTTTGACTACTCCAATGGAACAGAACTTGAAGCTCACATCCGTTGAAGGGAAATAATTTGAGGATGCAACAAAGTATAGACAACTTGTAGGAATTCTAAACTGCCTAACTACTACTATACCATACATTTCTTTTGATGTTGGAATCATATCTAGGTTTATGCAAAAGCCTTATGAGGGACATGGGTCTGCTGCAAAAAGAGTTCTAAAGTACTTGAAGGGAACTCAAGAATTTTGACTCAAGTATACACAAGTGGGTGACTTCAGCTTGATTGGATACTTTGATTCAGACTTCAATGGAGATAAAGAAGCTGGGGTATCTACTTTAGGTTATGCTATGAGTCTTGGATTAGGAGTTATCTCTTGGAGGTCACATAGAAAATCAGTTCTAGAAAATTCCACAATAGAGGAAGAATATGTGGTAGCAGCTGAAGAAACAAAGGAAATTGTGTGGCTCAGGAAAATTCTGGAAGATTTGCAGGTGAAACAAGTGCATTCAACTCCACTAATTATTGATAACACTTCTGCAATAAAGTTGGCCAAGAACCCAAAGTTACATGATCAAACGAAACACATCAATACAAAATACCATCTAATTCAACATCATGTTAAGGCCAAGACAACCCACTACAACATTGTTCCAAAATGAGAAGATTGTAGACATATTCACCAAAGTGCTTGGAAGAGAAAAGTTTGAAAGATTTAGAATGATGCTTGGACTCACCAACATCCCTTCATAAAAGGGGGGGGGGGGGGATGTTGACACCTAATATTTTGGATTAGGAAATTCATGTAAATAATGTAAATAGAAAATAAAGAGATTAGGAATGTCAAGAGAAACTGGGAGGTGAAACCCAAGAGTCTCTCCCTCCATGTATATATACATAAACAATATTAATGCAAAAACACAATTCACATTGTGGAGTTACCTCCTGGCCTGACACTCTTGAAAAGAGGAATCTAGTCCCATGGTTGGAATTGTTCACTAGGCTACCAAATTAATGGAAAAAACATGAGAGGAATTGAAGCATGCTCCATAGTAACTAGAAGAGTAACCAAGCAAAGGAGTAGAAAAACTCATATATATGGTACGACTCCTAGGTAATATAAAACCCAACTTACGATAATGTTGCAGACAGGTGCCATGTTCAAGAGTGACGTGACTGACACTACCATTTTGATGACTAAGAGAAATAAATGTTCCCTTCCCATTTTCTCTTTTTTTTCTTCTTCATGGTTTAATGAGCACAAAAGAGAGTACAAGTACACTCAATAGGTTCCTTTTCATAAATTTTAACAAGGCAAAAACAGAGATAAAATTACACTCATACCTTTATGATGGTTTAACGAGATTCAAGAATGGAAAAGAGATTGATCCCCAAATTTCAATTTACTTAATAAGTAGGAAATGACATAATAACTCAACATTTTCATGTAGGTTTTACAAGCATGAAAAGATGGAAAAATAAGCTCAAGATTTTCATAAGTTTAATGTGTCATGAATGGAGACCAAAATGAACTCACCATTTTAATTTATTAACAAGGATCAAAATAAGGAAAAAAGGAGCTCAATGCCATTCAAATTTTAAACAACATAAGAATGACACTAAGGAAGCTCATCCTAGAGGAATGAGTGGTATAAAGGTAGCAACTAGTTTTGGTATGATGGAACCACTTAAATCATAAAGGGGTAGATAGGTTGGTAAATGAGACAACTTATTGCAATAGTTCCTCCAATAAATGGTAAAACACTAGGTGAAAGTGGTTGATAGGCCAAGCATAGGATGGAAATGGAAAGAGGAAACGAAGGCTTAGTGTGCAAAAATAGGCTAATAACATGTGGAAATAATAAGGGATAGAGTGTAGAATCCTCCCAGAGTAAGGCCATAAAATGAATAAGAAGAGAGGAATGTCACTCATATTCCAAGTCATGGTAGGTTAAAAGGAGGAATTCCAAGGATGAAATAAATGAGATATGTCATGGAAATTGATAAGACAAAGAGGTGCTAATCTAGGGTATCCACGATCATGTAGGCCCTAGCATCAAATTACAATGTGCATAAAAGAGAGAGGATAATATCGCAACTTAATGGGGTCAAATCTAAGGCACAATGAAAGGGGTATTAATGGTCAATAATTCAATGAATATGGTGATATGTGACCTGTCCCTTCACACTAAGTTCAGAGAGAAACACACCTAAGGTCTAGTGGATATCACAATAAAAATTACACCCTATCCTGTAAAAACCATCTAGAAAGACTAGACCCATGGTTAAATCACATAATGAAAGAAATAGACATGGATGAGGGAAAAACGGTGCCATATTTTTGAATTTTTTAGTTTTATAATGTTTTTGGATTTTTGGCACATAAGATGTACTAGAAAAGTTCTCACATACCAAAACAAAAAAGAGATAAAAAAATCACACACACTCCTATTTATAAAATGTACAATCGCAACTTGGTCTAATAGGTCATGTCAAGGTGTGCCAAACAAGGATTTCCATACATGAAGTCATGGAGGAGTGGGGTTACCATATGGAACAACATGAAGGGGCCATGCTATATAAAGTTGAACTTTATGATTCCTAAAGGTTGATTAAACTAGGAAAAACCTAGGAACATAGTGTTATCAAGAATGAGTATAGGACATACATGTGAGTGGTCTTGTGAGCTAGTGGAGCTCCTTGTCAAGGAAGATCAAGACATAGAGGGGGTACAAGACACTCACCAATTGGTGGAGATGAGTTGGAAAATTCATTGGCAAGTTCAGCATTAGAAATCCAAGATTTGATGTGATCAAAGAGGGGTACTTCCAAGGATAAATGAGGAGATGCCCCTTGGGTTGATTCAATATTTTTTTTGCCAATTTCTACCTTTTCCAAGTCGGGAAGACTTAAGGCATGAAGAGGCACAATATCCTCGGGATGATTAATAGGTGAATCCATGACTTCCAAGATTAATTGTCAAGAAGAAGACTTATCATCAAGGGTGTCACATAGAAGAGGCATAGTGATGGCCTGCGTGGGCAAAGGATTCTAGTCATATTCCATATTAGGATGGAGTTTTTGACCAATATTAGGAGGTACTTACAGGACTTCTAGAGAGGCAATCTATTCCACTTAAGGTGTCATGTGCTCACCAATTCGATCTACATTTATAGAAGAAGGCACCTCCCAAGGGTTTAGAGACCGATGGGGTCTACATGTGACAAAAGAGACCATATGCATGGGAGAAACAATAGACGTAGAAGGAGTGTTAGACAGAGGAAAAGGAAATACACCAATAAGCGATGAAATTTTAAATAAGCCTGCACCAACACTCTCATAATTCCTAGGGTTATGTCCAACAAGGAGGAAAAAATTCTTGGTAGCAGTAAGCTAAGTTGATGGCACACAATAGTCCAATTTATCGATCATGAATATCTCACCTTCATGGGCAAAGTAGAGAACACGAAATACCAAATACACGATAGTGCACATAGCATAAAACCAACTGCATTAAAGGAGTAGATTATAATCCAAGGAGACATCGACAAATTCAACATCAACGTAGGCAGTCTTGCCCCCTATCTTGATGGAAAACTTGGGAATAACGCCCTAAGCTACAAAATGTTTTCCATTAAATGCCTGAAGAGTGGTAGTAAACTTAGCGAGTGTTGGAGAACATAACAAAAATCTAGAAGGAAATTTAGTGGGAAATCCTATAACGAGGAGCAACAACATTAAAAGTAATGAGATGAGACTCTGATATATCCACCCCCCCCCCCCCCCCCCCCCCCCCGCCCCCCATTTTAAGTCAGCAAGTCTATACGTTGTTGAGGGCATATCTACAAAAATCCAAGGTAGACATGGCACAAGGAGCTTGGGCTAAATCCTCGACAATACTGTCATGTTGGGAAGCCCATGCAAATGGATTGTGTGTTGAATTTTGAATGAAACTCTTAGGTGGGTGATAGACTGGATCCATAGGCTTCTCTAGCATGCGAAGCCTTGTGGAGGTAGTCGGAGTGGTTAAGTCTTTAGAGGAAGAAATCGACTTAAGAATATCATGAGTGGCATCCATGTCACCATTGAACAAAGTCCATGTCATATGTCACTATTAGTCCCAGTCATCAATGATAATGACACATCACGTCTTCATCACATGATGATTTGGAAGTTATGATGTAATGATGTAATCAATGAAAACAAAAATAAGTGGAAGTCCAAGATTTATGTATGGACAAAAGATTTATGGAAGTCTGAAGGACATGTACTACCAAAAGTCATATGTAATTCCAAAAGTCATTTGGAAGTCAAAAGGTTGTAAAAGTCCAAAGGTCATTAGGAGTTGGAAAGTCAAGAGTCATGGGGATGTGAAAGGTCATGCCTCAATTTTAAAAGGATCCTCATTACTCATGTAAACGAATTTTAACCTTGGATTCTCCCACAAGGCATTAGAGAGATAGAGCTAGTACTTTTGGGGAGCAAGTAATGGTTCTAATGCTCCACTATTGGAGCTAGTGATGTTCATTGTATTTGTGTATCTTGGAACTTTTTCTTAATATAGAATACTTTCAAGCCAACACACTTTAACACGTGGATTGTGAATGTTTCTAATACTATGATTTGGATGTTTATGATTCATGTTTTCTTTCACATGTACTAGAGTAATTGAACTATTTCAGTCACTTCAGTGCTTAACCTATTTGAACTGTGTTGTAATGTTTATAATGATTATCGAATCTATGTGAACTACTTTTATTGATGTTAGATGAGCCTTTATCATTCATGTGTGTCTTTATTAGGGTAGTACTATTACTTCTCTCCTAGAGGCTCACTTTATTTCCCCTCTGTAATGAAAGAACCTTGATACATCTACAATCGAACATTCACAAGGAAAACTATCTTACTCATTCAAAATAACGTATGCACTTCTCTCTCATGCTGACAGCTAAAGCCAAGGCATATCTTTAAGTAAATGGTAGTCGGGCCATATTTTGGATGGGGCTCTTACACCAAATAGTGTGTGTTCTAATTGGGACCTCATAATGAGGAGATCCCTTGTATGTTGGAGGTATCCAGCACTGTCAACATTCTAGTGCTAGAAGGAGGAAAACCATTTTTTTATGGCTAATAACTTTGTACATCCTAACCATTCATCTTCTGGAAAAGGTAGCAACATTCTGAGCACCATTCCAAATCCTATTCCTAATGTAGGAGGGTCTTCTCAGCCTTGTCTGGAGTTGTCATATGAGGTTACCTACAAACAACTCTAGGCACTTCGATCTATAACCCGTCATTTTGAAAAAGATATTGGTTTACTCTCTATTTCTAAAATTCTCGCATCATCCAAAGAAGAAAGAAAAAACTTGTACCAATGTATTATTTTAGACTATAGAAGATTTGGGGTTTTCCACTCTTGAAGAGTTAGTAGAGGGTTCGGAAGACACACTGTAGCATTTATTCCTCCAGAGTTTAGCTCAGATACTCTTGGAAGTGGCATAGTTGGAATATGCTCAAAAAGGTATTTCCAACAGTATGTAGAAGTCCACAAATGGCCTCATGGATAAGGAATTATCGCCAATAAAAGTTAGGTACCTTAAAGTAAAATGGTAGATCGAAAATTGGTTAGAGGATTGTTTGGGGAATTTTAAGTTTGGCGGTGTGGCCAAAGCTGGCGGAGTTGCTAACGGAGCCTCCAAAGGAAAGACAAGTGGATGTGGCCAAAGAGGGAAGCAAAAGAGCAGGAATAGTTGATTGGCCAGTGGAGGTCCCACTTGGAAATTAAGTCCGTCGGGTGTACCTTGACAGCTTCATAGTGTGTGCAACGGGCTTGCATGGATAGTCCACATAGCAACAGAGCAGGTGGCAAGGGTGTTTATTAGCATAGATTTTAAAAATGGTGGCCCACGTGAAAGCTACGCCCATAGGACTAGCCCCAGAAGTTTTAAATGGATGCGAAGGTGAAGGGTCAGGATGATAACACTGGGAAACATGGAAGCAATGTAACAATGGAGAGTGGGGAAAAGTTAAAAGAATTGGTGAAGAGACTTAGAAATTTAACAAAGGAATTCACTACAAAACATAAGGACTGAGACCATTCTCTCTTCCTCCTCTTGGTAGGAACATGGAAGCGTTGTATTGGATGGTGATGACATCAATACAGGGGACACATGGTAGGAATATTCAACATTTGTGGGTGGCCTAATGAGTCAAATATGAGTGACAAGTGTCACCACTCTAGAGATGCCATGTGGAACTGATGATTTCAGCATGATGTCATCCCACTAGAAGTAGCCCAGAAGGTTTTGGAGCAAGGTGCAAAGGAACCAGCAGGTTGACTATGTGTTGGGATGATAGGTCAGCTTATCAAAGCTAAGTCATCCTGATAGGCAGTGGATTGGCTCACATGGTTGCAGTAGGGGACCCACGAGACACGTCATACCTGTAGGTTTACCTCAGAAGGTCTGAGCAGTGCACAAAGAGATTAAGTGGTGGGTTTACTAGGCATCGGGATGCAGTGGAAATTGTATCAGAGAACCCAGCCAATGAAAAAGGCATCAGGAAAACCCACTGGAAACATAATCCCATAAGGCTCACCTCGAAGGAATAAAAAGATGCGCTGGAGATGTGGATTGGATAACAGAGCTGGGAGACAGAGATATCACCGATATTTAACAGTTTTATGAAATGATGGTAGGTGCACCCAAGACCTGGTTTTGCAAAGGTTTCATGTGTTGGGCGGCCATGGGCCTTTAGGCCAAAAATAAAGGAAAGTCACCAGGATAGGTAGGCAATGTGGTGGAATTACAAGTCAACCTGGTAGGCTTTTTTTTGGCTGATAGCTACAATGGGTGCCTAGGGGACACGTCATCCCAAAAAGGAGACCCCGGAAGGATGTAAAGGGAACAATATAAAAGCATCGGGATAAAGGTGTCACGGGCTAAAGTAAAGCCTAGGACTTGGTCCTGTGGGCACCATGTGACAGAGGGTGTGAAAGGATTGATGAATGTAGAGTAAACATTCAGGGCTATAGTAAAGAGAGGCACCCAAGAGCTAGTTTGCGGTGGTTTTGTGGTGTTTTTGCAAGCTATTATGACCAAGTACCTTCAGGCTAAATACAAAAGGTTTTAGGAGCACATGTTTAAAGGCATAAAATGGGTCATATAATACTTTTGGCACATTTCCACCATATTTGGCAGTTGTGCCATAATTGGCTATGACCATGGTTGGAGTTAGCGGAGATTGGGTGGCCAGGTAAATGCACATAGTGAGTTTGGTGCTGCTAATTAATGGAGACTATAGAGATTTCTTGTTCAAGGAAGTAAGGACCATGATTTGCAGGGGTAGCAGTTAACTCCAAAACAACCATGCTTGAGCTTTCTTGCATGGTATGATGAATTAAATGGAAAATATGGCTAGGTCTAGAAGCTTTGATCACAGACCAGAAGATCCATGCTCGAAGTACAAGCTAGACACTGTGACCAAAATAAGAACCATGGAGAGCCTTGCTAAAGCCTATAGTTTGGCTGAGAATTAATTCACAGTGTGGAGAAATTCCCATGTGCCCATTCTCAAAGTGTTTTTGCAGTGGCCAAGTAATTTTAAGTAATATCAACATGGATAGGCATGCGTTTGAGTACATTCTCAGGCACTATGACTGACTACAGAGACAAAATTGATCACTGTGTGACGGTGGAACAAAACCAAGGGTTGCAATTGTGAAATGTGGGGGATTACAACATTCTTGAGTGAGATGAGTGGACAACTCTAGTGTGTGAGTTTGCTTCTATGCATGGTTGAGTGTGCTTGGGTTGCAGAGAGAGGCTAAGAGTGCCTATCTTGAGGAGAAAGGCCAATATTTCCTATGCAGAAAAAGAGGGTCAAGAGTAGAGAACAAAGTGTTTAGTATGTTGCAGAAGTTTTGAAGGTTGAGAGCTAAATGTTTGTCGTTGAAGAATGAGAAGAGTGATTAGAGAGCATAGTGTTGCAAGGGACAAGTATGAGAGTATGATATTGAGAGAGAGTGAAGGTTGTTGAGTAGAATAGAGGGCCAAAGGAGGAGGAGAAGAAAGAGTTGAAATCAAGTAGAGTGGTTATCAATTACAAAGAGGAGAGATTGATTTATTGAGTGTAGGTTGGTTCTTGCAAAACAAGGAGTTGGTGCTTCCATCTTAGTAGATGTCTGAGTAGATATTGGGGGTTGGTCCCTCCAACATGTTGGTGCTTGCATAAATCCAAGGAGTTACAAGTTGGTGCTTGCAACAAATCCATGAATTTGGTGCTTGCAACAAATCTATGAAGTTTGTTCTTTAGTTGGTGCTTCTGGTAAGCTGATCAGGTGTCTATAGAAGAAGGGAGTTGGTTCGTCCTACTAGTGGCTGCTAGCAAACAATCAAGGGGAATTAGTGATTCCTATCAATTTTTCCTCACAAACATTGATTTAATAGAGTAGGATCTCTTATTTACATTATAATAACAAACAAGCTTTGATGGTTCTTCTCCTAGAAGGGTTTCCATGTTAAACCTCAGTATTCATGTGTATGTTGTTCATGGTGTGTGTATTCATGTGTTGATTTGTTAAAATCGGAAACCAGGGAAAAACTTCATGTGGGTCATCTTATTCATGGCTGATAATATTTTTATTAGATTCCTCTCGTCGAGAGGTGTAGGATTGATATAAAGATCATCAAATTCTGATAAGTATTCATGGAGATATGAATTTATTTTGATTATGGAATTATTATCAAGCCGACCTACAACTCATGTAGGCTCAGAAGCCCAACAGTCACATCTATTCACCCACCAACATTGTGTATAAATATAAGAGGACTTTTCCTCATTTAGACTCACTCATCTCATCACATCTATCTCTCTCTCTACTGCGCAGATATGAGTCTCTTCTCTACTGCGCTGAAATGGGTCTCTCTCTCTCTCACATGTGAAGTCGGAAGCTGTTGAATTTGAAGTTGCAACTGCAGAAGTAAAGATTGACTTGCGTGGCCTAGAAGATCTCCTCTTTGGAAGTTTGTTGTAGGTTCATCTGAATCTCCTTTGAAAGCCACAACTTTTGGTGGTGGAATGAAGTCAATCCGACAAACGGTTTGCAAGATATCGACTGCCCTAGTTTGAAGCTGGAAACTGCTGAAACTGAAGCTGCAACTGCAGAAGTAAATATTGACTTGCGTGGCCTAGAATATCTCCTCATCTGAACTGCGTTGTAGGTTCATCTGAACCTCCTCTGGAAGCCGAAACTTTTGGTGGTGGAATGAAGTCAATCCGACGGTCGGTTTGTGAGATATCGTCTGCCCTAGTTTGATAATGAAGCCGCTAATGCTGATGCTGCTGATCTAGGGTTTGCTACTGCTGATATGAATCAGATTTATTGTACTATTTCTCTCTGCTGAATTATTGAAGATAAACGAAGATTTGATCAAAGGGTTTCCCCACACATTGTGGGGTTTGTCCCTGGCTAGCCGCCACATCTTGTGTCTCTTGTCTTGGCTTGTTTTTTGTCGATCGTTTAATGTTCTATCTGCACTTTACTTTATGTACATGTGATTGCTAATCGGTGGAATATAATAAGAAAAAAGAAGTAAACTGTTATAAGCATAGAACATACCATAACTTTACATGGTATCAGAGCTAAGGTGAAGACAAAGCCCAAGCAAGAGCAAGAGCAATCACCGAAGAGAAGATTGGCAAGGCTATTCTAAAAGAACTATGGGGTCCTCAACACTCTTTCTTGCCGAAGACAAGCTCCATGAGAAAGCTGACTATCACGGATGGAAGATGTCTATCGATCTAACCCTTGAAGATCAAGGAGTGCTGGACCATGTAAGAGGCAATATTGTTGAGCCTCCATCAAATGCATCCGCTGCTGCATGGAACAAATGGAAAATCGAAGAAGTCAAAATAGAAGATCATCCGGGACTCTATCGAAAAGCACTTGGTGTCCTACATCTCTGATCTAGACACCTCCAAGGAAATCTACGATAGACTGGTGAGTTTATTTAAAGTTAATGATGCAAATCAAGTTTTTTTTCTTAAAATTAAGCTGAGGGAAATCAAGAAGGGTAAAGATGAAAGTATGCAAGCATACTTCTTAAGAATCACCGAGATCAAGAACGATCTCCTATCTATTGGGGAAACTATTACTGACAGAGAAATGGCACTCTCAACTCTCGGAGGATTACCATCTGAATGGTATGTGTTCAGGACTACTCTTCTGAACAATAATGTAATTCCTAGTTTAGAGGAATTAATGGCTAGATGCATTCAAGAAGAAACAAGGGAAGAAGTGTAAGAAATGCCCATGCCTAAAGGTCCTTCTGCTGCCTTTTCTTTTCATGCAAAGAAAAGAAATAATTCCGGGACTAAATCAAAAGGAAAGGCTAGACCTAAGGCTAGAAGAAAATGACGATGTTACATTTGTGATAAAGCAAGTCACTATGCAAGGGAGTGCCCTGATAGAAAGGACTCACTCTAGGACGATGATCAAAATCCCTCTGATGGCAATCAAAGGAATGACAAATTCAACAGCAAAGGTAAGAGGAGAGCTGGGAATCAAGGAAGAGGACAAGCATTCAAGAAGGCCAGAAATTCCAGGATGTATTAAATGCACCTGACCTCAAAAAGAACCTAGTGTCCATCTTGGGAACGGAAGACAAAGGCTACATGGTAACCTTCAGCGATGGCAAGGTATGTATATGGAAAAATAATGTTAAAGATGCCTTTACTCTTGGGTTTAGTGTTGATTCATTATATCAGGTCGATGGAAGTCTGCTAGGTGTCATGTCTTATGACACATCTCTTCAATCCGAACTTTGGCATTAGAGGTTTTCCCCCCTTCATTATAAAGCTATACTATGTGTAAGACAAATGGTGATAGGGATGCCCGAATTCTGAATAGAGAATGAAGGTGTATGTCCAGGATGTGCTGAAGGAAGCTCAAAAGGGGACCATTCCCCTCAAGCCAAAGCAAGACCTCTGATATATTACAATTGGTTCACTCAGGCATACCTGAGGTTGGCATTAAGAGGGAGACTACTACACCACATACTCATGAGCAGAATGGTGTGGTGGGAAGGAAGAAGCGCACGATGATGGAAGCTGTCTGGTCCATGCTACATGATCAAAGACTTCTGATGTTTCTATGGGCTGAAACTACAATCACCGTCGTATATGTACAAAATTGATGCCCTCATCAAGCATTGGGTTCCAAGACTCCTAAAGAAAAGTTCACCGCAAGGTGAACAATCTTTCGACTTTGAGGAGCTCTCAAGAAGCCAACACCAGGGAACTGAAAGAAAAGGATGATGAATCAATGCCTGATGTAGAAGAACCCATGGATCTGATAGATTCTCATCCACATGAGCCTTCCTCTTCTAGGAAGAGGCCTTCATGGCTTAGGGGGATACTTGATGATGCTAAAGGACATGCTGCACCCTGAGGAACCTTCCGTCAAAGTAAGAAACCTAATAGGTATCAAGGATACCTGACCATCATGAGCACGATCATACAAAATGAGCCTTCGTCATTCTCAGATGCCGTCAAGCATCAAGTATGGAAGGATGCTATGACCGAAGAATATGAGTCTATCATAAAGAATGATGTTTGGGAAGTAGTTCCCAGACCCCAGGACAAGACTGTTGTTACTTCAAAATGGCTTTACAAGATAAAGCATGCAGAAAATGGAAGTATGGAAAAGTATAAGGTTCATTTTGTTGCTCGCGGTTTATCCTAGAAGGAAGGTATAGACTATGATGAGATATTTGCACCTGTTGCCAGATATACGACCATCCGCTCGATCATAGCCCTTGCCACTTCACAAGGATGGAACCTACATAAGATGGATGTCAAGACTGCGTTCTTGCATGGCTCGATCAAAGAAGAGGTCTATGTGGAGCAACCCGAAGGATTTGAGATTTATGATCGAAAATCTCATGTATACAGGTTGAAGAAATCTCTCTATGGACTGAAGCAAGCACCCCAAGCATGGTATGAGAGGATCGATAGCTACTTGATGAAGCTGGGATTCACTAGGAGTGAAGCCGATCCTAACCTTTACTTTAAGGTTGAAGATGACAAGCCTCTCATACTGGTATTGTATGTGGATGACCTCTTTCTAATAGGTGTAGACCCTCTCATTCACAAATGTAAGAGGGAGCTGGCCTCTGAATTTGAAATGAAAGACCTAGGACTGATGCACTACTTCCTAGGACTTGAAGTATGGCAGAAGCTAAGGGAAATTTTCCTATCTCAAGGGAAATATGTGGTAAAGATATTGGAAAGATTTGGTATGATGGAATGCAAGTCTGTGACTACCTCGTGGATCTTAACTTTTAGAAGTTATATGGTAGTGATGTCGGACCAGATTTGGGAAATGCCTCTGAGTTTCATAAACTCATTCGCATTGATGTTCTTGGTGAACCTCCGTCCGAACATATTTTTTGCAGTTAGCATTATGAGCTCATATTTGGTTGAGCCTCACTGGATTGATGCGAGGAATCTTCTGAGATGTCTTCAGGACACAATCTCTCATGGATTAAGATACACTGCCGGAGATGTGAGACTACTTGGATATAATGATGTTGATTAGGCAGGCAGTGTGGTGGACCGTAAGAGCACTTCCGGGTGTTGTTTCACCTTGGGATCTGCTTCGATATCCTGGATGAGCAGGAAGCAGAAGTTGGTGGCTTTGAGCACCACCGAAGCAGGATATATTGTTGCTAGCATAACCTCGTGTGAGGTAGTTTGGTTGCAAAAGCTCTTCAGTGAGCTGTTTGGATTTACATTGGATACCATTGTGATTCTCTATAACAACCAGAGGTGGGATTCGATTATTGAGGAATCCCGTATTCGTCGATTGCTCCAGCAGATAGACATCATCTTGGATATGGTAAGTTGATGAGCAAGGAGGCTCCATCGCATTAAGATGATGTACAGGTTGATACACCTTGTCAAAGCCCCGAGGAAAGATCTAATCTGTGATTTTCCCAAACGACTTGGAGTCGGTAAGAAACCCTTGTACAAGGGTCCTGTATCTTGCATACATTGAGCTCTGGGAGCTCTGAGGGCTTGCGGTTATTACTGGAGCAACATACAACCACAGGGTGACTCACCCTCCCCTGGTGGTGCACATTGGAACAAGATGATTCGCTCTCTTTTGGGACAAGATGATTCACTCTCTTGTGGAACAGGATGATTCGCTCTCCTGTGTAGCAGGATGATTAGTTCTCCTGTGAGGCCTGGATTGATGTGTTCTCCATGGTGATTGTAGCAGGATTGATGTGTTCTCCTGTGAGGCCTGGATTGATGTGTTCTCCATGGCGGCCGGGATTGATGTGTTCTCCATGGAAATTGTAGTAGGATTGATGTGTTCTCCTGTGAGGACAGGATTGATTAGTTCTCCTGTCGAGGCATCCTACCCATGCAGTCTGGGACTCATGGGAAGTACCTCTCATCTGATCAATGAGCAGGGAAATGAAGTTAGGGACCATAGTAGTACCGATGGACGCATCGTTGTAACTACCGTACTCCCTACGCTAGGATGGCCTCCATTGATCTGGGATCAATGATACTGGTCTGGGACCAGTGGTAGGAGTTGTACCATACTATGACGCTGACTTTGGGTCGGTTGAGACTGGTCTGGGATCAGTGGTACATACTCTGAGACTGACTTTGAGTCAGTGGAGGATGATATTGGTCTGGGACCATTGGAGTTGTACTCACTATGACGCTGACTTTCGGTTGGTTGAGACTGGTCTGGGACCCGTGGTACATACTCTGAGACTGACTTTGAGTCAGTATGATAGATCCTCGATCATTTCTTCTTCTTCATAATTCGGACAAAAGCAGAGCATAACAGAACAATGCAAGAGCAGAGCATAACAGAGCAAAACAGTACAGATCAGTGCAGGCAGAACAAGACAAAGCAGAACAGGCAGAATAGAGCAGAGCAGGGCAAGGGTCAGGCTGTACAGGGCAGTGCATTTGATGGATGAATAGTAACGACCGATAGACAGATTGCAGATGAAGTTCTCCATGGTTGAGAGGGAGTGTTAAAATTGGCAACCAGGGCAAAACTTCATGTGGGTCAACTTATTCATGGCTGAAAATATTTTTATTAGATTCCTCTCGTCGAGAGGTGTAGGATTGATATAAAGATCATCTGATTCCGATAAGTATTCATGGAGATATGAATTTATTTTGATTATGGAATTATTATCAAGCCGACCTACAACTCATGTAGGCTCAGAAGCCCAACAGTCGCATCTATTCACCCACCAACGTTGTGTATAAATATAAGAGGAATTTTCCTCATTTAGACTCACTCATCTCATCACATCTCTCTCTCTCTACTGCGCAGATATGAGTCTCTTCTCTACTGCGCTGAAATGGGTCTCTCTCTCTCACACATGTGAAGCCGGAAGCTGTTGAATTTGAAGTTGCAACTGCAGAAGTAAAGATTGACTTGCATGGCCTAGAAGATCTCCTCTTTGGAACTGCGCTATAGTTTCATCTGAATCTCCTTTGAAAGCCGCAACTTTTGGTGGTGGAATGAAGTCAATCCGATGAACGGTTTGCAAGATATCGACTGCCCTAGTTTGAAGCCGGAAACTGCTGAAACTGAAGCTGCAACTGCAGAAGTAAAGATTGACTTGCGTGGCCTAGAAGATCTCCTCATCTAAACTGCGTTGTAGGTTCATTTGAACCTCCTCTAGAAGCCGAAACTTTTGGTGGTGGAATGAAGTCAATTCGACGGTCAGTTTGTGAGATATCGTCTGCCCTAGTTTGATAATGAAGCCGCTAATGCTGATGTTGCTGATCTAGGGTTTGCTACTGCTGATATGAATCAGATTTATTGTACTATTTCTCTCTGCTGAATTATTGAAGATAAACGAAGAATTGATCAAAGGGTTTCCCCCCACATTGTGGGGTTTGTCCCTGGCTAGCCGCCACATCTTGTGTCTCTTGTCTTGGCTTGTTTTCTGTCGATCGTTTAATGTTCTATCTGCACTTTACTTTATGTACATGTGATTGCTAATCGGTGGAATATAATAAGAAAGAAGAAGTAAACTGTTATAAGCATAGAACATACCATAACTTAACATGATTTATTCATATTACCACAAATGATATGTTGTTGATGACCACATGAATGGTTTCTTAGTTTAAATTTAAAAAGTATAAATTGGCATTAAATATTAAAAGTTAGCTTTAATATTAATTCACACCCCCCCCCCCCCCCCAACAATATTAACATTGTTTCCAACATGAGCTTCTAAATCCATTTTGAGGACCTAAACAACATTTTTTGGTGAAATAGGAAAATGTGAGTCTTTGACTGATGTTTGTAGTTGAAAGTTGTTTTCCTAAGATATACATTTCTAATGGGATATTTTTCATGCCAAAGAAATATCATATGCTAACGTTACGACCCGAGGAAGTTGACATTCCAACTAACCCCATCAAGGCCCATAAGATTTTGGTGTTTCATCTTTTAGGGTTAGGTTTCTTGATTTGTAGGGATTCTCATTATTTATTCATGATAAAAAGGCCTCAAAGCCTCATTTTAACATGGTTCAATAGCATGTAGTCATCATATCTCTTCTTAAATACAAGTTACCATTTCCCAAAATAGTTTTTTTTTCATTCTACATGTAAACAATTTTTAGCATTTTCTATTTATTAATTGGAGTTATGTTTTTGTCTATATTTCTTTTCATTCCTTAATAAATCTATATCATTGGTATCAAATTGGTTCACTCTTTCTCTATTTTTCTATGCATATTATAAGGATTTGGGACTCAAACTACTTGAGCCCTTAGAAGGCTGGCCTCACTAGCCCTAAAGGACTCCATGGTGGAAGAAAATAAAGATAAGGGAGCAGGATATCTTATCAATTTTATTCTCAAAGAACCCTTCAAGTGACAAAGGAACGAGATGTTCAATAGTTTTTCCCAAATCCTTTAATAGATACTAATGGTGACACATGTTTATCCAGTAGACACTTCGAGGGTACCTCCCCTCTTCGGTACAGGTTAATTTTGACATTCCAATATATGAAGTCCAAATATATACAAATGCTCTAGATAAATAGTTAAATATGGTTAAAGGATATTTTTCATAACATAATTTTTTCAATAGATAAAATATTACTTTTGCACTCCCCCCCCATGTGAGGGACTAGTGGGAAACTTACTATGAGTAAAGGTCCAAGGAGAAATCCTCACTATTTCCAGATGTAGCCTCTTAGAACTCATTCTGAGATGTTGTTAAGGAAAAATATTTCCGGGAGCTACAAATACAAGTACACAAAATGGACCACACTATAGCAGGAAAGGGACCAAAAAGTGCTAGAGTGTATAAATATCCTTCATACCCTTGTTAATTTTTCATAGGGCTATATTGTTATTTTCTTTGATAATTGAATTTCTTCATTAATACATTAAGTTCACCGCATAACATCATAACATTATTCATGTGTACATCATTATTCAACATCATATGCAACTATGTAGAAAGAACAATATCATCATCATCAATGCAGTGGAAAATAAAGGAACAATAAAAGAAAAGCATTCGCACATAGTGACACCAGGATTGGTCAGAGACCAGGGAAAACCCACTATGGGGAAAACCCTTTCAAATTATTCTTCTTAGTATATTTTCATCAAATGATTCATCAAAAGAGAGTATAATTATCCATATCTTCATCTATGCAATTATTCCAAAAAACAAGTACAACATCCATGGAACGAACCCAATAATGCTTATACTCAAAACCCTAATTCAAAACCATGTAATGAACTATCATTGTCTGCACTCAACTTTCGAACATTGCATTCACAGAAAAAACCTTTGGAAGACTGAGATTTCATCTTTGGAAGACTTTAGCTTCCTAGTCGCTCCCTTAAGCCTATCATGCGAGTGACTCGGGTCAGATATAGACTATAGAAACCCTAACTCCCAGATGCATGGATGGAGTGTTGAGCTTGTGTGAGAGAAATTACGGTCAAATCCTTCCTATGTTGTGCCTGCGACAGGGGCCCAAAACCCTAAATCAGAGATGCGAGCTTTGAACCTTGCAATTTTACCTCAGAGCAAACCTATTCCTCTGCAGACAAGCCTCAGACCTGTGCGATCTAAAAACCAAGATAGAAGAGTGTCCCAAAATTATGTCCGAATGAGGTGTAAGTCACTTGTATTTATAGCCTTCCAAGGGTGTCTAGTTTTCTTTACAGTTGACCTTGACAAATGTGCACATGTGGGATTTTCATCATAAGCACACTTTCCCTTATCCAATTTGAGTGATATTTAGGTCTATTTTTGTGCTCTTTAAAAGAGGAATTCAATTCAATCATTATTTGCATCAAGTGATATATCCAAAGTGGTATTTGATCGTAGTTGCATATTTTTAACACACTCTCTCAACTAAAGAAATTTCACTTGCATCATGTCATGTGCATCATGTCATTAAATCATATCCAACCTCAAGTATCTCATCATCTCGTATCATCATTGATCATCTTAATTCATCTCTTCCTTATTCCTACTTATCTCTTGATTGTTCCTTCTCATATGTTGAACATTCTCGACTCTAAAAGAAGAAGAATTTTGGCATTGGAGGGGAGCTCAATCTACCACCCTTTGTCAATCGGGCTACTACCCAAAATCTCTATCAGCGGAGTACTACCTTGAATCTCTGTTAGCAGGCTACTACCCGAGAATATTGGCAGGGAGTCAAATCTACAACTTGCATCAACATAGGAGAGCATATCTGCAGCGAGCACATCTCAACCTGAAACTACATCAAATAGCATATATCAACCTGGAGTCTCATGGGGAAGCTACTACTATGACCCCATATCAAGAAATAGGTGATATAGGGGAGACACTACTCAACCCATCCTATTTCCTACCGATCTTCCCAACAATGATCCTCGATATTCATGTGGTAGAACACCTGCATCATTATTTGAGCTTGGAATAGATACCTGAATTACCAAGAGGTAAGGATCACACACCTCCAAGCCTCCTCAACCCGTTGTCCAAACAGGGAAGGACAATCCTAGCAATCCTAATTTGTGGGTATGATTCCAACTTGGGTATACTCTACAAAGACCTAGATAGGGTGAGCTACTACACCAACCCTATCGGTAAAAAATAGGGGTGATACCCTATTGTCTAGAGTTCCCTCAACCCAAGGAGCCTTCTATCTCAATTCCTCACCTTGGGAACTCATATAGGGGGGAAGAGTTGGCTCAGTGTTCTCAATAAGTCCTGCTCTTTATAGATCAGAAGCATATCATCGTGCTCATATCTGGAAATCATCATGCCTTGATAGCAGATGTATCATGTTTATAAAGGACATCAAATCAAATATACTATTAGAAAAAGAAAAGAAAAGAAAAGAAAAAAGAATATATATATCACAAAAAAAGGATACCATAGTTATCATCCCTCTCAAGGAGGTGCCAACCACAAGCTTGAGCTTGTCTTAATATATATGAAGGTAGCTCAGTCCCAACTATATGCGGTATTCTCTACCAATTGGTTCCCACTCTTTTTAATCATAATGTATCAATGTCATATCTAGATCATACTCAGACAACTCTCCAAGGAGCTTCTTCATCCTACTATATAGCTAGCCATGCTAACAACAGCATACTCAACCTCGGTCATGCTTAAAGCTACAAACCTCTTATCATGGTCGATCTCATACTAAGGCACCACCCAGATGTGCTCATCAATAATAATCCCAAACATTATCAGTACATCCATTCAATCACATATCACGGGATGAATGTCTCAGACCAAAAATAGATCATCTCATGAAAATATCTCGAAGGGTGCTCAGTGGAAACTCTATGTGTATGAAGCAGCTCAATCACGAATTCATCCAATTTCTATATATACATATAGGTGTTCAAAACAAAACATCAATGCTTCAATCAACTATCGGTTTCCAAGTTGAGTTCAACAATATCTCTTCACAACTTTTTGAAATTCAATCAGTGTCCAAGGATTTTCATTTCAACTTCTTCAATATATTTGCAATATAGATTTTCTTTTCCCAACTTTATAAATCGATTCATCATGCCATGATTCATTATTTCAAGATTCAAAAACCATATCCCTCTTACTTTGATTATCAAGGGCTCATTTCCTATCAAGAGTAGACCATCAACATATAAAACCAAATTAAAAATCGAAGTCATACATTGGAACACTCCTGAAGTAGAGGTTTGGATCAACACATCTTCTTGGCTTCAACAAATAACTGTCAATGCAGAATTATTTGGATCAGGGAGCTTGTTTTACACAAAGCTTTCTGCAGACATAGCACTTTACCAAACCAATATGTTCAGTCTTACATGAATAAATGTTGTCAGATAAAAACTAATATCAAACTCATCAATATCATTTGTATCAAATTATTTAGACTTGGTGACAGGCAGAGCAATTATCAAGTCATGACTTCATCTATTATCATGCCAAGAAGTAGTCATTTATCAAACAATATCAATCCAAATTTCATCAAGTCATCCTCATGATCACAATATAAGTCACTAGAAGAAAATGCATACACCAAGAAAACGTTATGCTAGTTCCTTCCATTTATCGAGAGATTACTTCATACCAGCCATTTATACTTCAACCAATGTGCTATGAAAAATGAGGCCAATACAAAGCCATTATCAAACACTAATATTAGTCACTGAAAGTCACTATGCCTACATAGCATTGTCATCAGTCATCAAATCAAATCATTAGTCATCAGGTCAAATCCAAATGTGCTATCATAGTGAGATCTATAGTCCAGAACATATCTCAATTATCATGTCAAAAATCCAAACACTACTCATCTATATCAATCAACCCAAGTGTTATAGACATTTTTGTGCCTCGCAGCATGGAGCATGAAATGTCAATAATTACAGGGATCCTCAGTCCCTAAACATGTTGTTCTTACCCCTAGAGGAACAAGGTCAGCAAACCACAGCACTTCCTATCAGTTCTCCACCTGAAAACACTCAAAAACAGGCTATTTTTGGATCATGTCAGCTGCTCCACTGAGCATCTGCGCTGAATGTCAACTGCTCCTCCTTGTACCTGCACTGAAAGTCAAAACCAATGAAGGCTACCTGCGCTGGGCGAGATTGGCCAAGTGGCACAGTCATTCTGCAAGGTGTCAACTGCCCAGGAAGCTTCCAAACTGACACTTGGTTCAAGGAATTCGCCCTATGATGAGTAAGAGGTACTTGATCTCCATGTGGAAGCAAGGATCTCCAAGTGGACTCAAGAACTGAAGTTTAACTGAAGAGGGAGAGGACACAAGGCAGCTTTAGGTCAGTCTCAAGCTGACTCATCCTTTCTCCAAATCTCCTATATATAGAGCTCTTCTATGAGGTCTAAGGAGGCTGGAATTTTGTGCAAAGCAAGGAAGTGCTGTTGGTTTACAGTTAGAGCTATTGGGTGATTGCTTTTATAGAGGGGAAGAGGAGATTTCTTGCTGCTGGGGAGGTGCTGCTGGATTGGAGCCATTTATGGTTGTAACCTTCTCAGAACCTTTTTCTTCTATCAATAAAGCTTTGATGTTCTCCTATATACTTGTATTGCAATGATGTATTGTTTTTATCTGTATATTTGATTCATTCTAATCCATGCATCAGTTATGAGTACATGTTTCTTGTAGTTTCCCTCTCTTGTTTTTGCAGGATCTTTGTGTAGCTGGGCCGGCAAAGGGAGCAAGGAGCTGGGAATAAGAGGCAAAGAGAGAAGACAGGATCGACAAAAGCGAAAGACATCGGTTGGTCAATCTTTTCTTCCTTCTCTGTACTTTCATAAAGGAAAAATATCAAAGCTTTACTTTCAGTTGTTGCTAAGGAACTATCACCCTTAGAGTAGGAATAGGGTCATTCCGAGTCGAATACTTTTCCCCACAACAAACTGGCGAAACCACTGGGGAAAAGTATCCGACTCGGAATGACCCTATCCCTACTCTAAGGGTGATAGTTCCTTAGCAACAACTGAAAGTAAAGCTTTGATATTTTTCCTTTATGAAAGTACAGAGAAGGAAGAAAAGATTGACCAACCGATGTCTTTCGCTTTTGTCGATCCTGTCTTCTCTCTTTGCCTCTTATTCCCAGCTCCTTGCTCCCTTTGCCGGCCCAGCTACACAAAGATCCTGCAAAAACAAGAGAGGGAAACTACAAGAAACATGTACTCATAACTGATGCATGGATTAGAATGAATCAAATATACAGATAAAAACAATACATCATTGCAATACAAGTATATAGGAGAACATCAAAGCTTTATTGATAGAAGAAAAAGGTTCTGAGAAGGTTACAACCATAAATGGCTCCAATCCAGCAGCACCTCCCCAGCAGCAAGAAATCTCCTCTTCCCCTCTATAAAAACAATCACCCAATAGCTCTAACTGTAAACCAACAGCACTTCCTTGCTTTGCACAAAATTCCAGCCTCTCTAGACCTCATAGAAGAGCTCTATATATAGGAGATTTGGAGAAAGGATGAGTCAGCTTGAGACTGACCTAAAGCTGCCTTGTGTCCTCTCCCTCTTTAGTTAAACTTCAGTTCTTGAGTCCACTTGGAGATCCTTGCTTCCACATGGAGATCAAGTACCTCTTACTCATCATAGGGCGAATTCCTTGAACCAAGTGTCAGTTTCGAAGCTTCCTGGGCAGTTGACACCTTGCAGAATGACTGTGCCACTTGGCCAATCTCGCCCAGCGCAGGTAGCCTTCATTGGTTTTGACTTTCAGCGCAGGTACAAGGAGGAGCAGTTGACATTCAGCGCAGATGCTCAGTGGAGCAGCTGACATGATCCAAAAATAGCCTGTTTTTGAGTGTTTTCAGGTGGAGAACTGATAGGAAGTGCTGTGGTTTGCTGACCTTGTTCCTCTAGGGGTAAGAACAACATGTTTAGGGACTGAGGATCCCTGTAATTATTGACATTTCATGCTCCATGCTGCGAGGCACAAAAATTTCTATAACAGTTGCCCCCTAAAGTATGAGGTCGTTTATCGGGTGAAATGCTTTATCCAGAGGGTCCGAAGTTCATTCAAGTGCTGAGAGGTGCCCTGTAATACAATACAATACAATATATTATTTTTCATTCTGTTTTCATGATCTAGCTGAGGCGGGCATTCCCATGCTCAGCTTTATAAATACATTTTGGTACATAGAACAGACGATCGTCTGATGGTAGACTGATAATTTTCTGCTGAAATTATCATCCTTTGAATAGGATGATCATCTGCTGCAATGATGTACATGACAAATGCTTTTATATTTCCTGAATATGTATCGCAGCCCGGATGGATGAAACTAGATCCGGGGTCTTCAAACTCGTTCGATCTTCACTCTAAGTACAATTCGATCCATGTGAGAATTTCGCTGAAGTCGAACATGGAAAGACATCGCTTGATTACCGGTCAATGATGAAAAACCGTTAACAAGCGCGAGAGGAATCACCGATAATGATAATGACCCTCAAGGTACTACAGTACAATTCACGTGGCGTGAATAAAGGACTTGGCGTCGAACGCCACGCAAAATCTTCTGGTCGAAGGTCATTGATGTATACCTGTCGCCGGAAGTGAGAAACTTGCCATTGAGGCATGCAAGCTTCAAAGTACTGATGGGGTTGTTCCTAGATCAACTTCTTGGATAATGAGCTGAAGTCAACAAGAAGCGATCCGTCAAAGGAGGGCCTTAATGAATCCCACATCAATGACACGGAACGGAGCTAATGATTTTAGTGGAGGTGAAAACAAACTGTGACATATGATTCAGGGTGGCGATCATGAATGGATGAAGGATAATGTATGGCAGTGGATGGGACACGGTTGACACTTTCAGAATGACCCCTCTTGAACATATAACGACACTGATGCGATGGATCGGTAGCATTACCCCAAAATGTGGATGGTTTGGCGAAGACCATGGTGATGAGACCGGTGAATGAAACAACCCAACCCGATGTGGTACAGAAGAAAAGTGTCATGTTCAAGAGCGACTTGCTACCATTAAGCTTTGATGTTCTCCCAATTTTTCCCCAGTCATTTCTGACCAGTACCTCTTTATTTTTGTCAAGCTTGAGGAGGATAACATATGCTTGTTCTATAACCTGCCCTTCGGGCAAGCCCATCGCTATGATTTAACGAGCTTAGCGATAGGGAAACTCGTTCTCGTCTAAAGACAAGTTTGTCGCTATTTAATCATTTTAACGAGTCTAACGACAAGGAAAACTCGGTCCTTTTCATTTTTAGAGAGTCTGAAAAGGTACAGAAAGTTAACTCCATAATTCCTCTTTCGTCATCTAATCCCTTAAGTCCGAAAAAGTATAAAACAATACAGAAGGGATGGGTGTTCGGTACTTTTAACGAGCCGAACAAGACAAGCGCTCGATCTTTTTGTGTAATAATCCCTCAGGTCCAAAAAGATTAAAGTCTAAAAGAGGGATAGCTCTTCCGGTCCCTTTAACGAGCTGGAAGGCCAGAACTCGGCAAACTTTTCATATTTTACGAGTCAGAAAAGAGCTCAAAGATGACTCGTCTTTTGAGGAACGAGTGATAAACAGGGATAGCAACTGATTCCAGGTACAAATTGGAATTTTCCAATCACGGCAGTGTCACAAGGATGGCTAGGTGAAATCACTCTTCGCAAATGTTCCTCAAAATGGGTAAACACACAAATGGAAGTGAATGATCGGCCAAATGACGGTGGAGGTGACGGTGCACAAACACGACCAAGGCTTTTATGGCTGATGAATTTACGATCTCAGAAGGTTATTTACCGGGATAGGTTCTTTTTTTTTAGATAAAAATGAGCTTAAACTCTGGAGGGAACATTGCTCACTGCTTTTATTTATTTTTTAACGAGCATGAAGACCGCGTTAAAACTGCTCGGATCTTGCGTTTATTTTTTAACGAGCATGAACCATGTGCTAAAACTGCTCGAAGATAAGTTTGCATGCCCCCAGCATAATAATGAAAATCGAGGTGCATGCCCCCCAAGCTTCATTGCATTCAACTCGGTGGTTGGAATGAAGGTTTACCTTTGAGATTTGGAAAGGGGATTTGTTTCATTTTTTAACGAGGTTGACATGAGATAGGAACTATCCTCGAAGCCCACTGTATTTACAGTATTTCTATTAGGGCGATGATCCATGCTGACAAAATGTTTAGGAATCTTCCGAATCCATTAGATATAGAAGATTTCATATTGTAGGTTTCCACTGTGGCCACCTCCGCCAGATTACTTGCAGGCGGTAGGGAAAAAGTACCCATTAAGGCAGGGTCTTTTAGGAGACCTACTCCAATATTTTGAAGCGAATGATCGCTTCCATGTGTCATTGGAATGCTTCCCGTAACTTGTGAACTGTCGGGGAGGAAAGTTTGTTGGTCGACGACTGTAATCCCTCCTTGAAAGGGAAATGCAATCTTCCTGAAGTAGGTCGACACGACTGCGGCCATGGCATATATCCAGGGCCTTCCTAGTAGGATGTTGTAATCGAGGTTTCCATCAATTACTTCAACATCGACTTCTACTGTTTTGCCCCCCAGTTCAACTTGCAAGTTACCTAAAATCCCGTAGGGAGTGTATGATCGTCCATCAAATGCTTTTAAGGTCGTTGACGATTTCGACAAGGGTGGTGAGCCTAAATTTTTCCAGCAACTCATCGACATAAGACATGTAGATGCCCCCTCATCAATAATTGTTCGATGAACAGTTTTGTTGAGGGTTTTCACTTGAATAAGGAAAGCTAGTTGAGCTGGTAACTTAGGGTCATATCCTTTATGATCAAAGGCCACAAGATTGGAATCCATTGGGCCAATCCCACCTATTGCTGATAATAAAGTTTGCTCTTGGGAGGGGCAATTTTGCGGTACCTCAAGTGTCGACATAGCGGACGACGATTGGGCCAGGTCCTCTATTATATTATAATTCTGTGCTATTTTGGCACGAGGATTAAATGTCGATTTGTGTACTACTCCCTTTGGCAACTTTACCATTGGTTCAGGAATGATGGGTGGCACAACTTTGGTCAAAGCTGTCGTCGAACTACTAGGTTGTTCATTAGCCTTGTTATTCGACAGCCATGGATTCCCGTAATCTTTATTCCTTGTCAAAGCATTATTCTGCTGCTTTGAGGTAGACAACATAAGCACTTGGGATCGGGAAGCATTTTGATTAGCAACCAGATTTTGACCAGGATTAGGAAACGGATCAGTCAACACAGCTGAGGTTTTCGGACTCTTAAAGAATCTTTTAAGCTCAGCTTTGCATGGACAATCTGCTGTCCAATGATCCTCATCGCATATATGACACCCCGAAGGGGGTTTCCCTTTTCTCCCTTTCTTTTTCTTCTTGTCTCCTGGTTGCTTCAGTTGTTTGCCCTTGTCGTCCGACACGGCACTTACTTCCGAGGCAAGAAGTTCTTCATTTGCATTTTGATTCGAAGTCTTACGGGTTTTCTTAGACGAATCCCGTGTTGACTTTGCATTTGCAGTGCCAATCACACCATCGCCGACATGAGAGTCACTATTTGATCCAGGAGGGGGAGGAATTGAAAATTCCGGTCTAGGGGCGTCAGGTATCTTGTCATAGAGCGTGCCAGACTGAGTATATACTAAGTCTAAATACTGGGCACGAGCAATAACTTGCTCCTCTGTTACGACGCCTCCCTTGGCCACATCTTCTGTTATAGCAGGAAGAAGCGACTTTATAAACCACTCAGCTAAAAGCTGATCTGGAACATAAGTCTTTACCATTCTGCGACGACGACGCCACTCATGTATATGATCTGATATATGTGTGGCCGTTGTCTGCTTGAAATTGGTTAAGATCTCGGTTCCAGTTTCGTACCTTATAGGTAACTGAAAGTGTGTTAAGAAAGTCGTGGCTAGGGAACTAAAATTGTCGAAAGAGGCTCTAGGTAATTCAATATACCATTTAGCCGCCGAACCAGTCAATGTCCTCTGGAAAAGGCGAAGCCTTATCGAATCATCATTCAAGGTATTCGACGAACACCACAGATGGAAAGTCATCACATGATTCGACGGGTCTTCGCCAGGATTTCCATTGAATTTAGGAATGTCCGAAGGAAGTTTGTGAGGAATCGCTGGCCACCAATGGGCATAGGCGATTGGATCATTCGTCAATCGATGTAAATCTGGTAATTCTAGAGTCGCCACGAATGGCAACTGCTGATTTAGGTTTGGCGAGGCGTACCCAGGATACGATGGAATCGCCTGAGCAGTAGGCCTTTGCATACCAGCATAATGCAACTGATGTTGATAGGACTGATATGGCTGGTGGGCTTGGCCACTGTAAAGTGGTTGATTTAACCCGTTCTGAATATAGGGTTGCCCACTATTTGCAAAGATCTGTTGCTCAGATCCCTGGTACACCTGTTGAAACTGAGGTTGTTGGTATTGCACCATCCATGGCTGCGAAGCCATGTTTTGCTGTGCGATACTAACCGACGGACCAAGATGCGGGGTTATGGTTCCCGTTTGTATCTGTGTCGTCCCGGCAATTGGCGATTGTGGTTGTGTTGCAGGGTCAAGGGGCTGTTGCATTACAACTCGGGGTTGACATACAACAGGCATCGATTGAACTTGCGACACGGTTACAATTGCTGGCGTCGTCGGGATGCTAGACATAGGTACACATTGTTGCATGGAATATACAACTCTCAGTTGTTGGGGCAACATAGGCACCCAACCACTCGTCGTAACTTCAGTCAAACCTGAATGCGGTTGAAAACTGCCGTATGGGTATCCTCCCGGAGGGGGAAGTGAAAGGGCATATTGCCCCCCATACGGTAACAATCCGGAGCTCAAGGGTATAGATTGCCTTTGAGGACTGGATGGTCCAAACTGATTTCCAAAGGGATCAATTTGTCTAGTTTCAACATAAGAATTACCGGGTATTATACCGGAAGAACAAACTGGAACAGACCAAGTTGTCATAATAGTCCCTGGGTGGACTCCTTCTAGCTGTTGAGAGCTAGTCGGGACAGCTGGTATGCCGGCAAACATCGTCGGAGTGACAGCAGGAGCTTCTGCTGTCGCTGTGTCATTTGGCACAGTCCTAGATGTCGACGGTTGCTCAGACATTTTAAGTCTATCCAATAAACTGCCTAACGATTCTACAGGAACTTCCACTGGCGATGGACAAACTTCTGATGCAGAAGGAAAAAGAGTGATGCCTACTCCAAAATGAGTTGGAGTATTTTCTTGCTGGTCCTCTACGATTTCCTCTATTGCAATCAGACCAGGAGGAAGAGGAAGACCGTCAGGTCCGTAAAAGATTTCTGGTGCCGAAGAAGGGGTTGCTTCGACAGCGACAGTTGTTTGAGCAACAAGACTCTGTGGACCGGTTTCAGATGGAACTGGTTCAGTTATGCAAGTACTTGTTCTCAGACTAGGATCAGTACAACTGTCCCTCTGTCACTGTTGAACTTCTTCAATAGAGGCAGGGATTCCAGAAATATTAGGAGTGACCAGAATCTCAGATGTAGTTGGAACTGTTGTTCTAACTTTAATGGGAGATTTTGACCCGGTCAAGCGAGTTTGCTTCGTCCGTACTACTCTCGATTCCGGAGACAAAGACGGTTGACTCGCGAGTCTCCTCGAACGACGGAGTTCTAATTGACTTTCCTCCACGGTTGCGGATTACTCGATCAACTAAAGTACAAGAAGGGGAATTATGTTTCTGTATTGAATGAATTTTATTAGACGCTTTTAGACACAACTTTGCTTTTTCATGTTTTAAGAGTCGAGAAAAAGCTAAAGATGACTCTAGTCGCCTTCGATGTATTAACGAGCCCGAAGTGACAAATGCTCGGTTGGACTTTTTCAGTTATAGAGTTTGAAAAAGGCCAAAAGAAACTGCTATGGATGGTGCAATACCAACAACCTAAGTTTCAACAGGTGTACCAGGGATCTGAGCAACAGATCTTTGCAAATAGTGGGCAACCCTATATTCAGAACGGGTTAAATCAACCACTTTACAGTGGCCAAGCCCACCAGCCATATCAGTCCTATCAACATCAGTTGCATTATGCTGGTAGGAAAAGGCCTACTGCTCAGGCGATTCCATCGTATCCTGGGTACGCCTCGCCAAACCTGAATCAGCAGTTGCCATTCGTGGCAACTCTAGAATTACCAGATTTACATCGATTGACGAATGATCCAATCGCCTACGCCCATTGGTGGCCAGCGATTCCTCACAAACTTCCTTCGGACATTCCTAAATTCAATGGAAATCCTGGCGAAGACCCGTCGAATCATGTGATGACTTTCCATCTGTGGTGTTCGTCGAATACCTTGAATGATGATTCGATAAGGCTTCGCCTTTTCCAAAGGACATTGACTAGTCCGGCGGCTAAATGGTATATTGAATTACCTAGAGCCTCTTTCGACAATTTTAGTTCCCTAGCCACGACTTTCTTAACACACTTTCAGTTACCTATAAGGTACGAAACTGGAACAGAGATCTTAACCAATTTCAAGCAGACAACGGCCACACATATATCAGATCATATACATGAGTGGCGTCGTCGTCGCAGAATGGTAAAGACTTATGTTCCAGATCAGCTTTTAGCTGAGTGGTTTATAAAGTCGCTTCTTCCTGCTATAACAGAAGATGTGGCCAAGGGAGGCGTCGTAACAGAGGAGCAAGTTATTGCTCGTGCCCAGTATTTAGACTTAGTATATACTCAGTCTGGCACGCTCTATGACAAGATACCTGACGCCCCTAGACCGGAATTTTCAATTCCTCCCCCCCCTGGATCAAATAGTGACTCTCATGCCGGCGATGGTGTGATTGGCACTGCAAACGCAAAGTCAACACGGGATTTGTCTAAGAAAACCCGTAAGACTTCGAATCAAAATGCAAATGAAGAACTTCTTGCCTCGGAAGTAAGTGCCGTGTCGGACGACAAGGGCAAACAACTGAAGCAACCAAGAGACAAGAAGAAAAAGAAAGGGAGAAAAGGGAAACCCCCTTCGGGGTGTCATATATGCGATGAGGATCATTGGACAGCAGATTGTCCATGCAAAGCTGAGCTTAAAAGATTCTTTAAGAGTCCGAAAACCTCAGCTGTGTTGACTGATCCGTTTCCTAATCCTGGTCAAAATCTGGTTGCTAATCAAAATGCTTCCCGATCCCAAGTGCTTATGTTGTCTACCTCAAAGCAGCAGAATAATGCTTTGACAAGGAATAAAGATTACGGGAATCCATGGCTGTCGAATAACAAGGCTAATGAACAACCTAGTAGTTCGACGACAGCTTTGACCAAAGTTGTGCCACCCATCATTCCTGAACCAATGATAAAGTTGCCAAAGGGAGTAGTACACAAATCGACATTTAATCCTCGTGCCAAAATAGCACAGAATTATAATATAATAGAGGACCTGGCCCAATCGCCGTCCGCTATGTCGACACTTGAGGTACCGCAAAATTGCCCCTCCCAAGAGAAAACTTTATTATCAGCAATAGGTGGGATTGGCCCAATGGATTCCAATCTTGTGGCCTTTGATCATAAAGGATATGACCCTAAGTTACCAGCTCAACTAGCTTTCCTTATTCAAGTGAAAGCCCTCAACAAAATTGTTCATCGAACAATTATTGATGAGGGGGCATCTACATGTCTTATGTCGATGAGTTGCTCGAAAAATTTAGGTTCACCACCCTTGTCGAAATCATCGACAACGTTAAAAGCATTTGATGGACGATCATACACTCCATACGGGATTTTAAGTAACTTGCAAGTTGAACTAGGGGGCAAAACAGTAGGAATTGATGTTGAAGTAATTGATGGAAACCTCGATTACAACATCCTACTGGGAAGGCCCTGGATATATGCCATGGCAGCAGTTGTGTCGACCTACTTCAGGAAGATTGCATTTCCCTTTCAAGGAGGAATTACAGTCGTCGACCAACAAACTTTTCTCCCCGACAGTTCACAAGTTACGGGAAGCATTCCAATGATCCATGGAAGCAATCATTCGCTTCAAAATATTGGAGTAGGTCTCCTAAAAGATCCTGCCTTAATGGGTACTTTTTCCCTACCGCCTGCAAGTAATCTGGCGGAGGTGGCCACAGTGGAAACCTACAATATGAAATCCTCTATATCTAATGGATTCGGAAGATTCCCAAACATTTTGTCAGCATGGATCATCGCCCTAATGGAAATACTGTAAATACAGTGGGCTCCGAGGACAGTTCTTATCTCATGTCAACCTCGTTAAAAAATGAAACAAGGAGTCATGAGGATAGTTCTTTTACTGTGTCAACCTCATTAAAAAATGAAACCAATCCCCTTTCCAAATCTCAAAGGTAAACCTTCATTCCAACCACCAAGTTAAATGCAATGAAGCTTGGGGGGCATGCACCTCGTTTTGCGTTATTATGCTGGGGGCATGCAAGCAGAATCGAGCAGTTTTAGCACATGGTTCATGCTCGTTAAAAAATAAACGCAAGATCCGAGCAGTTTTAACGCGGTCTTCATGCTCGTTAAAAAATAAATAAAAGCAGTGAGCAATGTTCCCTCCAGAGTTTAAGCTCATTTTTATCTAAAAAAAGAACCTATCCCGGTAAATAACCTTCTGAGATCGTAAATTCATCAGCCATAAAAGCCTTGGTCGTGTTTGTGCACCGTCACCTCCACCGTCATTTGGCCGATCATTCACTTCCATTTGTGTGTTTACCCATTTTGAGGAACATCTGCGAAGAGTGATTTCACCTAGCCATCCTTGTGACACTGCCGTGATTGGAAAATTCCAATTTGTACCTGGAATCAGTTGCTATCCCTGTTTATCACTCGTTCCTCAAAAGACGAGTCATCTTTGAGCTCTTTTCTGACTCGTAAAATATGAAAAGTTTGCCGAGTTCTGGCCTTCCAGCTCGTTAAAGGGACCGGAAGAGCTATCCCTCTTTTAGACTTTAATCTTTTTGGACCTGAGGGATTATTACACAAAAAGATCGAGCGCTTGTCTTGTTCGGCTCGTTAAAAGTACCGAACACCCATCCCTTCTGTATTGTTTTATACTTTTTCGGACTTAAGGGATTAGATGACGAAAAAGGAATTATGGAGTTAACTTTCTGTACCTTTTCAGACTCTCTAAAAATGAAAAGGACCGAGTTTTCCTTGTCGTTAGACTCGTTAAAATGATTAAATAGCGACAAACTTGTCTTTAGACGAGAACGAGTTTCCCTATCGCTAAGCTCGTTAAATCATAGCGATGGGCTTGCCCGAAGGGCAGGTTATAGAACAAGCATATGTTATCCTCCTCAAGCTTGACAAAAATAAAGAGGTACTGGTCAGAAATGACTGGGGAAAAATTGGGAGAACATCAAAGCTTAATGGTAGCAAGTCGCTCTTGAACATGACACTTTTCTTCCGTACCACATCGGGTTGGGTTGTTTCATTCACCGGTCTCATCACCATGGTCTTCGCCAAACCATCCACATTTTGGGGTAATGCTACCGATCCATCGCATCAGTGTCGTTATATGTTCAAGAGGGGTCATTCTGAAAGTGTCAACCGTGTCCCATCCACTGCCATACATTATCCTTCATCCATTCATGATCGCCACCCTGAATCATATGTCACAGTTTGTTTTCACCTCCACTAAAATCATTAGCTTCGTTCCGTGTCATTGATGTGGGATTCATTAAGGCCCTCCTTTGACGGATCGCTTCTTGTCGACTTCAGCTCATTATCCAAGAAGTTGATCTAGGAACAACCCCATCAGTACTTTGAAGCTTGCATGCCTCAATGGCAAGTTTCTCACTTCCGGCGACAGGTATACATCAATGACCTTCGACCAGAAGATTTTGCGTGGCGTTCGACGCCAAGTCCTTTATTCACGCCACGTGAATTGTACTGCAGTACCTTGAGGGTCATTATCATTATCGGTGATTCCTCTCGCGCTTGTTAACGGTTTTTCATCATTGACCGGTAATCAAGCGACGTCTTTCCATGTTCGACTTCAGCGAAATTCTCACATGGATCGACTTGTACTTAGAGTGAAGATCGAACGAGTTTGAAGACCCCGGATCTAGTTTCATCCATCCGGGCTGCGATACATATTCAGGAAATATAAAAGCATTTGTCATGTACATCATTGCAGCAGATGATCATCCTATTCAAAGGATGATAATTTCAGCAGAAAATTATCAGTCTACCATCAGACGATCGTCTGTTCTATGTACCAAAATGTATTTATAAAGCTGAGCATGGGAATGCCCGCCTCAGCTAGATCATGAAAACAGAATGAAAAATAATATATTGTATTGTATTGTATTACAGGGCACCTCTCAGCACTTGAATGAACTTCGGACCCTCTGGATAAAGCATTTCACCCGATAAACGACCTCATACTTTAGGGGGCAACTGTTATAGACATTTTTGTGCCTCGCAGCATGGAGCATGAAATGTCAATAATTACAGGGATCCTCAGTCCCTAAACATGTTGTTCTTACCCCTAGAGGAACAAGGTCAGCAAACCACAGCACTTCCTATCAGTTCTCCACCTGAAAACACTCAAAAACAGGCTATTTTTGGATCATGTCAGCTGCTCCAATGAGCATCTGCGCTGAATGTCAACTGCTCCTCCTTGTACCTACGCTGAAAGTCAAAACCAATGAAGGCTACCTGCGCTGGGCGAGATTGGCCAAGTGGCACAGTCATTCTGCAAGGTGTCAACTGCCCAGGAAGTTTCCAAACTGACACTTGGTTCAAGGAATTCGCCCTATGATGAGTAAGAGGTACTTGATCTCCATGTGGAAGCAAGGATCTCCAAGTGGACTCAAGAACTGAAGTTTAACTGAAGAGGGAGAGGACACAAGGCAGCTTTAGGTCAGTCTCAAGCTGACTCATCCTTTCTCCAAATCTCCTATATATAGAGCTCTTCTATGAGGTCTAAGGAGGCTGGAATTTTGTGCAAAGCAAGGAAGTGCTGTTGGTTTACAGTTAGAGCTATTGGGTGATTTCTTTTATAGAGGGGAAGAGGAGATTTCTTGCTGCTAGGGAGGTGCTGCTGGATTGGAGCCATTTATGGTTGTAACCTTCTCAGAACCTTTTTCTTCTATCAATAAAGCTTTGATGTTCTCCTATATACTTGTATTGCAATGATGTATTGTTTTTATCTGTATATTTGATTCATTCTAATCCATGCATCAGTTATGAGTACATGTTTCTTGTAGTTTCCCTCTCTTGTTTTTGCAGGATCTTTGTATAGCTGGGCCGGCAAAGGGAGCAAGGAGCTGGGAATAAGAGGCAAAGAGAGAAGACAGGATCGACAAAAGCGAAAGACATCGGTTGGTCAATCTTTTCTTCCTTCTCTGTACTTTCATAAAGGAAAAATATCAAAGCTTTACTTTCAGTTGTTGCTAAGGAACTATCACCCTTAGAGTAGGGATAGGGTCATTCCGAGTCGGATACTTTTCCCCACAACACCAAGTTAGTCAAACTCTTATAGAACAAACTTCAAAAATAATGACATATCTATATGCATGTCCCGGTCACCTGAAAAAACAAGTTCAATATACACATTCATATTATAGTAAACATTCAAACTTTCCTACTCACAAATATTTTTGTTGTCTTCTTCACATCTGTAGGACTGACATACTTCAGGTGAACATCTAATTTCATGCACAAAATTTCATTTTTGTGTCCAACAGGCATATTCATACCCATTGGACTTTTTTGCGAGAGATTGGGAGGTTATAGTCATACCCTTAACCTTACTTACGTGCGGTTGGGAGGCTACAGTCACACCTGTAACCCTACTTCCGTGCAACTGAGACTTAGAGCAAGGGAAAAATCTCTCATCTCATATCAGAACTTGCTGCAAATTAATAATGTCAGATATTTTTCTGTTCATGCTCATAAATCATATTTCAGCAGTAAAGAGTCTTTTATGATAATAGGAGTAAGGATCTTATGGAGAGATTCTCCCTCTGAATGGGAATCCACTTCAGTCATCTTCATTCGAGTCATCAACCTGACTATAATATTGTCATGCATCATCAGATTTTTTTAGATCATAAAGTCAGGCCATATCCACATATTCACCATGGTCATATATGTTAGCATCAACTACTTCACCGTTACATCATGACATCAATATTTCATAAATAGTTAATAGGATAATACTTCAAGAATCGTGATCCCAACATTACTTCTTTATCATGTAACTCAATTCGTTAAGTCATGGAATTCAATTTTACCATATGCCATAAGCACATCATAACCATGGTCAACAAAAATATCCTAAATATCAATCTTAGTGTTACACTTTTATCATCATGGCTACCATGGTCAATATCAATAGTATCAAGTTACCATCTATTAGAATCAAGGTGCTAGCCTTCTTCATGGGATAATTATATCAAAAATGATATATTTTAGCCAAACATAAAGTATACCAATATATCAAAAATCAATATTTCCAAGTAGCTTCATAGAATCAAGAAATTAATTATGTAAGATACTTGTTCAATATCAAGTGCACCATTTCATCATAAGAACCATGAATCCAAATCACTTTCATATGCATGCATGAACCATTTGAGAAGGAGACATTATCATCATACCTTAGGGCTTACCTTGCCATCCAATAAAACATAACATTGAAACAATATACCATGCATACCTTGTATTATTCAAATACCTATGCACCTTTTCATTAGGTGCCTCTTTACCTTTTCTAGCTCTAGCCATATTTCCTACATCTCAAATCATCCTCAAGAAGGATCCACTTATCACATATCATTAAGGAGGTTATAAACATCCATATACTCAAGTATACATGCCGGAAGTATAAGTAATGATCAAAACAATAATCAAATCAATAAGTCCAAATAAAATAAAGGACATAAAGAAGCATCATAAATCAGAAAGAACTTATCTTTAATGAGAGGTGATCCTCTCCCTCTTGAACCAGTCTTCAAGAGCCATCACTATCCATAATCCACTTAATGCCTTCACTATTTCAAAGAACTTTATCAACAACTAGGCCTACTAGAGACTATCCCATCTAGGGCTTCATCAAATCTGTCACAAGTGCTTGAGTATCTTCACATTGATCATGTTAGGTTTAATATCTCATATCTTTTCCATAAACCAGGGTTTCTCTCAAAATCTATCCTCATCCGTCAAACCCTAATACACAAATTTCCTAAGGTTTTATTCAAACCCTAGAATTATTTTAGGTCTCCACCATCCTCTTCTTGCTTCCATCGAAGGTGTCTTCATAAGGGTGATCTCCATGAATTTTCTTCAACCCTACTTTGATACCATGTTAATTTTTCAAAGGGATATATTGTTCTTTTCTTTGATAATTACATTTATTCATTAATATATTAAGTTCACCCCATAACATCATAAAATTATTCAGATTTACATCATTATTCAACAACATATGCAACTATGTAGAAAGAACAATATCATCATCATCAATGCAGCGGAACATAAAGGAACAATAGAAGAAAATCATTCACACATAGAGACACCGAGATTGGTCATAGACTAGGAGAAAACCCAATATGGGGAAAACCCTTTCAAATTCTTCTTCTTAGTAGATTGTCGTCAAATGATTCAGCAAAAGAAAGTAAAATGATCCATATCTTCATCTATGCAACTATTCAATAAAACAAATACAACATCCATGGAACAAACCCAACAATGTTTATACTAAAAACCCTGATTCAGAAAGTTGTAATGAATTGTCACTGTCTGCGGTCAACTATTGAACATTGCAGTCACAGAGAAAAATCTTCAGGAGACTGATATTTCATATTTTAGGTCCTAGTTGCACGGAGGAGGTGTCATGTGAGCGACTATAGCCTCCCCGTCACTCCCTTGAGCCTGTCATGCATGCGACTGGGGTCAAATCTAGACTACAGAAACCCTAACTCCCAATTGCATGGATGGAGAGTTGTCTCTGTGACTAGAAGGCTCCAATCGCACAGATGAACTTGTGTGTGAGTGAATTGTATCGAATCCTACCTATGATGTGCCTACGACTAGGGTCCAAAACCCTAAATTAGAGATGCAAGCTTCGAACCCTAAAATTTTACCTCTGAGTGAACCTATTCCTCCGCAAAAGAGCCTCAAACCTGTGCGAGCCAAAAAACATGATAGAAGAGTATCTCATGATTGTGTCTAAATGAGGTAGAGGTCACTTGTATTTATAACCTTCCAAGGTTGTCCACTTTGCTTTAGGGCCAACCTTGACAAATGTGCACATGTGGGATTTTTTTCATAAGTACACTTTCCCTTATCCAATTTGAGTGATCTTTAGGTCAATTTTGGTCCTCTTGAAAACAAGAATTAAATGAAACCATTATCTCCATCAAGTGAGATATCCAAAGTGGAATTTGATTGCAACTGTATATTTTTAACAACCTTATGCATGAAGCTAGGTATCAAGGACTCTATGCAACATTTGGTGCTCAAGTACCATGGCTATCTATACAAATACATCCAAGTAGAAAAGGAGTCCCTGAAAATCTCCTCGCTTGGTTCAACATACTGATATGTTGTCAAGATATAGCATAAATTTAAATAGAAGAAGCTAGACTTTGGATTTGTGAATTTTAAGTAGGGAAAGGGCACCTCCAAACCATAGAAAATGCGATAAAGCTAAGGTGGAACAAACCAGGAAAACTCGCAGAAGCCATAAAAAAATAATAGCAATGGGAATATGGAGAAATACATAGGAAAGTGGTGTGAGTTCCATAAGAGCCCCACTCACAACACAAATGAATGCCGCGTAAAGAAATCACTGGTGTTCGGGTTGAAAGCTTCAGAGTTAGACGCATGTTCCAACTTTGAGCTAGAACCTGTCAAGGTGAAGCAAATCATTGGTGTAGAAACCAGTGCCACCGTTTCCATCACCAAGGTCAAGAAAAATGACCTTGAAGATCCCACGGAGAGTGAGCATCTCTTCCACTCACATTTTTGGGTGAAGTGTGTTCTATTGCAGTTCATTTTCGATAATGGGAGTCAAAAGAACCTCATCTCAATAGAGGTTGTTAAGTGATTGTTCCTGCCAACAACACCACACCCACAACCATACACCATTGGGTGGCTCCACCAAGGGAGAGATCTCTGCATCAGCGAGCAGTGTCTCTTTCCCTACAACATCAAGCCTTTCATGGATGAGGTATTGAGTGATGCTTCTCCCTTTGAAATTTATGATGATTTATTAGAACAAACATACTTTTGTAAGCATCATGTTGTGTATGAGTCCATAACTTGTACTGTTATTATTAATTTGGGAATAAAACTATACAGGATACCATAGTTATCCCCACCTACGACCATTTCTTTGATATCTACTAAGAAATGTAGTAAATTCATCTCCTAGACTAGGAAAATTGTTTTTTTCCTAATTCACTCTCAAATTAGGGGGGAGATCATGGCCACAACCATGGAGCCTAGAAATGGCTGCTTCACACAATACAAGTAAGTGAATAAGGTCATGGAAGAGTATGGGGACATCTTCTTCTCAACCACAAGCGTACCTCTGCACTGTTAAGTCAAGAATTTGATCAATCTAACCCCCATAGCACCTATACCTAATGGGCCAATCTACCACCATTTTATCCTGGAAAACAAGGAAATAAAATAGTAGATATGGGGCTTGTTACAAAAAGGGCACATCCGACCAAGTTACTCACCTTCTGGGAGCCCAATTATATTCGTACAAAATAAATATGGGACTTGGAGACTTTGCAATGATCATGAGACATTGAACAAAATCATAATCAGGAATAGATATATGGTCCCATAGATTGATGACCTTCTTAACAAGCTCAAGGGGGATAGGTACTTCAAAATATTGATTTTAAGTCTAGCTATCACCAAGTTCCAATAGAACCCACAAATGCATGGAATACCACCTTCAAGTCAAAGGAGGGTCTCTTTGAGTAGTTGGTCATGCCCTTCAGGTTGAAAAGTTCCCCCACAAGTTTTATGAGGTTGATGGATGACAAATTGTGCCTTTTCAGGAACTTCATTTATGGTTGTATATTTAGATGATATCCTCATTGTCAATAGAATTTAGGTAGAGCACTTGCAACATATTTGGCAAGTCCTTCAAACCCTGCAGTAGCACAAGCTATGTGCCAACCTAGAAAAATGCTCCTTTGGCATGGACTAGGTCTAATATCTAGGGTACATAATTAATGAGCAAGACATGCATATGGATCCAGCTAAGATCAAAGTCATTTGAGATTAGGTAGTCCTAACAAATCTAACAGAGCATAAAAACTTATTGGCCCTTGCTAATTTCTATTAGATATTTTTGTTGGGGTTATCTCATATCACTTGACCCTTAAGTCAAGCTACCAAGGGTGGAGAAAAAGAAAAGGTTTTTTTGGTCCAAGTCATAATAGAAGGAATTCATTTAACTAAAAAAACCACCTTTTCTCTACCCCAATCCTCACCTTGCCAGACCTACAACAACCATTTGAGATCGAGATAGATGCCTCTGATTATGTTATTGGTTCATTCCTCACTCAACAAGGCCATCTCGTGGCATATCACATTGAGACACTCTCTGATATTGTCAAAGGTATCCCACCTATGATAAGGGAATGTATTCTCTCATGAACAAATGCTGACAATGGAAACATTATATTATGGGGAAGGAGATGATCATCCACACAGATCACCGACCTCTTCAATTTATGCAGATGCTAGGGAAGTTGTAGAATGATCACCATTATAAATGGTCCACATATTTGCAACAATTCCATTTGAACATTAAATAAAAGGATGGTACCACAAATAATGTCACGGACTTCCTTATCCAGCCCTTGATTGTGGCACTAAGCACATTTCTCAACTCTTGTGGGCACAAAATATCTAGATGGATGAAACTATATGAAAATGACTCTGAATTATTTGCCACCTAAAAGATGTTGATGGCTAGAAATCCAATTCCAAACTTCCATCTTTAGGATGGACTGTTGTGTTACCTGGGACATCTTTGTGTTCCTTCAAGCAAGTGTGCCAAGATGATTCAGGAGGCACATTATAGCCAAGTTGCAGGGCACTTTTGTCTGGAGAAGATAGTGGCAATACTACAAAACTATTTTTATTGGCCAAAATTCTGACAAGATGTTGGCAAATATATTAGATCATGCACTGCCTAGGCCATAGCCAAGTTAACCATTAAGAAGCAAGGCCTATACACCCCTCTTCTTACTCCTGGCCATCCTTGGGAATCCATCTCAATGGATTATATCTTTGACCTTACTGCTACCAAGCATGGAAATGACTATGTGTTTTTCGTCATCGATAAATTTTCTAAGATGACCATATAGGCTTCTTGCAAGAAGAGTATCACAACAAAATCCATTGTCAATTTTATCTTTGAATAGATGTGGTTACATTTTGGGATCACAAAGACCATGATATTATATTAGGATAGTAGGTTCTTTAGCGCATTCTAGTTGAGCCTCTAGTCATTTTTGGACACCAAGGTCACAAATTCGACTACCTTCCACCCCTGGATTGATGGCAAAAAAGAGGTTGTCAACAAGATGATAATGCACATACTATACATGTGCAACTATAAACTTCCACAAACATGGGATGAGATTCTACCCTATGTGCAACACAACTACAATAGAGCTCTCCATAGCTCAACTAGCCATAACCCCTTTCAGGTGGGCTAGGGATTTCAACCGTTGTGTTCAATTGATGTTGCAATGCCTCATACAACTACATAGACATTATCTGCACATTTTCAATCCAAGGTTAATAAAGACATCAATTTTTAATGAACACAATGATCACATCTTCTGAAAGTTTCATGATATCCTAGAGAAATCCAATACTGAGTACAAATAATGTCGTGATGAGCATTGGGTGCCACATAAGTTTCAATTCGATGACAAGGTTTGATTGCATTTGCAAAAGTAACTCCTTGTTGGAGCCCATCAGAAACTTTGACCTCTTTAATATCAGCCTTATACCATCACCAATGTTGTGGGTGACAATGATTTTGAGCTAACTATCCCCCAATTCCTTGGCATGCACCTAGTATTCAATGTGGACCACGTTAGGCCATATTGTCCACCATTATTGGACACATAAGAAATTGTCGAGAAACTGACATAGACAAAGGTCAACCTATATTTCATTGAATAGGCCACAATTGATTGGATCATGGAAACATAGATTAAGAACACTCACCCAACTATATCAAGTTGTCAAAGCCATCCAGATCGTGCACCAAGGCAAGTGGCTCACCAAGGACTAGGTTCAACGGAAGTTTTCCCATCTTATTGAGGCACTCAATACAATGGGGAACCTTTCTTCCTAAGGAGGGGGGACTAATCCAAGTGGATATTGGTGGCCACCCAACTATTCCACTTGGACTCACAACATTATTTCTTATCAGTTTCCTATTTCAGTAGTTTTCTATTTTTGGTAGTTTTTGGGTCCTAAAATTCCAGAGCCTTTTAAAGGCCCTAAATAAAGTTTCTTGGCAAAATGGGAAAACATGAGTCTTTAATTGATGTTTCTAGTAAAAAAATGTTGTCTTTGGATAGATATTTCTAACGGGTTATCCTATGTTCTAAATGGAGATCATATGCCAAAGTTACGACCCTGAGAAGTTGAAATTCTAACTAACCCCATCAGGTCCCACAAGCTTTTAGCACTTCATCTCCTAAGCTTAGGTTTTTGGATGTTTAGGGTTTCTCATTGTTTATTCATGATAAAAATGTCTTGAAGCCTCATGCTAACATGGTTCAGAAGGCATGTAGTCATCACATCTCTTCTCAGAGAAAAGCTACCATCGCCCGAGCTATTTTGTTTTCATTATGCATATAAATGATTTTCAACATTTGCTATTTTTAAATTGAAGTTACATTTCGTTGTATCTCTTTGTTTTTGTATGTATTTCATTTCATTCCGTCATAAATCTAGATGACATTTTCTAGAATATTCCTTTGATTTGAACTGAACTCTTGACTATTCTTCAAATTGGCATGACTTGCATACAGTTTATTTAAGTTTGTTGATTTTGGGCATGTATCAAACAACACCATTTACTTATTTTAACTAGATAATGAAAATTGAGGTCTCCTAATCTCCTATGCCACAACCAACTCTCATCAATTTTACCCAAATAACAAATTTCTTTCTCTCCTTGTAACAAATATACTTTACTTGGAGTCCTAATTTCTTTAATTATAGTTTATCATGTTTCCAAGTATTTGAACACACACTCATTTGACCTGAAATTTACCTCATTTCCTTAGTCATAAATTTTACTTACACTTAGAATATTATTCTTAAGACCATCTACATACAATACATTTTGAACATTGGTCTTTCCCTTTTCCATAACGATTGTCCCTTTACCCATTATTCTTGTTGGTGCATTATTTACGAAGATAATATTTCCACCTTTACCTTCATTGAAGTATATAAATATACTTTTTTCACTTATCATGTGTTTTGAACATCCACTATCAATGTGCCAACGATTTCCTTGATTATTGGCATATAAAACAAGACCACACTCTTTTGGATGTATAGTCTTCTTATTTTTCCATATTTTGGTATACTCTTATTTTCTATCTTGCTGATAGGAAGGCATCAACTTGATTCTATATTCATTGATCTTATGCCCAAATTTATTGCAAATTCATCACTCAACTTCATCCACAAGTGGAGAAAATGCATTGTTGAATGGTTTTCTAGTTCTTGTCATATCATGCAAATTTGGCTTAACCCTTGCATTTCTAATCTTGATAGTTTTGTATGTTGTGCAATGTACTTCTTTATGACCAAAATTATGATAGATAAAATAATGAACATAGAAATTGTATAGGTACCTAGGAGGGAAAAATCTCTTTGATTCACCAATTCAAATTTTTTCAAACTACTTCAACCCAACTTCAAGTCAAAATTTCAATCCTTAACTTTAGAAATTCTTTTCCCCAACTTCAGAGTTTCGGCCCCCATCTTCAGAGTTTTGTCCCTACTGCAGCCCTGTAACTTCGACCTATTGAAGAATCTAGTGCAATTAGAATTTAATGAGATTCTTCTTAGCATGACAACAATTTGTGAAGAAATTTTCAATTTTATCTTAGATTGATCTTCTTCTTATTATTAGTGTGTTTGTTTTCTTCATCAAACTGCTATTAAAACAAAGCGACAAGAACAAAAGATATTTGGCTTTCTACCAGGGCCAAAACCTCTCCCTCTGGGAGAGGAAAACCCGCACAATGTTCTTCTTATAGAGATTCCAATTGACGAATACCAAGACTATGACCCTTGACCTACTAGGCCACTCCAAGAACAAGACACCAATCCTCTTCTTTGTCACTACTGAGATCATCATTATCACTACTGCTACCTTGATGTCATCACAGTTGCACTACTGTTGCACCCTTACTGAGATCATCCTCACTTCTCCTTCACCGAGATCATCATGATTGTTGTAACACCATGGCTACACCTTCATTGAGGACTTTACCATGACAAAGAGATCATTGTTTCTACTCCATAGCTGCTTCTTTACTTAGGTTATTGTTGCACTCTCACTTGAGATATTCACCATGTCAACAAGATTTCTATATTGTGTGAGAGCTACACTGAAATCATAATCTTGTCTTTATTATGACCGAGACCATGATTACTACTTTACCAAATCCATGTTTGTGTTTGATATGTTGAGAATGCTTCACTGTGCGGTCATCGCGTTTCTTATTATCCAACCATACGAAGAATGTAACTGTCTAAAGAACATGCCAACACTGATCATAATACTCTCCATGATCCTGTAGGATCTTCGCAGTCATCCCAATTGTGTCGAGGCTGATCGTGATATTATCCATGCTCTTGTAGGATCTGTGAAGTCATCCCAATTATGCCAAGGCTTATCGTGATATTCTCCATGCTCCTGTAGGATCTGCGAAGTCATCACAATTGTGTCGAGACTGATGGGATCACTGAAACATATTACAACTGCACTATGTCATGACTTCAGTACACTAAGACTATAACCCTCGAGAAGGAAATAGATTATGACCGAGATAGAGCACTAAGATTAAATTTGACTGGAGACTATTATACCCACGAGGAATAGCACTATCACCTTGTCCGAGACTCTGAGCTACCTGCACCCATCTGAACTTTCAGACAAACCCAATTTCTATGTTTTTTTTTTGCGGATACCTTGACGGGGTATTTATAGTGGTTTGTATCCATATTTGAGATGACTTCAACAAGTGAACCGACATGTCACTTTGTTTATCCGATGTGACTGCCATTTAGCTATTTAATTCAATTTTGAGGCCAACATGATGATCTCCTTATTGTTTTGCTTACAAACTTCTTTGTGCTTGCTTTGGAGGATTGAGCTTGGTCTTGGAGGGCTACTCTTAGGCTTGTACACATTTTACATAGGCTCATGAAGAGCTCCTTCATACATGACTTGACTCTTTGACATATTAATAAATCCTAAAGACATCAAGAAGAGGTCTTTGACCTATGACACTTCTTGATCATGTAACCCATGCAGTAAGGATACATCATTTACAAAGATCAAATAATTATGAAGACTGAACCTAGTTGCATTTTCTTCAACACTCCCTCTTAACTAGGGAGGTATTCATAATGGTACTTGTTCATTCTCAATCTGGAGAATTTCTCAGAAGAAGAATAAGATTTTCAATCCATCTGTTATAGCATCATTTCAACCAACATTGTTTTCATTTAGCAAGGCCTTGACTAACAACTCTATCTCTCACTTAGATCATAGAATGCAATGTTGGCAAGACTAATCACTGATAGACACGCATCATCATTGTCCCTCTTAGGGTCATACCCACCCAGGTGTTCTCCGAGTATACCCTACTAGGAATATTCTCATCTTGGGTTCCCATCCCTCAAGAATATTGGTCCTCTTGCCCACTCTTGTCTTGGATGCCCTACCACATCCTCAAGGAGTTCCAGATGCTAGATGATTACACAATCCTCCATTATTTATTCAAAACTGAAGACAAGAATGTCGTGTATAACTCTCCCTCTGAACCAAGGATGAGTTCCAAGTTTCTCTTCACTCAGAAACTTACTCAAGTTCCTTTACTCATAGGAACCTCCCAGAACTCCTTCTTAAACAGGGACTCTATCATTAGTACTTTATAGGGTCTTCTAGTTGACTGGTGATCCAATTCCTTGATGTCATCAATTTCTTCATATGTAGGGTTCAACCACCCATCACTTTCCTTCATCATGTCATTCCTTCCTTCTCGGAAAGTATCCTCCTTGGCTTTATATCTGAGGCTTCCTTCATCGGGCCATCTATCTTCACTTTTCCTTCAACATTGATTGCTCTAGATCACAACGTACATAGTTGTGACATCCTTCACAACTCTCCTTACCTTTGCCCTACACACATACCCAGACTTTCTTCAATAGGTTAGAAACCAAAAAAAAACACATATTAGCTTTTTGGTTATGGCATTTTCCAATGACATTTCTTGTTGGTATCAACACCCTACATTCATGTTGACACATCTCCCAAAGGTATCTGTTGTCAAGGGTCTTCATCTTTTTAGACTTCCATCAAAGTCTTCATATATTTCCAGGAGATTTCCTAGTCAAATCTTCCTGATCCTTTGGATCTTGATTGCCTTCATCATGGTTGCATATTTCACAATCTCTTCCATCCTCACATCTTCCATTCCTAGGAACTTTCAATGAGAGCTTCTTTAATTGTGGTCCACCACCTCATAGGACATATTATGTTGATTTCATCTAGAGAGACTTATGTCTTCCTGCATCCTTTCAGAGGAGGATATCCTTTTTCTCTTGATCATGCTTGATCCATGTTACCTGCAACCATATGACATTACATTACAATATTAAACACAAGCATACATACCTCATTTTTACCTTTATCTTATCTAGGCTTCTTCCAGTAGATTCCTTGATTGAAAATATCTTCAATCCCTTAATCTACTTCATTTCTCACACCATCATCTCATGAATTCCGTAAGTTGGATTTCCTGATGAACCAATTGCTACCTCTCTACATTAGCGAATCCTCCATTGAGGTTTCCATTAGAGAATATTTTGGATCTTGCATATCCCCATCTGGAAAATGTTTCCCTTTTTACTTGATGTATGATGACCCTTTTCCTAGATGACTTCTTCCTTTCCTTTAATAACCAATGATGTTCCCAAAAGCTATATCCTTCATGTTCGACTGCCATGGATTTTGTCCTTCATGATTCCCATGGTGATATCACGAACTCTTGATTCTAATGCTTCCATGATGCATCTTATTATCATGATCATATCTGAAAAAGGTTTGGAGCTTATGATAGGACCCTTTTGTGAGGGACACTATCTCACTCATAGTAGAGGTCTCTTACTCCCTTTTTCCTTTGTGCATATGTTTAAGTCCTTTAACCTTCAACGCTTTTGTCCACAACTTGTCCTTTTTCCATCTTGCATAGATACCACAAGTTGTTAAATGAGAAAAATTCCTTGTCCCAACGACACTTGCCATCTTTATTATTAATAAAATGGATGATTATCTTCTTATCATCTTTCTCAGATCCCCAATTGAGATCTCATGGAGATATTTATTCATTCTTTGATACCTTCTTCACTGCATTTCAGAGAGTACATATTTTATCATTTCATGTATCTCTTTTATGTCTCCTTTCTTGCTACATAGAGATGAGAGGACTTTTAAGAGTTTCCTCTCATGAATTCAAAGGAGACCTATTCACTAACTTCTCTTATATATGGGGATTATGACAATCCTCCTCATGCAAGGACCTTTGATGACCCATCCAACATATAGATCTCCTTGCAATTATGAAGTCATTTTACCAAACTGAATAATGAGAATACTTACTTGAGATGTGAAGATGAAATATTCACTTTGATCTTGTTGAAGCTGCATTCATGCTTCCTCCGGGTGATCTTCAAGTTGGTGTGATTTTATTGTAGATCCTTGCTTGAGTTGAACAACTGAAATTATTTTTTAAAGTTCTTGTTTGAGACATTCTTGTACATCCTAGCACCAATCATTGAAACTGCTCTAGACTATGAGTTACTGAGATCATTGTGGTATGACAGAGATTATAATGACACCACGTATGTGGCTAGCATGGTAGTTATTGTGGCTAGCATGGTAGTTATTTTAAGACTGAATAGAAAGACTAAATTAGCACCGAGAGTCTGAGAGGTACTGCATTTTCTTGTTTTGACTGTGTCTGAATTCAAATTGTAGTAGAATGTGATCATACCCGAATTGTAGAATTTAATCAACATCCAAAGATTTCAGGAGTTTGAATCTAAGCTTGAGGTAAATTATTCGGAAACTTTGGATAATGATCCAGATCAGTCTTACTATAGGACTTAAGTTGTCTTGTTGTTGTAGACTGTCTCCTTCTATCATTGATGTAGGTATTGAAACACAAATCCCTTCGACTTGATTTGAGATCTTTCTTGAAGTTGAACCTAGAATGTCTCTTTATGCCCTTCCTTAGACTGCAACCATTCCCTCTGATACCATGTTGAAGAATCTAGGGCAATCAAAATTTAATGAGATTCTTCTTAGCATGATAAGAATTTGTGAAGAATTTTTCAATTTTATCTTAGCTTGATCTTCTTCTTATTATTAGTGTGTGTGTGTTTGCTTCATCAAACTTCTATCAAAACAAAGAGACAAGAACAAAATATATTTGGCTTTCTTCCTGGGCCAAAACCTCTCCCTCTTGGAGAGGAAAACCCGCACAAAGTTCTTCTTATAGGGATTCCAATTAACGAATACCAAGAACATGACCCTTGACCAAGTAGGCCACTCCAAGAACAAGACACCAATCATCTTCTCTATCACTGCTGAGATCATCATCATCACTACTGCTACTTTGATGTCATCACAGTTGCACTATTGTTGCACCCTTACTGAGATCATCCTCACTTCTCCTTCACCAAGATCATCGTGATTGTTGTAACACCAATGCTGTAGCTTCATTGAGGACTTTACCATGACAAATAGATCATTGTTTCTGCTCCATAGCTACTTCTTTACTTAGGTTATTGTTGCACTCTCACTTGAGATATTCACCATGTCTACAAGATTTCTATATTGTGTGAGAGCTACACCGAAATCATAATCTTGTCTTTATTATGACCGAGACCATGATTACTACTTTACCAAAATCATGATTGTGTTTGATATGTCGAGAATGCTTCACTGTGGGGTCACCAAGTTTCTTCTTATCCAACCATACGAAGAATGTAACTATCTAGAGAACATGCCAACACTGATCATACTACTCCCATGATCCTGTAGGATCTGTGCGGTCATCCCAATTGTGTCGAGGCTAATCGTGATATTCTCCATGCTCTTGTAGGATCTGTGAAGTCATCCCAATTGTGCCAAGGCTTATCGTGATATTCTCCATGCTCCTATAGGATCTGTGAAGTCATCACAATTGTGCCGAGACTGATGGGATCACCGAAATATATTACAACTGCATTATGTCATGACTTCAGTACACTGAGATTATAACCCTCGAGAAGGAGACAGATTATCATCGAGATAGAGCACTAAGATTGAATTTGCGTGGAGACTGTTATACCCATCGATTAATAGCATTGTGACCTTGTCCGAGACTCTGAGTTGCCTGCACCCATATGGACTTTCAGACAAAACCGAGTTCTATGTGTTTTTTTGCAGATACCCTGACGGGGTATTTATAGTGGTTTGTCTCCATATTTGAGCCGAATTCAAAAAATGAACTGACATGTCTATTTTTGAGCCAACTTGATTGCCATTTAGCTATTTAATTCAATTTTGAGGCTAAAATTATGATCTCCTTATTTTTTTCTCACAAACTTCTTTGTGCTTGCTTTGGAGGATTGAGCTTGGTCTTGGCAGGCTGCTCTTAGCCTTGTACACATTTTACATAGGCTCATGAAGAGCTCCTTCATACATGACTTGACTCTTTGACATATTAATAAATCCTAAAGACATCAAGAAGAAGTCTTGGACCTATGACACTTCTTGCTCATGAAACCCATGTAGCAAGGCATACAAAATTAATTTATTTCCTTTTATTACATCATTTACAAAGATAAAATCATTATGAATACTGAACCTAGTTACATTTTCTTCAACACGACCCTCCTACAACTTCAATTTATTTGCACATGTGATATATATACAAGATAAAATAGGCTTCTTGCTTTGCTAGGGTTTCTCCTTCTTTGAATTAGGTTTCTCCTTCTCTTCTTGTCTTTTTCACACCTCTTTTCCTTCTTCAAATTGTGGATCAAACTTTCTTGTTGTATGCTCCAAATCAAGTTGAGTTACTTCCTTTATATAGTGGTTTTTGCCTTCCAATTAGGTTGAATTGTCTTCCTTGAGGCCGACATGTCGGAGGAGGTGTAAACGACCTAATTTACATTAAAAAATTTATTCTAGATTGATAAAGACCAAGAATGGTCTTTTACATTATTAGAAGGACAAGGACTCTTGACACAAATCCTAGAAGCCTACACTGGAGGCTTTGACCTAAAAATAAAATAATAAAGCATGAAACCCATGCTTAATAAATAATTTTTCTTTCATAATAAAATTTATTTTTCTTTCTTTTGAAAAATACATTACATCATGACTCAAATACAATATGAATACTGAAACTAGTTACATTCTTCAAAACTCCCTCTTAACTAGGGAGGTATTCATAATTACATATATACATGGGTACATGGAAGATATCAAAAGGATATGCTCTATGAAGATTCACATCACATGTAGTGCTACAGATTGAATACATGACCAGGGTACTCTAATTGGGTCAAACTATGGTGTGTTCCAAGATTTAGCCTTTATAAGTACCATCAGGATTTAGCTCTAACACCAATCCAAGGTCCTAGGTGTGTATCCAAGGTCAAAGATCCAAGACCAATTCCACCCTCCCTACTTAGTTCGAGATCTATACATCATAGGTTGATTAGATGTCCTCCCAAGCATCTTTTTGCCCCAATATACTTCATCTATCTTTATCACCTAAACTAGATATATCCACCAAGAATGCTTCAAACATTCAACCTTCTTATGGAGAGACCCGCACAAACACAACCCCAATTAGTAATTAACTTTCATTATACATATTTAACACAAACCTTTGAGGTCCTTAATTATTCTGATGTTGGTTATATCATCATCATATCAAACACATCTACTCGGAATTTTTACTTCTTCAACTTTTTAGCAACACCAAACTCAGCCTTAGCATTTTCTTCCAAAACATCCAAGTTTTGTTCACAAATTTATCAATAATGAATAACCATTAGTATTTCTTCAACTATTTTCCTATTTAAAACATCCTCATGGCCTTTTCATCAAGTTGTTCACTTCTTTTCAATCTCCCTCTCAACTAGGGAAATATACACTTTCCTTTATCCAAGGACAAGTCCATAAACTACCTTATTCTTCTAGTCACACAGACTCTTCCTTTTTGCATCAACAATTCATCAGAGAATTTATACCTTTCAAAAGTTCATCATTCCATCACATGGTAACAAGATCATTTATCAAACTTTAATGTCATTAATTCTCATAGCTCCTTCTTTACATCATTTTCAACATCATCATCAAATTATCATCAAATATGAGGTAATCATTTTCATCATCTTGAAGACTATGTACCTATAGAATTTCAACAACAACTACAACCAAACACAAATATATATGTACAAGAGCATGAAGTCAACTTTCGAAATAGGTCATTATAATAGGATCATAATAAATCATATTTTAGATATTCAAAACCTAAAGCTAGTTAGGTTTTATAATCAAGAGTTTCATCCATTAAACTTCTTGCAACGACATTTACTAGAGTTTCGTCACAAACCCTAGATTTTATCATCAAAACTAAATCATATCAATAATAAAAAAAATTATACTTCTAGGGTTTCATTATCATGCCCTAGAATATCAATCTCTACTAGGGCTTTGTTACAAACTCTATATTTCAGTAATAAAACTAAATAATGAATATCGACAATCAAGTTAGCATACTAGCATTTTATCTAGAAACTTATATCAATCTCATACCAGGGTTTTATTTCAAACCTTAGATACAAACATTAAATTCCAAAATTAGATATACAACAAACTTTGACCAAGATAGGGTTTCAATTATATGAAATCATATACACACAGAGATCCATTTCTAGGGTTTTATAATGACTATTACAAGGGTTTTTTCATAAACCCTAATTTACCAAACCCTAAAAAAGTAGGGTTCCTATATATCAACAATAAACCCTAAAAGCTAGGGTCTTACCATAATATTACCAAAACCCTAAATATCAAAAGAGTAGGATTTTATTATGAAATATAAACTTTATCGACAAACCCTAAGAATATTAGGGTTTTAGCATGCCCTAAGCATCGAAAGGCTAGTGTTTAACAGTGCACCTTAAAGGTTAGGGTTTCACCAAAATGAGAACACAACAAGAGATAAAATGATAATGGAAAATTCAATCTAAAGATTAATCACCCAAACAATAATCCTTATGATTCAAAACCCTAGACATAAGAAAGTTAGTAATATGAAGCAAATTTCAAAATGAAGAATATTCATACCTTCTTTTGCAACAAGTTAAATCAAATCAAACATACCTTGAGTTTTTCATTAATAAACCTTGTAGGGTTTCTTTAGAAACAAGCCTACTTTCATGACACAAGTCCTTTATTGAAGTTTCCTACATAACCTTTTTGTATTCCTATAAGCTTTCCTTCCAAAGGAAAATTACAAAGAAAGGATTTTTTTTTCCCGTGGAAAAGGGCGTAATTTTCATTATAGGAGAAAATTACATTTTGTATATGTTGGGCATTACTTAAGTGAGGCATTGCCTGTTCAAATAAAAAGATAAAAACTTTTGCGCATTTCTTCGCAGAGAGGATATGGTGCTATAACATAAGTTTTGAATAAATATTTACAATATAAGCAAAAAATATTAACAAAAATATTCAGTCCCTTGCATGATGCTTCAAATGGATTCTGGGTCTATGAAAGGTCTGTGATAGTGCTGGTAGGTAGCACCATCCTTTTCCTCGCATATCAACCAAGTATCGTCATCCCTGAGCCTTGCTTCCTTGGATAAGTGATCGGCAACTGAGTTCTGCTCCCTGTAAATATGATGACAAGTGAAAGAGTCAAAAGACATAATAAGTCTATGAGTCTCATCCAGAATATGCTTCAATGAATATGCATTGCAGATGTGTTTTTTGTTGATCCAGTTGACAACCAGTTTTGAGTCACCATATAGTTGAAGGTTTGTGCATTGTTTATATAAAGCATATTGGATGAGGTATTTTGCAGTTATGAGCTCAGCATAGTTATTTGTTCCTCTGCCCAAACCCATTTGTATTTTGAAAGAGTGAGAACTTGATAAGTGTAATATAGCTCCCCCCCCCCCAACCTGTTTCTTGTGTTGATCCATCGAAATAAGCCCATGGAATGGAGGTATTGATGACTTCTGGCTCGATATTCCTGTGTTGTTGTTGAGAGGTGTCGTCAGGAATCGAATGATAATTGGCTAAGGTTCTGTTCAGTATGGAAGGCCAAAAGGGGGGCTTTTGCTGAAATATAATTTGATTCCTAGCTATCCATAATGCCCAGCAAATGAGCAGAGGTATATTCCTTTCCTTGCATGTAGTATCTTTCCACCAATTATTCCATGCATCCTTTATGTTGTTACCGTGCCACCGACTGTGGGTGGAGAGCGATGAGAGGAAACAATGCCATAGCTCTTGAGAAATAGGGCAATCCAGAAAGAGGTGGTCTGTATCTTCGTTGTTGTTCTTACACAGGTAGCACCAAAAAGGCCCTGAGAAGGATCGTTTCATCAGGTTTGCTCTCGTCGGGACTTTGTTGTTCATTATAGACCACAGAAGCAGCCTTGTTCTTGGGGCCACTTTTAATTTCCAAAATAAGTTCCACCAAGGTTCAGAGGTTGGTGGTTTATAGGGATCCATCAAAACCAGATATCCTATCTTGGGGGTATAAGAGCCATGTTTGGAAAGAGCCCATATGAGCTCATCGTCTCCTTCTATGGTCCTGATATGGGCCTCTATTAATGTAGTAATATAGTCTCTCCAATCTTGTTGCCAGGGTGGGGGAATGTTTAAAACGTTTCCTGTTTTCCAAGCTTGCTGTGTCAGAGAGGATCGGCCATTATCAATGATGTGACAAATGTGTGTTATACCTTGATCAGCAAGGTGTGTTTTTAGCTCCTCGGGAAGTCTATGTGCATTGCCACAGCCAACCCAAGGGTCTTCTCCTATGCACACCAAGGAGCCGGATCAGATTCTCCAAGTCAATCCATTTCTTATCAGGTCCATAGCATTTTTTACTGCCTTCCAGATGATAGATATGTTCCCAATGGGTCGGTGGGCTTGTCTAATCCAATCAAGTGGGTTTGAAGGGGTAATATATTTAGAAATGACAACCTTCATCCATAGACTGTGGTTGTTGAGTAGCTGCCAACCAAGCTTTGCTACAAGTGCTTTGGAGAAAGTTGTTAGGATATTCCGACACATAGGAAATAGTTAAGTATAACTTGGTCTAGTATAGAGTTAGGTAAAGTGTGTTTCTTTACTATGTACATTTTGTAACTTACAATCTGACGATCATGATATGTAGTGATCCGACGGTTCATTCTCTCCTCGGTATTACCGACACTTGATCTGTGGCTTAACACCCGATTGGTCCATGATCTCTATTTAAAGAGCATGGAGGGTCATTTGTAGGTTAACTGTTCATGAGAGAAGCTTATGTAAATTTTCATTCTTTTATTAATAAATTGCCTGAAGTGGCCGTGTTGGCTCAGGCCGTGGACTGTTTCCCTCTTTGAGGGTTTTAACCACGTCAAAAGTACTGGTGTATTGATCTGTGATCTGTTTGTGAGCGGTGTCCTTTGGTGTTCTGTCTGAGGAACTTACCCTGTAAATTCCTATAAAAGTGTCCAATCTCTTAATCCCCCATCCTCCCCATCATTTAGGCAGTGCCAGAGATTCCCATCTTGTCCAAGAAAAAATTCTCCCTGTCTGTTTCCCCTTCCATAGAAAACAACAACAAATGTTTTGTAGCCTGTCCAGTATACCCCTGGGAATCCAGGCCAAAGTCATCCAATATACAGGTGTTGCTTCTAATACTGCTTTGATCAAGATCAACCTGCCTACCCTTGACAGGTATTTATGGTACCATATGTTCAAACTCTTTTCTACCTTAGTAATCAGCCAAAGCCAGTCAGCTATTTTGTAACCATACGGCTTCAGGCGATAGCCAAGGTACCTCAAACCTTCCTCTATAGGTTGGGTAGTAAAGGGGAATCTCCTTAGGGTGAATTGTAGTTCGTTTTGGGTGCATCCGGATGCTGTTATAGTGGATTTAGTTTCATTTAGCACCATACCCGTGGCTTTTTGAAAAGTACCAATAGCTTGGTGAAGAGAAATAAGGTCGCCGATGCCCCCGTTGAGGAATATGAGAACATCATCAACAAAGAGAAAATGAGTCAATATACAGGTGTCAGTGATTTTGATACCCCTGATTCGCCCCTGTCTGTGGTCTTCTCCTATAATTTTGCTTAGACCCTCCATGATAAGAAGAAAAAGAAGGGGGGATAGAGGGCATCCCTACCTGAGGCCCCGCTTTGCATGAAAAAAGGGAGATGCCGATCCATTAATGAGAACACTGTAAGGGACATTGGTGATACAACTCATGATCCACTTGATGAAGGTGTAAGGAAATCCCAGATGAGTTAATAGGATCTGGAGGTATAGCCAGTTGACTCTATCAAAGGCTTTAGATAGGTCTATCTTTAGAATCATTCCTTTTAGTTTCTTGAGTTGTACGAAGTGAAGGAGTTCTTGAGCAGTGCCAATCGCCTCATGTATCTGCCTATTTTGTAAAAAGGCAAATTATTCATGGGAGATGTGTAGGGATAGGATAGGCTTTATCCGATTGGCAATTATCTTGGCGATAATTTTATATATGCAGTTGCATAAGGATATAGGCCTAAAGTCATCGAAGGAGGAGGGCTTGTCAACTTTGGGTATAAGTTAAATGAAAGTGGATTTTAGACCGTCCGTTATCCTTCCACTCCTTCTGCTCTCCTCTATGATTCGCAGGAGGTTTGTCCCTAAGACTTTGAAGAAGGCAATATAAAATTCCACTGTCCAGTCGTCTGGCCCAGGGCTCTTGTCCTTCTTGAGCCACTTCAAAGTAGCTTCTAGCTCTTCTAGTGAGACTTCTCGTGAGAGTTCCTGTTCTGCCTCCTGGTCAACAAAACTAGGAAAGAGTTGTGCAGTTCACATCACTTCAGCCAGGGTAGCATTAAGGGGTGCCTTATAGATGTCTTTGAAGTGTCTACACGCCAGTGTTGCTAGCTATCGGAAAGATTGTATTGATTGTCCATGTGTATCTTCAAGCTCCCAAATTGTATTAATCGCCTTCCTCCCGTTGGCATGTTTATGATAAAATTTAGTGTTGTTGTCCCCCTCCTTCAGCGAGATTGCTTGGCTGCGAAGTCTCTAGCTCCCTTCTCTATCTTTTAGAATTTGAGTCCTCTTCTGCAATGTTGCAATGTATTTATCCTTTTGTTCCTGAGAGGCTATGATTCCTCCCGTGTCCTCCTCAATAGAGTAGATTTCTTCCTCTGCTGTTCTGAGAAGATGCTCTTCCACTTCCCTTTTCCTCTTAGCCTAGATCTTGGAGAGGGACTTCAACTCCTTCATATTATGCGCGAAATCGTTCATGAGGTTCCCTGCTAAGCCGGGAAGGTTAGCCTTCCAAAATTTAGTGACCATTTTTATGTAGTCCACATCCCGTAGCCATGTGGAATTGAATTTGAACGGGGCCTTGGGTTTGTCATTTTCATCCTACAACTCTAGGTAGATGGGTCTGTGATCAGATAGGCCTCTGGAGCCCACCCATTGTCTAATGCAGGATCCCCTGTTGACCAAAAGTTCTTTCATGAGGAATCTATCAAGACGTCTGGTCAAGCTTGCCTCCCCTGATCTGTTGTTCCTCCAAGTGGGCTGCAATTTGGCTGAGGGAATATCAATTAAGTTGTGGTCCTCCAGGAGATTTTCAAAGAATACAGACAACACATCCACTTGAGCTTGGTTGCCCCATGATTCTGCATACCCCAAGGAGAAGTTCAGCCCCGCCCCCCCCCCCCACATGATGATATTATCTTGCTGGAGGAGTGTTGTATTAAACAGTTTTCTCCAAAAATCTGCTCTATCCTGACAGGGACCATATACATTAATGATCCTGGAGTCTACTTCAAGAGTGGGAGAGAAGATGTCCTCTCCCAAAAACCGCTGTCCTCCCCAAACTCTCAGAGTCTTGATGGTTCAATTGCAAATGCCCAAGGTTATCCCTCCAGATCTTCCCGTGGCATCTAGGGAGTGGAAAGACCAGCCTGGTAGCCAAGATTCAAGTAGGGGAGTGATGGTGATAGCAGGGTCAAGGGTTTCTTGAAGGAAAATATTTTCTACAGCGTCTGTAGCAAATAGACGCTTTAGGGCTAGTTTATTATCCGAGCTAGCCAACCCATGACAGTTGAAGGAGAGCAACTTCATGGAGGGGGGATGTTAGGGGTTTGCTCTGCTCTAAGAACCCAGTCAATGGTTTTCTAATTGCCAGATGCAATTTCCTCCCCTACCTGATGCTTGGCTTTGGAAAGTGAGGAGGGACGACCCCAAGATTTAGGAAGAGAGGGAGTAGAGTCTATCCCAAAACCTATGATATCAAGGCCTTGTGAGAATATTATTGAGTGAAGGGGGTAACGAGATTCCGAAGGGAAGGGAAGGACAGGGGATGTGGAGGAGGGAATCTCAGAGAGGGAAGGTTGGGGGAAGAAGTAAGCAGGAGGGGGGGGGGGGGGGGGGGGGCGACCATGGGGCAGCGCTGAATGACAGGGGGCTGATGGAAGAGCCGGGGAGGATGAGACAACGGATGAGTAACATTGAGGGGAGTAGCCAAAGTGTTTGTAATCCAGTCTTGTGGTGGAAAAGTAGGCGAAATAGGAGAAACAAAAGCAGTATAACCAAAAGAGAGTGGAGAATTAATTGTACCCATGGAGTAAGCGTCCCTTATAGCCGCCCGAGCTCTTGTTAGAGGTGGGGAGGGAGGCTGAAGTGGAGCTTTCCCACGCTTCTTCCTTGCTTCTTTCTCGTGCGCCTTGTCTGCATTTGCTGGGATTTGGTGTGGCAGTTCTTCCACTTCCATCGTTGTTTGATATTGTTCCTGAGGAATACGAGCATCCTGGTTTTTTCCTGCTGATTGATGGCCCCTCTTGTTGATTAGGGGGCAATCCTTGTATACGTGTCCAACTTTATGGCATCTTCGACATCTGTAGAGTAGACCTTCATAATCTAGTGGCTGCTTTCGAGTGTATGTTCTCCATTATATGGTAATATATTCCTGTAAACCTCCCCTGGTGTCCATATGCACCAGAACCCTAGCGAATGCCATCTTGCCAGTGGATAGATAGGATTTATCATATTCCATGTATGTGCCAAGTGAGTTCCCGATACGACGGAAAATGTCTTTGAACCAGAAGTGTAACGGGAGCCCTGGTAATCTGATCCAGATCGGGCCAACGCCTATTTGCTCTGTATCCGGATCAAAAACGTTGACCATCGCTTCAGGAGGACAGGGGCATGCTCAAAGTGCCAGTATGACGATAGGACCCAGTTCATGTGATCTGGCCTAGTGAAACGTAAGGCAAACCACCCCTTCACGAAGGTCTATACTATGGGTAGGTCGGCTAAGTGATGCCCCCAGACCTCTGAGACCCATGTTTTTAAGCGAGCCACCGTGTAGTTCTGTCCCTGAATTCTTTCGACTAAAACCCTATCTGCAAAATCCATTGTATCGCCTAACTGGATGTCCTCTTCGAGCCTGAGAAAGGTATCAACAGCTTTAGACCTAAAGCATCTGGATTTCTTGCGAGGCCTCGCTCCAGCGGCAGAGTCTTCCCGACGTTCAAAGTTGTTCTCAGGTTCAGGGGGGTTCTCTGGAGGAGGGGAAGGGTCGATAGGGAGGGCATCTGATAAAGGGGGAATGTTAGTGAAACAGCCAGATGGGGAAACAGATGTGCGCGGCGTAATCAAGGGGACTGCTGAGGAGGATGTAATGGGTGGAGCGGGGGAAATACCAGACTGGGGAGGATGGGAGGTTTGTCCAGAGCTCGGAATCAGAGGGTTAGGGTTAAAGCAGCCCGTTGCAAACCCTAGATAAGATGGTGACTGCGAAGGAGTGGAGAGGGATGGCCAGGTCAGGGGGTCGTCCGGCAGTATCATCGGGTGATCTGAAGGGCCTGTGAACGAGGGGAGACCAGATATGGTCTCGTTCAACTCGCTAATATACAAATGCAGACCTTTCTTAACGGAATGCGGGGTCATCCAGATGGAGCCCTCCACTAGCGGTTCTTCCGAGTAGTCAACAAGATCGAGGTCCATCGCTGCCAGTTAAACTCGAAACGCCAGCTGCCTGTGGTAACCGACAAGGGAGAGTGCAGCTAGGAGAGCGAGCAATGGTAGCCAGAGGTCTATGCACTGATTGCGGAGCAGGTAAAAATAACGGGCATAGTAAAGCGGTAAAAACCCTTGTTACAGTAGCAGTAATGGAGATATAAGATGAACCCTAACCTGTTCAGAGGACGTGTACTTGCTGCACATAGCCAGTTGCATCATTGTGCTGCAGACATGCATTTGCTAGTCGTATTCTCCTTCCTCACAAAGAAAGGATTATAAGTATGAAATACAAATAAATTTTAGGTGTGTGGAGGAAATCAAACATGAAAAAGGAAACAAAGAGAAATACACTTATCTTTTGGTAAAATGGTGAAGGCTCCTCTTAATCCAAACTTTTTTATGGATACCTAGAACTTGTCAAAAACAATTCAAGAATTTCTAACGAGACATATTAAATTTATAAACTCTAGAAATCAAAACATGAAAGAAAACATTACAAAACCTAAGGTAGAAGGATATAACCAGGGATAGCATCCTGAGTGACTTAATAAAATAAGTCTTTGACTTCAGATTCTTTAGTCTTGTTCTTCTTTGGTGGAGCTTCATCAACGACTTTATAGTGAAGTTCTACTTTATAGTGAAGTTCACCATACACTTGTGAGGGCTTCCGTGAGGGATCCTTTCATACATTTACCCGTTTCAATGTGATACCATAAAATCCCCTAGTGAGCCACTGAATATAATGAGTTAAGGCACATTATGCTGCACTGCGAAAGGCTACAACATATTTATGGAGGAGATATTATGACCTCTAATTGCCTTGACATCTCCCTTGAATCTTTCTTCATGATATTTAAGGTATGAGAAAGTCTTAATTGAATTACCTAGAATGATGTGCGATCACTCTGAATCTCCTTCCATAGTGAAAAGCCACAACTCAGAGATGGAAATGCAACTAGCGGCTATTGTCACGATTTAGTTTCAGAGTGTTCAGTGGTCTTGATATTTTACAAAAAAAAATTCAGGCGCGTTGACAATTTATTTGTCGTGCTAATTCGAAAATATTAAATAAGGGTGGTGATAGTTGGATTGTTAGCGCACTTTGTTTATATTGCCATTCATTTTTGTCATCTTTGATCATATCAGATAACGAAGATGGGTTCCGATTACTTAGGAACGCTCATAGTGCTCATCATTTCAGTTTTAGTTGTGGTCTTCTGAAGGTTTCGAATGATGATGCATGTTTGAGAGAACTTTGTTTCGAAAGCATGTCATTGTTTAGTTTTTCAAATGAAAAAAAACATTTTTTTTAAGAAAAAAATTAGGTTATTAAATTTTTTTTATCAAAAGTTTATTAGGCCCCAAACCTAATTAGCCGCATATGTTATCGGAAATCTGATTTCCAAGTCAGAAGTCAAAACCCAATGCTTAAGAATAGCTCCAAGTCACGAGCCACGCATATAACACAAGTCGTGAAACATATTAAAGCAGCGCCAAGCCACCAAGCGAGGAGACCACATGGATTTTGCACAACGCATCATATAAAGTGGAAACCATCAGCGTTTATAAAAAGATCAAAACTCCCGGCACATGTGCTATTAATACCTTCAATAAACAACAAAAATATATATAAATGCAGTTTTCAAATAGTAAACGCAGCGTTCATTTTATTGAAACCTTAACGCCAAAGGTCTAAAACTGAGTTGCGTTGGGTATTGTTTTCCTAGTATCAAGCTCTCCTGCCTGCCATTTTAGCGCTGTGAACGCCATGATGGCAAGGGGTTTCAGGGTTTTAATCAACAAAAACGCCATTTTTGCTCAGGAAACGCCAAACAGGAAACAAATGTTGTCATTTCCAACTGAAATTGCTAACACATCAAGTCGATGGTCAAGGAATGCAAACAACATGCCAATGGAAGATACAGATATCCGAAGGAGAATGCCATCTGTCAACAAAAGTGCCGATTACAGGTCTTAAGGAGCGCTACGCAAGTATCTCAAGTTACTCGCATCGATTGCCAAATGAATTTGTCAGGAATTAAGTATATCAAGAGTTATCGATGTTAGAAATCTGCAGTTTCTAAATCTTAATGTGACCCGATTAAAGCATTAAAGCTTTAGAAGCATTAAAGCATTAAAGCAGTTTCTAATCTAAAGCATTAGATCTTAAGCGTTGAATTGGTATATGATGGACGTACCAGATTAGAGTTAAATAATATATAAAGGATTGGGTCCTCTCTCTCCCACACAAGAGTTGTATTCTTCTCCATCAAGAAACACATAAAGGAAGTGAGGGCAAGAAGAGAGAAACCGAATTCTGAGAAGAAGACAGAAGACAGAAGATGGCAGCCATTACATCTTCCGCTGTTAGTCAAAGTATGTCATCTTAAACAACATATTAAGTTCTGAATGTGAAATATTTGGTATTGATGATCTTTGGGCTGTAATTTGAATTGTTCATAATTAATTAAGAAAGATTTACATTTGGTATCGGAGCCAAAATCAATAACTGAATATTTCCTATGATTGCCCTTGCGAATGAATATAATGGAAATTTGATTAATCAAGAGATTTTCAAGCTGTGCATGTCGACGCCGAAGGGGATTCTGGATCTCTGTGTTTTTTCGATTTCCTTGCTGGTGGGTACTGTGACAACATGAAACCGTTGATCTGAAGAATAGCCTCAAACTGAAGGATCGAATCCCCACACTGGCTATTCGACTTGAGAAGAAAAATAGTAGTCGGCCCTTTTGAATACGTCCTTCTGCAGCCACCGGCTTTTAATTCTGAAAAATATGCTCGGCCTCTGTACTAAGAATCAAATCCGATCCCTCCTGTTTTGACAGCTCCTGAGAATGATAGGTGTGCTCACGAGAAACTCAGGCTACCACTGAATTTTCCAGCGCTGTCAAAAGTTCATCGCATTGCCAGCTTCGAATCATACATTCTGTGCCTGGGCATATAGTTTGGAGTGACGTCTTTCCTTATTGGATTAATTCTGTTTTGAATGCGTCATATTGTATGATATTTAAAAGTTAATATCAGTATTTGTATAACCCAAGACTGAATTCTTAGAACGTTTTTTTTGGATTTTAAGGGCAAGATTTATGCACTTTTGGCATTGTTTGAAATTTGGGCTTCTCTGGAGAATAACTATGAATCCCCTCAATATCGAAATGTATACTATAATCACATAAGGGTATTGACTGTATTGAATTTTATGCCCACCCAAACAATAATACTAAAGCTAAAGTAATGCGATATGGGGCCGATATGGTGAATAAATTCATCGTGACCATCGTTATTACTTGCCGTCCTGTCTCAACCACCGTATTGTGATTTTTTTTCATCATTTTGTATTTGCTGTAATGGAATCAGCGAAACTCTAAGTTGTTCCGTGGTGGTTGAGTGGTAAAAATCAAGGTTTTGGTTGCTGCTAGCTTGAGGCGTAAGATTTTGGCCCATAGTGGAATCAATAACAGCATATAAATATCTTGATATAATCCAAGAACATGCTCTATAGAATAATGTGTTGGAAATTTATTTTTTTCCACAGAGTAATTGCGTTGATAATAGAAGTTATTGACGTTTGATTGTTTTGCCATATAATGATGGATCCATATAATGATGGATCTCTATAGTAATTGTTTTGTGACTGATTGTTTCGCATCAAGTATGTGTTATAAATCATTTATGCACATGAGATTTATGATTTTGTTAATCACCAAAGTGGTCAAAATCAGAATAATCATTTAGTGCATAAGTGACATAATGATTATTGATAGAAATTGCCAGTTAAAAATACCAATTAAAACTGGCATCACTAATGATAGAACTTGAGAACTTACCCAAAGGAAAGTCTTGTTCTATAACTAGTTGACATGATGAGGTTTAATAGATATTTTGATTAAATAAATATTGATCATCCAAAGATGTCAGTTCTATTTGATTGAATATATTTATTACCTGCTTATGTTTTGGTATTTAATTATGTTAAGTATAAGATAGTATCTACCCAAAGGAGTGCTATATTATACTATTATGTCTACATCTGAATCGCGTTAGTTATGAGCTTATAGTTATTTCATTTTTAATTTGCAGGAGTTACCATGAATACACATGCTTCATCTGTTACATTGTTCACTGGTGTTAATTTTTCTGAATGGAAAGAACAAGTCAATTTCCATTTAGGTATTCAGGATCTTGACTTGGCACTCCTTGTGGATAAGCCTGCTGCTCTTACAAGAGATAGTACTGAGGCAGAAAAATCAAACCATAAAGCATGGGAACGCAGTAACAGATTGAGCCTTATGTTTATTAAGATGACTGTTGCTAACAACATCAAGTCAACAATTCCACAAACAGAAAGTGCTAAGGAATATATGCAGTTTGTGGAAGAGCGTTTTCGTTCAGCTGATAAGTCACTCGCTGGTACTCTTATGGCAGAACTCACGACCATGAAGTTTGATGGGTCGCAAACTATGCAAGAGCACATTATAGAGATGACTAATATTGCAGCAAGGTTAAACTCCCTGGGACTTACAGTAGAGGATTCTTTTCTTGTCCAGTTCATCCTGAACTCGCTACCTTCTGAATATGGACCTTTTCAGATTAACTATAACACTATAAAGGATAAGTGGAATGTTAATGAATTGGCCAGTAGACTTGTTCAGGAAGAAGGACGTTTGAAAAATCAAGTGAATCACTCAGTAAGTTTTGTGAGTAATAAAGCTAGTAAAGAAAAGAAAGGAAAATCAAGTCATTTCAAGAAGAAAAAGGCACCTGCTAAGAATGGGCAGGATGAGGAAAAGAAGGAACTAAAGGATGTTCAATGTCATTTCTGTAAAAAGCAAGGACATTATCAAAGTGAATGTCCGAAAAGGAAAGCTTGGTTCGAAAAGAGAGGTGATTATCTATCTTTCGTATGTTTTGAATCAAATTTAGTTGAAGTTCCTATTAATACATGGTGGCTTGATACTGGTGCTACAACTCATGTTTCCAACAATGTGCAGGGATTTCTTACGATCCGAACCATAAATCCAAATGAAGATCGTTTTCTGTTTATGGGAAACGGAATGAAATCTTCAATTGAAGGCATTGGGACTTATTGTCTAATTCTAGAAAGTGGATATGTATTAAACTTATACAGTACCCTTTATGTACCTTCATTATCTAGAAACCTTATTTCCGCAAGTAAATTGGATATTTCTAGTTTTAGATGTATGATTGGATCTGGTTGTTTTGATTTATATAAGAATACTGATAATGTTGGTTCTGGTATTCTAATTGATGGTTTATATAAATTGAAACTGAATGACACTTATGCGAATTCCTTGTTGAATGTAGTAAATAATGTTGGATGTAAACGTAGCATGTTGAATGAAAATTCTGCTTTCTTGTGGCATAAACGACTAGGTCATATATCCAAAGAAAGAATGATGAGATTAGTAAGTAATGAAATTTTGTCAAATTTGGACTTTAGTGATCTAGAATTATGTGTGGATTGTATTAAAGGAGCCACTAGAAGCAGCCAGCTTCTTGAACTAATACACACTGATATTTGCGGACCTATGGACACTCCAGCCTTTAATGGAGAAAAGTATTTCATCACTTTTATTGACGATTTTTCCCGTTATGGTTATGTCTATTTGCTTCATGAAAAAATCTCAATCTGTGAATGTCCTTGAGACGTTTGTAAAGGAAGTTGAGAGGCAATTAGAAACTGGTAATGCAAGATTCATTGAGAATGGTGAAGTCAGTGGGAGTACTAGAAGAGAAATAGTAGAAATAAAGGAAACAAGGGTAAATGTTACATTGCCTAGAATAGTTCCTCCATCTACTATTACTCCAAATGTTGTTCCAGCTGTTGTAGAACAGCATGATGATAATGAACAACATATAAGTACTTCCTGAAGGAAATGACTTACATAATGTTGATATGCATGAACCACAACAAGTAGCATTAAGAAGACCTCAAAGAAATCGTAGGTCAGCTATTTCTAATGATTATGTGGTTTATATGCAAGAATCAGATTATGATATTGGAATTGTTGATTACAAGGAGTTTCTGAATGGAGATCTTGATGAGGATGTTTATATGGATCAACCTGAGGGTTTTTCTGTAGAAGGTAAAGAACAATTGGTGTGTAAACTTAAGAAGTCAAAATATGGGCTTAAACAAGCATCCCGGCAATGGTATATTAAGTTCAATACCATTATTACATCTTTTGGTTTTAAGGAAAATGCGGTTGATCACTGTATATATACCAAAAGGATCAGTGGGAGCAAGTTTATTTTTCTGGTCGTTTATGTTGATGACATCTTGCTTGCTGCAAATAATTTAAGTATATTGCATGAGACTAAGGAATTTCTCTCGACGAACTTTGAAATGAAAGATATGGGAGAGGCATCCTATGTGATTGGATATAGCGATTCAGATTTTGCTGGATGCATCGATACTAGAAAATCGACTTTTGGTTACCTGTTTATGTTTGCTCAAGGTGCCATATCATGGAAAAGTGCGAAACAGACTATCGATGTTTCATCCACTATGGAGGCAGAATTTGTGGCATGTTATGAAGCCACAATTCATGCATTATGGTTGCGGAACTTTATTTCAGGACTTGCGGTTGTCGACACCATTAGCAAGCCGCTGAAAATTTATTGTGATAACTCTGCAGCAGTATTTTTCTCAAAGAACGACAAGTACTCTAAAGGTGCCAAACATATAGAACTAAAGTATCTTGTTGTGAAAGATGAGGTTCAGAAACAAAGAGTGTCAATCATGCACATCAGGACAGAACTTATGATTACAAACCCTTTGACGAAAGGGTTACAACCAAGACAATTTAAGGAACATGTTCAAAGAATGGGTCTTGGTTGTATTAATAATGATTGATGTGTGACATTCTGAGCTCTTTTATGTGTTTCTGATATACAATTATGTGTATCTTGTTTTAATGTAGTAGTACGTATTTTATGTAATTTTAAACAAGAAAGAGTCTTATAAAGATATTATGTTTAATCATTATGATATAAGACATTATGTGGACCATTATGCTGTTTTATATAAATTATGAGTATGAATTGATGATTTGCTGGTATTGTAGTATATGGAAGGAAATGCATTGAATTAATAGTGCACAACCGCCATAACTCTCAGCAATTTATCATTGTATGATGTTCAACACTTAATATTATGATTACTCGGGTCAAGTGGGAGAATGTTAGAAATCTGCAGTTTCTAAATCTTAATGTGACCCGATTAAAGCATTAAAGCGTTAGAAGCATTAAAGCATTAAAGCAGTTTCTAATCTAAAGCATTAGATCTTAAGCGTTGAATTGGTATATGATGGGCGTACCAGATTAGAGTTAAATAATATATAAAGGATTGGGTCCTCTCTCTCCCACACAAGAGTTGTATTCTTCTCCATCAAGAAACACATAAAGGAAGTGAGGGCAAGAGGAGAGAAACCGAATTCTGAGAAGAAGACAGAAGACAGAAGATGGCAGCCATTACATCTTCCGCTGTTAGTCAAGGTATGTCATCTTAAACAACATATTAAGTTCTGAATGTGAAATATTTGGTATTGATGATCTTTGGGCTGTAATTTGAATTGTTCATAATTAATTAAGAAAGATTTACATTCGACATTAATTTAATCACTTATGTGTTAACATGAAACAAAATGCCAAACCCTCGCATACTTGGGTGTCGACAGAGAGCTCCTCGACGCAATTAAATTCACCCAATAAAACTTCCACGACACATTGGAGTGCCTAGGTGCTAGCATAGCATAAAGAAAATGCCCATTAGTGTTTTTGTTTTAGATGGTATAATTGCTGATTGAGCTTCTAAGTGCACTATTAAGTGTGAAGGTTATGTGTAAGTATGTATGTGTTCAATTTGGTTCATGAAATAAAAACGAAATTTGTCATCAAATGATGCAACAAAAGAGAGTACAATGATCCATCACTTTATCTATGCAACAAAACAATACTGATATCTATAAAACAGATCTAATCATGCTAGGAATCAGAACCCTCAACTGATCAATGTAATGTCTTGTCACACACTGATGTCAACTGTTGTATATTGTTGTCACTGTGTCGAACATTACCGAGTACTACTATCACTGTGTCGAATATTGCTAGTACTGTTGTCACTGTCAATGAGCCCTATACATATGTTTAGAGTGGAAACTAACAAATCAGATCTACAGATCTGTATAACAATAGAGAGGAACCCAGATCTACCTGATCACTGAAGTCGACTGAAGCCAAGATGTCAAACCCTAGATCTGAACTCGAGTCGCTCTCATCCAAACTGTTTGTGTGCGACTGAAACTTCAAGGTCGCTCTCATGAATACAATATGCGAGCGATTGTGACTGCAAAGTCGCTCCCAGGAGGTCTCTATCCATGCGACTCTAACATTGAACTGCAAAGACCCAAAGTCGCTCCCTATCCGAGTTATACGAGCGACTGGAAAACCAAAGTCACACCCTTTCTGAGTTGTGCGAGCGACCGAGATGACAGGGTTTCTCCTAGGGCTACCTGGTGCGAGCGACCATGGACCGGAACCTTCCGATCTGCCTTTGAACCCAGAGTCGCTCCCATAAGCCTCTGTGCCAGTGTCCAAGGGTCTATAGTCACTCTCATAGGCTTATGTGCTAATGACCAAGGACCAGAATGCCCTGTTCTGTGCCAATGACCAAGATCCAGAAGACCCTAACCCAGAGCGAACCTTTCGCCTATGATTTTGAACCCTTGAGCGAACTCCTTCCGTCGAACCTGTGCAAACCAAAACAAAATAGAGGAGATGATGTGTCCAAAGAATCTTGAGGTCTCTTCTATTTATAGGATTTTCTGAGGGGTCACTTGGGGTTAAGACTGACTCAAGTAGTTACTCATGTGGTTAGGGCCAACTCATTCCATAATACATGTGTGAATAAAACAATTCATAACTCAACTTTTGCATAACCAAATTGGATGATATTTATGTCGATTTTGGTCCTCTCGAAAAGAGGAATCTAATGCAATCATTATATTGTTCATTTGAGTTGTCCAAGGTTGAATTTTACCGCAGTTGCAAAAATTAACAACAGGATGTACACTAGCCACTCATCAGTATCTCAGCACAGCATCAACATGATGAGATTGACCTTGGTTTATGCCAAGAGTTTGATTCGAGAGAGGTGATGAATTGGTATGTGGTGGATGGAGCAGCATTCCTGGTTGGAGTGATAGCAGAACATGAGCCATGGAGCCTTAATATTTGTTCTTGGCGGCATTGGTATCCATGAGGATTCATTGATGACAGGTTTCAATCAGAGATTGGTTTGGGATCCAGGTAATGAGGGGTTTGTTCATGATGGGTTGACACATGAGCAGAGCATCACCCAATGGTTTGTATGGGATCTAGGCATTAGGTCTCAGTTGCGTCGGGCCACCACATTGGTCTATAGATTTGGATTGCTTAAGGGCAAGCAGTCTTGGGGCGAGAGGACTATCATGTCCCCATTTTTATTTTTCTTCATAGTACAGCTAGGGTGGATTTCCAGGGTAGGGGATGGCCAGGTCATTGGAGCATGTTTATGTCATCAGGGGTCCCGATGGAGTTTTGAGGATTTTTTATGGGATTTGATGGAATTTGCTTGGCATATTCTATCATCTACACAATTTGTCTTTTGTTCCATCGCATTCTGAAAACTTTCAAAAATCAATGTTATTATTGGACCCATAACTTAATTAATTATGCTCGAGGTGGCATTCCTGGGAGATTAATTGATGGAAAACCTCAGTGTAATAGCTCGTTGGAACCAAAGCGAGAAAATCTACAGGATGGGAAGCTGAGAAGAGACTTCTAGTGGCCCAAGGGAGTATGGTGGACGATTTTCCATTTTCCTTAGTTAAAAATGACTTTAATTAGCCATTTAATTAAGGAAAAAATAATTAATCAGAGAAAAAGGACCAAAAGTGACTTAAGTGAAATAAAATAAAATTAAAAGGTCACTTGATAAATTCAATGGAGCATCTTCTAGAATAATAATAAAATAATAAAATAATATGCTTCTAGAGGCTTGGAGATTTATCCATGAGATCTATAAAAGAGGAGGAGAAGGTCATTTGGAGACATCTTGGATTTGATATTATTTCTTGTATGAGAGATTGAGAACCTGATTCTCTACTGCATTGGTAGCCCCAGGATGGAAACCCTCGAGTGATTCAGTGAGATTGGGCGAGCACCCATCTCCCCTTAGTGGATTCATTCAAAATCCACAGGTGTAGTGATTGATTTCCTATTTCAGTTTGGAGGTCGGCATTAGCATTATTACATATCTTGGAGGGCCATTCCAAACTATTGTATTGGCATCTATTTCTATATAATAAAGCTGGATTTTGTTGCTACATTTCTCATGGTTCCGCATGTTGTGATCTTTTAATGAGATTTTGTATGCAATTTATGGGTTCATTCTTTTTATCTGTTTGGGTTTTACATGGAAATCTTTTGTTAAATGCATGATAGTTTTATTTGAAGAGTATGTTCCAAAATTTTCTCATTTGGGACATTACATTGACTTTGTGAAGGAAAAGTTGATCAAAGGAGAGGTTGACTTGGTCTTGGAGGGGCCTTTGTCTTGGGTCTTAGGTCTTGGAACTCATCATTTGAAGATTCTATAAGAACAAAAGAATTCTAGTGGGTTTTCCTCTCAAGAGGAGAGGTTTTGGCCCTAGCTAACAACCTATATTTTGTGTCCTCTTGTCTCATTTATATTCATAGTTTGGTAGTTGTTTGATGTTAAGAACACAATAATAGTCAAGTGAAAGAAGAAGCTAATTACAAGTACATCAAGTTAAGTAAAATAACACCACAAGCAGTTATCAAAGTGAGATAAATCACCCTAATCTAGCTTCCCTAGATTTCTCAACACAGGTAACAAGCTTGATCTACAGGATTGGTTGAATCTTAATATGGATGCCAATATTGTGATATGTGACTAGGGTTAATTGAAAAGGCGGATTGAAATTCGATTTGAGACCTAAAGACCGACATCACTCTAGTAATCACCCAATGAAAAATAGAAGGGAAACTTGACCTTAAGTTTTCCCAGTGATGAATGGAATGGGTCTCCTATTTTTGGAACTATCTCTTTAATTCCCCAATTCACACTTCTATGATTGGAAATAGCAACTTTCTCTCATTCACAATAGGCATGTTCACCATACACTTGTGAAGGCTTCCATAAGGGATCCTTTCATACATTTACCAATTTCAATGTGACACCATAAAATCCCCTGTTGAGGTACTGAATAGAAAAAGTCAAGGTACGTTATGTTAGACTACGAAAGGATGCAACATATATATGGAGGAGATATTACGAACTTTGCCTTCCTCCACATCTCCCTTGAATATTTCTTCATGATATTTAATGTATGAGAAAAACTTAATTTCCTTGCCTAGAATGATGTGTGATGACTTTGAATCTCCTTCCATAATGAGACACCACAAATGGGAGATGGAAATGTGACTGGGAGATGGGTAGGTCGCCACTTTAAAGAGTATAGGAGGTTGCATTTTGGAGTCATAATGCAAGTCACATATTGGGAGGAAAATTGTCAATTGGAGTGACTTGTAAATGCAACTTGCGATCTAAATATGGTTGCATTATGCCTCTTTGTCACAGTTCACATTTTTTATAAGCAGGGAAAGTCACGTAATCATAATGTAATGTGATTTTCAACCTGGAGCATTAATGCAATGGTCCAGTCAGTGTAGATCGCATTCTCCTATGGTGAAGTTGAATGTTGCATATGCAATTTGTGTTCCAAGGAGTGATGATGCAATTGTTCAAGTCGCATTTGGAGGTGTGACTTAGTTCAAAGAAAAATTTGTAAGTGTGACCTAATAAAAGTCACAATTTGGAGGTGCGACCCAATTCAAGGCACAATGTGGAGCTGCAACTGTTTAAGTTCAATTTACAGGATTGTTATGAACCCAAAGCAACTCACCATCCCAAAGCAACATTTGTTTCTATCTCATCAACGTCATTATTCCCCTGGACCTAGACATACAATCACCACAAATATTTTCCCATGCCTTTGGACAACCAATTTTCAGGCTGACGTTCTTAGGGAATTCATCCCATTAGGATTGTGAATTTACCATTAAAAATCCAGAGAGATGCCAAGTATGTTGTTTGGTTTCATTGTAGGAAATATTTTCTTGTAATTTATGCCTGTGCAACATTAGATATCAAAGTGAAAGGTTACTTCCATGTAAATGATTTTTCATTTACCAAGAGTTCCATGTTAAATACAAGCATTGAAAACCCACATTCTCTACAGTCTACATACATAGTCCCCAACTTTGCAAGAAACATTTCGTCATAGGCCTTACCACTAAAGTGTGTGGAGCTCCATATATATTTTTCATCCATATTCATTGTGTTGAAGAGGGCCAACAAGCTAGAAACATATAGCTCTGGTTCAATTGTTCTGTCATTTATAGTTGGAAGATGAAAGCCACGAACATTCTGAAAGGGACACAAACTTGTGCGTTGAACAACCAATCCATTAGGGAAAGACCACTTAATATTTACACCTCCAAGGATCAAAACAAAAATAACCTCACTAGATGCATCACTATCTTCATCTTCAAAAACATTAGTACCTATATAAACAGGAAAGTGCATCCACACTAACATCTCCTCTGTCTGTCGATCATTATGGCGCTTGAAGCCTCTTAGAAAGTACCTCTGCAACCATGGATAGTTTAATCAACCGAACAACCTATTAACTAGATCAAAAGTATGCCTGCGTTGTTGTAACATTCTTGACATATATTTTACGATTTGGTGGCATGCATTGAAAAATGCATGGCTTTTTTAGATGCTACTTGGGGATGCAATCCCATCGACCCACCTGTTTGGCATGAATCCATCATGGCCTCTTAGATTTCTAATGGATCCAAATGATTATTCTTTGGTCATATGCACCATTTCCTTATGGCTTGTATGGTCGCGTTTCCTCACTTTTGTGGTGCGTAAACATTCACCAATGTTGCCTTTTAAGCACTCATTGTGTTGAATTCTCCTAATTCCACATGTACTTGTGTGTTCCTTGACATAGTCTGCAATGTGTGTGTCACCTTATGATGTCCACATATGTGCTATGGTAAGTGGATTTTAATCAAAAGTGGACTTGGTCCACATTCAGACTTTGTCTAATGAATTCCAGGGCGAATATCCTGATTGGCATGAACACAGGCAAGTAATAAGGAGGAAACTCACACCCATAAACCCTAATCTTTGTGTAATATTCAAACAGATACTAGTCTCCCACCTTGGTAACCTTGCTGAGTTTAAGGATTACTTTTTGCTGATGGAGGATCCTTGGAGTAGAAACATTATAAATAATTTTATAGGCAATGGCCATGTAGGAAGATATGAATTGGGAATAACCATCAATAGCTGGTCTACTCCTCACAACAGCATCCCAGTCAAAAATAGATTTCCTCTACTTGTTTTGAGCCATCAAACTAAGGCTCGGGCACTCAAACTTATCCACATGGGTGTACACAAACAAATAAAATAGTAGAGAATAGTATCTGAAGTAGGAGGTGGTAGAAAAATGGTGCAATTGGAATTTTATGGACTCGGCCAAGTAAGAAGGTATGTCAAATAGGTGGTCTGGTTGCATCATCTCCCTCAGAAATCCTAGGGAGGATTTATTGGCCATATTGGCATTATCATCCCCAAAAAGATGAGAAATTATAGACATAATAGGCTACACAGACTTTGTAAAAATAGTTATTGGGAAACTATCAGTAATGGGCAAGAACTGCAAGCTCGAGGCCAGGAGCATTTGTAGAAAGGATTGTTGCTAAGCAGCTGGGAGGGTAGTATAATTGTAGACCATAGTGGTTTCTGTGAATTTTTTTGGTTCATGGGAGTTTAGGTAAATAATATCTTTTTGGATCAATTCTGGGGTCACCTCTAGGATTTTGACTCTAGTGGAAGAGACAAAACAATTATTTTCTTCAATGTATGCAGTAGTTAACTAAGAGATAAACTCAAGGAAATAAAACAAAGAGGGAGAGATTTTATAGTATAAACCTGAGTCAACTACTCGGAACGGGTCTTCTCCTCTAACATGGTGGCCATACAGGTCGAACCAAAGGTCCGACAGATGGTAAGCACAAGGAGGGTCCATAATTTGTGCCTTCATGTCCATTAGTGGTTTGACATTGGAGGAGGGTTTGACTTCCTGGGATTTGGGGGTCTTGGGGGCTACTTTCTTCATTTTAAACAAGTATCAAAACAAGTTACAGGTGGGGGAGACCAACAGGTTACCTGATTGACTAGGCGATAGATGAAAACAACGTTGGAGGGGAGTTTTGGACCAGCTTGGTGAATGAACGAAGGTGTAGAGCAATTGAATGGAGGGAGGAGTTGCATAAGAAAACAAAACAAAAAATCCAAAAATCTGAAGCGGGAAGGTTTTTTATAGTGGAGGGGAGCAACGGTTGTCTGATGTCAGATGACGTCATGGGGGAACATGTGGTAGAAGACAATTGGGTGGTGGCAGGTGACATGGATGAGAGAACTGGGGGGAAGAAATTACCATTTTACCTTTACCTTCATCGCTCGCTTAAAAAACAGTGTTGGTGGGATTGTGACATAGCGAGTGGTCCCAACCTTCCTCTGAAAGGTGAAAGAATTTGGGGGGGGGGGGTGTTTGGGGAGGTTTGGGGAAGGGGACGGGGGGGAGGTGGGGGAGGGGGATATTGCCATGAGCCCCTGAAGTTAATCTGGATTGTTAGATCAGCAAATCCTCTCGTTTGACTATTCAACTCCAGGGGGTAGTGTTGGTCTATTTACCGTGCAGGTTACCCCCCCAAAGTGTTTCCGGGCGCCGGCTGTGCGGAGATGGACGAAAATCCGCCCTGAAACCTGCTCGACCTTTAACTGAAAATCTATCCCTTCATTAATTTACTTCCTTACCCTACCACGCCTCCTCGATGAAGTATTCCATAGATCTTGGCTTTGGTGTTTGAGGCTTCTATTATACCATCAGACCCCAAACTTGAACTTTCCCACCTGCTCAATTTGATTATTTTCGAAACCACGGGTGGTGAAAACTAGTTTCATGGCATCCTTATAATAATATGATAGACAACAACAACATTGCCTCCAATTAGGGACAATGTATTATATGTAATGCAATTAGAACCTACAGATTAGTGTTTGACTCCTTAGGCATGGAGTCATTTCATTTAAAATTTCATAAAACAAAACAAAAGCAACAAGAACACAAACAATTTTGGTATGTACAAGGGATCACTGGTATTTACAATGGGTGAGAATAGACCTCCTTAATGTTGAAAATAAAGTTTGAGAAACTGCCCATTTACAGGCAGTCCAAGTACTTCACCATCTAAATTTTCCAGCAAGAAAGTATTGTTCCCCTTTGCTTCAGCAATCTTGAAAGGTCCAAACCACAAAGGATCAAATTTTCCTAGTTTTCCTTTATCTTCTCTTCTGACATCCCACCTAAGTACTAAATCTCTTGGCTGCAGGGATCTGTCCCTTGCTTTTCTGTCAAAAAGAGATTTTATTCTTTCTTGATAATTAATCAAATTTTGATTTACTTGTTCCCTGTTTTCTTGAAGTTATACCAGTTGATTTATCCTTCTGGTCAAAGCATTTGGCTCCTCCTCAACATCTTGTATAATCTTAGCTACTAGCATTGATAATTGTATAGGGAAAATTGCAGCTTTCCCATACACTAATTCAAAAGGAGACTTCCCAATGGACCTCTTGGTGGTAACTCTATTAACCCAATGGGTGAACTTCAGATATGAATTTCAGTTCTTCTGACTTTCTGATATTGTCTTCTTCAAAATCATTACTAAGGTTTTGTTAGAGGATTCGTCCAATCCATTTCCTTGTGGGTAATAGGTGGTGGAATGGCCTACTATAATGTCATACCTTTGGAAAAAATCAATAAATTTGGTTGACTTGAACACCTAAGCATTGTTAGTGAAAATTTTCTTTGGGCAGCTAAACCTGGCAAGGATGTTCTCCTCCATAAACTTGATGACCACTACATCAGTTGCATTTCAGGATGGGTTAGCCTCCACCGACTTGGTGAAATAATCAATGGTTGTGAGTATCCATTTATGTTTACCACTGGAAGGTGGGTGTATTTATCTAATGAAGTTCAACCCCCATTCCCTAAAGGGATCTTCTACAAACATAGGGATTAAAGGAAGGGGTGCCAACCTATGCTTTTCTGCAAACATTTGACATTTTTCACAGGCCCAAACATAGGTATACAACTCACCAAACAACTATGGCCAATAAAACACTGCTTTGAGAATTTTATGGGTTGTAGTTCTCCATTGTAATGTCCTCCACAAATGCAATTATGAAACTCATCAATCACTTTATGAATTTCTTCTTCAACAAGGAATAAAAGAAAAATTCCCATTGGGTCTTTCCAATACAGTTTTCCATTTGAGATAAAAAAAAATTGGGCATGCAGCCTCAGAACTATGTATTTAACTTTATCAAAATTCACTACACACCTCATAAAAAGTAAATAATTAACTATATGTTTATACTAGTTGGACACAAGGTACTTCATTTGAATTTTTTGTGTTGAGGCGTCAATTGTTTGTCGTTCCTCTATTTTTCCGCTCTCCCCATCCTTCCCTCCCAACAAGTTTATACCCAAGACTTAGTAGTTTTCTCCAGACAAAATTTTATCTAACCCCTGCCCTTTGATCAACTTGGTGGGCTTGATATCCATGTCATATTCCTGTATCTTGGAAATCCACTTGCCTCTTTTTCCTTCACTGTCACCTTGCACAAGGATATCTTTCACAACAGATATAGGAGCATAAGTTGTTATATTTAATTCTAGGACATAAAATATGAAATCTTTCAGGGCTTTGACTAAGGCGTAGGCCTGCTTCTCCAAAATATTATATTTTAGCTCAGCATCTCGTAGCAACTGGCTGAAAAATGAAATTGGTTGCTTGTGTCCTTCATTATTTTTCTGCAACAGGACAGTAGGTAAGGAGAAGCAAAAGAAAAAATGAGAAATGAATTTTGATAGTCTGGGCTGAATAATATTGGGGCCTCTGCAAAAGCCTTTTTGATTCTGGAGAATGATTCTCGAGCTTCTACAGTCCACTTGACTTCCCTATCCTTCTTCAACATCCATGTGATCTCTTTGAAAATTTCAGCATAATTGAGTATAAACCTTCTCAAAAAGTTGATTTTACCTAAGAAGCCCTGAATTTCTTTCCTGTTTCTTGTTAATGGAATGTTGCTAATGTCTTCCACCCGTAGAGGGCCGCCATCGAGAGGAGAGAAAGATGTGAAAACCTTCGCCATCTTATCGGTCAATAATGACATATATAGCTATCACCTTACGAGAGAGATTGATTCTTCCAAGGGATGGAATTTGGTATAGTTCATCTCTGTAAATATATCCAAAGAAAGGAGGTTGACCCGCTTGTTCATTGGTTGGATAAGTAGTACTAGTAAGCATAGTGAAATCGAGACTATTATAGACATGTAACTTCATCCCATTAGTTGTATCCCTTATATATCAGTAATAAATACCACTTAACTGTCACTTATACAGGTATAGCTATAATGAATCACAGGATCAATATTTACTCCTCCCTTTGCCACAATGTGACCTAGTATCTTTCCTTCACTTAGAGTAAACTGAGATTTCTTGGGGTTTAAGGACAAACCATACTTTCTGCACTTTTCAAAATTGAGCTGCAAATGTTTAATGTGCTCTTCATCTATTTTCTAGAAGACGGTCATGTCATCTAGGTAAATTATCACAAATTTGTATTGTTTTCCAACAAATGTTATATCCATGGCTGTTTGAAAAGCGGTTCCAATGTTTATGAGGCCAAAAGGCATCTTGACATACATAAACATTCCCCAGGGTGTAGTGAAAGCAATTTTCTTCTGATCTTCGGAATGTACAGCAACTTGGTTGTATGCAGAGAAACCATCCATCATGGAAATTCGAGCAGACCCTAACACCTTCTGCAGTATGTAGTCCATTTTAGGTAAAGGGTAATTATCTTTTAGTGAGGCCTTATGTAGATTTATGAAGTCAATACATAACCTTATTTCTCCATTCTTATTCTTGATAGGGACTAAATTTGCTACCCAATATTTATGTTTATATGGTTTCACCCCACTTTTCAAAGGAACTTTGTGTTGAATGATGATAGTGTCAAACGTTTTCAAGTCATCATATGACCAAGCAAACACATCCATATATTGCTTAAAAAGGTTCAGGTACCTTTGCTTGTACTCTTTAGGAACTCCTTTAGCCAACTTTATCATCATGGGGTCTTGTTATGAGCCAATATTATGATCCTCCACCAGTACTCTTCAAGCTCTTGCTTCCACATCATTTGAGTTAAACAACCTTTCCAATGGGACCAATCCCCTGGGGATAATATTACCCTTCAACTATAAAATCTTGTGCCCAACAATAGTTTCTTCCCAACTGATTTGTTGTTCATTTGTCATTTTCTCATCCTCTTGGTCAATCATTGAGTTTGAAAACTCTCCAATAACCTCCATGAAGCATTTGATTTGTTCATCATATTCAAACACCTTCCAGTACATTATATTTTCTCGTACTGAAGGTCGTTACTTGACCTCAACTTCAAATTCGAGCATAGGGTTTTGAGGAGGCTTAAAATTGCTAGCAACAACTACCAAGAAGTCAACCATCTGATTTCTTTCTCTTGGAAAAAATTGGAGATTAAATGCTAACAAAAAGTTCTCAACCAGATCCCATACCTCATTTTGGTAAGCCTTTAGTCTTGGATGTGAAAAATTGGTGATCTGATTCCTACTGCTGCAAATTGAAGATATTTCTCCTATTTGTTAAATTACTTGAACAAATTACTTGCAGTTTTCTAGAGAAAATATTGAAATACATACACTGCAACCTACACAAAATAAAATACTGCAGAAACTAAATATTACATTGGAGAGAAATAAACACACACATATACACTATTGTTTTTGGACAAATGTCCCTGGAAAAACCCAATGTGGGAAAACCGGTGCAGCAGTGAGGGTTTTATTTATTATGTAGTAGTAATCTGAGTACAAATCATTATATGCCCAAACTAGAAATCTGATACAGAGAAATACTGATAAGGAGATAGTGAGAAAAATCTCACACTGTCACTGGCGATCCGAATTTGATCCAAGCTTTGGATGGTTGGCCCCACGCAACCTCTGCATCAACCTATGCAAATCTACGTCACAGTCTCTGGGCTCTGCGTCACCTCCTCCTCAGGATCTCCTGCTGGCTGGAACTTTGATCCTCTAGCCCTCTGGTCTCACACCCCAGCTTCTGGCTCTGGATTCGACTTTCCCAGATGAATCTCATACTCCCTCTGAAGCTCTGTGCTACCCCTATGTGGCACTGCATTGCCTCTCTGAACCTCTCTCTGTCTTCTCTACCATGCACTCCCCAAATCGGGAAAAATCTCCTTCAGTCTACTATACATGCCCCTCTCTCATTGCTTCGACTTTACTAAGTCACTTCCGAAAACTCACAGTTGTTACTTAGGAAAACAACTTCCCAGAAAAATCGAACTGCACAAGTGTGTTCTCCAAGTTCCCATCGAACTTATTCTTATAATTTCTCGTTGGAGCACCAACAGCCAAGATTAAAACATAATCAAGGGCTAAGATTAACTAGGATTTGATCCTCATCTTCTTCTAGAAGATTCACACCTGATTTAATTAATACCCCTTAATTAACCAAATTTCCTAAGTTTAGACTTGGGGGACCATTTTAAAAATTTAATTATTTTAATTAAATCATCTCTAGGTGGAATTTTCCCAAACGATTTATGGGTATTGTAGAATGCATTTGTCTTAGCCTCTCTGCAAAATCTTGAGGCAAGATCACATCCGATGCTACAAAAATCAACACTCCCTCTTAGCAAGGAATGTGCTGCAACCCACTGAAGAATCATTGTCTCTACACCATCTCCTGCTACGCTGCTGATGTCTGGATTTACTGCCCATCAACTACTGCACAACTCTGATATGAGTTGCATCTATGCTGGTGTTGACTCTACTGAACTATTTCCAACACTGCGTCTGCACGGCAACCCATCCCATCTGTTGTTGCTGCAACTACAACATCTACAATGAAAAAAGAATCCAAAATATTGAACCAACTGTGGTTAGTATGATGCATCTGTCGTCTAATTTATGACTGTTGCTAGCCTCTGCATTGTCACTGAAGCCTTTGCACTGCTTCTGACTCTACTTTGTATCAACTACATTGCTGCCAACTTTTCTCTGCGCTCCTCAAACCGCTACTAGTTACTACATCTGTCATTCTGGTACCTGACTGCACCAACTGTCACTGGTCTATCCTACTACTGCTAACTATGGGATCTCGTAGCAAGGTCTTGATCCAAGAGGTGGACTCCTCAAGGATCCTGCCCATCACATTAGGGGAGTTTTGAGGTCTAAAATGGGCCTGCTAAGGAAATTATAAAATAATAGTGGAAATAGTAAAATAAGATTAGATGACATCATCAAAATTTTAGAGGGAAAAAAGAAAAAACTATTTTTTCAACTCGTATTTTCAACTTATTTCCCTATGGATTTACTCACATTTCGAGTGGAAACACTCATTGGAAGCATAATTTGATTCCTCATCCAAGGAGTACCCATGTTGCATACTTTTGATGGACCCTGCTACAAGAAAAAATAGAAATACATGAAAAACGTGATTCCAATCCAATTGAAATACATGAAAAACGTGATGCGGAATTAAATTTTGCATCCAACTAGTACTCCCGCTCGAAATTTGAGTAAAACCTTAAGGAGATAAGTTGAAAATACGAGTTGAAAAACTAGTTTTATTATTTTTTATTTTTTATCTTTTTACTTTTTTACTCCAAAAATGGTAAATCATCCCTCATGGTTGACATCACCATCTTGAATCCTATTGGTTCTTATAAAGTTTATTTTGGTCGCACATTTTTCTTAGGAGGTCCATTTAGACCTTAAAATTCCCCTAATGTGTAGCTCTCTGGGGCTACAATTCTAGATCACCCCACCTCACCCTTGGAGGCATCTCAATAATCATGGCAAACTATTCCTTTAGTCTAGAGGACAAGTTGTCGATCTCAGCAGATGCAACTTGCTGATATTGCTTCTCCTCTTTGTCCTTCTTTTTGAGAGGACATTGAGTGTTGTAGTGGCCCAACTCACCATGCCTGAAGCACTTGATCTTCAAAATGTCCTTCTTTCTTTTGCACTACTCCTACTACCCCTTTGATGCAAGGGCCACATCCTCCTCTTCCTTCAATTTCTTCGTCCCACTGCTGCTACTGCCACTTATGGTGGCCTTCACCAAATCACTCCTCATTTTCCCCTGCAATAGATCGGCCCACACATGTTCCCAATCTGGTAGTTTTTCTCTACCCAGGATGCTCTGGACGAAAACTTGCCAATCTTCAGAAACGCTATTCAACACTAATCGTACACACTCTGAGGGTTGGGGCATTGACCCTATCAAAGTTAGTTGGTTCCGGACATCCTGAAGCCTTGTAAGGAAGGGGTCTACACGCTCCCCTTTTTGCATCCTCATTCATCTCAGCTTCTCCTCTAAGTACATATTCCTCTACTCAAAAGATCATTTGTACAACGTAACTAATTCTTTCCACATATGTCAGGCAGTATCCCTGCCAGTTATATGGGATACCACATGATCTAGAACACCGTCGAGAATGATCCTCTTAGCTCTCGCCATCTCAACCTAGTACTTGTTGAGCGGATTTGCATCAACAGGTACATTACCACACTATCAACATAAGTTTTGAGATCATGCTCATCTAAAAGGCAGGACATCCTAGCCTTCTAGATCACATAGTTGGAGGCTCCATCCAACTAATCTTGATTTCTCAACCTAGTTGATGTCGTCTCTCCTGAAAAAGTCGAATTGCTTCCTCTTCTCCTCTGTGTAGTTGATGCCCAACTATTTGCACTCCCTTCTGGAGTGAGAAATCCCGCACACAGATACTGCTGCTCTGCTAAAAAAAAATCGAACTTCTTACCTAGAAGTCCTCTGAGGAAGGAATCCCCTCAGTATGTGCTTTTCTCTCCTTTTCATGCTATTATGCCAACAACTACTACAAAACAATTGTGTCCCCGCTAAAGATCTACTCGACAAGGAAAAATATGTTGCTGCCTTCTGCCTCTGGAAATCTTTGATCTGGAAATCAAATTTCTCTGTCGACTCACTCAAAGAAATCGATCTTTCCTCAAAAATTCGACCTCCTTGGCCCAAGGACTACATTGCCTCTGGGGTTTCCAATTACTGCCTATGTAGTGATTCAAAAATCCTCTTTACTTCTTCTTCTAAGCTCTTCAGCTTACGATCTGTGCTCTGATACCATGTGAAAAATTGGTGGTCCAATTCCTTTTGTGTCACAGTCTCTAGGATTTGTGTCACCTCCTCCTCAGATCTCCTGCTGGTTGGAACTTTGATCCTCTTGCCCTCCGGTCTCACACCCCGGTTTCTAGCTATGGATTTGACTTTCCCAACTGAATCATACTCTCCCTCTGAAGCTCTGCACTACCTCTCTGAACCTCTCTCTATCTTCACTGCCTTGCACTCCCCAGATATGGAAAACTCTCCTCCGGTCTACTATCCCTGCCCCTCTCTCACTGCTTCAACTTACTAAGTAACTTCCGGAAACTCACAATTGCTACTCAGGAAATCGACTTCCCAGCAAAATCAAACTGCACAAGTGTGTTCTCCAAGTGCCCATCGAACTCCTTATAATCTCTAATTGGAGCACCAACAACCAAGATTAAAACATCATCAAGGGATAATATTAACTGGGAGTTGATCCTCGTCTTCTTCTAGAACATTCACACCTAATTTAATTAATACCCTTTAATTAACTAGATTTCCTAAGTTTAGCATAGGGAACCATTTAAAAAAGTTAATTATTTTAATTAATCATCTCTAGGTGGAATTTTCCCAAACGATTTCTGGGTATTGGAGAATGCATGTGTCTTAGCCTCTCTACAAAATCTCGAGGAAGGAGCACATCTGATGCTACAAAAATCAACACTCCCTCTTAGCGAGGAATGTGCTCTCATGCTGCAAACCACTGAAGCGTCACTCTATCTCTGCACCATCTCCTACTGTGTTGTTGATATCTGGCTCTACTACCCACCAACTACTGCATAACTCTTATATGAGTTGCATTTGTGTTGTTGTCAGCCCCGCTGAACTACTACCAACACTAGATCTGCACTGGAACCCATCCCATCTGTTGTTGCTGCAACTGCAACATCTGCAATGGAAAAGCATCCAAAATACCGAACCAACTCTGGTCGGTATGATACATCTGATGTCCAAGTTCTGACTGTTTCTAGCCTCTACGTTGTCATTGAAGCCTCTCTGTGTCGCTGCTAACTCTGCTCTATGCCAACTACACTGCTGCGAACTCTATTCTGCATTGCTCAGTGTCAGACCGCTACTAGCTACTGCATCTGTCACTCTGACACATGACTGCACCAACTGCCACTGCTCCATCCTACTACTACTGACTATGGGCTCTTGTAGCAAGGTTTTGATCCAAGATGTGGACTCCTCAAGGATCCAGCCCATCCTGTAGCTATCTGGGGCTACAATTCCAAATCGCCCCACCTCACCCCTGGAGGCATCTCAGAAATCATGGAAAACTCTTCCTCCAATCTAGAGGACAACCTGTCAATCTCAGCAGATGTAGCTTGTTGGTCGTGCTTCTCCTCCTTGTCCTTCTTTCTGAGAGGACACTGAGTGCAGTAGTGGCCCATCTCACCACACCTAAAGCACTTGATCTTCAAAATATCCTTCTTTCTTCTACGATGCTCCTGTTGCTCCCTTGATGTAAGGGCCATGTCCTCCTCTTCCTTCACTTTCTTCGTCTCACTACAGTAGATCAACCCACACACGTTCCCAATCTGGCAGTTTTTCTCTTCCCAGGATGCTTTGGACAAAAACTTGCCAATCTTTAGAAACAATATTCAACGCTAATTGTACAAACTCTAAGGGCTGGGGCGCTGACCCTACTAAAGCCAATTGGTCCCAAACATCCTGAAGCCTCCTAAGGAAGGGGTCTACAGGCTTCCCTTTCTACATTCTCGTGCATCTCAACTTCTCCTCTAAGTACATCTTTCACTGCTCAGAAGATCTGTTGTACAGCATAGCTAATGTTTCCCACATTTGTCGAGCAGTATACATGCCATATATATTAGATACCACTTGATCGTGAACTCTGTCGAGAATGATCCTCTTAGATCTCGCTATCTCAACCTTGTACTTCTTGAGCTGATCTACATCAGTAGGTACAGCTACCACACTATCGACATAAGTTTTGAGATCATGCTCATCTAGAAGGAAGGAGATCCTAGCCTTCCATATGACATAGTTGGAGGCTCCGTCCAACCTATCTTGATCTCTCAACCCAATTGATGCCATCTCTCTTGAAAAAGTCGAACTGCTTCCTCTTCTCCTCTGCGCAGCTATTGCCCAGCTATTCACAATTTCTTTTGGAGTGAGAAATCCTGCACAACTTCTCTTGCTCTACTAGGAAAATTCGAACTTCTTGGCTATAAGTTCTTTGAGGAAGGAATTCCCTCAGTATGTCCTCTCCTCTCCTTCTGACGCTATTCTTCCAGCAACTGCTACAAAATAACTGCATCCCAATCGAAGATCTGCTCTACAAGGAAAAATATGTTGCTCCCTTCTTCCTCTGGAAACCTCTGATCTCGAAATTGAATTTCTCCGTCGATTCACTCAGAGAAATCGATCTTTCCTCAAAACTTTGACCTCTTTGGCCCAAGGATTGTGCTTCCCCTGAGGGTTTCGAATTATTTCCTCTGTAGTGATTCTAAAATCCTCCTTCCTTCTGCTTATGATCTATTCTCTGATACCATGTGAGAAATCAGTGACCCAATTACCACTCAAACAAGCAGGGAACCTAAAGGGGTTTCTAAGAAGGAAACTACTAGGTTCAAGGCAACGGTGTAGGCTTAGCCCACTATCACCACAGCTAAGTCTCCCTGCTCTTTACGTAATTTCACCGATGGGAGGAGTCCTAGTAGTGTAGGGATCACTTGTAGAGTATATGTCAATGAATAGGTGGAAGGTGACCCTAGATACCTTTCCTGAGGATGGAGTGAAGAATGGAACTTGCTTTCTCTTTAAGCAAGGGACTTGGTCTTCCAAGTGTAAGGTTTGAGGACTGGAGGGTTGAGGTAGAAGGAATAGACATACGAATGAGGTTCTCAATCCCTATAATCCTTAGGAAACTTGGATTCCAAAATGGTCCTTAACAAATAATCTTTATTGAGAAGTGGGACCACACGGGTCCAAGTGGACTCAACCCAGGTTCGAGGATGGAATGCAGTGACCAATGATGTTGCTATCCTAGAGAAGGTGAAGGGAAAGCACCAAACAAGAATATTTACTTTGAAAGGTTAAATTGATCCTTTTGAGATCTAGCCTTGGGGATGCCTAGGTAAAATTTGATCCTAGAGCTAAGGCCTGGGATTCCGAGAGATTCCAATGTTATAATTTCCTCAAATTTGGAGGAGAGGGAGTGAACCCACCAACGCAGTAGCCTATAAGAGATCGAATTTTTTCCTTGGGTTAATTCCCAGGAAATTGATGCCCTAGGTGACCTTTGAGGGCTAGACCTCGAAAAAAGTGATAAAAGGTGAAAAAGGTGAAGGGGATGATGATCCTTTTTTAGGGATCAATGCCTAATTCACTTGGGGATATGGAGTCAAGGATGATGATGAGTAAGAACTTGGTTTCTTGATCAAGGACGCCTAGAAAGTTAGCTTTATCCAATGTTGAGAGAAAGAAAAGAAAAGTGACCTTCAAGCATTTATACTTAAAAGTAAATGATGCAAGCTTATCGAGAAAAATAATCTCTAGGACATTTCATTTATATAACATTGGCCCATACATTAATATAGCTAAAACTTGCTCAATTCCACATTTCAATCATGCGGCAACTAGCCCTAAATTTAGCAATACGCAGCAACAAGAATAACATCAAAATTCACTTACAATGTTATAGAGTATATCCAACAAGGATTTCATTTACAAGACAAAGCTCTAAGACAAGATAAATAGCCCAAATCCATACGTCAAAATTCATCCATCTCCCAAAAATATCCTCCAAGGAAAAAATGTGAAGTTCTCTATGATTAGAGAGATCCCAAGTCAAGTCATCATCCAAATGAATGTATCTAACATCAATATATAGCCTTCTAAGGAGTTAGAATTATCCTATGGGCATACATTAGCCCCTAATGATAAAATAATGTGTAAATAAAACCCTTAGTGGTGACAAACCCGCCAAACTAGCTCATAAGTAAAAGTAAGTGTCACAAAGGGCCAAATAATAAGATGTACATGTCCTGGGGCCCTTCAAGGGACTAATAATGTCCTGAAGTGTCATACTGAGGAATAAATTCCTCGAAATATGATGGACAAGGGGGTGGCCCCTTATTCTCCAAGTAGTAGACTTGTGGTGCTCCCAGTGGGTCTGAGGGTAGATAAATGACCCCATGGGTCTCCATATGAATCGAAGATTCCTGTAGATCCTCTGCAAGGGTCTGAGTGGTGGAATGAATGTTTCCCTGACATCATACAAGTCCTGGGGCCCCTGCCAAGAGTGTGGAGCTCCTATAAGGGCCTGTTGGGCATAATGTACGAAGCATATCACCATCATCCCAAAAGTGGATCGCTAGTAGTCTCTGAGCATCGATGAAGATCTGTGGAGTGTTGTCTGTTGTTGTGGAGACCCATGGCTCTCTATGCACACCCTATATGTTGCAATGTAGACCTCTATGGGTTAGGATCCCATATAGGGAGACCAAACCCAAATGGAAACCACCTGTAATCCTGCATAAAATCTAATACATCCCCTAGGCTTCCAGTACAACCAGTCATTATATAATTGGGTAAAAGTGTTTACAAATCATGGATAACAAAGTGGGAACTTCATAATGGCATGCCCTTTCGTGGTGGGCTTTGGCATGTTCTAGTGTCTCCAAGCTCCAAAGGGAGTTAACTAATTACCTTATTAGGTGGTTTTGGCCCTTAAGGGGGATAGTATGTCCAAGGTACATCCCTCTAATGGGGGTGGCAAGTGATAAATAAGTGGAATGAAGTAGGGAATGAGAAGGGCAATCCTGGGCCACATCTTGGGCTATAAGGGTAGCTAGATAAGTGGAAGCCCACAACTGTGTATGTAATGTGTAGGAGGGAGAAATCGTGGTACATAAGGTGCCTCGGTCTTGATTTTTCCACCCTTCTTTATATGCCTTTTTCCTTTTATGAATTTTCTTTAATTAACTACTTGGGGCTCAAATGACAAGAACCTAATGTGTAAGATATAGCAATGATTACCCCCTTTGAGGTAGGGTGGTTCATTGCCCTCTAGGGGTTGGGACAATCATGGGTTCCTAATTGATAAAGGAGCTTCATCTAGGGCCTATGGAACCAGGGTGATGACCATGGATTGGGGTAGAGCTCATGTATTGGCTTTTGCCCACGTGCTAATTATTTTGTCCCGACCATCTTTTTCATTTTGTGGTACAATTTCCTGTTAAATGTGGCCAATTATGCTTACTTCTTTTCTTTTAACTGCTTCAACCTCCGGGGCATCATTCAAGGCCTAACCCAAGGTGGGGGCAAGGGGATAGGGAGGTTGGCCCTATGTGGACCCGACATGGAAATGTGGAGCCAAGTGGGAGAAATTATGAATGGGGTATAGTGAGTGGAAAGGCAGTAATATATGCGGATAAAGGAGCGGGACCATGCACCCAAAGTCAGAGTTTCCCAAGAAGTACCACCCCAGAACCAAATGGTCAATAAAGGAGATCCCACTAGCTCTGAATCCCCAAATACTGCCAAGCACCCAATGTTGAGATTTTTGGTAGCCTACAGCCCTAACAACAAAGATTCATATCCAACGGCATTATTAGTGGCTTCAAACTCTAGCTTGAAAGAGAGAGGAATTAGGTTGCTTTCTAGGGACATTAAAAATACACTTGCCCCATTTCCTTCCTTGGAATAAGCACCATCAAAATATAATTTCCATATTTTGTTAGACTCAAATGATTGTTTATTCATCTTGATAGAACATGCCATCTGAGCTTCATCCATGATTAGATCATTTTGTTCTAGAAGCAAGCAAGAAAAATCCCTCTTTACCATACACAGGAGCATTATTTGAAAAATCAGCCCTTGTAACTGTCTTCACAAATCTAGATTCTCTATACAATTGACTTTCTTCTCCACCAAACACAGGAATGGTAGCATGTGTCAAATCCAGTTTGATGGATCCTCTGATTTTCGATCCCCATGACCTAGACAAAAGCATACCAAACCTTGCAGGGATATCAACAACTACAATATCCATTACTACACTTTTCACTAGGATTTGAACCAAATTGACCACCAGGTCTTTAATCATCCCTAGGCATTTTACTCTCTTGGAATCAAAGGAGTACAAATATTTGTATGGTTTTTATATTTGTAGCCCCAACTGCTCCATGACAGACAATTGCATTAGGTTATGAGACGCTCTTGAGTCAAGCATACAGTTATGCAGCAGGAGATCATGAACTACCAATGTAACATAGAAAGGGGAAATGGAAGAGTCTTTCTCCTCAACATGAGGTCCAAACACAACCATGGGTGTTTCTTCTTGAAGGTTCAGGCTATCTTGCAGAGGGGTTGTGGTGGGTGAACTCATGAACTGAGATACTTGAGCTTTATAATTAGGTTGTTTCAACAATTCAGTCAAAGGAACAAATATTTTGACTTTTTCCAACTCTTTTTGAAGACTGAAAGTAGAGGGGCTCCTATCAGTTTTTGCAACATCAATAGGTTCTTTTTCCTCATTACAGACTAGCTTGACTTTTGGTGAGAACTGCTCTATTTTTGAGACTTCAGGATTATAAGGAATAGGATCTGAGGACTCTTTTTTTTTTTTGTGGGACTTGGTCAAGAGGTTTCTTTCCTTTCTCTATTGGCTTAGAAGGATTTGAGTGAGGGGGTTCCTCATTTTGATCTTGCATTCTAGACCTTTTCCTAGAGGACCTGAGGTCATATTTTCTATGCAATTGAGCCTGCATGAAGTTCAAAAACTATCTACAATAGTTATCAATCTCACCATCATCCAATGGGGCATCCAAGTCATCCCCTTCTTCCTCATGTGCTTCTATTCCCTGCTCCTCATCAGAGAGAGAAGAGAACTGATTTTCTTGGACCTCTATGGTATCTTCAGCATTCTCTATGATCATCTTCTAGATATAGAGGGGGATGAATATGGTCCTGTTGATCCTTTCTCTCCCTTTGCAAGAGCTGCAAGGGTGGCCTCCTATATTGAGGGTTGAAATTTTGGTTAGGAGTTGGTTGACTTTGTCGAGGAGGGTTTTTGTTTTCCAACTCAAGTTTCATAAGCTTGTTAGACATATTTCTTATCAGTTTGTTCATTTCCTCAAGTTTCTGCTCTTGGGTTTCCTTTCCATGGTTTGAGGAACTAGCTTCCTCTTTTCCCCTCCTCCTATCTCCATGCTCAGTTTTCCCTTTCCACTTCCTAGTGGAGGTGAAATTTGCTTCAACTTCTAGAGAATCTATTTGAATTTGGTCTAGGGTACGAGACTTCCTTTCTCTAAGGGTGAACCCAAATTATGGTTCGAAAGCCCCAACAAATACCACTTTGGCAACAACCTGTGGAGGTTTAATTTCAGCAGGAAGACTATTGTATAATTTGTTAAACCTTTTTATAAATTTTGAAACATCTTCATTATACTTTTTCTTCATTGCATTGAATTCAGTGAGGATGTACCCATGGTCCCTTTTCTCCCCCCACTTCTGCATAAAAGATTTTTCCATCTCCTCCTAGGTAGTGATTGAAGCATTTGGGAGGGCTTTGAACCATTTCCTTGCCTCCCCATCTAGGGACTAGACAAAGAGTCTTAACACCACATCCAGGTGTTCTACATTCAGATTTTCTGCAAATGCACAGAAGGTTTCTATGTGCCTTTGAGCTGAGATATCATCTTCTCCAATAAATCTTGGCAAGATCTTAAGATAATCTTGTGGCATCCCATTTAAGGGTTGTTGCAAGTCCATTGGGGCATATTTATTTAGGAGAAACCCAGGAACCGCCTAAAAAGGTGGTGGTAGAAGATTTATTACAGGGCCTTGCTGAGGCGTTGTATGAGTTATAGATAATGGGAGTTAAGTTGGAAAGCTATTGATGTTATGTGTTGGATTATTTATGAGAATGTCTTTAACTTCTTCAGGTTCTGGGAAGGTATGAAATGTGAAGGGAGGTGAACTGACAGAAGCTTCTTTGATTTTGACTCTTGAGGAAAATGGGCTAAACAGTGCACAACATTCCTCAGAATATTCCAAGGCTTTGGAGGAAGACTCAAAGAAATTTATTACAACCTTCTGAGAGTTGGAGGTTGACACTTCAGGAAGAGAGGTCACATGATCTGGAGTGATAGGAGTTATTTCTTTCCAAACCCTCCTGGATATAATCTTTTTTGGGTCAAACACAGGAGGAGTTCTCTATTGTGAAGTGTCAGAGAGAGTGAGGCCTTTTGAAAGCCATGATACTCAAAATGAGATTCAAACATTGGAGTCACCAAGGTGAGAGATCTTCAATCCACACCCCTTTCTTCTCACCTAACCAAAGGGTGTACAAGTGTCGTACCCAGGGAAAATGTTTTGATTCGTCCCCGGCAACGACGCGAGAAGATGTTGTGGCTCCTAGAGATAACCCTTGGATTGAGGAGAGACTAGTGCCTAGGACATATTGAGGAGTGTATGCCGGATTTGCTGAGATTGTCTTTTACACTCAATATTTAACACATTTAAGACAAAATTGGTTCAGAACCTTCTTTAAGAGGAGAAATACAAGACTAGAAGCAAGACAATACTCATAGAAGGATTAAAGCCTAGCTTTGGTAGCCAACATCACGTGAACATGTAGTTTATCAGTCGTTGCAGTGAATTGGAGAGAAGAAATATAAAGGAATGAAACTAAATACATAGGGCTTAGTTAAGAATCCAGTGCATTAGATTTTAGCGTGAAACATATGAAAGAAATAATTAAATGACATGTTAGATTACATGGAGCACATATTAAGGAAGTCAAGTTTTATCAGTCACAGGCATCTTAAATCAACATGAGACATAGATGAATCTGTGATTTAACAAAAAATTATCTAGCAACTACAATTACATGTAATATGAGAAGAAGAGTGAAGTTATATGGAATAATACAAAATAAAATGCATACTACAATAACATATGAGCCAGAATCACCAAAAGCTTTCATTAATCTTCAACAAAGCATACATTTCATTGACAATTGTTGAGCTTCCCTTCTTGAAACAAAATTCAAAACCCTTGGTTTTGTGTCATAACTCTTTCTTATAGGGCCTGAGTAAGAGCACCCCTTACAAAATATTCTTTCTTGAGTTTACACTGCATCATCATAAAAAAAAGATATCAGTGTGCTTAGTGGCGCAATTGTACTAGTTGGATCATAAATAATTGGCATTGATTCTCTTAAAATAAAATATTTACATAAAAAATAGAATAGAAAAGTGTCATGATTGACACAATCAACAGTATCTTCAATTGCGACAGGCTGGTCTGGGAGGCAACGTTGTTGGATCAATGATCTGGAGTTGTGGAGGATTGATGAACTGATCATAACGTTGCCACAATGTTGGACTTGGCAGAGGAGCATAAGAGAATAATTGATGGGCAATTTTAAGATGAGTAAACCCTACATAGTTCAACATGGGTCGGAATAAGGTCTTCACCAACCCCAACAGTTGAAAATCTCTTCTCAAGTAGTTTACCACAATTTTACCCTTCAAGGTAGCAGTCTTCTCGTGGGATGAATCAACCTTGCTTTTGGCCTCTACCAACATCTGACTGTATTTTTCCCATGGGTTCAACACTCCCATGAAATCCCAACAGCTGGGCAACCTAGCTAGAACTCTCTCCTCAAACTCTGAGTTGAAGGTAGCCACATCCTTCAGCACTACTTCCATGCATTCTTCAGCTTTGACTCTAGCCTCCTCCTTCTGGATTACTTTGGAAATATCCATGATTGCAAACACCCTATCCACCACATCTATAGCCCTCAACTCACTAAGTGGCTTCTCATTTACATATTGGATAAATTTCTTGGCAGTCTAGGCATTCTTTTCACCTTCTTCTTTGGTAGCTAGGATGAAGAACTCATAATCTTTGATCACAATTCTTTGCTCATCCATCAGAGTTGTGTTACCATTTTTTTTTCATCTCTGCTATTATCTCATCCCAGATCAGTTGTTTAGCTTGTAAGTGGGACATATTTCCATTCATTTTGTCTTTAAGTTTGAAAATCTCATGATTAGCTGCCTACAAGTTCTTGTTGATTAGTTCTGCATTGGTCTTCGCAGTCTTGAGTTGTTTTTCCTTTTGTGCCAAGGCTCACTGGGGAGTGTCTAAGTCCTTCTACACCTTCTTGAGTTCCCCTTCTGAGAGATGGAGCTTGTTAAGGGTCTTTGTGAGTTGTTCTATGAGATTCTGAGGTTTCTCAGGCACGAGCACTACACAAATGTGAATATCTATCTTCTGTTGAAGTATGATACCTGTTACTTAAGAGCCACCACCTCATTGTTCCTTTCAATCATTTCTTTTTCCAAAATTTCTTTCTCTTCCTCCACCTATGTGAGTTCCTTGGAATTCACATGTTCGCTAATTGTCATCTTTAGCTTGTGTCTTAACTCTTGGACTTCTACTTGTGAGCTTTGAAGAAGGTGTCAAATGCAGCTTTATCCTCTAGATTCACTCCCAGCTTCATAATCAACTCCTTGAAGCTCTCATTCTACATATGTATATATCTTGAGTTAGCTCTTTCCTGTTTCACTCTCGTTGCAACCTTCTCCATCAAATTTTCATATTTTCTTATAGTCATAGAATTTTGATTCAACTCATTGTATAGCATTTCTTCCACTTGCTTGTGGAAGTTGATCTTATGAGGTAGAGGGACTCTTGTCAAGTCCAAAGACACATCTAGAGCTTTGAATTAGGATCCTGATGGTAATGATTGTCCTAATGGGTAGTGAGAATTTCATTTGATTTCTCTCTAGGTCCATAGTAGCCAAAAGTTTAGTCTGGTATGGGACCAAATGTGATGTCATTTGTTGTTTCATCTCTTTCGTAATCTTCTTGTTCCTTTATTAAATTGCTTTTCCATCAGGGCAACTAGGCTCAGCCGTAGTTTCACTTCTTGCTGAACTCAGAATGGCTACCTCTGAAGATGATGAGGCAAAAGTTTGCAGTGGGTCTTCCAAAGTCACCTAGAAGCCTGGTTGGTCTGGTTTTGTCTCCACCAACCTAGTCTTGATTTCTTCTTCTTCCATCTCTAGGGTCTTGGCCTTTTTGCTAGTGTGTACATCTTCCATTTCCACATCCCCTATTTCATCAACAGTCATTTTATGTGCCTTTTCCTTTGTTGTTGGAGTCTCAATCTCCATCTCTATGTTAATGGGCCATGAATCAAGGTTAGCCTTCCATTCAATCTTAGGCCTATATTCATGATCATAAGTTGAAGCCTTTATGCTTTCCCTTTTCTTTACAATGACACCATGAGGATCATAATACCAAATATCCCCCATGTCAAAATTCATTTGTTTAAGTAATTCCAACTGCCAGGAAGGCCTGTCTAGAGTTAACAATGAAAGGTCCTATAATCTTACCCAACTTGAACATGTACTCTGTCTAATGAATTCCAGGGCGAATATCCTCATTGGCATGAACATAGGCAAGCGGTGAGGAGGAAGCTCACACCCATAAACCCTAATCATTGTGTAATCCTCAAACAGATACTGGTCTCCCACCATGGTGTCCTTGCTGAGTTGAAGGATTACTTTTTGTTGAGGGAGGATCCTTGGAGGGGAAACATTGTGAATAATTTTATAGGCAATGGCTATGTAGGAAGATATGAATTGGGAATACCCATCATTAACTGGTCTCCTCCTAACAGTAGCATCCTAATCAAAAGCAAAATTCCTCTGCTTGTTTGGAGCCATTAGACTAAGGCCCATGCACTCAAACTCATCTGCATGGATGTACACAAAAAAATAAAACATTAGAGAATCATTATCTAAAGTAGGAGGTGGTAGAAAAATGATGCAATTGGAATTTTATGGACTCGACCAAGTAAGAAGGTATGTCAAACAGGTGGTCTGACATCATCATCTCCCTCAGAAATCATTGGGAGGCTTTATTGGCCATATTGGCATTATCATCCCCAAAAATATGAGCAATTATAGACATAATAGACTGCACAGACTCTGTAAAAATAGTTATTGGGAAACTATCAGTAATAGCAAGGACTGTGTAGAAATTTCTGTTTTCCCACCCCGGTTTTCAGTTTCTCCTTATTTCTCCCATATAGTTAAATGCCCTTTCCCATAACCATACATTTAACAAGCTGGAAAAAATAAATTTGCTGAAAACACAAATTCTGGAAATTTTACAGAATGCTGGAAATTGCAGAAATAAAAATCAACAGTAATAAACAGCCATTAAAACACATTTAAACACTGATATTTTTGGTCAATGTGACCCTGGAAAAACCCCCTACAACTCTTGCGGAAAACTAGTTTGAGAGCTCTTCTTTATTTCTGGAAAATGCCTTTTTACAGTAGGAGAAATGTTCAGCAAAAAATCAGCAAACAGACTTTTACAACTTATCTCAGCCTTGCTGATACACCACTGTTGATACTCCGCAGCTGTTGTTGTTACACCGCGGCTGTTGCTGTTACACCGCTGCTGTTGCTGTTACACCGCAGCTGTTGTTGTTACACCGCGACTGTTGCTGTTACACCGCGACAGTTGCTGTTACACCGCGGCTGTTGCTGTTACACCGCGGCTGTTGCTGTTACACCGCGGCTGTTGCTGTTACACCGCGGCTGTTGCTGTTACACCGCAGTTGTTGCTGTTACACCGCGACTGTTGCTGTTACACCGCGACAGTTGTTGTTACACCGCAGCTGTTGCTGTTACACCGCGACTGTTGCTGTTACACCGCGACAGTTGCTGTTACACCGCGGCTGTTGTTGTTACACCGCTTTCAGCTGCTGAAACTCCGCTCTCAGCTGCTGAAACTCCACTCTCAGCTGCTGAAACTCCTCTTTGCTGAAACTCCGCTTTCAGCTGTCCAGAAATCTCCCTTGCTCTCTTGCTCTCCTTCTCTCAATCTGCTCATGAAAGAATGAATGATCTTTTTCCTCCTTTTCCTCCCTTAACCCAACCCTAAGTGACTTTTGGGTGATCCCTAAATCCAATGGCTGAAATAGATTTAGATCAATGGCTGAGATTAAATGATCATTTAAATCTCACTTTCTATTTTTTAATTCACCCCACTTTAATAAAGACCCACTTAGTCACTTATTTCCAAAGTCACTTTTCCTTTCTAATTTTTCATTGACTTTATAAAGGTCACTTTAAAATTAGACTTAGTAAGTTTATCACTTAAAGTCACTTTTAAATTAGATTTAACTTTATAAAAATTATAAAGTTACTTTAGGAGAAAAATTAAATTCTTTTGGACACTTTTCCCTAGGCCAAAGATCAAAGCCTAAGGGAACCACCTGTCCTCCAGTACCAAATTTCAACACTCCCTCTTACCGAGGAAGGTGTTCCTCACCACACCCATCTTGTCTCTGAAGTAGACATGCTTGCCCCATGGTAAGGCTTTGGTAAGAATATCTGCAACCTGCTCATCAGTGGAAATATACTCAAGCTTCACAGCTCCCTTCTGAACATAATCTCTGATGAAATGATATATGATCCCGATATGCTTTGACCTGTCATGAAATACTGGATTCTCCGTGAGTTTAATGCAACTCTGATTATCACAATAAATCACTGAAGGTCTCAACGGCTGACCAAATAAGCTAAACAACATCTTGCGAAGCCATATGGCCTCACAACTAGCTAGACTGGCTGCCATATACTCTGCTTCCGCTGAAATCAGTGCTACTGACTACTGCTTCTGGCTGAACCATGACACTACTGCTGAACCCAACCCAAAACAGCACCCTGAAGTGCTCTTCCTATCAGAAGCACAACCTGCCCAATCAGAATCAGTGTATCTTGCCAATCTCACTCCATCTCCCTGCCTGTAGTCCAGACCATAATCCACTGTCCCCTGCAAGTACCGCAAAATGTGTTTTGCAGCCACCCAGTGAACCTTCCTAGGCTCACACATAAACTGACTCATCGTGTTGACTGCCAAACAGATATCTGGTCTAGTGTTGACCAAATACATCAAGGAACCAATCAGCTGCCTGTACAATGTGGGATCCACCAACTCGGAATCCGAAGCATGAAGCTTCTTCCAGTTGGTGATCATCGGTGTCGACATGGGTCTACAATCCTCCATGTGGAATCTGCTAAGGATGTCCACAATATACTTCCCCTGCCCCAGGAAGAAATGCCCCTCCTCCTGCCACACCTCCAAACCCAAAAAGTAATGCATCAAGCCGATGTCCTTCATCTCAAACTCCGCCACAAGATCTCTCTTGCAGTGCTCTATGAGTCTCTCTGCACTTGTAATGACCAAGTCATCCACATACAGCACCAGAATGAGAGGCTCCTCACCAATCACAATAAAGTAAAGGTTCGGATTTGCCTCACTCTTTGTGAAACCCATCCCCTGCAAGTATGTATCTATCCTGGAGTACCAAGCTCTAGGAGCTTGCTTCAGGCCATAAAGGGCCTTCTTCAATCTGCACACATGGGACTCCTTCCCATGCACCTCAAAGCCCTGTGGCTGCTCAATGTACACCTCCTCCTGTATGAAGCCATTTAGAAATGCGGTCTTCACATCCATCTGGTGGATCTTCCAACCCATCTCTGCTGCTATCGATATAATGGAGCGTATCGAAGTATATCGAGCCACAGGAGCGAAGGTCTCCTCATAATCAACTCCCTCTACCTGGGAGAACCCTCTAGCCACAAACCTTGCTTTGAATTTCTCAATGCTGCCATCTGCAGCATGCTTTACCTTGTAAAGCCATCTGGAAGTAACCACGGATTTGCCCTCAGGCCTCTGCACCACCTCCCAAACATCATTCTTCATGATGGAAGAATAATCCTCCTGCATGGCCTCTCTCCAGACCTGCTGGCTAGCTGCCTCCTCATAGCTAGAAGGCTCAGAGTCAAGGATGCTGGTAACCATTGCCATATAACTACAAAACCTCTCAGGTGGTCTACTCTCTCTGACCGGCTTCTTCGGCTCAGCAACAGATGTGGCATCTCTCAAGGTGTCCTGAAGCCACTTGGGCTTCCTCTTCCCTGAGCATGCTTCTCCCATAGGAGAATGAAACTCCTCCTCCTCATCACCATCAGTAGCCTGAACTCCTGACTGTTTGTCTGCTATCCTCCTGCCTACACCTGAACCTGTAGAAGTTGAGGTACCGTGTGAACTGTCCATCAATGGACTCCCTAGTGAACTACTCTGTGCACTGCTCTGCATGCTGCCCGGAGCACCACCCCTCTGGCTCGGCGAGCCACTGCTCACTGATGGACCTGACATCCTCATAGATGTACCTCCGGATCCTCCTGATCCCTGCCCACTGGATCCCTACGACTGACTCAACTGCTGCTGAGGGTCTGGCTGATCCAGATACTCTAACTCCCGTGACCTCCTAAAGGCCCTGTCCTCCTCGAACTTCACATCCCGTCTGACAACAACTCTCCTCTGTGCAGGAATGTAAATCCGAAAGGCCTTTGAGGTCTCACTGTAGCCCACAAAGATACCCTTCTCTGCGGTGGGCTCTAGTTTGGTCCTCTTCTCCTTGGGTATATAGGAGTATGTAATGCATCCAAAGATATGAAGATGACCAAGATCAGGCTTCTTCCCAGAGAAAGCCTCCTCCGGAGTCATGTGCCCCAAGGCACGATGCGAACTCCTGTTCTGCAAGTAAACAGCTGTGTTGCAGGCCTCTGCCCACAAGAACAATGGCAACCCCTGATCATGTAACATGGCTTTGGCAGCCCCTATGATGGATCTGTTCTTCCTCTCCGCAACCCCGTTCTGCTGGGGGTTGTAAGGAACAGTGAACTCCCTCCTAATGCCTGCCTCCGCACAATAGTCAACAAACTCTCCAAGGGTGTACTCTCCTCCATTGTCCGACCTCAGGGACTTGATCTTTCGACCTGTCTGTGTCTCCACAAGAGCTCTAAACTCCTGAAACCGCTTGAAGACCTCACTCTTGGTCTTCAAGAAATAAATCCAGGTCCTCCTGGAGTGATCATCAATGAATAAAACATAGTACTCATATCCACTCAAGGAAACATGAGACATCCGACCGCTCACATTGGAATGAATCAAATCAAGTATCCCAGTCGCTCTGCTGTCACTGCTGGGAAAAGGGGATTTGGCAAACTTGCCCATCGCACAACCTCTGCAAGTATCAAAGTGATCAGTACTGAAATCTGGCACACCTGTAGTGATCTCCCGCAATGTCCTCAAGGCTCCATGATACATGTGTCCCATCCTGCGGTGCCAAATCTCACACAGCTCAGAACTGCTAGCTCTGCTGTCGGTACTACTGCTCAATGCCAAAAGGGGCTGGAATGCAAACTTGTACACCTTTACATGGCGTACACCTATCACTCTAGCTGAATCAGCTAGAGTGCCCCTGGGATACATCAACACCTGTCCTCCCCTGAACAGTACCTCATATCCTCTGTCCTCCAAAGCTGAGACGGATATGAGGTTCTTCCTCATCCCTGGCACATAAAGAACCTCTGACACCTTCAAGGGAGGTTTGGACTCCCTCTGAAATGTCACTGTCCCCACCTCGACTGCTCTAACAACTCTGTCATCACCGAGTACTACCTCAATATCATTGCCACTCTCTGAAAGCTCTGAGAAGTACTCCCGGACTCCTGTCATATGACGTGAAGCCCCACTGTCCACATACCAGATACCTGAAGATGCTCCACTAGTCGAGGGAAAAGCATGCTCCCTCTGAACCTGTGTGGCAGGTGATCCTGCACTAGAGGACTCACATGTAGTGAACGCAAACTCCCGGTCAAAACAACCTGCAAAGTCCTCAATCTCTGCTGAAGCTGCCACGTCCTGGTTCTTCCCCTTCTTCTTCTTCTTCTCCGGACACACAACTGCATAGTGTCCCATCTTCTGACAATTCCAACACTTCACCTTGGAATAGTCCTTCTGTGTGTTCCCCTATTTACCTTTACCTTTGCCTTTGCCCCCACCACCGCTTGTGGAAGCCTGCTTCTTCCCTTTGCCTTTCTTGCCTCCTGCCACCAGTGCTACGTCCTCATCCTGCTCAACTCGCTTGGCTGCCCCAAGCTGACCTTTCCTGATCTCTGTCTGAATGCAATCATCCCAAAACCTCTCCCATGTGGGAAGGGTCTCACGTGCACAAACCCCATCAACAAAGTTCAACCATGAACGGGGGAGGCCATTCACTGCAATCTGCACCAACTCAATGGGTGGAATGGCCTCTCCAATCGCTGCCAACTCATCTCTCACATTAGTAATCTTTGTGAGATATCCAGCTGCACTATCATTACCCATCTTAATGTTCTTCAGCTTCTCCTTTAGGACCATTTTCCGGTTCTCATTGGTACTCTGGTAGAGATTGGACAATGTTGTCCACATCTCATGGGCATTGCTCTTTCCTCTCACATGAGGAATGCAATGGTCTTTGATTCCGTCTAGAATCAGCCTCTTACCCTTGTTGTTCTTTCTATTATAAGCTGTCAACTGAGTTGCATCAGTAGGCACAACAACAGGGTGTTGTGCTGTATGCACCATGATATCCCAGACTTCTGCCTCCTCAAAGATACTCTGCATTCTCTCCTTCCAAACGCTGTAATTTGTATGCCCATCCAACCTATCCTCCACCCTCAATCCCAATGACATCCTGTTGTCCTAAAACTGAAAAATAGCACTGCTGTAGTAAAGATAAAACTGTTGTTTTAAAAAAAATCAGCTTGCTGGAATTTTCTGAGTGAAAAATCAGCAACTGTAATTTTTTTTCTTTTGCTGTCCCAAACTGCCCTTCAGCACTCAAGCTCTGATACCATGTAGAAATTTCTGTTTTCCCACCCCGGTTTTCAGTTTCTCCTTATTTCTCCCATATAGTTAAATGCCCTTTCCCATAACCATACATTTAACAAGCTGGAAAAAATAAATTTGCTGAAAACACAAATTCTGGAAATTTTACAGAATGCTGGAAATTGCAGAAATAAAAATCAGCAGTAATAAACAGCCATTAAAACACATTTAAACACTGAGATTTTTGGTCAATGTGACCCTGGAAAAACCCCCTACAACTCTTGGAGAAAACCAGTTTGAGAGCTCTTCTTTATTTCTGGAAAATGTCTTTTTACAGTAGGAGAAATGTTCAGCAAAAAATCAGCAAACAGACTTTTACAACTTATCTCAGCCTTGCTGAAACTCAGCCTTGCTGAAACTCAGCCTTGCTGATACACCACTGTTGATACTCCGCAGCTGTTGCTGTTACACCGTGGCTGTTGCTATTACACTGCTGCTGTTGTTGTTACACCACAGTTGTTGCTGTTACACCGCTGCTGTTGTTGTTACACCGCGGCTGTTGTTGTTACACCTCGACTGTTGTTGTTACACCGCGACAGTTGCTGTTACACCGCGGCTGTTGTTGTTACACCGCAGCTGTTGTTGTTACACCGCGATTGTTGCTGTTACACCGCGACAGTTGCTGTTACACCGCGGCTGTTGCTGTTACATCGCGACTGTTTCTGTTACACCGCGACAGTTGCTGTTACACTGCGGCTGTTGTTGTTACACCGCTTTCAGCTGCTGAAACTCCGCTCTCAGCTGCTGAAACTCCACTCTCAGTTGCTGAAACTCTGCTTTGCTGAAACTCCGCTTTCAGCTATCCAGAAATCTCCCTTTCTCTCTTGCTCTCATTCTCTCAATCTGCTCATGAAAGAATGAATGATCTTTTTCCTCCTTTTCCTCCCTTAACCCAACCCTAAGTGACTTTTGGGTGATCCCTAAATCCAATGGCTGAAATAGATTTAGATCAATGGCTAAGATTAAATGATCATTTAAATCTCACTTTCTATTTTTTAATTCACCCCACTTTAATAAAGACCCACTTAGTCACTTTTCCTTTCTAATTTTTCATTGACTTTATAAAGGTCACTTTAAAATTAGACTTAGTAACTTTATCACTTAAAGTCACTTTTAAATTAGATTTAACTTTATAAAAATTATAAAGTTACTTTAGGAGAAAAATTAAATTCTTTTGGACACTTTTCCCTAGGCCAAAGATCAAAGCCTAAGGGAACCACCTGTCCTCCGGTACCAAATTTCAACAGACTGCAAGCCAGGGGCCAGGACCATTTGTAGAAAGGAGTATTGCTCAGGAACTAGGAGGGTGGTATAATTGTAGACCATAGTGTTTTATGTGAATTTTTGGGGTTTAGGGGACCTTGGGTAAATCAGATCTTTTTGGATCAATTATGGCGTCACCTCTAAGATTTTGACTCCAGTGGAAGAGACAAAAAAATTATTTTCTTCAATGTATGCAATAGTTAACCAAGAGATAAACTCGGGGAAATAAAACACAAATGGCGCGATTTGATAGTATAAACTCGAGTCAACTACTCGGAATGGGTCTTCTCCTCTGACATGGTGAACATATAGGTCGAACCGGAGGTCCGACATATGGTAAGCACAAGGAGGGTCCATAATTTGTGTCTCTATGTCCATTAGCAGTTCGACATTGGAGGAGGGTTTGAATTCCCGGGCTTTGGGGATCTTGGGGTCTGCTTTCCTCATTTTAAATTAGTATCAAAACTATTGGAAATACTAAGAGGGGGTTGAATCGGTATTTCTTTTCAATTTTTATTTTTACTAGTTAGATTCTTCACAATTTAATCAGAGAAATGTATAATAATGATTTTATTAAATATAGAAAAGATTGAATACAACAAATGATGAATTTTTTCCAAGCACCAACTTGGACTTTATGAGGCTCCAACCTCTAGGGTTTTGACCCTATCTTATCCAAGGCTCCAACCTTGCATTTAGGAGCACCAACCCCTAGGACACCAATCATGTTTGCTTATTTTAATAAGGAATGAGAGTAGTACTTACTTGAATGTCCTTGACATAATTCGGCATTGCACAAATGCTTCCATAATTTCTTATGTTGACATTGACTTCACTGTTTGATCTTATGTTGACTTCAATACCAAGATCACTTCACTGCATTGTCTTTATTACTGGGCTTCACACTGTCCAAAAGAAGGTTCATTGTGCCACTATTTAAATGACACTACAGTCTTGTCCTTACAGTCAACTGTTACTTAATCTGAATCCTGAAAGACAGCCTTACTGCACAGTCCAAGATACAGTTCTTTGTCTAAAAAAAATCCGAGTTATGTATGTAGTATATGATCACCAATCCGTGTAGGAAGAGCTACTCAAATCTAGTGTATAAGAAACATAGTCCTGTAAAGAGGGCCGAGAGACAGTCCTGTAATGAATGATAAACACAGTCTGAGCTACTGTTTAGGTGAATCCTCCCTGTCCGAGTTGTTTTGTGAGCACACAGTGCACAGTCTAAGCACCACAGTCCACAATCCAAATTTTGTTCCACCATAGTTCTCACAGTCCACAGTTTAAATTTTGTCACTATAATAAGGTCGAAAATATGTCATGTAAGTATGTACCAATCCAACATGTAAGAGTCCTAGACCCAATCTGAGATATAATCCACCAACCCAAGATAAATGTATTACTTGCAGTTTCCTTAAGATTCACAAGATGTGAAGCTTCAACTCGTTGTCTTTTCTCTGTGTGGATAATCGAACTAATAAGTGAAGAATGAATATGTATGCCTAATATATAGTGTTTATGATGAACGAAGAGACATGTCACTACAAATACACTAACATGAGTAGGCCAATATAGGTCGGCTCACTGTCTAGAATAATATCCTTAACTTAAAAAATATATATCTCCCAAACTATTTGGAGTTTCGGGCCAAGTAAGAGCTCATTGGAAAGGCAAAGTTATGCTCTAAAATATGGTATGGGTATCATACTGAGATGTTACCTCTAAGGTAGTGATTTTTCTTTTATGTGACTAGTCATCAATTAGTGCAAAATTGGAGGTAGGACAGAATGGCTTCATGGAGAGTAAGGCCATTTGGAAATGTAAGGCTTCATGGTGACATTTACTAGGAGAGCTCAACAATATATATTTCATCAATGACAATTATTGACCAACAATCTCCCCCTTTGTCATTGATGGAAATATTTTTCCATTCTCTCCCACTTTGACATCATGGGAAAATGGGGTGCCCAAGTACTCCCCCTATCAAACCGTTTCCTTTGTCATGTTGCTCCCCCTGACATGTTGCTCCTACTATTGTGAAGATGATTATTTAATGTGATGCAAGAGCAATAACCCCCATCTTTTGGCGAAGGTATTCAAATGATTCTTGTGGAAGAGGTTTTATAAAGATATTTGTAATTTTCTCTTTTGTATTGATGTATTCCAACTTGATGTTTTTTTTAGCAACATGTTCATGGAGGAAGTGATATTTGATTGGAATATGTTTGGTCTTTGAGTGCATTACTGGATTCTTTAAGAGACTGATGGCACTAGTGTTGTCACAATATATGGTGATTGGCTATTTAGTTTCTATGTTGACATCCTTCAAAGCTTCCTTCATCCATAGTATCTGTGTACAACAATCTACAGCAGCTATATATTCGGCTTCAGCTATTGAAAGAGATATAGATGATTTCTTTTTGTTGAGCCAAGATTCTAGACAATCTCCCATGAAGAATGCATTTCCATTGATACTTTTTCGATCGTCCATGCTTCTAGCCCAATCAGCATCGGTGTAAGTTGTCACTATAAGAGTTGTGCTTTTGGGATACCAAAGACCAAAGTCAAGAGTTCCTTTCAAGTATTTGAGAATTCTTTTCACAGCCAACAAATGGGATTTCTTAGGAGCTGATTGAAATCTGTTGGACACAGATTGTCATTGATGTCAATATGGCAATATTCGAGGAAGCAAACAGAGCTATTGGAGGAGCCAAGAGGAGCAGACAGAGCCATTGGAGGAAGCAAACAGAGCCATCGGAGAGCATATCAGAGCGCAGACATCTATATGCATGCCACAAAAGGGTCATATGCATGCAAATGAGCTATCAGGAGCCATATATGCCATAGATTACACTATCGGGAGCTATTAAAGGAGCAAGAATGCCAAGGGAATACACTATCGGGAACATATATCATATACATGGATGCATTTACACTACAGGGAGAAATGTATGCCACAAACTCATATATCGGAGGCCAAAACTCATAACACACATATAGATAGGGCCATATACACTATCGACGGCATAAAACCATATGTATATGCAAATACACTATCGGAGCGAAAAGGCAGAGTTTATATATGTGTGCAAAGAATACTCTATCGGAGGTGGAAGACTTGGGTGTACTGCAAATACACTATTGGAGGCGGAAGTGTTAACGCTATCGGGCTTGCAGAACCCATATAGCATCACCCTTGTGTATTTACTTGTTTATCACCGAATGCCTTTTACACAGAGAAATAATGCTAAACACTTAGCAGATTCGGGAAGGTGGACTTGAAATTTTATGCACGGGAGTGTTGAGTCCTATCAGGTCCGGCACATATTACCGCATCACTATAAGCGAGTGGCCTACGTTAACGTCGAGCCTTGAACCTTTGCGATTTGCGATTGTCGATGTATATCGCATCGGCACTTCGAGAGCGGAAGTCATAAAGTGTTAAGTGGCCCATTTCAATAGCCAATAGTGATTAGCGATGTCGCATCAGGCCTTCGCCAAGGGAAGTGTCGATTGCGATTGCAAGACTGGACCTGATGCAACATTATAGATGGGCTTAATATAATATCACGTCTAGTGGAGGATCGGTCGTCGGCCATCGGTGAAGCCATGGTATCAATGTATAAAGGACCCCCGGAAGTCTTGAGCGTCGATTGCGATTATAATGCGGACCCGATTCAGTATAGATGTGGGTGTATTGATTCTTAAAGTCCGCCCTTCAGTCTTTTTGCCTGTTTTTGCTCATATTTCCTATGTAATTGAATATTTGGCTTGCGCGGTGTTTTAAGGCAGAAATACACTAAGGAATGCTCCCGATAGTTCAGGAGGCCTGAACGATAGTTCAACAAGCTGAACTAATGTCGATTTCGATTGTGATTAGGACGTGGCATGTCCGTTAAACAAAATAGCCTCCGTGGATGCCTATTATTATTGAAAAAACGGGGCAGTGTTATAGTTTTAACACACTGTGACCGAAAAGCCAAGAAGCTAAATGGAAAGCCAGCGCAGAGGAAACTGAGAAGCCACAGCGACCAAGGAGGGAAGCCGAAAGATCAAGTGAGTCAGAGGAAATGACAGCAACTGAGGAGGAAGCCAAAGAGGTGGTGGAAAGTGGAAACGAAGAGTCAGAGGGCATTTGAAATACATAAAAAACAGAAAAACAAGGAGAGATGGATGGTAATGTATAATTAGTGAGAGAGGAAGCTAAAGAACAGGCAAGAGGCAGGAGAGGCTAGAGAAGCAAGAGAATAGGAGAAAAGCAGAAGCTCAATAGGCTTGGGAGTAGAGAACTGCAACAGAACAGTTTATATCAAGTTTGGGTTGGAGCCCAAGAGGTTGGAGCCTTAGAACTAAACAGGATTGAAATACTTGGGAGTTGGTGCTCCTAAGTGCAGAACTATTGCAAGACAGAGTTGGTGCTCTAGAGGTTGGAGCCTCACTGAAGTCCAAGTTGGAGCTTGGTAACTAATTGAAACCAGCGATATATGTATTGTATTTATTTCATTGCATTGTTTTATGTTAATAAAAGCATTAATTCCAGCTATCTATTTATGTGTTCCATACATACATACATACATACATATATATGCTTTTGGTAACAACAAGAACAACCAAAAAAAGAAACACTGATTCACCCCCCCCCCCCCCAGTATTTCCAACAATTTGTATTTGAGCGGGCTTCTTCATATTAGCCTAACAACTTGAAGAAGGATTTGTAGTCATGATGAGAAATCACGAAGCATCAGGAATACCTCCTCTGTTCGATGGCACTAATTTTGGTTTCTGGAAAAAGAGAATGACCTACTACTTAATGTCCCTTGGACCTAAAGTCCGGCATTCAGTTCTAAATGAGTATCCAATTCCTTCCACTCTTCCAACAGATCAAGACGAGAGGAAAGCCTACATTGCTAATGCAAAAGCATTGATGTAAAGATTGATGAAGACCTTCCAGAAAAATAAATTGAAGAACATGAAGATGATCTTCTCATTGAAGAAGAAGAACCTAAAGAAGAAGAAATAGATCAGGAAGAAGAAGAAGAGGAAAAAGAACCACCTCATACCCCTTCAAAGATGAAGTTTATCCAGAAATATCATCCAGAAGAGCATATTATTGGCAATAGAGATGAAGGGATGCAAACCCGAAGAAGGATGACAATTACACCAAAGAGGAATGTTATTGCTCTTCTATCCATGATAGAACCAGAAACATTTGCAGAAGCAAGTAAGGATCCTCATTGGGTAAAAGCCATGGAAGAAGAAATGTCCCAAATTGAGAAGAACGAGACATGGGAGTTGGTACCTCGTCCAAAGGAAAAAAACATAATAGGAACCAAATGGGTGTTCAAAAATAAAATGAATTAATAAGGACAGGTTATCAAAAACAAGGCAAGGCTTGTCTGCAAAGGCTATTCACAAATTGAAGGAATTGACTTTGAAGAGAAATTTGCACCAGTAGCTCGTATGGAAGCTATCAGGATGTTCTTGGCATTTGCTTGCTCAAAAGGATTCAAAATCTATCAAATGGATGTAAAATCAACATTTCTAAATGGGGAACTCAAGGAAGAAGTCTACATGGAGTAGCCAGAAGGGTTTGATCTAACAAAATGAAAGGACTTAGCTTGTAAGTTGTAAAAGGCTTTATATGGGTTGAAACAAGCTCCTAGAGCTTGGTATGCATGATTGGATCACTATCTACAACAACAAGGCTTCAAAAAGGGAGTGGCTGGAAGTAATCAATACATAAAGACAGATGAAGGTGAGTTACTAGTTACTCTTGTTTATGTCGATGATCTGATTTTTGCTAGCAATAATGATGAAATGAGCCATGAATTTTCTCAAAACATGTCAAAAGAGTTCGAGATGTCAATGATAGGAGAGCTATCTCACTTCCTTGGACTTCAAGTATCTCAAACCAGAGCAGGATTGTGTATATCTCAAGCCAAATATCTAAAAGACATGCTCAAAAGATATGGAATGGAGGACTGTGCACCCATGAGCACACCTATGACCACAAACTACAAATTGAGCAAAGATGATGACTCCCCTCCAGTAGATGCAACTCATTATAGGTCAATAATTGGAGCCCTTCTATACTTAACAGCTACAAGACCCGACATAATGCAGGCAGTAGGAATGGTGGGAAGATTTCAATCTGCTCCCAAACAATCCCATTTATTCGCTGTAAAAAGAATTCTCAGATATCTGAAAGGAACTCCTGATTTCGGTCTTTGGTACCCTAAGAGCTCAACATTGACTGTAACTGCATACACCAATGTTGATTGGGCTAGAAGTGTAGATGATTGGAAAAGTACTAGTGGAAATGCATTCTTCCTAGGAGACTGTTTAGTATCCTGGCTTAGCAAAAAACAGTCATCCATATCATTATCCACAGCTGAAGCCGAGTATATAGCTACAACAGACTGTTGTACTCAAATACTATGGATGAAGGAAGCTCTAAAATATGTCAACATAGGTACAGATCAACCGATTACCATCTATTGTGACAACACAAGTGCTATCAGTCTCAACAAAAATCCAATGATGCACTCAAGGACCAAACACATACCAATCAAGTATCATTTCCTTCGTGAACAAGTAGCTGAACAAAACATCGTCTTGGAATATATCAGTACTAAGGAGCAAATAGCTAATATTTTCACAAAACCTCTTCCTAGAGAGGCATTTGAACATATGTGTCAAAAGATGGGGGTTATCTCTTTATCATCACTCAAGTTCATTCATAAAGATGTAGCAGGACAAGGGGAGCGGTTCGACAGGGGGAGTCTGTATGCATTCCTTTGCCATTGATATCAAAGGGGGAGAGTAGAAGAATATTTCCATCAATAAAAAAGGGGGAGATTGTTGGACACAGATTGTCATTGATGTCAATATGGTAATATTCGAGGAAGCAAACAGCTATTGGAGGAGCCAAGAGGAGCAGACAAAGCCACCAGAGGAGCAAACAGAGAAAAGAGCAGATAGAGCCATCGGAGGAAGCAAACAAAGCCATCAGAGAGCATATCGGAGCGCAGACATATATATGCATGCCACAAAAGGGTCATATGCATGAAAATGAGTTATTGGGAGCCATATATGCCACAGATTACACTATCGGAAGCTATTAAAGGAGCAAGAATGCCAAAGGAATACACCATCAAGAGCATATATCATATATATGGATGCATTTACACTACAAGGAGCAATATATGCCACAAACTCATATATCGGAGGCCAAAACTCATAACACATATATAGACAGGGCTATATACACTATCGGCGGCATAAAACCATACATATATGCAAATACACTATCGGAGCGGAAAGGCAGAGTTTATATATGTGTGCAAAGAATACTCTATCAGAGGCAGAAGATTTGGTTGTATTGCAAATACACTATCGGAGGCAGAAGTGTTAACGCTATCAGGCCTGTAGAACCCATATAGCATCACCCTTGTGTATTTACTTGTTTATCACCGAATGCCTTTTACACAGAGAAATCACGCTAAACACTTAGCGGATTCGGGAAAGTGGACTTGAAATTTTATGCACGGGAGTGTTGAGTCCTATCAGGTCCGGCACATATTATCGCATCGCTATAAGCGAGTGGCCTACGTTAACGTCGAGCCCTGAACCTTTGCGATTTGTGATTGCCGACGTATATCGCATCGACACTTCAGGAGCGGAAGTCATAAAGTGTTAAGCGGCCCATTGCAATAGCCGATAGCGATTAGTGATATCGCATCGGACCTCTGCCAAGGGCAAGCGCCGATTGCGATTGCAAGACCAGACCCAATGCAACATTATAGATGGGCTTAATATAATATCGCGTCCAGTGGAGGATCGGCCATCAGCGATGCCATGGTCTCGATGTATAAAGGACCCCCGAAAGTCTTCAGTGCGGATTGTGATTATACTGCGGACCCGATACAGTATAAATGCGGGTGTATTGATTCTTGAAGTTCGCCCTTTAGTCTTTTTGCCTGTTTTTGCTCATATTTCCTGTGTAATTGAATATTTGGCTTGCGCGGTGTTTGGAGGCAGAAATACACTAAGGAATGCTCCCGATAGTTCAAGAGGCCTAAACGATAGTTCATGAGGTTGAACTAATGTCGATTGCGATTAGGATGTGGCATGTCTGTTAAACAAAATAGCCTATGTGGATGCCTATTATCATTGAAAAAATGGGGCAGTGTTACAATTTTAACACATAGTTACCGAAAAGCCAGGAAGTTGAATGGAAAGCTAGCGTAGAGGAAACCGAGAAACCACAGCGACCAAGGAGGGAAGCCGAAAGATCAAGCGAGTCAGAGGAAATGACAGCGATCAAGGAGGAAGGCAAAGAGGTGGTAGAAAGCGGAAACGAAGAGTCAGAGGGCATCTGAAATACATAAAAAATAGAAAAACAAGGAGAGATGGATGGTGATGTATAATCAGAGAGAGAGGAAGCCAAAGAACAGGCAAGAGGCAGGAGAGGCTAGAGAAGCAAGAGAACAGGAGAAAAGTAGAAGCTTAGCAGGCTTGGGAGCAGAGAACTACAGCAGAACAGTTTATATCAAGTTTGGGTTGGAGCCCAAGAGGTTGGAGCCTCAGAACTGAACAGGATTGAAATCCTTGGGAGTTGGTGCTCCTAAGTGCAAAACTATTGCAAGACAGAGTTGGTGCTCTGGAGGTTGGAGCCTCACTGAAGTCCAAGTTGCAGCTTGGCAACTAATTGCAACCAGCTATATATATTGTATTTATTTTATTGCACTATTTTGTGTTAATAAAAGTATTAATTCCAACTATCTATTTCTGTGTTCCATATATATATATATATATATATATATATATATATATATATATATATATATATGCTTTTGGTAACAACAAGAACAACAAAAAAAAAAAATATTGATTCACCCCCCCTCTCAGTATTTCCAACAATACTCGAAAATAAATAAGCAGAACAGTATATATTCGACTTCAGCTGTGGAAAGAGATATAGATGTTTTCTTTTTGTTGAGCCAAGATTCTAGACAATCTCCCATGAAGAATGCATTTCCATTGATACTTTTTCGATCGTCCACGCTTCTATCCCAATCAGCATCGGTGCAAGTTGTCACTATAAGAGTTGTTCTTTTGGGATACCAAAGACCAAAGTCAAGAGTTCCTTTCAATTATCTAAGAATTCTTTTTCACAGCCAACAAATGGGATTTCTTAGGAGCTGATTGAAATCTTCCATTAGGGGAATTTTGATGTCTAAAATGGGCCTCTTAAGAAAAATGTACAACCAAAATAAACTTTATAAGAACCAACAGGATTCAAAATGATGATGTCAACCATGGGGGATGATTCACCATTTTTGGAGTAAAAAAGTAAAAAGATTAAAAACTAATAAAATAATAAAACTACTTTTTCAACTCTTATTTTCAACTTATCTCCCTAAGGTTTTACTTAAATTGAGTGGGAGTATTCGTTGGATGCAAAATTTAATTCCTCATCCAAGGATTACCCATGCAGCATACTTACGATGGACCCTGCTACACGAAAAATGAGAAATACATGGAAAAATGTGATTGCAATCATGTTTTTCATGTATTTCTCATTTCATGTAGCAAGGTCCATCGAAAGTATACAACATGGGTACTCCTTGGATGAGGAATCAAATTCTACATCCGATGAGTGTTGTCACTCGAAATTTGAGTAAACCCATAGGGAGATAAGTTAATAATACGAGTTGAAAAATTAGTTTTTTCTTTTTTCCCTCTAATATTTGATGATGTAATCTAATCTTATTTTATTATTTCCAATATTATTTTATAATTTCCTTAGAAGGCCCATTTTAGACCTCAAAAATCCTCTAATGCCACCATTCCTACTGATTCCATAATGTTGTGTCTTGTAGCAGTTAACTATAGGAGAGCTCCAATTATTGACCTATAAAGAGTTGCATCTACCGAAGGGGATTCATCATCTTTGCTCAATTTGTAGTATGTGGTCATAGGTGTGCTCATAGGTGCACATTCTTCCATTCCATATATTTTAAGCATGTCTTTAAGATATTTTGCTTGAGATATGAACATGCCTGTTGTGGTTTGAGATGCTTATAGTCCAAGGAAGTAAGATAACTCACCAATCATCGACATTTCGAACTCTTTCGACATATTTTGAGCAAACTCATGGCTCATCTCATCATCATTGCTAGAAAAAATCAGATCATCAACATATACAAGAGTGACTAGTAATTTATCCTTGTCCATATTCATGTAGACATTATTTCTTGCCACCCTCTTTTGAAGCCTTGTTGTTGTAGATAGTGATCCAATCTTACGTACCAAGCATAAGGAGCTTGTTTCAACCCATAAAATGCATTTTTAAACTTACATACAAAGTCTTTTCCATTTGTTAGATCAAACCCTTCTGGTTGCTCCATGTAGACTTCTTCCTTGAGTTATCCATTTAGAAATGTTGATTTTACATCCATTTGATAGACTCTGAATCCTTTTGAGCAATAAAATGCCAAAAACATCCTTATATCTTCCATACAAGCTATCGGTGCAAAGGTTTCTTCAAAGTCAATTCCTTCCATTTGTGAATAATCTTTACAAATAAGTCTTGCCTTATTTCTAATGATTTGTCCATCTTCATTCATTTTTATTTTGAACACACACTTGGTTCCAATTATATTTTTATCTTTTGGATGAGGCACCAGCTCCCATGTCTCATTCTTCTCGATTTGAGACATTTCTTCTTTCATGGCTTCCACCCAATGAGGATCCTTGCTTGAGTAAAAGTTTCTGGTTTTATCATAGATAAGAGAGAAACATCACCTTTCCTTGGTGTACTTGTCATCCTTATTCGGGTTTGTCTTCCCTCATCTACATTGCCAATAATACGCTCCTCCAGATGATGTTTGTGGAGGAATTTCATGTTTAAAGGAGTTTGAGATGGTTCTTTTTGTTTTTCTTGATCTTTTTCCTCTTTTGTTGACTTTTCTTCTTCGAATTCTTCAAGGATGGGATCTTCTTCATGGAATTCAATTTCTTTTTTCTGGAAGAGCTTCGTCAATTTTTACATCAATGCATTCTACTACTTTTCATAGTCGATTATTGTAGCATTTGTAAGCTTTTCTTCTTGTAGAATACCCAAGGAGTATTCCTTCATCAACCCAAGAATCAAATTTTTCTAGTGAGTCATCATTGATCTTCATAAAACATTTGCTTCCAAAGATTCTAAAGTACTTTACCGAAGCAAGTCTCCCTTTCCATAGTTCATATGGTGTCTTCTTGTTATTTGGTCTTAGTTGAGTTCGATTCAAGGTATAAATTGTTGTCCCGACTGCTTCTTTCCAAAACTTGGGTTGCAAATCAACTGCTAGTAGAATTGTTCTTGCCATCTCTTGTACAATTTGGTTTCTTCTTTCTACTACTCCATTTTGTTTGGGAGTTCTAGCAATAGAGAGCTCTCTCTTGATTCCATGTACTTTACAAAATTCATCAAATTCTTTTGAAGTAAATTCTCCTCCTCTATCTGTTCTAAGGCATTTAATCTTTGATTCTTTCTCATTTTCTACTAGAGCTTTAAGATTTTTGAAACATTCAAAGGATTCAAATTTGAATTTTATGAAGTATGCCCACATCATTCTAGTATAGTCATCAACAAATAAAGAAAAATACCTTTCGCCTTGTAGAGTTGGAGTTCTGGTTGGTCCACATAAATCTGCATGTATGATCTCCAAAGGTTTTGATGTAGAGAACTCCTTAGTCTTGAAATTGATTCTTGTTTGTTTTCCATGTTGACATGGTCCATAGACAACTTGATCCGGCTTGATGATTTTTGGAATGTCCCTTACTGCATTTGTTTTGCTGATATTGATCAAGTTATCAAAGCTTATATGTCCCAATCGTTTGTGCCATAGCCAACTTTCATCTACTCGACTTACATAACATTTATCTTCTTGAATTTTGTTCAAAATGTATACATTATCTGGTGTTCTTATTCCTTTAGCTATAATTTCACCTGAGGAGGAGCTCCTTATCTCACAAGCTTTCATACTAAAGACAACCTTGTGTCCTTGATCACAAAGTTGGCTCACACTCAAAAGATCGTGTTTGAGTCCTTCCAACAATAATGCATTTTGGGATTTTCCTTTTCCATTGATGAGAGAAACAATTCCTTTTCCAACTATCTTGGCAGATCCACTTCCAAAAAACACATTTCCATCTTTCTTGATTAAGGAGGTAAATTTCTTTCAGTCACCTCACGTGTCTTGCACATCCATTGTCTACGAACCATTGATTTTCATCACTATGAGCACATAGGGCTAGGTCACATTTATCAATCGCAGATTCATCCTTTTGTAGATCTTCTCTTTTGAATGGACAATTTTGTTCATCATGACCATAATCATTACATAATGAGCAACTTGGATCATTTATGAATCTTTACAAATAGAAATCTTATTGCATTCACTGGTTTAGCATCTCCTACTTATTATTACATTCAACAAGTTATTTAGTTTATAAACAGTTATGAAAAACACTACTGCAAAATACACTGACATATAGATCATAAACTAAAACAATAGATGAGACAAACACACAAGGGACACCGTTATTTTTGGACAACACGTCCCCGGAAAAACCCAATGCGGGAAAACTAGTGTAGCAGATAGAGGGTTTGTATTATCAAGCAAGCAGAATCTAAGTACAACAAGTTGCCTCTCACACCGGCTAACCTTTCAGAGAAATCTCAGCAACAAGAAATACATACGAGGGTTTACCTCGTTCCCCAAGTCACAGCTGATCCAATGAGCGATCTAGCTCCTCTCGGCAGATACTATGAAGTCCCTATGCAATCACTGCGTGGGCCAATGTCTTGCCTTGAGAAGACTACATCACCCCTCCTGCGGGATCGATTTGCTAGAGGAAGACTGTTGTTCAGCCCTCCCGGCTTAGAAACTTGCTTCTCCAGCAAAATCTTGGACTTCTAACGAATACTCTGCACTACCACTGCAAGAGACCTTCCTGGATTGCGTCAACTTTGTGTGAGCCCCTCCTGGGCTCCATAGATATCTGTGTTGCCTCTCTGATGCTACTGTTGTCTCTATACCACGTACTCTTTAACTCAGAACTCCTTTTCGATCCAAATCTCTGCTTCCACCCATCTCACTGCAACTCAGATCACTTGTTTGATTTTCTCAACAAACCACGCCCCAGAAAAATTGAACTAATTGATCAACTTGGTGTATCTCCAACTGACCCTCAAGCCTCCTCTTATACTTTTATCGTTGATGAATCAACAACTGAGATTAAGTCCCTAATCAATGGCTAAGATTAAAACGGACTTGATCCTTGTCTCTTATCACCCATATTTTTATTAATACCCATTAATAATTTTTTCCTAAGTTTAGACTTAGGAACCCCATTAAAAATATTAATTATTTTAATAACTCACAATCTGGGTGGAATTTCTCCAGACAATTTTTGGGTCTTGGAGATCTCATGTATTCTAGCCCCTCCACAAAATTTTGAAGCTAGAGCACATCCAATGCTACCCAAAATCAACACTCCCTCTTAATGAGGAATGTGCTCTAACAATACTTCCAATAGAAGCATCACACTAATCCATGGCATCGGTCCTCTGTGTTGTTGATGCTTGGCCTACTTCCCTTCATCCACTGCATTGTTGCAACCTGCACTGCTACCCATGACACTACCACTGTCACTGCTACATCTGTACTGCAGCTCCCTCTCAATATGATGCATCGCTGCCCATATCACTATCACTGCTAACTGTTGCACTGCAATTCAGTTGCTGACGAGTAAGCAACTGAAAAGACACCCAAAAGCTGACATGTTGGTCAGTTTGGATGCCTCATGATGCTGAAGCTACCTCTGCTGCTAATCTCTGTTGAACCTTTGCTGCTATTATGCTTTTGCAATCTGCTTTGTGCTTCTCGCACTGCTACAACCTTCACTACACTGCTTCGGACTCTAGCACTCTAGCTCTGCCACTATTGCTCCATCATCCCTCGCACCAACTGACTCCCATCAATCTGCTACTATCATTAAGGGCTCCTATAGCCGTATGTGACCCAAGAGTTTGGGCACCTCAAGGAACCTGCCCTTGTGTAGTCCTCCCGACTACAACTCAATATCGCCCCACCTCTTCTCTAGAGATGCATGAGCACTCTTGGCACAATCGTCATCCTCACCTTCTCCATCGGCTTTCACGGGAGCATCCTTCGAGTCAGACTTCTCTTCCTTGCCCTCCTTCTGAGGACACTGTGTGGCAAAATGTCCTAGTTCTCCACACCTGAAGCATCTGACTTTGGTTATATCCTTTTTCTTCCTCTTTTGTTTCCCTTGTTGTCCCGATGATGCAAGAGCTACATCTTCCTACTCCTTCTTGGCTCTAACTCATTTTTGCTACTTCCTATGATCTGCAATAATTGATACCATGTGAAAATTTCTGAATCTTTACAAACAAAAATCCTATTGCAATCACTGGTTTAGCATCTTCTACTTGTTATTACATTCAACAAGTTATTTAATTTATAATCAGTTATGAAAAACACTACTGCAGACTACACTGACATACAGATCATAAACTGAAACAATAGATGAGACAAACACATGAGGGACACTATTATTTTTGGACAACACGTCCCCGGAAAACCCCAATTTGGGAAATCCGATGCAATAGATAGAGGGTTTGTATTATTAAGCAAGCAGAATCTGAATACAACAGGTTGCCTCTCACACTGGCTAACCTTTCAGAGAAATATCAGCAACAAGAAATACATACGAGGGTTTACCTCGTTCCCCAAGTCACAACTGATCCAATGAGTGATCTAGCTCCTCCTGACAAATATTGTGAAGTCCCTATGCAATCACTGCGTGGGCCAATGTCTTGCCTTCAGAAGTGTTGGCCTGGGTTGTCATTGATGTCAATATGGCAATATTCTAGATATTAGATAACAATATGAAGCCAAGGGGAAGCAGAGCATATCCATGAAGAGACAGGAGCAAGGCCATCAGGATAGCCAAGCCATAAGCAAGAGTCTGTTAACGGAGGAGTTAACAAGAGAGACATATTGCAAAATATCAGACCAAGAGAGGCATATTGGAAAACGCAGAAGCCATCAAGGTATGAAGGTATCAGAGAAGGTCTTTGAAAGACATTGCCAAGCCAGAGGAGCCACATTGGAGCAAGAGGAACCACAATCGGAGCTACAAGAGGAGCCATATACAGAGGAGAAAACAGAGCAAACAGAGGAGCAAACAGAGCTATCGGAGAGCATATCAGAGGAGCAAAGAGTAAACAGAGCCATCGGAGGAAGCAAACAGAGCCATTAGAGGAAGCAAACAGAGCTATCGGAGCAATGGAGGAAGCAAGCAGAGCTATTGGAGCCATCGGAGGAAGCCGACAGAGCTATCAGGAGCCATCGGAGCAATGTATGTCAAAGAATGCACCATCGGAGGCACAAACATATATATATATATATATGGGCTATACACACTATCGGAGGCAAAAACATGTATATATGGGCTATATACACTATTGGAGGCAAAAACATATACATATATATATGGGCTATATACACTATCGAAGGCGAAAAAGAATACATATATGCAATTTACTCTATCGGAGTGGAGAAATATGTATATATTGGAGTATAAAGGGCATACATATATATATCGGCGAAAAAATAATCGGCGGGTTCGGTTATGTGCCACTACCCAAAACCCCCGATTGCGATACATATATATATTTTTATATAAATATATATATAAGTGGACCCACGGACCATTACAATGTGATGTAACATAAGATTGGCAGAAATCAAGTTATGGGTTAAGTTAAGAGCGGAGGATTATATACACGGACCTGACGGAGGCATTAAAAACAGCCCATAATATGTCGCATTCGCCATATCACAAGAGCTTAAGGCCTTGCCGTTTCGAAAGTGTCGATTGCGATATATGTTGCAGACCTGATGGTCCAATTGTAACACGGTTGATATATATATTACGTCCATTGGCCAACGGCCATTGGCCATCAGGGACTGTCGATTGCAATTACAAGGCGGACTTGAAGCAGTTATAGATGCGAGAGTAATATTTTTGAAGTCCGCCCCTAGCGCTTCGCTCGTGGCTTTTCATATATTTCCTATGTATTTAAACATTTGTATTGCGCGGGGTTTTTAGGCCAAAAGCCTATAATAACGCTCCTGATAGTTCAGGAGGCCTGAACAATAGTTCAGTGCACTGAATCATGGCGATTGCGATTGCAATTGCAATTGGGACGTGGCATCTCCGTTAAACTGTAAAGTCCTGTGTATATCTATGATGATTGAAAAAAGGAGAGTTGTTATAGTTTTAACTTGGAATATGTGTTCTCTATGTATTATTCGGTCCTCGTCATTGAATCAACGTGTCTCAGGAGTGTTGGTGAGCACGAAGAGACAGAGGAAGCCACAGTGACCAAGGAGGGAAGCTGAAGGATCAAGTGATGCAGAGGAAACTACAGAGACCGAGGAGGAAGCCAAAGAGCCAGCGAAAAGAGGAAACCGATAGACAGAGGCATGAGGAATGCATAAAATAGGAAAAACATAGAACAGAGTGGGTTTGAACGCTGTTGATACAGTTGGAGGAAACAGAGGCAGCGAGAGGGTCTAGAAGAATAGAAAAAGGGTTGAAGGACCAACAAGATAGGAGATAGCCGAAGGGCAAAAGTAGCCAGCAGAGAAACAGCCATTCTGAAGCATTCATTGTGACAATAAGAACATATGCTTGAACAGAAAGTTGGTTCTTATGCATAGCTTAGTGCAGCTAACAGTGGACTCACTAAAGCTGTGTGGAGACATTATCAGAGGTCATGAAGGCTATTGGAGACTCTGTGTGGGCAATATGAAGAGTTGTAAAGACTCCTTCATGAGAAGACTGGTTGTCATTGATGTTGTAGCATGGAGACTACAGTGAAGCTGTAAATAGACAGAACTCAGTAATGAAGAGTTCTGAGAGCAGAACATTACTATCAAACGTGCCTTGACAAGATTGGGTCGGAACCCTTGGGGCTAGTGCCTCAGAAGCAAGAAGGATTGGAGTCCTTGGGGTTGGTGCCTCAGAAGCAAGAAGGATTGGAGTCCTTGGGGTTGATGCCTCAGAAGTAGGAAGGATAAGTGTCTTTGGGACTGGTGTCTCAGGAACTGGAAAGGATTGAAGTCCTTGGGGGTTGGTGCTACTAAGTTCAAGATTGTTACCTTGGTGAAACAGAGTTGGAGCTCTGGAGGTTGGAGCCTCACAAAAGTCCAAGTTGGTGCTTGGCAACTAATTGCAACCACATATATTGTATCTATTTTACTGCAAAGATTATATTAATAAAAGCATTTATTCTTGTTGTTCATCTTGTATTCTTAATATAAATGTTTTAACTGGCAAAACAATAGTCGGAAAAAGAAATATTGATTCACCCCCCTCTCATTATTTCCAACAATTGGTATCAGAGCCAGTACCTTCATTCAAAGCCTAACAGCTTGAAGGTTGATCTTTAGAACACAAATGGCGAAGTCAAGGAAGAAAGTCTCCAATCCTCCTAAGGATGTGTCTCCCTCTACTACTAAAATAGAAGACAATCAATTTGAGGAGGCTCAATGGGAACTTTAATATATGGGAAGCAAGAAGGAGGAATTTCTTACAGACTCAAGGCACTGAAATCTGGAAATCAGTGATTGGTGATAGCAGGATGGATGGAGAATCCAAGGATTACAATGCAAAAGCAATGAAGGCAATCTTGAATGGGCTACCTGATTCTATAAAGAACAATCTAGGAAAATATTCATCAGCAAAGGGTATATGGGACAAACTTCATGACCTTCACTCAAAAGGAGCATTGACCATGACCATCAGTCAAGAAGATGATGGAAATCTAGAAGGAAATCCATAACCCATCATAGAAGCTGAACATGAGAATGATGATATCCAGGCTAACGAAGATCTATAAGATGAAGTGAATGAAAAAGATTCTGTAGAAGATCTCCTCGCTCAACTTATGGCTGCCATGGAAGAGATTAACAAATTGAAAAAGGAAAATGAGGAACTTAAGAAGAGATCACTAGTTGGTGACCGAGATCAAACAAGGGAGAAAGTTTACCTTGTCAAGCTTCAAGTACAAGAAAGGGATGAAGATCTTGCCAAGCTTAAGAAGGAACTTCATCAAAAAAAAAAAAGCATCATGAATAAGTCATATCCATGACAAATCAATTGGATAAAGCAAAGAAACAGGAAGATACCTTGTCAAGTCAACTTGAACAAAGGCACAAGAGCTTGAACAAACTTGAAAAAGAGATTGGTCAGTACAAGGTAGAGGTCTCCTCTCTCAAATCTCAACTACAAAAAGCCAGGAAACAAGCACAGGGAGCTGAGAAGACAATGGAAGCATTGGAAGTCATAGAAGAACATGTTGGTGAAGCAAGAAAGGAAAGAAACACCATGATATGTCAACTAAAAGCAAAGGATGAAGAAATCTTCAAAATGAAGTTAGATGTCATCTTCCTTAAAATAGAAGCAGATGAAGCTACTCGTATCAAGGAAGAAATTGAGAAACAACTTGCTAAGAAGAATAATGAGTGTGAAAGATTTGAAGAAGAGATTGTCTTCCTCAGAACAAAGATTGAAGGGATAAACAAAATCTTGAAGAGATCTCAGTCCTTGGATGACATGCTTAGCTATCACAGATGTCCATTTGATAAATCAGGTCTCAGGTATGCAAGTGAATCCTCAAGCAAGAATGATAATGCTTCAAACAAAAGGGATGTGAAGAAGCCAGAAAGAAATGGTGATGCTCCCAGTTCCAGCAAAGGCAAGGAGAAACATCAAGGCTAAAATAGAAGAAATCCTGCTCCAAGAAGAAATGTAGATGATATCAAAGATGCAAGAGGCAATGGCTATCATCAAAGGATCTCAAGGCAGAAAGGCTTCAGAAGTACATCAAGGAAATCTCCATCTCCCAGGTACCAAAGTTCATTTTTTGGTTATTGTTATTCTTGTACAAACTTTGGTCACATGGAAAAACACTGTAAAGAATATCATAAAGATAGATGTTATGGTCCCCAACCATCTCATAGAGATAGATATTATAGTCCCCAACAATCTCCAAGAAACAATTTTGCAGGAAGAAATCATGAATTCTTATTCATGAACAATGTAGAATGCTTCAAGTGTCATAACATTGGTCATATGGCACGTGATTGTAACTTAACTTGGGCTCTTACACAAGCTAGAACTATGCAAAAGAAGAAAGTTACACAAGTATGGAGAATGAATCAAATACAATCCGAAAGTCCCTTGAGCTCTCTAGCCAACAACGTATGTCATTGGCCTGAATTTTGACAATCTAAGCATTTGATGGGAAGACTCTGCCAAAAGAGATGATGCATATAGTTAGGGGGAGCCTGTGATTCTTGATCATTATTGCAGAAGCTATTAGTGAAAGGGTCCCTATGAAATCCTTGTTGAGCTATATTAACAGTCATTCCTTGATAAAGATCATTTCTCAGGGGTACTCCATTGAAGAACATGATCCTGTAACCATTCTTTGGACTGTTGTTAAAGATGCTTTCCACTTAATCTCTAAGTAGTATTTGGAACAACAGAGAATGTCATCTAATACTAAAGAAATAGGGCAAACAACTATGGTGCTGTTATCACAGAAGTTTATGTCTTGACTCAGGGATTTAATGTGAGAACAGATAAATTATGGACACTAATAGAGGCAATCTTCAAACAAACAGATACATCTGGAATGGAGTTTGAAGTAAGAGCAGCTGGCAGCGTATAACAAAACTGAAGCATTGCAAGAAGATGCAAATCAGCAGAATGAATTTAAAAGACAGTCACAGATTGGATATCTAAATCTGCTAGCAGAAATAACATGCAGAGATATGTACAACAACACAAGGAAAAGATGGCTCATAGAAAGGAGAATGTTGTGCAGTCAAATATAACTTAAGATGATACAGATCACTTAGAAAATATAGCAACAGTAAGGCACAACCCCTCACCATTTCATCCAAATGCAATGATGGTTGAACACTGGATAGCAGTGACTTAAGGAGAAGCACAGAGACACAAAGGAACTCAAATCTGAAGAAAGATAGCAAGAAAGACAATCTCACTGGCATTTTTTTTCTCGCACTATGAAGGCCCCTCAATTCTGCCTGTGGAGATAGCAATATGGATTGAAGCATAAAAACCTGGACTTGGACACTTGGTGTATTGCTATTCCGCAATCTGATTGAAAGCATTGAAGTAGAGCATCTTTAAGCATTTTTGAAGCCGTGATAAAGTAGTTTTGAGACATGAAGAGGGAATAATGTGCTAATTGATGATAAAGCATCAATCCTTCTATCTTGAGTACAAAGAAGAAGAGCACTATGACAGGGGGAGTCACAGACCCATGAAAATCTAACATTCATGAAGAACGGAAGCAGTTTGATAGGGGGAGTCCCTGAGCACTCCTTTGCCATTGATGTCAAAGGGGGAGAGAAGAAGAATATTGCCATCAATAACAAAGGGGGATATTGTTGACCTAGGTTGTCATTGATGTCAATATGGCAATATTCTAGATACTAGATGATGATATGAAGCCAAGGGGAAGCAGAGCAGATCCATGAAGAGATAGGAGCAAGGCCATCAGGATAGCCAAGCCATAAGCAAAAGTTTGTTAACGGAGGAGTTAACAAGAGAGGCATATTGCAAAATATCAGAGCAAGAGAGGCATATTGGAAAAGGCAGAAGCCATCAAAGTATGAAGGTATCAGAGAAGGTCTTTGAAAGACATTGCCAAGTCAGAGGAGCCACATTGGAGCAAGAGGCGCCACAATCGGAGCTACAGGAGGATCCATATACAGAGGAGAAAACAGAGCAAACAGAGGAGCAAACAGAGCTATCGGAGAGCATATCGAAGGAGCAAAGAGCAAACAGAGCCATCGGAGGAAGCAAACAGAGCTATTGGAGTAATGGAGGAAGCAAACAGAGCTATCGGAGCCATCGGAGGAAGCACACAGTGCTATCGGGAGCCATTAGAGCAATGTATGTCAAAGAATGCACTATCGGGAGCGCAAACAGATATATATATATAAGCTATCGGAGCACAGTATTTCAAAGAATGCACCATCGGAGGCACAGACATATATATATACATGGGCTATATACACTATTGGTGGGCCCTAGTATTGCAGCAATAATGCTGCAACTCCTAGGACTCCCTTCTTTACTTTTATCAACCCGGTAGTTCATAACAAACTTGGAAGTGACGGTGCTATATGCACAAGTACTAGCTCTTGCCGCAGGCTGTCACTAGATCAGCTGGCACAAGTCCGCTAGGAGCTTAAGCCAATTTCTATGAGCTCTTAGAAGAAGCTTTTAACGGTGATGGACAAAAGCAAACTCAAAGGAAGCTAGTCTACTTGCAGAAAGAAGCTGAAAGTGGAAAAGGAATGCAAACCCTAGTTTTATAGACTAACCCTACCGGTGCAAGAAAAGAGATGAAAGCAGTGGAAATGGATGCCATTGACTTCTAGAAATGTAGAATGCATGTGACTAAGCTACTCTTGCAGTGAAATCTGAAAAGGAATGTCTTTTTGTATTTTTGAGTAATCTTGTAGAATTATTATGCATGTGCTTAACTGTTTTGACTGTGCAGAGGTTGATTGATGGAAGGAAATGGTGAGGGCGCTTGTAGGAGGTTGGGAAGGTGAGAAGAGGGCCTAAGGGGTCCCTAGCACCCTTCCAGAGAGTTTCACAGTGATTATATCTCGAGAAACTGCTCACGTGATCTTCTACAGGAAGTCTGCAGGGGTTCTACAGGAAGGGCCAAGAGAGGATTTTGGAGGGTTAATGGTGGAAAAATGGTGGGAAAGTGGAAATGGAGGATGGATGAGGATGCGAAGGGGTCTAGGACCTAGTAAATGAAGCTAAGAAGTGAGGAAAGTGGTTGGATTTGGTTCAAGGATGGAGGGAGCAAGGTTGCATAAAGAATATAGAAATTAGGGCAAAGTGAGAAAATGTGGCAAATGAAAGGGAAGAATCTAAGTTAGGGGATGGAGCAGGTTGTATGATGGAGGAAGGGTAGATAGGGATGTATCAGAGATGCTCTGCACACTATTTCTCAAAACTAATCAAACAAATACTATGCAAACCAAAGATCTAGCTATCTTGACCTAATTTGACCTAGAAACCCAGCAATCATGATGAACAGAACTTTATTGGTAGGAAATCATGTAAGATAACTATGAAAACTAAGCAAGAATAGATCTACGCATGTAATCACAACTGGTATCAACTTTTACAACTGAGAATCTAACACTAGCAATTGCATGAAGAAGCAAGAACAACGTTTTTGTGGCAGCAAGGACACCTTGGTCTCAGCTCATGGTCCCGAGGAAGGAGAGGTGAGATCAAGGGTTGCTTGATGGCCTTTTTCGAAGATATTTTCTGTTACCAACCTATCAAATCAACCTGAACATGAAAAGTTATTTCAATCATCAAAAGCAACCTAAATAACAAAGCAGTATGTTAATCTAAGTAACAGAAATTATTCTAGGAATGCAGCAAAGACACATAAAAGTACATGAAGGAGGTACTGGGCACTTGGGTTGGGCCCAACCCCAAGAACTACAGCCTCCTAAGAAAGATTAGCGCTGGTGCAAAGCTGGATTCATCTTTATTGATCAAGAAATAATAGTTACATTCCAAAATTGTCTATAAGGAAAAGCTCGAAAATGTACTGAAATGCAGAGCTAACCCACTGACTAAAATCGAACTAACATCTGACTATAATCTGACTAAAAAATTACTAACTGAAATGAGGCCCTAAGCCTTCTTATTTATACAAATTTAGGACCCCAACAGCCCTCCTAAACTTTAGGGACTCGGCTGCCAAAACTTGCAGTTAACAGCAGTCCTACCTGACTTGCTTGGCTGCCCCTTGTGCTCCGAGTTTTTGATGGAGAATTCGAGATAAGGGCTCATAAATGAAGGGGACACCTTCCTACAAATCCTCTCCATGAATTTGGCTGCCAAGTGCTCATTCAAACCTTTGATTTTGTCTCAAAATTGACAAAAAATCTGCATAAAGCACACATTAGACTTGTTGGCATAATGACTAACCCAATTCACTCTATTAGCATAAATATAATAAAAAACATGCAATAAACTAATGAGAATGGTGGATTAAGTCGAATTAGGAGGTTGAATGAGCCCATATAATTCTCATTTCTGGGGCTCATCAACTATCGGAGGCAAAAACATGTACATACACTATTGGAGGCGGAAAAGAATACATATATGCAATTTACTCTATCAGAGCGGAGAAATATGTATATATCAGAATATAAAGGGTATACATATATATCGGCGAAATAATAATCGGCAGGTTCGGTTATGTGCCATTACCCAAAACCCCCGATTGCGATATATATATATATATATATATATATATATATATATATATATAAGTGGACCCATGGACCATTACAATGTGATGTAACATAAGATTGGCAGAAATCAAGTTATGGGTTAAGTTAAGAGCAGAGGAGTATATACACGGACCCAACGGAGGCATTAAAAACAGCTCATAATATGTCGCATTCACCATATCGCAAGAGCTTAAGGCCTTGCCGTTTCGAAAGTGCCGATTGCGATATATGTCGCGGACCCGATGGTCCGATTGTAACACAGTTGATATATATATCGCATCATCGGCCATCGGCGATTGCCGATTGCGATTACAAGGCGGACCCGAAGCAGTTATAGATGCGAGAGTAATATTTTTGAAGTCCGCCCTTAGCACTTCGCTCGTGGTCTTTCATATATTTCCTGTGTATTTAAACATTTGTATTGCATGGGGTTTTTAGGCCAAAATCCTATAATAACGCTCTCGATAGTTTAGGAGGCCTCAACGATAGTTTAATAGGCTGAATCATGGCGATTGTGATTGCGATTAGGACGTGGCATCTCCGTTAAACTATAAAGTCCTGTGTATATCTATGATGATTGAAAAAATGAGCGTTGTTATAGTTTTAACTTGGAATATGTGTTCTCTGTGTATTATTCGATCCTCGTCGTTGAATCAACGTGTCTCAAGGGTGTTGGTGAGCATGAAGAGACAGAGGAAGCCACAGCGACCAAGGAGGGAAGCCGAAGGATCAAGCGACACGAAGGAAACTACAGAGATCGAGGGGGAAGCCAAAGAGCCAGCAAAAAGAGGAAACCGATAGACAGAGGCATGAGGAATGCATAAAACAGGAAAAACAAAGAACAGAGTGTGGTTGAACGCTGTTGATACAGTTGGAGGAAACAGAGGCAGCGAGAGGGTCCAGCAGAACAGAAAAAGGGCCGAAGGACCAACAGGATAGGAGATAGTCGAAGGGCAGAAGTAGCCAGTAGAGAAACAGTCATGCTGAAGCATTCATTGTGACAATAAGAACATATGCTTGAACAAAAAGTTGGTTCTTATGCAGAGCTTAGTGCAGCTAACAGTGGACTCACTAAAGCTGTGTGGAGACATTATCAGAGGTCATGAAGGCTATTGGAGACTCTGTGTGGGTAGTATGAAGAGTTGTAAAGACTCCTTCATGAGAAGACTAGCTGTCATTGATGCTGTAGCATGGAGACTACAATGAAGTTGTAAACAGAGAGAACTCAATAATGAAGAGTTCTGAGAGCAGAACATTACTATCAAACATGCCTTGACAAGATTAGGTCGGAACCCTTGGGGTTGGTGCCTCAGAAGCAAGAAGGATTGGAGTCCTTGTGGCTGGTGCCTTGGAAGCAAGAAGGATTGGAGTCCTTGGGGTTAATGCCTCAGAAGTAGGAAGGATAGGTATCTGTGTGACTGGTGTCTCAGGCAATGGAAATGATTGAAGTCCTTGGGGGTTGGTGCTACTAAGTCCAAGATTGTTGCCTTGGTGAAACACAGTTAGAGCTTTGGAGGTTGGAGCCTCACAAAAGTCCAAGTTGGTGCTTGGCAACTGATTGCAACCACTTATATATTGTATCTATTTTACTACAAAGATTATATTAATAAAATCATTTATTCTTGTTGTTCATCTTGTGTTCTGAATATAAATGTTTTAATTGGCAAAACAATAGTCGGAAAAATAAACACTGATTCATCCCCCCTCTCAGTATTTCCAACAAGAAGACTGCGTTGTTGATTTGTGGTAGCATCGTATGTGCTCTGGCCATGAAAATTGTTGGAGAGGCTAAGGCACATAAGATCTCCAAGACCCAAAAATCGTTTGGGGAAATTCCACTCGGTTGGAGAGATATTAAAATAATTAATATTTTTAATAAGGTTCCTAAGTTTAAACTTAGGAAAATTAAAATATTAATAGGTATTAATATAAAACTAGGTGAGAATGTTCTAAATGACATGGATCAAGCCAAATCTAATCTTAGTCGTTGATTAGAGACTTGATCTCAGTCGTTCAAGGCTCAACAAGAAAAAGTATAAGAGGAGGCTTGAGGGTCAGTTGGAGATACACCATATTGATCAGTCAGTTCGATTTTCTAGAGCGGAATTTGCGAAGAGAATCGAACCAATGATCTGTTGTAGCGAGGGGCAGTTTGGCACGAAGCCGAGAATACATAGCAGAGAGGCAGACATAGTGCCAGAGAGACAGAACAAATCTTGGGAAGGCTGACACAGAGGCAGTTGGGAGCTACGTAGAGGATGAAGAGGCCAGCGTGGGTGACGCAGAGGGCTTGAGGGTTGATACAGAGAACCAAGAAGCTGACGCAGAGGCATCAGTAGTTGCACAGAGGCTAGCAGATCTGACGCGGGGACAAGATGCAGCACTGGGAGATTTTTCGTGGGGCAGACTAAGTGTTGGTGAGCTGGGAAGGGTGACGCAGTCCCTGCAGAGTGATGCAAAGCATTAGAGAAGCTTGGAGCAACTTTCGTTGTCCAACTAAGGAGCTTCCATTGTTTCTGTGGGATCGTTCATCTGATGATTGATCAGCCGGAATATCTGTCTCCAACGAGAGGTATTACTGTCGAGGGCATTCTCTGTTGGGTGATCCATTTCTAGTACCCTAGTTGTATTCAGAACCTGTATAATAATAAACCCTCATATCTACTACGTCGGTTTTCCTGCATTGGGTTTTTCCGAGGACGATTGTCCAAAAATAACGATGTCCCTTGTGTGATTGTCTCAGTTATTTCAGTTGTTGATCTATATATGTGTTAAGGCTACATTTGTGTTTATTTTTGGTATATATATTTATAAATAACTTGTTAATGAAAAGAACAAGTAGGAGAAAATAAACCAGATAATACAGTAGAGATTTCTGATGTGTCAGACATAGAAATTTCAACATGGTATCAGAGCATTGCAGATCACAGGAGAACTAAAGGCACTAACAATAATCTGGAGAATTTGCAGCAGTAGCAGCTGTCCAGAGAGACAATGATGTTCCAGAGTAGAAGTGACATAGAGGGTCTGCGTCATCATTTCGAGCTAGGAGGAGGGTCAGCACAGAGGCAAAGGGGCAGATCAGACCTACGCAGTGCTCGGTCATCTTTCTTCGCCAGGTAGGATCAACGTTGTGGCTAGGAGGAGCAAATTTTGTCGTTGTCGGCATTGTGCAAAGCTTGAAAGGCTCAGTTTCTTTAGTTGCTGAGGCTTGGGAAGCTGTGGGCAGATTGTGATTAAGAAGCTGGTGGGGTGTTGTTTCTGCCAAAACAAAACAGTACCTAAGGAGATGGAACCAATGTAGAAGGAGTCGCTACCTTGACGGATTTCTAGCCAAGAAATCCATATCTGAGTTGCAGTTGCAAGGACGATTGGAGAGGAGCGGTTCGACCGCTGGCTAGAGGAATTTCAAGAGGGAAATCAGGACTTACGGAGATTTCTAGGAGGGAAGTCAAAACTTAGAGGGAGGGAAGATGAGCTGAAATGGCAGTGAACGGACTGAGGGATCAGGACAAGATGGATGGGGCTTCCAACTTTGTCATCTGGAAGGCCAAGATCCTGGCAATCTTTGATCGACATCACATCAAGGACTTTTCCTTGAGAACCATGGCTATCACGGTCGATCCAGCTGAGAATGAGAAGTATGAAGATGTAATGGCGAGGGCGAAGTGCATGATCCTATACGGGAAAGATCATGTCATACCACATATTGCTGAAAAGAACACAGCAAAGGAGATGTGGGATACCTTAAAGACCTTGTATTAGGGCATTTCCGTGCAGTGGAAAATGCTATTGGAAAACCAGCTGCGATCGTATTAGATGCAGAAGGGAGAGCAGATAGATCCATTCCTTCTCAGGTTGCAGGAGATTTGCGACCAACTTACTTCTATGGGGTCTACACCAGATCCAGAATTTATGGTCAGGACTGTCTTGAATGCAGTCTCCAAGGAGTGGAAGACATTTGTCCAAAGTATTTTGGGCAGGGCTACTCTTTTAGGAAGGGAGGAGATGTGGGTAGCTCTTCGCCAAGAAGAGATCAAGTAGATGACCAAGGCGGGGAGTAGTGGCAAGGGAAGTCGAATCAAAAAAGAGGAGGAGGAAGATGCGACACTAGCATCTGCGGGACAGCAAGGAAAGAGGAAGAAGAAGGACATCTCCAAGGTGAAGTGCTTCCACTCTGAGGAGCTAGGACATTATGCATCCCAGTGTCCCAGGAAGAAAAATAAGGGAGAGGCTTCTGATTCCAAGGCAACTCTAGCTAAGGTGGAGAAAGAAGTCGAGACAGATGACGATTGTGCCATGAGTGCTCATGCACCTCTAGAGAAGAGGTGGGGAGACATCATGTTGTAGTCAGGAGGACTACGTACTAGGGGTAGGATCCTTAAGGTACCCAAACTCTTGGATCATATCCAGCTATAGGAGCCCTTAACAATAGTGGCAGAATGACAGATGTCAGGTGGAGCAAAGTGTAGTGGAGCAACAAGACAGTTATTGGGTGCAGAAATCTGAGGCAACGCAGTGAAGGTTGCAGCAATGCGAGAGGCACAGAGGTGTATGCAGCAGCGCAGTGGCAGCAGAGGGAGCACAGTATAGTAGCAGAAGCGGCTTCAGTTTCACGAGGCTTCCAAACTGACTAAGATGTCAATGTTTGGGAGAAGTTAGTTACCTACTTCTCGGTAATTGAGTTGTAGTGCAACAGTTAGTAGTGGTAGTGCTAGGGGCAGCATGGGCAGTATCTTGAGAGGGAGTTGCAGTACAGATGTAGCAGTGGCAGTGGCAATGTCATGGGCAACAGTACAGAAAGCAACAGTGCAAATGATGTGATGCAGCAAGCCAAGCATCAGCACAGGTACCAGTGCGAAGGATCAGTGTGATGTTTCCATGGTGAAACATTACTAGTGCACATTTCTCGCTAAGAGAGAGTGTTGATTTGTGGTAGCATCAGATGTGCTCTAGCCATGAAAATTAGTGGAGAGGCTAAGGCACATAAGATCTCCAAGACCCAAAAATTGTTTGGGGAAATTCGACTTGGTTGGAGAGATATTAAAATAATTAATATTTTTAATGGGCTTCCTAAGTCTAAACTTAGGAAAATTAAAATATTAATGGGTATTAATATAAAACTGGGTGAGAATGTTCCAAATGACATGGATCAAGCCAAATCTAATCTTAGTTGTTGATTAGGGACTTAATCTCGGTCGTTGAAGACTCAACAAGAAAAGTATAAGATGAGGCTTGAGAGTCAGTTGGAGATACACCATATTGATCAGTCAGTTGGATTTTCTAGAGCGGGGTTCGCTGAGAGAATCGAAATAGTGATCTGTTGCAGCGAGGGGCAGTTCGGCACGAGGCCGAGAATACATAACAGAGAGGCAGAGATAGTGTCAGAGAGACAGCACAGAGCCTAGGAAGGCTGACGCAGAGGTAGTTGGGAGCTACGCAGAGGTTAGCAGCGCTAACGCAGGGCCAAGAGACAGCACTGGGAGATTTTTCGTGGGGCAAACTGAGCGCTGGTGAGCTGGGAAGGGTGACGCAATCCCTACAGAGTGTCGCAGAGCAGTAGAGAAGCTTGGAGCAGCTTTCGCTGTCCAGCTAAGGAGATGTCATTGTTGCTGTGGGATCGCTCATCCGGTGAATGATCAGCCGGAATATCTATCTCCGAGGAGAGGTATTACTGCCAAGGGCATTCTCTATTAGGTGAGTCATTTCTGGCATCCTAGTTGTATTCAGAAACTACATAATAATAAAACCCTCATATCTGTTGCACCGGTTTTCCCGCATTGGGTTTTTCCGGGGACAATTGTCCAAAAATAACAATGTCCTCGTGGGATTGACTCAGTTATTTCAGTTGTTGATCTGTATGTGTGTTAACGCTGCATTTGTGTTTACTTTCGGTATTTATATTTATAAATAACTTGTTAATGAAAAGAACAAAGAGAAAATAAACCAGATAATGTAGTAGGTATTTCTGACGTGTCAGACTTCGAAATTTCAACATGTATCACCCCTCCTACTAGATCGATTTGCTAGAGGAAGACTATTGTTTAACCCTCCCAGCTCAGAAACTTGCTTCTCCAGCAAAATCTCGGACTTCTGACAAATACTCTGCACTACCACTACAAGAGACCCTCCTGGCTTGCGTCAACTCTGCGTGAGCCCCTCTTGGGCTGCGTAGGCCTCTGTGTTGCCTCTCTGATGCTACTGTTGCCTCTCTATCACGTACTCTTTGGCTCAAAACTCCTTTCCGATCCAAATCTCTGCGTCTACCCCTCTCACTGCAACTCAAATCACTTGTTCGATTTTCTCAGCAAACCACGCCCCAAAAAAAATCGAATTGACTAATCAACTTGGTGCATCTCCAATTGACCCTCAAGCCTCCTTTTATACTTTTCTTTTTGATGAACCAACGGTCGAGATTAAGTCCCTAATCAACGGCTAAGGTTAAAACAAACTTGATCCTTGTCTCTTAGAAACTTCTCACCCATATTTTTATTAACACTCATTAATATTTTTATTTTCCTATGTTTAGACTTAGGAACCCCATCAAAAATATTAATTATTTTAATAGCTCACAATCTGGATGGAATTTCTCCAAACGATTTCTGGGTCTTGGAGATCTCGTGTATTCTATCCCCTCCACAAAATTTCGGAGCTAGAGCACATCCGATGCTACCCAAAATCAACATGAACACGTGGTGGAATACAATTGGGTGGTGGCAAGTGACATGAACAAGAGCGGGGGAGAAGAAATCATCGTTTTACCTTTACCTTCACCACTCACTTGAAAAACAACGTTAATGAGATTGTGACGTAGCAGGTGTTCCCCACCTTCCTCCAGTGGGTGAAAGAGTGGGGGGTGGGATGCTGTCGTGATATGTCGGAATTACTCTGGGCCGTTGGATCGGCAAATCCGCTCATTTGATGATTCAACTCCAAGGGGTAGTGTTGGTCTATTTATCGCACAGGTTATGTCCCCGAAGTGTTTTCGGGGGCCGATTGTGTGGAGATGGATGGTGATCCACCCTGAAACCTGCTTGAGCTTTAACTAAAAAGTCGTTCCTTCGTTAATTTACTTCCTTACCCTACCACACCTGCTTCGCAAAGTATTCCATAGATCTGGGCTTTGGTGTTTGAGGCTTCGATTGTACCATCAAGCCCCAAACTTGAGCTTTCCCACCTGCTCAATTTGATTATTTTCGCAACCATACGTGGTGAAAACTAGTTTCTTGGCATCCTTGTAAGAATATGATAGACAACAACAACATGCCCAAAGGAGGGAAATTAAATTTGAATTTAAAATTTCTAAAGTTCGCTCCAAAATAAATCTCTCTTCAAGAGGTTAGGTTGGCCCCATTATAGGCCTCCTCAAGTCTACTATAAATAAACCTCGGCCTCCCTCATTTGATCAACAATTTGTATCATATCTTGTTATGTTCGCTCATGTTAAGAAAGAGAATTTTTTGGCTTATTTACACATGTGAAAATGAAGTTTGTTTAGTTGGAGAAGGCCAAGATTCTTGTGGCTACGCATTCTTGTATTTGTGGAGGGTTGAAGCCCTACAACAGACTGAGAGCCTCAATTTCCAAGAGCAGAAGAGACCCAGGTAGGCCACAGCTGGTTCAGAGGCTAGGCCTCAAATCTTGAGAGATCTGAATAACTTCAGACATTGACAAAGGGAGACTAAGCTGCCTCCAGGTTGTGGATAGGCCAAAGAATTAGAAAAGCGAATTCCAGAAGATAATTTGAGAAATCTATTCATGGGAGAAGGGTCGGTCAAGCCCTAGAACCCTGTTCATGGGAGGATGACTAATTAAGCCCAAGGAGTTCCCAGGTTGTCTTATAAAAACTTAAATTTTACTTCTGTAAAATTGATGAATTTCTCCTAAGAAAACATTGTTGGGTTTTTCCCTAGTTAAGGTTTTCCCAAGGTAAAATTATGTCTCTTTATGATTCTACTGCCATTATTGCATTTTTGTTGAGATTTTCTATGTATAATTGCTTAATGACAAATGTGATATAAGAAGAATTGATTAATAAGTCATTGGAAGTAATTATTAACCTAGAAGATCATGAAAATTCAACAAATCATAGTTAACTATTCAATTTAGAAAATAAATAAATAAATAAAAATTCAAAAAACAAAAAATGCATGGATGATAAAGGATGAAAATGGTTAATGCCAAAGAAAACCTTTGATGTGCTAGAAAAGGCAATTTTTTCACCAAGAAAAGATAGATGTTGTATATACATGCTATAGGTAGAAAAGTTGTGTAAGAGACAATTGACATCACAGTCTTAATATAAATATTAACAAAATAAATAAACAAACTAGCATAGACCCATCCTAACCTCATACTTTCTAAATAATTAGAAGTTTGTAGATGGTATTTTTACCTCTCCTAGTGCTTGATAGATCTGAAGTTAAGCTGGATCTAGACTCATAAATGATTATCATAAAGAAGTATTACCCTCAAGAATTTTTGAAACGCAAGTGCAATTGAAGACATGAATGTAAATTTAGTTAACCTTAATGCTCCTACATCTCCTACATCGCACCCTTGTATATATGTTAACTTTCCAATATGAATATTGTGCATGTATGATATTCAATAGTTGTTTGCAGCATCGAAATTTGATGGCTGTATTCCCACTAAGGGCATTTGATATTCAATAGTTGTTTGCAGCATCGAAATTTGATGGCTGTATTGCCACTAAGGGCATTTTAAACATTTAAATGTAAAATTTTTATAGAACATAATGCAGAATAGGATGTATTCCTACTAAGGGCATTTTAAACATTTAAATGTAAAAAATTTATAGAACATAATGCAGAATAGGATAACCCCTTGTCAAAAATTTGAATTGATATGAACCAATTTTTCCAAAATGTGATCATGGGCAATTTATAGTTTAAGGTGACATCTTTTTCTTAGCAAGTTATTTTTGACTCTGCTGTCGAACTCTTCCTAGTCATGTTCATCCTCCACTCTTCTTTTGGAGGCTTGCGACCCAATCAAATTTAGCCTTATTTAAAATGTGGATTTTGCTTGCTTTAATACGATGTGTTATTTTCTCCGACTTAGTTCTCCACCAAATAGTGTAAAAATATACAATGCCCGATCATTTCTACCAACCCATTTGCTAAAGGGCAGCATCCACAACCAAACCATAAAAAATGAACTCGACCACCTTATATATCAGCAAATTCTAAGCCTTCTTGTGTGGAAAGATGAATACAAACAATATTTTTAATGATGTTATTCAATACATGTGAACATAAAAAAATAAAAACTTTCTGAGATTTCAATTTCTATCATTTTGAAAGTCATTTTGCATGCAAAATTAGGAAAACTATCAAACAAAAGAAGCAAACTGTTGAAATGTTCTACTTTTAAACAAGGTTGAACATAACAGCAAGGAAGGCAGAGCTTTCCATTGCATGGATTGTTATCTCATATACACCACCTTAAATATATGAACCACTTTGACTCAACTTTTTATATAATCAATTAACCAACAAGTCATAAACTCAGAAGGACGTGATTAAAAACTTGAAGCTAAACTCATAATTCAATGGTAGAAATGGGCCTCGAACACTTTAAAGACATATTTCATGTTAAAATATGATTTAACAAAGACTCTGAATGTGATCTAGATGTCTTTAGTAGCACGATCGCTCCTCAACAAATGTTCTATCTTTGGTTTGACTTCTTTGTTGGAGCACAATGCTGCAAAAAGATCATGTGCAATACCCCTAATGTCCAGATCACTTGACCTGCAAAACAAGAGGTTGAAAGCCATCATTCATGATTACCTCAATGGTTTATCAAAAACATAGGGACCAGGCCATACGAATAAGTGCATGTAACTCCCACATGCCATGAGAGGGATGTTCTTACTTCATAAGATGCAAAAGTGTACCAATAGCCCTATCTGTTTCTGCAAGCTGCTCTTGTGCTTCTTGACTACATGTACACAAAACCGAGTAAGACTTCATTTAGAAATACAGAACCATGGTTCAAAACCTCTACACTTACTCCATCTGTTGAATACCTTGATCCACATAGCATGCCAAGGCCTAGCAACACCCTAACACATATTTCTGAAGAGTCTGTCCTCAACTTTGCTGCCAGTCTCGAAACAGCACCCTGAAAACATATAAAATGAAGATATGCAATTCTCATACATATGTCTACTCGAACAGTTAAAAGTAAGATATGCAATTCTCATACATATGTCTACTCCGAAAACAAAACAGGAGCACAACGAAGACTGATTAGCAAAAACATAGCTGTAAAGATGTGAGATAAACCGATAGAATATTCAATTAAATACATTCAGAAAATATGCTTTATGTTTAAAATGCACACCTAAGAAAAACAAGCAAGCAGCAGTCCATTTTATTAGGCAAAAAGGAATTTCTACCATTATTTGAGATATTAGGCAACACACATCATCATTGTTTGGTGCATGTGTGCCTCCTTAAGTAAAAGTATCGTATTGCTATTGTATTGCACGTACAAGAGTTTGGTTTTACTTTTATAGTAACATACAATTTGGGAAACATTTTGTCAACATGCAGGGTACAAACAAGCTAGGTGAGTTATTGCATGCAAGCATGAATTGTCATCAGAATGTAAGCAATTAATCTGTGCAATAATTTTATAGACTCCACAAAAACCTTGGCTATTTAAAATACTGTTTAATGGTTTAAACATGGTTCTCACACTTTCTACCAACAAAAACAAATAACCATAAAATTGTGAATAAAAGAGAACAACATGGATGCTTGAAGAATTAAACTCCTCAGTAGACATTAAACTGGAAATTTGTATCCCAACCTCCATTGTATAGTCACTAATTAGATGATATATAAGACTTGTCAATATTGAGATGTTTAGAGGCATTCTCTGAGCGCAGTGATCTAGATTTACTGGTATATCCATATGAACATTGCTTTTAACCAGAAGGGGTACACTCATAACACTCTCCTACATTGCTTTTATGAAGGTGACTTCAAAGAACAATTAGTTTCTGCTATACAGTGTTGAAATTCTCAGCTCTCCAAGGCCAAAGTTTAGGCATAATTAGATAGACTGATTAACATTAATTTTGATGAAATATAGCCAGAGTTTTGTTCAAAATCCAAAGAGTTGATATTGTGATGGTTCTGTGTAGTTGAAAAATACTAATAAACGGTGTCATGTCTGCTGTAAAGGTCCACAATTTACAACAGTGTGGCAACCACACGACAATTGGAAAAGAACACAAGGATAAAAGCTTTACAGAAACAAATACTGCAATATGAAGGTCTGAAGGGGACCACAATATTGACACAAGGTCTTCAAAATACTAAGGGGGGTGAATCAATATTTCTTAGCAATTAACACTTTTTAATCTTTTTCAGAGCATTAGTCAATCTTCAGTTATTATTATTGTTCATCTTCAGATGATCATAAAAATAATCAATAGTAGACAACACCATACAAAAATGCAGAAAGATAAAACAAAGGGCACAAAGAATTTTAGGTCGAAAACCCCCTCGAGTCAAAAACCACTGAATGCTTCTTTAGTTCCGAAAGAGGATTTGTTCTAACAGGGCTACGTGTCCGATTCGACCACTGAATGCTTCTTTAGTTCCGAAAGAGGATTTGTTCTAACAGGGCTACGTGTCCGAATCTGTCGAATCGGACACGATTCGACCTAAATCATGTCCGGAAATCGGGACCTGTCGTGTCTGATTGGGACACGATCGAACCCGGATCATGTCCCGATCAAACACATCATGTCCCAATTTGTGAAAATTCTATCACTGCAGCAATTGATTTACTTTTCCTACTTATTCCTCAATAAGTTATTTATGAAATTACTTCAGTAAACATTAAAATAAATATTGCTGCAGATATCACACCATAATACAGAAACAAACATATGCACAAGAATCAACACATTGACATAGATATTTTGGACCACAGTCCCCAGAAAAACCCAATGTGGGAAAACCGGTGCAGAAAGAGAGGATTTTATTATTATGCAGGAGAAATATCTGAATACAAATCTAGGATGCTCATCTAGCAATCCTTTAAAGAGAAAATATTGGCAGAAAATCTGAGTGAGTTTTACCTCACTTCACTCGGCAGAATTCCGGCTGATCCGGCACAAGACTGGCTAACCCCGCCTATTTCTGTGTCACCTCTTCTGCCCTCTACGTCAGCTTTCCGGCAATTCCGGTTGTTCTCGGCAGTTCCGGCTTCTACTCTCTGCGTCAGCTTTTCCAGCAGTTTCGACAGTTCCGACTTTTGCCCTCTACGTCAACTTTCTCGGCTGTTCCGACAGTTCCTCGCAATTCCGACTATTCTTGGCAGTTCCGGCGTCTGCCCTTGCGTCAGCTTTCTCAACAATTCCAACTTCTGCCCTCTTGACTGCTCCCCAGACCATTGGTTCAATTTCTCAGCTAACCCCGCTCCAGAAATTGAACTGACTGGTCTCCCTCAGTATGTTCTCCAAGTGACCCTCAAGCCTCCTCTTATACTTTTCTCGTTGACAAATCAACAGCCAAGATTAAGTTCCTAATCAATGACTAAGATTAGATCTAGTTTGATCTATGACTTTTGGACCATTCTAACACAGTTTTATATTAATACACATTAATATTTTATTTTCCCTAAGTTTAGACTTAGGGACTCCATTAATTATTTTAATATCTCCCAAACTGTTTAGAATCTGCCCAAGCCAATTCTGGGTATTGGAGATCTCATGTGCCTTAGCCTCTCCACCAATTTTCATGGCTAGAGCACATTCGATGCTACCCAAAATCAACACTCCTTAGCGATGATTGTTCTCTAGTAATACTCCTCACTGAGTATCACCGTCATCATCCGGCATCGGTCCCTGTGCCGATGCTAGGCCTGCTGCCCATCATCTGCACTGCTGCATCCTGTACTGCTGCCCATGGCTCTGCTACTACCACTGTTGCATCTGTACAACAACTCCCTCTACATCCGTGCTGCTACTAGTCCTTTCTCCCAACAATGCATCCACACTGCAACTCCCTCTGCATCTTTGCAGTTATCACTCCCATTTGTGCTACTGAAACGGGTTCTTTACCATCCCCATATTTTCCCTGAAGCAGTGAAATTTTTTCCTTCCAAGGGCCTTGGTGAGGATATCTGCCACCTATTCTCTTGTAGGAGTGTAGCTCAACTATACATCTCCTCGTTGGACACAGTCCCTGACAAAATGACACTGGATATCAATATGCTTTGACCTATCATGAAACACTGGATTCTTAGAGAGCTTGATGCAACTCTGATTATCACACATGATCCTGGTCGCCTCCATATTCTTTTTTATTAGGTTCACAAGCAGTTTTCTAAGCCATATAGCCTCACACAAAGCTGTGCTTGCCGCCATATATTCTGCCTCAGATGAGCTCAAAGCCACGGACTTCTGTTTCCTACTGCACCAGGAGGTCATTCCTAATCCAATGTTGAAACAATACCTAGAGGTACTTTTCCGATCCACTGAACTTCTTGCCCAATCTGCATTAGTAAATCCACTCAATCTGATATCCTTACTCATGGTGTACAAGAGTCCATAATCGACTGTTCCCTGTAAATACCTAAGAACATGTTTGGCTGCTGCCCAGTGCACCCTCTTCGGTTCCACCATGAACTGACCGAGGGTGTTGACAAAGTAGCAAATGTCTAGCCTGGTATTGACCAAATACATCAGGGACCGTATGAGCTGCCTATATAGGGTGGGATCGACATCCTTGTCTTCTGATGCATCGATCTTCTTCTAGTTGGTGATCATTGGCGTAGCCATCCCGAATCTTTTCAGGATTTCTGTAGCATACCTCCCTTGCCCAAGGAAGGTTTCTCCCTTCTGCTGCCAAACTTCCAACCCTAGGAAGTAGTGCATTTGTCCCAAATCCTTCATACCGAATTCTGTGGCTAGATCCTTCTTGCAGTCCCCAATGAGTTTGGATGATCCAGTCAGAAAGAGATCATCCACATACAATACTAAGATTAGTGGCTCGTTCTCTACAACCAGATAGCAGAGATTTGGATCCACGTCACTCTTGACAAACCCCATCTTCTGCAAGTAGCCATCTATTCGACCATACCATGCTCTTGGTGCCTGTTTCAGCCCATACAAGGCTTTCTTCAATCTACATACATGAGACTTCTTCTCATGAGTTTCAAAGCCCTCTCGTTGTTCAATGTATACCTCCTCTTCTATTACCCCATTCAGAAATGTCATTTTGACATCCATCTGATGGATCTCCCATTCCATCTGGGCTGCAAGAGATATCACGGTCCTAATAGATGTATACCTAGCTACCGGGGCGAAGGTCTCTTCATAGTCAATCCCTTCCTTTTGAGCATACCCCTTAGCCACAAACTTGGCCTTGTATTTCTCAAAACTGTCGTCTGCAGCGTATTTGATCTTGTAGATCCATCTTGAACCTACCACTGATCTGTCACGAGGTCTTGGCACAACCTCCCAAACATCATTTACCATTATGGATTTGTATTCCTCTATCATCGCATCTAGCCAAACCTAATGTTGCGCTGCCTCCTTGAAACTGGCAGGCTCTCCATCCTAAGCTACTAATGCCTGATATCTATCTGGTTGTTTTCACTTCCTCTTACTGTTTCTTGACGCACCGATGAAGTCCTCTGCATCTCGCAGAATCTGACGAAGTTCCCTGCTAGTTCTTCCTCTGCCAACAGATGCTTTTGTTCGCTCCTCCTCCTCATCCTGAAAATCTTCCTGTCTTAAGGAAGAATTCTTTACTTCTGTTGGTTGAAGAGGCTTAACCAACGGCTCCTCTTTCGACTGCTCCTTGGAAGGCATCTCGCGAGATCTTTTAAAAGCCCTGTCCTCCATGAACTTTACATCTCGTCGTACTACTACCTTCCTGCTCCCTGGAAGATAGATTCTGTATGCCTTAGCGTTCTCACTATATCCTACCAGATATCATTTTTCCGCAATCTGATCCAGCTTCTTCCTCTTTTCTTCGAGTATACGGCAATATGCTAGACTCCCAAATATCCTGAAATGACTAACTTCAGGTGTCTTCCCTGTGAAGACTTTCTCTAAAGTAATCTTGCCCACTGCCTGATGAGGAGTCCTGTTCTGAACATAGACTGTTGTGTTGCATGCTTCTGCCCACAGGAATTTTGGCATATCCTGATCATACATCATGGCCCTAGCTGCTTCTACAATAGTCATATTCTTTCTTTCTGCTACCCCATTCTGCTCTGGATTATATAGAGTTGTCCACTCTCTTCTGATGCCCTCCTTAGCGCAAAAATCTGTGAAGTCCTTATCGACATACTCTCCACCATTATCTGAGCGCAAAACTTTTATTTTCTTCCTAGTCAGATTCTCCACTAGAGCCTTGAACTCCTTAAATCGACAAAAAACCTCATCCTTGGTTTTCAGAAAATAAATCCAATTTTTCCTTTAGTGGTCATCAATGAAGGTAAGGAAATACTCGACACCACTGAGAGCTTGGACAGACATAGGTCTGCAGATATCTGAGTGTATCAATCCTAGTACACTCTTGGCCCTGTGTTTGCTCCTAGGAAATGTTGCCTTGGCATACTTTCCTAAAGCGCATCCCCTGCATACATCATCTCGTTCTGTACTCAGATCCGAAACTCCTGTTACAGTGCTCCTGAGAATTCTCAGAGCTCCATGGTGCAAGTGACCCATTCTTCTGTGCCATAGTTCATTCAAGTCCTTGTCTCCATGATTGCCTATTAGTACCATTGGTGATTCTAATTGTAATCTATACAACCTATTACTTTTGATCCCGATCTGCACTTTCTTTTTCCAGCTTGGGTGATTGACGTATACCTTCTCCTTGATGAAGTAGACGTCATAGTTGCCTTGAAGTTGCGACACAAAAAGTAAGTTCATCCCCAATCCTGGCACATGCAGCACATTTGCAGCACGGAACCGTTCTCCCGATTCTGTTTGAAAAACTATGGTACCCTTCCCTACTGGAGTACACTTTGCCTTGTTCCCCATGGTGATATGAAAGTTCATCTTCTCTTATTGATATTCTAAGAAACATTCTCTGATTCCCGTCATATGCCACGAAGCTCCACTGTCTATATACCACACTTTTGATGATGTAGAACTAGTCATACAAGCCACTTCTTCTTCCAGCCTGGAAGCCAACATAGAGATATCGAAGTCTCTTTCTCTTGTGCAATCTTCTAAAAATCTGTGTGAGTCCCCTGATGTGGATGTCTCTGCATCGTGGTCTCGACCCATAACTGATTTTCTCTTCCTGTCTCTGATTACTTGCTCTGATACCATGTGAAAATTCTATCACTACAGCAACTGATTTCCTTTTCCTACCTATTCCTCAATAAGTTATTTATGAAATTACTTCAGTAAACATTAAAATAAATATTGTTGCAGATATCACACCGTAATACAGAAACAAACATATGCACAAGAATCAACACATTGGCACAGATATTTTGGACAACAGTCCCTAAAAAAACCCAATGTGGGAAAAACAGTGCAGCAAGGGAGGATTTTATTATTATGCAGGAGAAATATCTGAATACAAATCTAGGATGTTCATCTAGCAATCCTTTACAGAGAAATACTGGCGGAAAATCTGAGTGAGTTTTGCCTCACTTCACCCAGCAGAATTCCAGGAGAATTCCGGCACAAGACTGGCTAACCCCAGTTATTTCTGCGTCACCTCTTTTGCCCTCTGCGTCAACTTTCCCAGTAGTTCCGATAGTTCTCGGCAATTCCCGGCAGTTCTAGCAGTTCCCGGCTGTTCCCGGCAGTTCCGGCTTCTGCCCTCTTGACTGCTCACCAGACCACTAGTTCAATTTCTTAGCTAACCCCGCTCCAGAAATTGAACTGACTGGTCTCCCTCAGTATGTTCTCCAAGCGACCCTCAAGCCTCCCCTCTTATACTTTTCTCGTTGACAAATCAATGGCCGAAACTAAGTCCCTAATCAACGGCTAAGATTAGATCTGGCTTGATCCATGACTTTTGGACCATTCTAACACAGTTTTATATTAATACACATTAATATTTTATTTTCCCTAAGTTTAGACTTAGGGACTCCATTAATTATTTTAATATCTCCCAAACTATTTAGAATTTGTCCAAACCCTTTCTGGGTATTGGAGATCACATGTGCCTTCGCCTCTCCACCAATTTTCACAGCTAGAGCACATCCGATGCTACCCCAAATCAACATGATTCCCGCACACGAATCCGGCAAAATGAGACCCGTGCAGCCATAAAAGGGCGGAAATCCCTTTCCTTTGCATCATTTTCACTCATTTCTTTTGCAATAGGTGGGTTGTGGGTTTGTTGTGAGGAGTTTGGAGCAAGGAGCAAAGGGTTTGGAGCGTTTTCAAGAAAATTCAAGCAACAGGTAAGTGCATTTCCTCTCTATTTTTTTGCAGTTGTATTACAGCAATTTGTATATGCATTTCTTTTACAAATTTGTGCATGTTTTGTTTATCTTTTTACAGTATTCATGGCTCAATCAAGGGCAGCAGGTAAGGGGAAAATGAAGGGGAAGAATGTCCCCATTGGAGATGCCCCTCCCCCAATTTCATCAGAGTCTGCTGCAAGTATTCCCTCTATTGCAAGTAATGTTGAGGGAAGATTTCCTCCTAAAGGTAACATTGAGAAATATCCCATGTGGAAATATGTCACAAGAAAGGATGGGCCATGCAACAAGGTGAAGGGAGGAGGCAATGTGAATTGGAGATGCAACTTTTGCCACAGTACTTTCACAAGCACATATTACCTTGTGAAAGGCCATTTGATGGCTTTACTAGGTTGTGGAGTTGGAGCTTCTACAAAAGTTCCTTTACAAAAGAGGAAAGAAATGGAAAGATAGTTCACTATTGGTATGGAAAAGGTGGCTGCAAAATAAATAAAAAACCAAGAATGATGACCCCCTTCCATTTTTGAGGAAAGGCAACAACAAATTCCCATTTTAGAGTTCTAGTGGGGGACAAGCAGCAAAAAGAAAGGCAATTTCACTTGGTCCAATGGACAAGATTTTTCAAAAGGAGAAATGGGAAGAGCTTGATCTCACCATTGCCTTTTTTTTCTATCAAAACTTCATATCCTTTAATGTTGCACGCTCACCTCTATTTATTGAGATGTGACGAGCTCTAGCTCAAGGGACTCCATCATGGTCTATGCCTCCTGGTTCAGAGAAACTTAGAACCACATTGTTGACGAAGGCAAAAAAAGAGGTGCAAAAAATGCTTGAGCCTATTAAAGTATCATGGCCAACATCTGGGGTTAGCATTGTTTCTGATGGATGGACAGATCCAACACGGCACCCACTCATCAACTTCATGGTGTCTTCCTTGAATGGTCCAGTTGTCTTGAAAGTAGTGGATACACTTGGAGAATATAAGGATGCACAATATATGGGTGAGTTGTTTATTAAAGTTATTGAAGATGTAGGTATTGATTCTTGTGTGCAAATCATTACAGATAATGCACCTGTTTGCAAGGCTACTGGCATGGTTGTGGAAGCTAAATATCCACAAGTGTTTTGGACACCTTGCATTGTCCATTCATTGAATTTAGCACTGAAATCCATTGCTTCTGATGTGCTTTGGATTGGTAACATTATTGAGGATGCACGACATATCTCTAACTTTGTACAAAACCATACAAATGCCCTCACTATCTACGAGAACACCAATCTATCATTGTTGAAGATTGCGGATACACGGTTTGCCTCTTCATTCATCATGTTGAAGAGGTTGAGGGAGGTCAAGACCACTCTTGGGGCCATGGTTATTTCAGAGTTTTGGTCTTTTTGGAGAACGATAGATCAAGTAGCCTCTAAAAGAGTGAAGGACACAATGCTAGATGATGCTTGTTGGGAGAGGGTAGATCTAGTTACTTAGATCATAGACCCTATCATTTCTTTGCTTCGATTTGCAGATACAGACCAACCCATCCTAGGAGAGGTTTATGAGAGATGGGATTCCATGATTGAGTTGGTGAGGAGCATTATTCTACAGAGTGAGTGCCCCGAGTATGAGACATCACTAGAGGCCTTCTATGGTACTATACAGGATATTCTTGTCAGCAGAAGGGACAAGATTGCACACCTTTACATTGTTTGGCTCACTCATTGAACCCAAAATACTACAACCATGAGTGGCTGAATGGTGGACCTTCCCGCAGATTCCCTCACATGGATGGTGAAATCTCACAAGGGAGGAAAGATGCATTCAGGCGGGTTTTTCAGGATAGATCATCGCTTGATGAGGTGGAGGATGCCTTTGCAGAGTTTTCCACTGGCACTGGTCGATTTGCAGGATATGATGTGATTAGAGATAGGGTAGCTAAGAAGCCCTACTCTTGGTTGGCAAATCATGGGGCAACTAGCCCTCCTCTACAACAGCTAGCCATGAGGCTCCTCTCTCAAGTGACTTCATCCTCTTGTTGCAAGAGGAATTGGAGCACATATGGGAATTTATATAGTGTTAGGAAGAGCAGGCTTGAGTAGTCAAAGGCAGAGACAATGGTGTATGTGCACACCAACCTTTGTCTTATTTACAGGCAAAGGGAAGAGTGGTTGAAGGGAAAGACAAAGATGTGGGATGTCTTTCCTGATGATATGGCTCTGGACAACAATGTTGAGTTGGCATTGGCCAACATGGATCTCAATGACCTAGTGCTAGAGCCTGTTAGATTTAATGATGGTGATACTGTAGAGCGGTCATCCTCCACACCAACAGATGCAAAGGCAACTTTGGATAGAGGGGAGGAGGATGCAGCAGAGGAGAGTAGTGGCGACCATGATGATGAGGACAGTGATGTTGATTTTGATGATGACTATGAGGATTGGTGACTCATGAGTCATGAGCTACCTACTGCCTTGAGGCTTGTATACTTGTAGTTGTTTTGTATTTTCTATTTCTATTTGCCATTGGCATTACACTACCTATGTAACACATTTTGATTTTGATGACTTAATGAGAAAACTACAGCTGTCAGTGTCTTTATCTTACTATCTTGTCTTTCTCCTATTGGATCATTGATGAATTGAATATGTATTATGATTTATCATTTATGAATTTAGAATTTATGATTCATTGATTTATCATTTATGTGACATGTATTTGAATTTTGTATGAACTATGCATGCTATAATGTTACTAACTTACTTTGTAAACAGTAAAACTTACATCTAGATGAAGATCTATGTTTGAAATCAATGAATTTGTATCATTAATGAGAATTTGTGTAAGAAATATCTAATTTTTAATATATATATATATATATATATATAACGTATCCCAAAGTATCTTGTTCCGGGGGGTCAACGTGTCCGAATCTAACACTCGAATTTCTGTATCCGACGAATCCCAAATCCACATGTTAGGTTACTTGGATCTTTAGTAATTGTCTTCTCCATATTAAAAGAAAACTGATTACATCAAGATTTCAGCTACAACTGAGGGAGGCGTCAACCCCCTAATTCACAGGTTACAACCTGTAGGACGCTACTAGACCCTAATACCCTATTGCAACCAGAAGGACGCCCCAACACCCCGTAGATCAGGTCACAACCTGATGAGTGCCCCAACACTTTGTTTACCAGCTGCTGTCGGAAAGGATGCTTTGCTTCCCTATTAGTTTATCAGCCACAACTGAATGGATGCCACATCACCCTGTGCAAGCCACAACTTGCCCTAGCACCACCCTGCCACCTTGAAGTGTTCTCAAGCCACAACCTGAAAGTGACTCCAATCACCCAAAAGAGTCAGTAGATCACATTTCACAATTTTTAGACTGAATCCCCTATGCCCTGAATCAATATATGAATATAGTAAATAAGAGAATGTTTCTTTGCTCAAAATGAATATCTTGTCGCATCGTGTAGCTACACTACTAATCATAACCCTGCTCAATCTAACCACTACACTGTCCAACTACTGATCAATGCACAATGCTTATCCAACTTATCACTATCCAATTTGTACCAAACAAATCAACTTGCAATGCTCACTGTACTGCACTGCTCATGTAAGCATAAGCTTCATATGCTCATGAGATAATCAACGTATCATACTGCCTCGCTGTACAAAACTTCTCATGCTGCTACAAATAATGTTGCAACCATCTAGCACTGCTATAAGACAACGGCACAAACCAAGGTGCCTCAGGTCATCCCGATGACCTGCAATCAGTGCTTTCAAAATTGGCCCAAGAAGGGCTACCAACATATGTGTAAACACTACTGCTCAGATAGTCAATGCCCTAGAGCCATCATCACCCACTGTAGTGACAATATCACTGTCCAATGAGGCTGTCATAAACCAACTACAATACTATTACATCAATGCATCACATCAACTAGGCATGCTACAACATGCTTGACCAGACCCAATACTACCAGTTTACTAAGTCAAGGTCAAGGCTAATTGTCAACTCAATGTGTTAAGTCAAAGTCAAAACAATTGTCAACTGTAAGTGTAAACTCATTGTTCCAATATATGAGTCAAGTCAATAGGTCATGTCAAAGTCATGTAATTGTCTCACTAATATGTCAAGTCAAAGTCAAGATATTATATCAATGTCAATGTGTCACTTGTTGTCCCATATATCAGGTTCATGTGTCATTATACCTTTGCTGTTTTTTGAAGGATTAGTGCCTTGTCCTTTGGGAGAGATGGAGTCATGGAGAATTTATAGTTTGGAATAGATTCACCTAGTCAAGGAGGCCTCATAAACAATTTTGCATGGCATTTAGGGCATGAGAGAAGAAAACTCAAGGTCTTTACACTTTAATTTGCAATATTTGATGACTTATCAAGATAAATCTTGACACAAAATATCTCTAGGAACATTCGCTCATTCATACATGGCCATTGACATGATGCAACGCTATAAAAGATCAAATTTCCACAATTTCGCATAAGAAAAGCAGTGAATTTCCGCCTAGTATAGCAAAATTCCCAACAACATGCATGTGACAAAAGTAAATAACAAGAATAACATTAAAATAGCACTTACATGTAAGAAAGAGTATATCCAATCATCAACATATGCCAATAGGGAAGCTCCAAGGCAAAATGAAAGAGATCCAAACATCAAAATTCATCCAAACTCGTGCTCCAAGAAGGATAGCGAAAATCTCACAATAGAAGATAACTCAATCCAAGTGATGATGATGAAAATGAATCATCTCACTTCTATTTATACACTTTCTAATGAATACGATTTAGCTAAATTGGTCTAATTGAGCTCTTAAAATAAAATAATGTGCATGATAACAATACTTTTGGTGACAAACCCACCAAATAGCTCAATAACATAATAAGAAGCTTCTCAAGAGGGTCGAATGATGAACAAAGTGAGTCTTTGGGTCTTTGAGGAGGCCTAATGAAGTCCAAGGGGTGTCTTTATGTAGAAATGGACTCCAAACATAGTGGACAAAGGGTTGGCCCCTTGTTTTCCAAGCAAGAACCTATAGTGCTCCCAAGTGGGTGTGCAGGCATAAAAGATATCCTCATGGGTCTCCAAATGGATTGAAGATGCCTGTAAACCATTTGCAAGGGCTAGAATGATTACATAAGCCCTCCCTTTGTAGTGGTAGAGATACTCTGGACCTTAGAACATCTCCCAAGTGTATGGTGCAAGTGTGGAGCCGACTAGGCATGGTGAACCAGGTGCATCATCCTCATCCAAAATGTGGAATACGAGAAATCCATGAGCGCTATCAGGGATCCATGAAGTAATCTCTACTATGTTGGAGGCTCAGGGCTCTCAACGCTCACCCTACAAGTGCCAATGTGGCCCTTTAGAGGGCTAGGACCCCGTATAGGGAGGAAAAGTCCCAAATAGAGATCCATTTGCAATCTTGCATAAGATCCAATGCGGCCCCTTGCCCTCCAATATAAAAAATCATTAGAATAATCAAGTAAAAGAGCTTACAAGTCATGGAATGAATGGGGCATTTCATGGTGGCATGCCCTTCCATATCGTGGGCTTTGGCATGTACAAGTGTCTCCAACCTCAATAGGGGGTTAACCAATGACCCTATTAGGTGGTTTCAACTTCTAAAGGGGGTTACATGTCCATGGTACATCCCTCAAATGGTGGGTGGCAATGATATGATCATGGAGTGGAGTGGGGATCAAGGGAAATCATCCAAACCACATGTCATGGTTCATGGGTAGCTACAATAAGGGAAGCCCACACTTGGGTATGTGAGTGTAGGAGGGAGCAAATTGTGGTACATGAGTTACCCCGACCTTTGTTTTTCCACCCTTCATATGCCTTTTGCCTTTTATTGATTTTTCTTCACAATTTCTTGGGGCTCCAAGGGATGAGAGCATGATGTGTAATATGTAGCATTAATGGATGTTCCCATATGGGTCATTGATTTTCACTATCCTTCTTGGAGGACGAGTTTGGATGAATTTTGATGTTTGGAACTCTTTCATTTTGCCTTGGAGCTTCCCTATTGGCATATGTCGATGATTGGATATACTCTTTCTTACATGTAAGTGCTATTTTAATGTTATTCTTGTTATTTACTTTTGTCACATGCATGTTGTTGGGAATTTTGCTATACTAGGCCGAAATTTACTGCTTTTCTTATGCGAAATTGTGGAAATTTGATTTTTTATAGCGTTGCATCATGTCAATGGCCATGTATGAATGAGTGAATGTTCCTAGAGATATTTTGTGTCAAAATTTATCTTGATAAGTCATCAAATATTGCAAATCAAAGTGTAAAGACCTTGAGTTTACTTCTCTTATGCCCTAAATGCCATGCGAAATTGTTTATGAGGCCTCCTTGACTAGGTGAATCTATTCCAAACTATAAATTCTCCACGACTCCATCTCTCCCAAAGGACAAGGCACTAATCCTCCATCTCTCACCTTTTTTCTCTAGGCCTAGCCTCCCAAGGTCAGCTAGGGCATCAATTTTCTCATGATTCATCCATCAAAAAGCTTCGATCTCTTACTCACACCTGCGCTAGTGTGTCTCCTAGGTGCCCTCTAAATTTCATGAGATTTTGACGGTGGGATCTTGAGATACTTCAAGCCCTAGCTCTCAGATCGATTTTTGCTTCTGGTTTATTTTGGCAAGTGACCTCATTGGGATCATCGCATCAAAATCAAAGAAAATTTTTCCTTTGATCCCCTTATCCTCAATTAGGCCAAGCACCCTTGATTAATCAATTCCATCCCCTTGGTCTCGTGTGGTCCCGCTTCTTATCAAAGCTAATCCTTCAAAGACCATTTAGAGACCAAGTTTCCACAAGGATTTTAAGGTCTAGAAATCTCCTTTGCAAGTCATACCTTCAAACGCTAGCCCCTAAAATCCTCATAGCCCTTCCTAGAGAGCCTTTTACCTTGCTTCGCAAGCAAGCACGCTGCATATCCACGCCTCTCTTGTGAATAAGTTTTTGGGATCACCTTTCATCCTATCATTGATATATTCATTATAGCAATCCTTATTATATCGGGTCTCCTCCCATCAGTGAAAGTTCGTAAAGAGCAGGGAGCCTTAGTGTTGAGAAATCTAGGGCATAGCAATTAGGTGATTTATCTTCTTGTGATAACTACTTGTGAATGCTTTTTAATTCTTTAGATTAGGATCTTCTCTTTACTTAGATTATTATAGTATTCTTCTTCATCAAACAGCTACTAATGCATAAACAATAAAGAGACAAGAGACACAGAATGTAGGCGATCAGCCAGGGCCAAAACCTCTCCAACTTGAGAGGAAAACCCAAACAAATTCTTCTTCTTATAGAGACTTCAATTGACGAATACCAAGACCAAGACCCTTGACCTATTTACCTCTCCAAGACCAAGTCACAAGACTCCCTTGTTTAACTTCTTCTTCCTTGAGATAATGATAGTCAAACTTCTTCCTCCTCCCACTTCCCTCAGCTAACCTTCAGATTTCACTCCTTGGCTCAGATCTGCACTTTTCAGCCCTTCTTTAGAAGCCCTAGATTTGGTCCTTGAGAAACTTTGACCTTCAACCTTCTTTGCTTGAGATGGAGATTATCCTTCCTCAACTCGGCTTGAGGATTCACTTGATTCCTTCCCAAATCCGCCTTCTTAAGATGACTGTAGTACCTTGACCCTTTCTGCAATAGACAATACTGTAATCTCGCACATGTGGAAGAGTTTAGCCCTAAAACAAATCCAAATGAACTTCGGTTATCTTCCTCCTTCTTCGCTTGATAATAAGACTTCTCCTTTTGTGATCTTCGCACCTTTTCTCACTCAGATTGCCTTGACCGAAATTGTGTTCTCCAAATGAAAGTCGAGCTGCATATATATAGTGTTTTGTCCATCAAATAAGCTGACTTGTGCCACTGGTAAGCCGACTTGTCTTCCAAGGAGCATTTTTTTCTTCTTTTGAAGGCTGACATGAGGAGGAGCTTGTGACAAGGTCTTGGAGGGTTTATGAAATAATCAAATTAGCTTTTACAATGTGTAACATACCCAAATGGGTCTTGAAAACTTGACATTGACTCAATAGACATCATGACTTGATGACCAATCCTAATGGCTCTCAATGGGAGCTTCAATTACAAATAAAATTCCTTGATCAGGAAACCCATGATTCAAGCATTACAAAAATAAATTTATTTTTCTTCTTTACGTCAATTACATAAAATCATAATTACACGTCATTATGAATACCAAACCTAGTTACACTTTTCAACACTTAGCTGAGGTGACAGTGGGCTATCAGTCCATTGTTGCCCCTTGACCTAGTAGTGGCTCTACAGGATCCCCTCCTAGGACCCCTGCTAATTTGAGTGGTAACATTTTGGCGCAGTTGTCGGGGAGGAAACAAGTCTACCTCCCTTGTGAATCATTAAGGAATTGATTCATTAATGACAATTCAATATTCCTCTAGCGACTCCATTCATTTTCCAAGCCCCTAGTTTACTTGAAGGTGACAACATTCCTCCTCTAACTACGGTCGCGGCAAGAAGGGGAGAATGAACTCCATCACTTGTTAGAACCGCCCTTCTCAAAGGATTTGAAAAGGTCAGTGATCCTACCCCAAAGATGGCAACTGGTTCTAGCACTGACCCAAAACAAGACCAACCCAAAATGACCAAAAGTGAAAGGCATTTGGTTAGTGTCTTTGCCCCTTTGAAATTGAGTGATGACCCCAAACCTTTACCTGAGAAATACAATAACTGGCTGCCCAAGTTCAAAGGCGATGCTACCATAAGTGCCCGTGACTTTGTTGAAGAGTTCTATTGGAACATGTCTCCTAGGTTGATATTCGATGAGGATAGGCTCATGATGCTTTTTGCTTTGTCTCTTCAAGGACAAGCGAGGGAATGGTACCTTAGTCTTCCCCTAGCATGCATAGAAGACTCTGACCAATTTGAGGACATGTTCATGAGAAGATGGTCATGTAATGCACAAGGAACCTTCAACATTGAGAAGTTCTATCAAATAACTAGGGGAAGGGAAGACATCCGAGAATTCATCCAAAAATTTGATAAGGTAGTTAGGGATATCCCCGACCATTTGAAGCCCCCTGATGCTAACATTCTCGACAAATTCATCAAAGTTGTGGGTGGCCACCTAACTTATGCATTAAGGGACAAGAAACCTTCAACCTTGGCTGAGGCTAAAGAGATAGCAATGGAAGTTGAGGAAAACTTACGAATCTCCAAAATGGATGCTAATGACCACCCCAAGGCTAAAGCAGAGGTCAAGAAGGAAAAATCCAAAGATCAACACGAAGAAACCCTTCTGGTACTTCTCAAGAAAATGGAAAAGCTCAACAAAGAAATGAACTCACGAGATAGGCTCTACATGAACAAACTCACTGCCTTGGAAAGGGCCCAAAAATCTAGCTATATCCTAAAAGGAAAGCCTTTCCCTAAGAAACAAAATGAGGAAGACAAGCCAAGCTCATCGCAAGTTCCCAACACTTTGGCTCCAACTAATGCAGTTGAGCAAGATTCATCTTCTGAAGATGAGCAAAGTGATGAGGATGAGAGTGATGATGAAGAAGTTGATGAGCAGACTAACCTTGTAGAATCTGAAGCCTTCAACATTTTTCTAGGGGGTTCATATATTCACCCTCCCATTAGTGAGGTCACCATCAAAGAAGAAAAGGAAGAGCCAATCCTTAATGTTGATGATAGTGGAAGATTCAAAGGGGTCCAATATTCATGAAAGGACAACAATAAAGACCCCACAACCTCCAAGGAACCCAACAAAGACGACTCAATTCCCAAGCAGGTCCCTCCTAAAGAACCTCTCCCTAAAGATCCTTCGAAGAAAGCCAATCCCAAAAAGGATCCTCAAAAGAAAGAGACCATCAAGAAAAAGGATAAGGGCAAAGAGGTCAGACTTGACATTGATCTAGAGACTGCTATAGGGAAAATGATTGTGCCAGTTCCATTAAAGGAGATTGCAAAACTTCCCCGACAACAATGGAAAATCAAGAAATCCTTGGGCTTTGAAGAGGAAGAATTACCCGAAGACTTGCAAAACATTCACCTTCCCAACTTAAACCCAGGACATGAGCCATTCATGCTTACCTTAGCCATAAATGACCTTTTATTACATAATTGCATGTTAGATTCGGGGCTTCTACGAATATCATGCCACTAAAAGTCATGAAGCAATTGGGTCTTAACATCACTCAACAATATAAAAAGGTGTGTGGTTTTAACTCCAAGCCTGTAGAAGTAGAGGGCCTCATAAAAGATCTTAAGGTTTCTTTGGCTATGAACCCTAATATATCATTGCTTATGGACGTTGTGGTCATAGATATCCCTGATGTATGGGGGATGTTGCTATCAAGGAAGTGGGGAGCCACTGTTGGAGGTCATCTCCAAATGGACTTGTCATATGCCACTATCCCGCAATCTGATGGAACCCCCTTCATTCTTTATAGAGAGCCTACATACTCTACTCATGTGGTCAAGCCAGGACCAATCCCATACTACAAGAGACATGAGATTGAGAAGCCTTCTCCCATTCTCCCTTCACAAGAAGTCTGTATTCTCAAGCGACCAAATCACAAAGAAAACAAAAAGTGGAAGCCTAAAAGGGAATACAAGGTCGGGGATGTGGTCTTGGTAGATAAAAATCCAATGCCCGTCAAGATTCATGGGAAAGTTGGGGAGGATTATTACTACATTTCCAAACTCAACAACAAACTTTGGCCACAATTGGTCAAGTTAAGTCGTATCACCCCTTTCCTTGATACTTGACATTGTATTATATGCATGTTAGGGTAGGGTGCATTGCATGTTAATTTTCTCATTAGAACTAACATCATATGATATTTCTCATAGTAGATTAGTTGCATTTAAATTAAATTTGCATATTTTTACTTTCCTATTGATTTTTATGGCCTAATACTAAGCATGGGTGATCATAAGACACCGCAAAAACATGCTGCCCCGTGTGCTTGGTCTTTGATATGTGCAGGTAACAGGTCTATGGTACCAAGAGATTGTTGGTGTTCTCATGACCTCTCGTTCAAGTAGCTTCGTGCACTTTCCCGAGAGCTCATGTCCCAGTTGGAGCCAAATGTTACCCACCACCTATGGGTAGTGTATATAGGAGAAATTTTTTCTCCTATATGGTCCTCAGCAGCAAGCCATCAACCCCTTGCAGCCACCAGATAGCTCAATGTGCCATCGTCTTTGCCACTTGAGCCAACCATGTGGTCCCTCGACCACTTGTCATGAATGTATGTTTGAAGGCGGGCCTCTCGACCCCAAAGGTATGGCTTTTCATTGGTATAATTGAATAATTTTCCTTGTCATGGACACTTTTGAGCATGGATTGGTGGGGGAGTCAGTGTAAAGAGTGGGTTAGGTCTGTATTCTTCTCTCCATTGCCCGATTTCGTGGTTACCCTTGTATTCTAGTCACATGGGATCTCCTTTACTGACCGTTGGCTTTAGGGTTGGCACTACATGGGAAACCCTGATTTTGGTTGTGTGGTCCCGCTTCCCAATACCACCTACATCACTCCCCTTCCACTCATTTTAGCCCCATTCGTCTATTTTTCCATCTGGGTCCACATAGGGTTAGCCTCCCCCTCCCCTTGTCCACACCTTGGGTCGGACCTAGAATGATGCCCTAGAAGTTGATGCAACTATAAATAAAAGAAAAAGAATAGTTTGGCCACTCTCAACAGAAAATGTACCACAAAATGCAAAAGATGGTCGGGACATACAAATTTAGCACGTGGGCAAAAGCCAAACATGAGCTCTACCCCTTATCCATGGCTATCACCTTGGTTCCTATGGGACCTAGATGAGCCCCCTTTATCATTAAGGAACCCATGACTGTCCCAACCCCTGGTGGGCGATGAACTACCCCACCTTAAGGGGGTATCCACTGCTACATATTACACATCATGCTCTCATCCCCTGAAGCCCCGAGTAGTTGTGAAGAAAAATCAAAAAAAGGCAAAAGGCATACGAAGAAGGGTGGAAAAACAAAGGTCGAGGTAACTCATGTACCACAATTTTCTCCCTCCCACAATCACATACCCAAGTGTGGGCTTCCCTCATTGTAGCTACACATGAACCATGACATGTAGTCTGGATGATTTCCCCTGATCCCCACTCCGCTCCATTATTATATCATTGCCACCCATCATTTGAGGGACGTACCAAGGACATGTCACCTCCTTTAGAGGTTGAAACCACCTAATAGGGTCCTTGGTTAACCCCCTATTGAGCTTGGAGACACTTGTACATGCCAAAGCCCACTATGGAAGGGCATGCCACCATGAAATGCCCCATTAATTCCATGACTTGTAAGCCCTTTTACTTGATTATTCTAATGATTTTTTATATTGGAGGGCAAGGGGACGCATTGGATCTTATGTAGGATTACAACTAGATCTCCATTTGGGGATTGGTCTCGCTATACAGGGTCCTAGCCCTCTAGAGGGCCACATTGGCACTTGTAGAGTGAGCGTTGAGAGCCCTAAGCCTCCAACATAGCAGAAATTACTTCATGGATCCCCAGCAGTGCTCATGGATTGCTCATATTCCACCTTTTGGATGAGGATGCACCTGGTTCACCATGCCCGATAAGGTCCACACTTGCACCATACATTTGGCAGATGTTCCAGGGTCCAGAGGATCTCTCCCGTTGTAGAGGGAGGGCTTATGTAATCATTCTAGCCCTTGCAAATCGTTTACAGGCATCTTCGATCCATTTGGAGACCCATAAGGATGTCCTTTATGCCCTCACACCCACTTGGAAGCACTATAGGTTCTTGCTTGGAAAACAAGGGGCCAACCACTTGTCCACTATGTTTGGAGTCCATTTCTATATCATGGCACCCCTTGGACTTCATTAGGCCTCCTCAAAGGCCCAACGACTCACTTTGTTCATCATTCGACCCTCTTGAGAGGCTTCTTATTATGTTGTTGAGCTAGCTTGTCACCAAAAGTATTGTTATCATGCACATTATTTTATTTTAGGTGCTCAATTAGGCCAATTTAGCTAAGTCGAATTCATTAGAAAGTGTATAAATAGAAGTGAGATGATTCATTTTAATCATCATCACTTGGATTGGATCATCTTCTCTTGTGATATTTTCTATATCCTTCTTGGAGGACAAGTTTGGATGCATGGATGAATTTTGAGGTTTGGATCTCTTTCATTTTGTCTTGGAGATTCACTATTGGCATATGTTGATGATTGGATATACTCTTTCTTACATGTAAGTTCTCTTTTAATGCTATTCTTGTTATTTACCTTTGTCACATGAATGTTGCTAGGATTTTCACTATACCAGGCTGAAATTTACTGCGTTTCTTATGCGAAATTGTGGAAATTTGATCTTTTATAGAGTTGCATCATGTCATGGGCCATGTATGAACGAGTGAAGGTTTAGAGATATTTTGTGTCAAAATTTATCTTGATAAATCATCAAATATTGTAAATCGAAGTGTAAAGACCTTGAAGTTGCTTCTCTCATGCCCTAATGCCATGCGAAGTTGTTTTCGAGGCCTCCTTGACTAGGTGAATTTATTCCAAACTATAAATTCTCCATGACTCCATCTCTCCAAAAGGATAAGGCACTAATCCTCCATAGGTGATCACATTAAAAGCTTATTTCTCTCAACTTTTTTTTCTAGGCTGAGCCTCCATAAGTCACGTAAGGCATCAATTTTCTCATGATTCATCCATCAAAAACCTTCGATATCTTGCCCACTACTGCACTAGTGTCTCCTAGGTGCCCTCCAAATTTCATGAGATTTTGATGGTGGGATCTTGAGACACTTCAAGCCCTAGCTCCGAGATCAATTTTTGCCTCTGGTTTCCTTTGGCTAGTGACCTCATTGGAGTCATCGCATCAAAATCAAAGAAAATTTTTCTTTTGATCCCCTTCTCCTCCTCAATTAGGTCAAGCACCTTTGATTAATCAATTCCATCCCCTTGACCAAAATTTGAGTCCACTTGGTCTCGTGTGGTACCACTTCTTATCAAAGCTAACCCTTCAAAGACCATTTAGAAAACAAGTTTCCACAAGGATTTTAAGGTCTAGAAATCTCCTTTGCAAGTCATACCTTCAAACCCTAGCCCCTAAAATCCTTCTAGCCTTTCCTAGAGAGCCTTTCACCTTGCTTCCCAAGCAAGCAAGCCACATATCTAAGCCTCTCTTGTGAATAGGCTTTTGGGATCACCTTTCATCCCATCATTGATATATTCATTATATTGATCCTTATTATATCGGGTCTCGTCCCATCAGTGAAAGTCCGTAAAGAGCAAGGAGCCTTAGCCGAGCTCACAGTGGGCTATCGCTCCATTGTTGCTCCTTAACTTAGTAGTTGCTCTATACGATCCCCTCCTAGGACCACTACTAGTTTAACCAGTAACAGTCTCCTCGTAATCCACTCCATCCTGTTGGGAATGTTACCCACAATTTTGTGGGTGATATCCCTAAGAGATTATTTTTCTCCAAGATGATCCTCAGCCAGCAGCCACCAGCTAGCTCATTGTGCAATTTCTTCGCCACCTGAGCCAGCCATGTAGTCACTTGCCAATTTGCCATGATTGTATCTTTAAAGGTGGGCCTCCCAAACTTAAAGGTATGCCTTGTCATTTGGTTGAGTATTATAGTTTGCTTATCATGGACACTTTTGGGCATAGATTAATGGTGGGATTCGGCGAAAAGAATGGGTAAGGTCTGTGCCCTTGTCCCCTAGACCCCTTTTGGATATTAACCTTGCATTCTAGTCCTGTGGGATCTCTTTCACTGACCATTTGGATTTAGGAATGGTATTTCATGGGAAACCCCGATTTTGGTTGCATGGTCCCGCTCTGTTATCTGCTTATATTACCCTCTTTCCATTCATTATCACCCCATTCATCATTTCTCCCACCTGGGTCCACGTAGGGTTAGCATGCCCCTTCCCCTAACCCAAACCTTGGGTCATGGCCTCGAATGAAGCCCAGAGGTTGATGCAGCTAAAAAGAAAGATAAAAAAATATTTTGCCATATTCAACAGGAAAATGTACCACAAAATGTGAAAGATGGTCAGAACAAACACATTTGGCATGTGGGCAAAAGCCAATACATGAGCTCTACCCCATCATCATGGCCATTACCTTGGTTCCTATAGGTTCTATGAACCTCCTTCATCATATAGGAACCCCTGATTGTCCCAACCCCTGGTGGGAAATGAACCGCCCCACTTTAAAAGGAGGCATCCACTGCTATATCTTATACATCATGCTCTTACCCCTTTGAACCCCGAGGGGTTAATCAAAGAAAATCATAAAAAGGCAAAAGGCATATAAAGAAGGGTGGAAAAATCAAGGTCAAGGAACCACATGTACCACGATTGCACCCTCCTATACATTATAAATCCAAGTGTAGGCTTCCCTCTTGTTAGCTACCCTTGTACCCCAACATGTGACCCAGGGTTGCCCCTTCTCATCCCCTACTTCATTCACCTATCTGTCACATGCCACCACCTTTTGAAGGATGTACCTTGACTATATTATCCCCTTTAGAAGTAGAAACCACCTAATAGGATTATTGGTTAACCCCATTTGAAGTTTAGGAGACATTGGCACATCCCAAAGCCCATTATGGAAGGGCAGGCCATTATGAAGTCCCCACCTATGGTCCATGATTTGGTAAGCTCATTTACTCGATTTCTCTAATGAATTGTTGTACTGGAAGGCTAGTGAATGCATTGTATCTTATTCAGTATTGCAAATGCTCTCCATTTTGGGTTTGGTCTCCCTATACGATATCCTAATCCTCCAGAGGGCCACATTGGCACATAGGGTGTGCGTTGAGAGCCATGGGCCTCCACAACAACAAACAACACTCCATGTATCCCCACAGAACCCACGTATGTGGCAAAATACGGGGATGACTTGTGGCTAGGGGTGAAAGGCCAACATTCAGAGATTGCTCGTAGTTCACTTATTGGAGGAGGAAGATGCACATGATCCATCATGCCCAGTTGGCCCCAGATTTGCATCATACACTTGGCAAAGGATCTAGGCCTTGCACGATGATGTGGCACCAACTACACCATCATCCAGGCCCTTGCAGGCGATCTACAGGCATCTTCGATTTGTTTGGACACTCATGAGGACACTTGTGTGAGCCCACATGTCATTTGGAGCACCACAGGTTATTACAAGGGGCCAACCCCTTGTCCACTGCTTTTGAGGGTCCTATTCTTCATTATGGCACCCATGGACCTCATTAGGCCTCTTAGAGGGCCCTACGACATGCATAGATTATTATTTGACCTATTGAGAGGCTTACTTTTTCATTTGTGAGCAGTCAGAGATCAAAGTGACAGAGGCTAGAGCAGTCGGATACTGAAGAGCGCAGAGAAAGATTGAAAACAGTGCAGAAAGGCTGAGTTAGCAGAAGTGCAGAGTTCTCAGTTGACAGAGGCAATAGTAGTCAGAGACTTTGATGACAGATGCATCATACTGATTCAAGTTGGATGTTTTTTCTGTTTCTGGAGTTGCTGGAGCAACAACACTAGAGAGAAGTGTTGCATGCAAAATATTCCAAAGGTTTAGGATCGGGATCGAGTTGAATTCCTTTCTTGTTGAGAGGGAGTGTTGAGAATAGCAACAAGAAATGCTAAAAATAGCATTCAAAATATTCCAATTTTGATTTGTCCTTGAATTAGAATTGTGAATTAAAATTCCAATTTAGTCTCACCAGCTGCTTGGAAAATAAATAATTAATTCATCTTGAGTTAATTAGTTGGAGAAATTCAAGCTAGAAGTCTTTATGAAGTCATGCAACAGTTATCCCGTAAATTAAGAAAGTTATCCCTTAATTAAGGAGATAAGGATGAGTTGTATTTGAGTTGTAATTAGTTAGCTCAGTTAACTGAGTTAAGTCCAGTTAAACTAGTTCCAAATAGTTTTTAGGAACTAATTGTGATTTCAGTCAGTTAATGCATGCATGCATGCAACTAGTGTACTTCAGATAACTGAGGATTCTCTCATAAATAACTCATGCATGTCAGTTCAGACAAAGACCCAGTTAAGATTAAAGATAGGGACATTGTACTATCAGTTGGAGGAATTTTCCGATAAAGGAAACTCATCCATGCAGAGGGAACAACGTTCCTTGAAGATTGCACAGTTTTACAGGGTGTGAGATCAGTGTGAGTGATCAGTGTTACACTTGGTAACAGGAGGATCACCCAAAGAAACTTCACAAGGAAATAGGAGGCTTGGAGTGCAGAGGAGAAGGTTTGTGAGAAGCCTTGTTTGCCTGTGAGCATCCAGGAGGATTGTACTGAGAGTTGGCTAGCTGTGAAAGCTAAGACTTTGTATAATTATGATGTATTTCCACCTTGTATGATAATACAGATAGTGGGGTTTTTAGTCGAGGCTTTCCCCAGAGTATTCTTCTATGTTTCATGTGTATTGATTCTTCTTCTCTGTTATATGTGTTCCGCTTGATCTTGCTCAAATCTATTAAGCTTCCACAAGTTTGATTGTAGAAGTAGATTAAGTATTTTGCTTTAGTTATATTGCATTATCAGGTTAACCTGCAGCAGATCTATAGAACTGAATTTGTAGACAGAATTTCTACATTGGGCAAAACCTAACCAGTTTTAGAGATATTAAAATAATTAATATTTTAATGGAGTTCCTAAGTCTAAACTTAGGCAACATAAAATATTAATGTGAATTAATATAAAACTGAGTTAAAATGGTCCAAAAGTCATGGATCAAGCCAAATCTAATCTTAGTTGTTTATTAGAGATTTAATCTCGGTCGTTGATGGACCAACGAGAAAAGTATAAGAGGCTTGAGGGTCAGTTGGAGAACACATTGAGTTGATCAAGAATTCGATTTTCTGGAGCCCTGGCATGCTGAGGAAATCGAAGGAGTGATCAGAGTTGCAGCTGAGGGGAAGTGAATACAGTAGCAGAGAGGCAGAGATAGTATCGAGAGCATCAGCGCAGAAGCCAAGATAAGGTTGACGCAGAGCCAGCTAGAGGCCATGCAGAGACAGCCAGAGCCCACGCAGAAGCAGCCAGGAGCTGCACAGAGCCTGAGGAGGGTCAGCGTGGGAGACGCAGAGGCTCCAGAGGACACACAGAGCCCCGAGAGGCTGACGTTGGGCCAAATAGGCTGACGTTGGGCTAACATTGGGCCAGAGAGGCTGACGCTGACCCTAGAGGCTGACGCATGGAGATTTCATGGGGCAGATTGGAGCTAGAGAGCTGGATAGGGTGACGCAGTCCCTATCAGAGTGACAGAGAGCAGCAGAAGTGCTGCAATGTTGTTCGGGGATCGTTCCTCCAGTGATTTAGCCAGAATATCTGTCTCCGACTGAGAGGTACTACTACCGAGGGCATTCTATGTTGGGTGAGCCATTTCTAGCACCCAGATTGTATTCTAAAACTGCTTAATAATAAAACCCTTTGATAGCTGCACCAGTCTTCCCGCATTGGGTTTTTCCGGGGACATTAGTCCAAAAATAACTGTCACTTGTGTGCTTGTTTCTTTCAGTTGATGATCTGTATGTGTTGATACTGTACTTGTATTTATTTTCAGTATTTACATGGTAAATAAATTGTTAAGTAACTGAACAACTAGGAAGAAATAAATCAGATAGTACAGGAAGAATTTCTAACGGATAGACTTAGAAATTCCAACATGGTATCAAAGGGCGGTTGCAGATCACATGATAACTGAAGGCATCAGCGGAGCAGAGCAGTAGCAGCGAAAACCAATGTTGCATTAATCCTTATCGGGATTAAATCGGCGCGGGGAAAAAATCGGAAAAAATCGAAATTGTCGAGAAATTATCGGACAAAATCGAGAAAAAATCGTTTGGTACAAAAATATTCATTTTTTTTTCATTTTTTTTCAATTTTTTTAATATCTAAACCATCTACAACATAAAATAAATACATTGACACATAAATATGATAAAAAAAACTAATATATAAGATGTTTAATATCATTTCTAGCACTAAAATCACACATAACATTGAATCATGTTCTGAATAGGAAGTCCTGAGTCCTGGGTCCCAACTCAGCCTCAAAATATCAACAAAAAATATGATAATGTATCTCATCATGTCATAATGTCATATACAATAAAATGAAAGTCTAATCCTATTGATTTCCTCTGCCCCTCTTGCGAGAAAATGCCACAGCTTTCCCTTTCCCTCTAGATGTAGATGCTAGTGCCTGTGCTGGTGGAGATGGCAGTGGAGTCTGATGTGCTCTAGAAGCTGAAGAACTAGAAGTAGGAGCTATAGGAGGTAGACCACGTCCTCTGGCAGGGGTAGCCCGGGTAGGTGGTGTCACCTGGAAACATTACAATCTCCCAATCCTCAAATTCTGAAAAACTGATAAGTCTGTTGGACTTTGAATGAAATCTAAAATTCTACTTTCTCCATATGAAATCCAATGAGGCCGAAACCACTCTCAAACATCCTGAGTCATTTCATGGTAATGTTAAAAATTTAAGTAAAAGTGACATTCTCCTTAATCTTCATTTTCATGAAAATGAAGATTAAGGAGAATGTCACTTTTACTTTAAGAATTTAACATTACAATGAATAGCATATCAATACTAGGGCCTAGACTTGATCATTAAGCTGCCCCACTCAAATTATTTGTTTCTTTCAAAAATAATTGCATTTCAAACATTTAGTTTCCCTTATAAAACCTCGCTGCCCCGACTGCCCGACGATTTTTTAAGTTTTTATCGCGATTTTTTCATAAAATCGCGATTTTTCAATAAAAATCGGCAAAAAAAAATCCGGCGATTTTTTCGTTTAATTATCGCGATTTTATCGGCATAGGGAAAAAATCGTGATTTTTTCATTTTATCGCGATTTTCACAACACTGGCGAAAACAGTTGTCCCGAGTGACAGAAGTTGTTCCTAGCAGAAAGCAACAAGAAAGGGGTGACGCAAAGAGCCTGCATCGTCAGTTTGAGCCAAGAGAAGGATCAACGCTAAGGCAGAAAGGACCAAACCTAACCTACGCAGTGCCCGGTCATCTTTCTCAGCCAAGAAGGATCGACGTTGTGGCTAGGAGGTGCAGATTGTGTCAGTGTCGGGATTGCGCAGAGCCTAGAGGCTCTAACCTTCAGATTGTTGAGGCATAGGAGGTTGTGGGTAAGTTGCAAAGCGAAGCTGGTGGGGTACTGTGGTCAGAACAGTACCTAACAGGGCAAGACCAAGGAGGATGGAATTGCTGCCGAGGATTGGCAGAAGGATTTCCAGAAGGGAAATTGAGGCTCAGAGGGAGTCAAACCGAGAACTTCCAGACGTTAAGTAGAGAGACTTGAAAGAGTCGAAAGAGGAGCAGCAAGATAGCAGTGAATGGGCTAAGAGATCAAGATAGACTAAACGGAGCTTCAACCTTCGTAGTCTGGAAGGCCAGGATCTTGTCCATCCTAGATAGGTATTGCATCAAACACTTCACCTTGAAAACGATAGCGATCCCGTTTGACCAAGCTGAAAATGACAAGTACGAGGAGGCAACAGCCAGGGCAAAGTGCATCATCCTTGATGGTGTCAAGGATCATGTGGTCCCACACATTGCCGAGAAGGAGACGGCAAATGAGATGTGGGAGGCCCTGAAGAAATTGTACCAGCATACTTCTATGCAGAGGAGGATGTTACTTGAAAACCAACTGCGGTCATATCAGATGTAGAAGGGAGAGCAGATAGATGTCTTCCTCGGTGGATTGAAGGAGATCCGTGATCAGTTAACTTCCATTGAGGCCACACCGGATCAAGAACTGATGGTGAGGACCGCATTGAACGTAGTTTCAGAGGATTGGGAGGTATTTGTCCAAAGCATACTGGGCACGACGAGCCTTCCAGATTGGGAGGAACTGTGGGCAACTCTTCGTCAAGAAGAGATCAGACAGGTGTCCAAGGCGGGGAGTAGCAGAAAAGGGGTCAGAATCAAGGAGGAAGAAGAAGATGCGGCTCTCACATCTGCGGGAAAGCAGGAGAAACAGAAAAAGAAGGACCTCTCCAAGGTCAAGTGCTTCCATTGTGGGGAACTGGGTCACTATGCGAACCAGTGTCCTAGGAAGAAGAGCAAGGGAGAGGCTTCTGAGACCAAGGTTGCGTCGGCTAAGGTGGAGAAGGAAGTGGAGACTGATGACGACTGTGCCATGAGTGCTCATGCACCTCGAGAAAAGAGGTGGGGAGACATCGAGCTGTAGTCAAACAGACTATAGGCGATGAGGGGCAGGATCCTTGAAGTACCCAACCTCATGGATTATACCTTGCTACAGGAGCCCCGAAGAGAAGTAGTAGGACTGGCGAATGTCGGTAGAGAGGGATGCGGATAAAGTGACAGAGGGTGCTACAGTGCAGGATTCCCTGGACAGCGTGAGGCAACAATGCGAGATGCATGGAGTTGTTGCAGCAACGCAGAGGTTAGCAGAGGGAGCACTTGTCAGCGACAAAGGGAGCTTTAGCATCGAAGTGTTTCTAGCCTGAAAAAGATGTCAGAGTTGGGAGGATTAGTTACTTACTTCTCGTAACTGAGTTGCAGTACAGCGGTTAGCAGTGGCAGTGCTATGGGCAACATGATGAGAGGGGATGTAGTGCAGATGCAGCAGTGGCAGTGGCAGGGCCATGGGCAGCAGCACGGATGCAGAGGGAGTTGTCGTATAGACGCAGCAGTGGCAGTGGCACGGCCATGGGCAACAGTACAAAATGCAGCAGTGTAGAAGATGTTGGGTGGGGAGGCCTAGCATCAGCACAGGGACCGACGCTGGATGATTAGGGTGATACTCAGTGAGGAGTATTACTAGAGCACAGTCCTCGCTAAGAGAGAGTGTTGATTTGGGGTAGCATCAGATGTGCTCTAGCCACGAAAATTGGTGGAGAGGCTATAGCACATGAGATTTCCGAGACCCAGAAATGGTTTGGGTAGAATCTAACCAGTTTGGGAGATATTAAAATAATTAATATTTTTAAAGGAGTTCCTAAGTCTAAACTTAGGGAAAATAAAATATTAATGTTAATTAATATAAAACTGAGTTAGAATGGTCCAAAAGTCAAGGATCAAGCCAAATCTAATCTTAGTCGTTGATTAGAGATTTAATCTCGGACGTTAATGGACCAACGACAAAAGTATAAGAGGCTTGAGGGTCAGTTGGAGAACACATTGAGTTGATCAAGAATTTGATTTTCTGGGGCAGGGCTTGCTAAGGAAATCAAAGGAGTGATCAGAGTTGCAGCTGAGGGGCAGTGAATACAGTAGCAGAGAGGAAGAGATAGTACAGGAAGCATCAGCGCAGAAGCCGGGAGAGGGTTGACGCAGAGCTAGCTAGAGGTCACATAGAGGCAGCCAAGAGTTGCGCAGACCCTGAGGAGGGTCAGCGTGGGAGACGTAGAGGCTCCAGAGGCCACGCAGAGCCCCAAGAGGCTGACGCTGGGCCAAATAGGCTGACACTGGGCCAGAGAGGCTGACGCAGACCCTAGAGGCTGACGCAGGGAGATTTCGTTGGGCATACTGGAGCTAGAGAGCTGGATAAGGTGACGCAATCCCTATCAGAGTGACAGAGAGCAGCAGAAGTGTTGCAATGTTGCTGTGGGATCATTCCTCCGGTGATTTAGCCAGAATATATGTCTCTCACTGAGAGGTCCTACTGCCAAGGGCATTCTCTGTTGGGTGAGCCATTTCTGGCACCCAGATTGTATTCTAAAACTGCTTAATAATAAAACCCTCTGATAGCTGCATCAGCTTTCCCGCATTGGGTTTTTTTGGGGACATTAGTCCAAAAATAACTATGTCACTTGTGTGCTTGTTTCTTTCAGTTGATGATCTGTATGTGTTGATATTGTACTTGTATTTATTTTTAGTATTTACATGGTAAATAACTTGTTTAAGTAACTGAACAAGTAGGAAGAAATAAATTAGATAGTACAGGAAGAATTTTTAACGGATAGACTTAGAAATTCCAACAATATAGCATATATCTTACTATTGGAACCATAGAAAAAGATAAGATTTGTTTAATCGTTAGGTGCAGACTAAGTTATCAGAAACGACCCTCCCAACCCCCAGAAACGTCGTTCAGCGTTTTGGAAACGCAAACCCATACAATTTGCCTTTGAAATGTCAATAATACGTTTCTTAGCCATTTCATATTTTTGGAAACGGAAAATCTCAATTCTGAAACGTTTTGGATATTTTTAAATATTTTTGAATCCGTTTCCAAAATTCGGGAAACGTATCACAATTTTCAATCCAAGAAATGTGTAGACATGGCAATCGATGCAAAAATACTAAATTTTAAAAAACCTTGTTTTTATAGACATGGGTTGTATGTTGATTTGGGGTAGCATTGGATGTGCTCTAAGCCTCAAATTTTGCAAGGAGGCTTGGGCACATGCATTCCAAAGAACCCAGAAAGCGTTTTGGGAAATTCCACCCAAAAGTGATTTTATTAAAATAATTAATATTTTTAATGGGGTTCCTAAGTCTAAACTTTGGAAAATTAAAATATTAATGGGTATTAATCTAATCATGGGTGAAACTTCTAGAAAAAGACATGGATCAAGCCAAAATGATCTGAGCCTTTGATTAAGATTTAATCTAGGTCGTTGGTTGTCGAACAAAAAGATATCAGAAGGGGCTTGAGGGTCATTTGGAAGATACACAGAGAGATGAAGAAAATCGATTTTCTGAAGTAAGAAGTTCTCAGGAGGAAAAATCGATTGAGGAGATTTCTTGTAGCAGAGGGGCAGTGGGAATCCAGAAAAATGAATTTTCAGAGAGTATGAGGCAGAGGGAGGACAGAAAGACATCTAGAGGAAGGTTGATGTTGGCTCACGCAGTGCTGACGCAGAGGCAACACAGTCCTTGAGGGAAAATCGAGTTAACTGTTGAGGGAGGTCGAGTTTCAGTTGTGAGAAGTCGGGCTATGAGTCCGGGAGACAAAAGATCGATTTTCTCAGCCAGTAGAAGATCCAAAAGAGGGGCAGCATAATGCCCAGCTGGGGTGACGCAAAAACTGTCGGGAGTGACGCAGTTCTATGCAAAGACCACACAGAAGGTGACATAGAGCCTCCAGTTCAACAGGATCAGTCACCGACTCTCCCAGTGATAGGGTGAGATCATTTCACCAGTGTTTTGTTCAGTATTCTCTCGGTATCGGATTGCTAGTTGAGCATCCTAGAATTGTACTCAAATTTTCTCTTGCATAATAATAAAACCCTCAGAGTTGTTGCACTAGTTTTCCCGCATTGGGTTTTTCCGGGGACTATTATCCAAAAATAACGGTGTCCTATGTGTTTCTATTTTCCTTGCTCAGTTTCTATGTTTCAGAATCATATTTAATTTGGTGTAAGTTGTTTCAGTAATTTGCTTCAATATTTCAAGAAGAAATCTGAAATAAGTTTGTAACATAATTTAGAATCTAGGTGAAGTAGATTCAGTTGGTTGCAATAGGATTCCTGAGATTATTAGATCTAGGAATTTTCACATGGTATCAGAGTTGTTGATGTGAAACAAGGAAGAGTAGATCTAGCTCTGAAGCAAGGGCCAACTTGCTGCAGCAGTTCGAATCCCCTAAGAGATTGCGCAGTTCTAACCAGGAGGTCTATATTTTCGTGGATGTCTCTCTCTAAGTGAGCCGACAGAGAGGTTAGACTGCCAGATCGAGAATTTGCCAAGGCAGAAGGAGCCACGTAGAGCTAGAGGGACACAGTTTTCTGCACGCTGGATGTTGGGCAGAAAGTTGTCAAAAGGAAGAAGTAGATCGCATAGTGAGGGAATACTTCCTCAGTGATTACTTGCTGAGGAAATCAATATTTCTCATTTGTTGAGCAGCAGAGGAGCAGTAAAATTACCAGCTCCATCAAGGAGTTCATAAGGCAGCCAAGGAGCTACGCAGTAGGGAGAAAGAGGGAGTTGTTCGACATTTTTCGGAGGATATGGCAACCAGTGGCTTGAGGGATCAAGACAAGTTGGACGGGGCTTCCAACTATGTCATCTGGAAGGCTAGAATTTCTTTCCTTCTAGATGAGCATGCCCTCAAGAAGTATGTTGATAGTGTGGTAGCTAAACCTACGGATGCATATCCTCTGAAGAAGTACAACGTTGAGATGGCAAAGGCCAAGAGGATGATCCTGGATGGAGTCAAGGATCACATGGTGTGCCACGTTGCTAGCAGAGCAACTGGTAAGGAGATGTGGGATGCCTTGGCCACATTGTATCAGGGATCTTCCGAGCAGCGAAAGATGTACTTGGAATGGAAGTTGAGATCAGCTCAGATGCAGAAGGGAGAACGTGTGGATCCATTCCTCACGAAATTGAAGAAGACCCGTGATGAGTTGTCAACTGTAGGGCACACACCTCAGGATTCGAAGTTAGTGAGACTAGCTCTAAATTCCGTCTCGAATGAATGGAAAGTCTTTGTCCAGAGTATCCTGGGCAGAGCAACACTGCCAAATTGGGACGAGATGTGGGCAACTCTGAAACAAGAAGAGCTGAGGAGAGACCTGGTCAAGGTCAAACTTGACGGAAGTAGTAGAAGCAGTGAGTCAAAGCCCAAAGTAGAGGAGGAGGATAATGCAGCCCTTGCATCGAAGGGACAGCAGGGGCAACGGAGACGAAAGAAGGACAACTCCAAGGTGAAATGTTTCAGATGTGGTGAGATGGACCACTATGCATCCCAGTGTCCTTTAAAGAAAAAGGGCAAGGATGAGAAGCATGATCCTAAGGTTGCAGCCGCAAAGATTGAACAGGAGGAGGAGTTCGCTATGACAGCCAAGATAACTCCAGGAGGGAGGTGGGCTAATATAAAATTGTATTTCAATAGAGCTACGGTTATGTAGGATCCTTGAGGAGCCCACCACTTGGATCATCACCTTGCTACGGGAGACCATGATCAATAGTAGCGGGATGGAGGAGTTTTCATTTGGTGCCATCGAGTGTTGATTCGACAGATGCAATAGTTAGTAGCGCTAGAATGTGAGCAGCGCAGAGCAGAGAGGCAGCAGTGCGTGGAGGCACAATGCAGAGCTTCAATAGCGCAGTGGCTTCAGAAGACAGCGTGGGACTAGTAGCAGTCAGGATTTCAGCACCGAGGTGTATCCACTGGATACTTGTTCAGTTTTGAGTGTTTTCAGTTGCTTCGCTCAGCAACTGAGTTGCAATACGGATACAGTGTTAGCAGTGGCAGTGCTAGCAGCATAGTAGATGCAGCATTTGAGAGGGAGTTGTAATACAGATGTAGCATTGGTAGTGGCAGTGGCAATGTCAAAAGCAACAGTACAGTTGCAGCAGTAGCACAGTAGTTGGTGGACAGCATGCCAGACAGCGTAGCGCAGAGGACGATGCTTCATAGTCAAAGCAGTATATTGCTAGAGCACATTCCTCGCTAAGAGGGAGTGTTGATTTGGGGTAGCATTGGATGTGCTCTAAGCCTCAAATTTTGCAGGGAGGCTTGGGCACATGCATTCCAAAGAACCCAAAAAGTGTTTTGGGTAATTCCACCCAGAAGTGATTTATTAAAATAGTTAATATTTTTAATGGGGTTCCTAAGTCTAAAATTTGGAAAATTAAAATATTAATGGGTATTAATCTAATCATGAGTGAAACTTCTAGAAAAAGACACGGATCAAGCCAAAACGATCTGAGCCTTTGATTAAGATTTAATCTAGGTCGTTGGTTGTCGAACAAAAAGATATCAGAAGGGGCTTGAGGGTCATTTGGAAGATACACAGAGAGATCAAGAAAATCGATTTTCTGAAGTGAGAAGTTCTCAGGAGGAAAAATCGATTGAGGAGATTTCTTGTAGCAGAGGGGCAGTGGGAATCCGGAAAAAGGAATTTCCGGAGAGTATGAGGCAGAGGGAGGACAGAAAGACGTCTAGAGGAAGGCTGATGTTGGCTCACACAGTGTTGACGTAGAGGCACCACAGTCCTTGAGGGAAAGTCGAGTTTCCTGCTGAGGAAAGTCGAGTTTCCTGCTGAGGGAAGTCGAGTTTCAGTTGTGAGAAGTCGGGTTGTGAGTCCGAGAGGCAGAAGATCGATTTTCTCAGCCAGCAGAGGATCTGGAAGAGGGCAGCGTAATACCAAGGAGGGGTGACGCAGAAACTGTCAGGAGTGACGCAGTTCTGTGCAAAGACCACGAAGAGGGTGACTCAGAGCCTCCAGTTCAGCGGGATCAGTCACTAACTCTCCCAATGACAGGGTGAGATCATTTCACAAGTTTTTTGTTCAGTGTTCTCTCTGTATCAGATTGCTAGTTGAGCATCCTAGAGTTGTACTCAAATTTTCTCCTGCATAATAATAAAACCCTCAAAGTTGCTGCACTGGTTTTCCTGCATTGGGTTTTTCTAGGGACTATTGTCCAAAAATAATGGTGTCCTATGTGTGTCTATTTTCCTTGCTCAGTTTCTATGTTTCATATTTAATTTGGTGTAGGTTGCTTCAGTAATTTGCTTCAATATTTCAAGAAGAAATCTGAAATAAGTTTGTAACATAATTTACAATCTAGGTGAAGTAGATTCAAGTGGTTGCAGTAGGATTCCTGAGATAGTTAGATCTAGGAATTTTCACATTGTATGCAAAAACATAATGACAGGCCTGCAAAAGATTATATACTACATTTTTAAACTAAAATAACTGGAAAATTCGCAGATTTAGAGAATTCCTAACAAAAGCCGCCCATGGAGCCTGCTAATAATACAAGATAACTTGAGCAAATCCTTCATCGGAGAAATGGCCGCCATAGACCAGCCAACAAATAAAACTTGAGTGTCTTTCTTCCTTCTAATGGTGGAGATTGCAATGGAAACTTGAAAGCAGGCATCAAAACTAAAGTCAAAGGTGGTTCTTTTTGTTAAGGTCCCAGTTGTTGGTTCCATACTCCTAAATATGATTAGATTTTTTAACAGAAACGGCCCAATTTTTTTTATTGTTGTCAGAATGAGTCAATTACATGTTGTTAATTACATATCGTTGCCTATACCCGTGGTTAGAGAAGAGGAACTTACGGGAAGGTAAACCACTCACTTATAATTGAATAATTTAGAATTTATTATGAAGGATATAGACTTTTTTAAATGTTGAATTTCATTGTAGAATGAGTATTAAAAATTGAAACGTAAAATAGTATCGCACATCCGAAAATTAAAGTTGAGATCAATAAAATTAAGTTTATTTTAATTATGGACTTTGTTAAAATTCTTGATGAATTAAATTTTTTATAATAGAATTATAAAACTTTATTATATATTAAATAAATTTAAGTAACTTTTTATAATATAATTTTTTTAAATTGCTATATATTAAAAAATTAATTATTTAAATACATTATAAATCTAGATTGATTTTATATACATATATTGTAAAAGATCTAATTAATAATAATGGTTAACCTTGTTATTTATAAAAAAACAATTCTCATTTTATTTTATTTTGACTTGATAAATATTAATGATTTGACAAATACAAATAATTTATATATATATATATGTTGTTTCCTTTCCATACAATACCTGGATTTTTTTAAATTTTCCGTATCCAAAAACCCCATATTCGTATCCACTCCCATATCTGTTTCAGTGCAACTTAGGGTGCAGAGGCCAAAAAACTGTCCAAGTTAACTTGAATTTGCCAAAAGATTGCCTTCAATTATTATCAAGGCTATGTAGAGATTTGGAATATATGTCAATATGTTTGACTAATAAATGCAAATGGAATTTTCTTTTCCCTCGAAAGCATGTTTTAGATATATCTGAATATGGGTTTTACTGTTACACACATCAAGATTGTTCAGAGATCAATAACTAAAATTTGAACAAACTGAACAGAACCCTTTCAAGAGAGATATCAACAATGATGCCTACAGAAAAGGTGGAGAAATGCCTGCCTTCATTACAAGATGAGACCTCATTTCCTGGTGAACAGCTAGGGCACACAGTGCATCAGTTATCTCCTCCTCTAACTTTGCTGCAAAAAGCAATACTCTAATTAGGTAACTAAACATGGTGTTATATATAGAGTTATTCAAGTTTATAACATTATAAAGGAGCACCCAAAAGCATAAATAAAGCAAACCTAAAAATTCACATAATTAACATAATTAAATCATAAAAAATAAGATTGTTTGCAAAGCAGAAAACATACCATCATCTGTGCACTCCAGTAAAGAAAGAAGCTTCACATCAGCTTCTGTTGCTTTTATAACCTGCAACCCTTCACCACTGCATACCCCTTACAGTAAGGAAGGCATAAAGAGGGTACCATATTTATAAACAACTTCAGCACTTCACTTGTGAAATACAAACAAAATAGATTACAAATAGGAAGCTATAGCTATTACCGCTGTGCCAAAACAGTTATTGCAGCTACAACATTAATTTGAAGCCCTTTATCTCCATCCTGATTTTCAAAGCACTGCAGAAGTCTTTCCATCTAAAAGCAACGGTAGATTAGAAGCTGACAACAACAAAAGACTCACAAGACAACATATCTTGAAATTTGAGAATAACAGTGCAATATCAGTCAAAAACAATTGACAAAAAACATTGGACATGAGCAAGGATCCATTGCATATATATCTAAAGTTGCATACCAGGTGAGGTGACTCTGCAACAGCTATATAATGATGGAGGCTTGCATTCATGATTGCTGTAAGAGCAGCACAAGCATTTCTCTGCAGTTTTATTAGTGTCAGATACTAGTTAGGTTAGTAATGACAATTAATAGCTAACTACTAAAATAAATTTAATATTCTTCCTCTTTCTTTGTCTTGTTTAGTGTTGTTAATTTATCTTGTTCTCTTGTCACACATCTGCATGTGCAGGTTCATACATTTTGTTTTTCAATCAAGGTGAGCACGAACAAGAAAAAAGTATTTAGAGGTATCAGTCAGTAGAAAAGGCACTAATTGCTACTAACAAATAATTTGTCTAAACGTTCACATGCAACATAGATCTGGCTATCCCAACAGACTTCTATTCATTCTTTCTGTGACTCCATTTTGCTGTGAAGTATAAGAATTGGTCAACTGTCCTTTTATTCCATTTTTCCTGCAATGATCATTGAATTCATTTGAAGCAAATTCACCCTCATTATCTGTTCTCAAAGTAGCAATACTCTCCGTGGCGGCATTTTCAACGATTTTATGAATTTGTCAAAGGCTTCTGATTTCTCCTTTAGGAAAAATACCCAAGTCAACCTTGTAAAATCATCTATGAAAAGAATAAAGTATCTGCATCCACCAAGAGATGACTCCATAGGACCACAAATGTCACTATGGACGAATCGTAAACATTTGTTTGCTCACCACATACTTGTCAGGAAAGGATCCCTCTTTTGTTTTCTAATAATATAAGCTTCACACTAAGCAATCTCCTTTTAGAAATGGGGCAATCCTTTGACCATCTCATCTGCTTTAAGTGTACTAAGGCTATCAAAATTCAAATGGCCAAATCTGTAATACCATAATCTTTGAAAGCTAGGAAATAAATCCATTGATGCTACCCAATCTTGTTCGTGAGGAATGATTGTTCCTTGTAACCTTAGAAGTTTCCCATCTTCATATCCCTTCATTATTGTCTTGAAATTTTTTTAACTAAATTGATTCCGATCCATCCATCTTCCATGATAATCTAATAGCAATGTCCCAAACAGGAAATTTTGCTAATTTTGCAGAAATCTAGCTTAACCTAACCAAAAATTCTTCTTAAGATAACTATTCAATTAACAGAAGATTGCCATGTAAAATATAACAGATAGAATGCATGCAATTCCATAACACGATAAGCAAAAAATAATCTTAGCTTCATTATAATATAAAATGGGGTTTACATGCTGATACAATAAAATAGCTGAGATGGGAAACTGACCTCAAGAATCTGCTCCAATGTTGTGTTGGACCTCCAAACCATAGTTGCAAGAACCATCTCCCCCCCCCAAGGATCTGAGGCAGAACCGCGTCCCGTACGGATCCACCACCGATCCTTCAGCGGAACCGCAGACCCGATTCTACCTTTTTTTGGCGATTCCTGGAAAATTGGATCGGTGGGGGCCCGATCCGCGATCCCTGCTTCCCAATCCGTGGATCCGAAAATGATCAGGTGCGGATTTGTGGAGGTTCGGGTGTGTATCCACCACGGATCGCGAGCGGATCCGAGAGAAGGTAGACGGTTCACACAGTTCCACGGGGCTTTTTTTGTTTTCTTTTTCAAAATTCCGAACTGTTATGTGAGGAACTACACTTTTTGAATACTCCTAAGGTGCCCCTTGATGCACCCTAGACGCTTCCTAGATGCTCTCGAATGGTAATGTTAAATTCTTAAAGTAAAAATGATGGAAATAAAAGATAAAGGAGAATATCACTTTTACTTAAATTTTTAACATTACCATGAAATGACTCAGGATGTTTGAGAGTGGTTCCAACCTCATCAGATTTCATATGGAGAAAATAGAAGTTCATATCCCATTCAAAATTCAGCAGACTTAACGGTTTTCAAGATCAATGGGATTGTGGCATTTCATTGGATTATATCATGTATGAGGGCATGTGATTGGCATTTAATCAAGAGCACCAAGCCCTATATGTACCCCAGTGTTGGTGTTGTTGATTTTTGAACTCCTTTGTCATGGCCTTAGCAATTATGTAACCTTCACTCAAGTCAAAATCATTGATCAGGCATGTCAAGCTTTCTCTACCATATTATAAGGCTTGGACTACATTGTTTGATCAAAATTAGGCATTGTTGACGAATATCCCTATAGAATTGAAGTAGAGGCAAAGGCTAGACAAGAGAAGGAGAATCTAGATTCTAGATGGTTGATGTTGGAATAATTAATCATTGATGTACAATGGATGCCATATCTATATTGATTTATGTAAAAATAAGCATGTTTCCATGTCTACTATAACTAATTTGGTATTTTGGATTGGTAGACTCTTCCGAGACGCTTCGCTTCCTAGTTTTTTGGGAAATGAGACTTCCGCGTCCCCACTTCATGCAATGTTGCTCCAAAGTGAACTGAAATGTCACTGCTGAGCTCTCCTGTTAATTATGGATGAATTCACCAAGGGGAGATGGGTACTCGCCCAATCCCATTGAATCACCCGAGGGTTTTCGTCCTGAGGCTACTGTTGAAGTAGAGAATCAGGTTCTCAACCTCTCATACAAGAAGTAATATCAAATCCAAGATGTCCTCCAATGGCCTCCTCCTCTTTTATAGATCTAATGGACCACTCTAGAACCTCCTATTAATTATTATTTTAATCATGGAGCACTTTTTCCTCTTTTATTTCAATTAAAATATTCTTTGTAATGCGGGAAAAGGGTAAATTGGCCACCATGTCTCTTCAGTTCACTGAAACTCACATCTAACCATCCCATCCTGTAGATCTTCTCGTTCTGGTTCCAACGAGCTATTACATTAAGGTGTTTTCTCAAGTATTCCTCCTGAAATGCCACCTTAAGCATAATTAATTGAGTCAGGTCCAATAATAACTCTATTTTTTGAAAGTTGTCGAAATGCAACGGAACGAAAGGCAAACTGTGTGGATGATGGAATATACCAAGCGAATGCCATTGAACCTCATAGAAACTCCTCAAAACCCCTCCAAAAGCCCCTGGGCCTGTTGATGACACCAACTTGCATCAGTGACCTATCTTCCCCCAACTCTAAAAGTCCATCCTAACCATGTCATAAGGAACACCAAAAAAAGGAACATTACAAATCCTCCCGCCCCAAGATTGCTTGCCCTCAAGCAATCCAAACCTGTGGACCAATCTGGTGGCCCAATGCAACTAAGACCCAATGCCCGAATCCCATACAAACCACTGGGTGATGCTCTGCCTTTGTGTCAACCCACCATGAACGGACCCCTCAATGCCCGGATCCCAGACCAATCTCTGACTAAACTTGTCATCAACAAATCCTCCTGGATCCCAATGCCACCAAGAACAAGTATCAAGGCTCCATGGCTCCTACTGTGCTATAACTCCAACCATGAGTGTTGCTCCATCCACCGCGTACCAACTCATCACCTCTCTCCAATCCAACCCTTGGCATAGGCCAAGGTCAATCTCACCATGCTGATGCTGTGCTGAAATATTGATGAGTGGCCAGCCTACATCCTGTTGCCAACTAAAGCATGTAATATCCCTCACCTCTAAGGGCTCCTGCAATACAATGCTTATGACTAAAAATGATACTCCATCAATAGGGTACCAGCACATGATCTATCGCCAATCTAATGCATGGTCACCTATGTAAGGAACAAGTCTACTAAGTTGATATGGGTCCCTGCTCAACTGATGATGCTCTATCTGGTCAATCAACCAGATCTGTCTAAGGAAACTTGCCCCTCTCACTATAATAGGCAAAAGTGGGCAAGATGTGCTACAAGCCCTGTTTATGTACTCCTAGAGAGGGTTGCATCCTGGAAATACTACAGCTCTATTTGCTACCACTGCACCTATCTGCGTCGCAGCAACGGGTAGGCCCAAAGATGGATGCACCACCATCTCCGACAACTCCTCCCCCCTCTGGTCGGGAACTCCGCGCTCTTGCCATCTACTAGCCTCCCACAAAACTACCTTGTCAGCCTCCAACGCCTCCTGAGGACAAGTGTCTGCAAATACTGCCACCTTACAAGTTGTCTGTACATCTATCTGCTCCTCATCAATGGCTGACCCCAAGGGTGGTTGCTCATCCTCCACCATCACAGGCTCAATATGAACCTCCAACTGGCTCTCCCCAGAAGGCTCATCATGCATACTGTGCACATCATCCTCCTCAGCTGACTCATGCTCCACCATATGCTGCTCATGTTGAATCACCACTGGTGACTCATCATCCTGAATGTCTCCCATAGGGTCCACTGACTGCTCATCATATAAATCTGGCCTACTGTCAACAACTCTACATGACTCATGCTCCTCAGAGGCATCCTCGTATGAACCCATGGACTCGTCCAAAGAAGAATCCTCACCCTGAAGGTCAGAAGGAATCTCCACCTGCTCTACCTCTGTCATCTCCTCAGTGTCACTCAAGCATGAGTGGTCAAGTCCCCAAGGTATCTTATAGATGAAGCAAAGTCCCTTCCTCCTCAGCTCATTCATGCTACATGATCCACCAAACCTGAGCAGCTCCTCCCTAGTCAATTGTCTTCTAAATAGCTCAATGTTCTACTCAAGTAGCCTTTCGGCTAGTTCATAAGCAGCAGGTGAGACCAACTGCTCTCTCCTCCAAACAATAAACAATCGAGATTGCAACTCCAGGCAAATGGCATCGCGACCTCTCATACATGACGATAAGATGGATTGCATATGACTGAGTCAGGATGATGTCTCCTAGTGCTGAAAAAGCTTTGGAACATTTGTAGGATTAAGTCATCACACTCTAGGTCAAACATGACTTCATAAGTTCTAGTTATGGCCATAATTTCCAAAACCTTAAGCTTCTTCCCAAATGTAGAACCCACGGAGTTATCCAAGTCTCGTAATATTTCTACCATCAGCTTGAAGACTCTCTTCATAATATCATCATTGTAAGGAGTTATAGGGGCGATCAGCATCACGATGTGGCTAAGACAAGAGGCAACTAGAAGTGTGACCCCTTCACAAGGGTATTCCAAAAACTTGGGTTGTATGAGAGCAAGCATAGTTGGTTTTAGAGCCCACATTAGTTTCTTCCCTTCTAACTGGTTCACTTCATAAATGAGTGCATCTAGTTCATCTAATATGAAAAGGGATTTCATTGTGACCCTCATGTGTTTCAAATCTGTTCCAAGTGCAAAGATTTTGTGTCCAATCTCTGGCTCTTTCTGTAGATCCCTTGGCTCTTCGTTTTGGAGAATGGCATAGATACCTTTTGAGAAAGATCTGTTGTTCAATTTTGTTTTCTGGTCCATATTGCAGTTCCTGGAGGAACTGTTGTGTTGGTTCATAAGGTGTTTTAAAAAATCCATTATTCAATGTACTGATAATGGAGTCTCCTCCGCCTATACACTACTTCTCATGATTATGGCAAACACATGCCAAAGGTCAAAGCTACAACCCACTTGGCCTCTTAAATAGGCTGCTACAAATATAGAAGAAATGAATCAGATACGGAATGTGAAAATATTAGTAAGATTCCTCCCTAGAAATTACCAAAACACACCCTAGGAATTTCCGAATTCTCTGGTCAGCCTAAATGAATAGTTTTATCAAACACTCTTAATGATAGTTGTTGCGGGTGTAGATTGCATTATTTGTTTCAGTTGACACATATAGGGACCATTGCAACAATATCAGGAGCCTCAAATAGATAAACAAACTTCATTTAAAAACTCTGGAATATACATTCTCACTGTTGATGCAACTATAAACAAACATATTACCATGCATAACAAAGTTAGTGGAACCTGGTCACACGTATTGCAGGCAGAATTCAACTCAGACTTGATCATCGATATAAATGTCAGCAGAGGCTGAATGTCTTTGTCTCCTTCAAAAGACTGGTTCAACACTTCGATGCAGTTGTTGTATGCTTCAGGGTTAATCTCGTCCTTAATTTGCATAAACTCGTCCCAACAAGATGATAGCTTGTCTAATAATGAAAATACTAGTGTTCCACGAGGACGCATCCCCTAGGGTAGGGGACGCGCTCCGGCGCTCCCCCACGCTCTAGGGACGAGGAAACTCCTGGGGAAACGTTTCGCCACGTCCCCTTTTTGGGGAAACTCTAAGGGGGGCATTTTTTTGGCGACGAAACGCGACTCCCTTGCAAAGAGGACGGGGGGACGCCAGGTGGACGTAAGGGGGACGCAAGGGGAAGCAGGTGGGACGCATATACGTCCCCCCATTTATTTGTATAATATTTTTTATAAAACATTAAAAATTTCAATAATATATACAAATTTAAATATATGAGAAAAAAAAATAAAATAAACAAACAAACAAAAAATGGAACTATATTAAAACTTAAAACTTGTTAAAACTTAAAAAAATAAATAAATAAATAAATTATATTATATTAAAATTTAAAACTCAAAAAATATAATAAAAACAATAACAAAAAATAAAAAACTAAAGTATATTAAAACTTAGGACTTAGTATTTATTAACATGATTTAGTACTTTTTGAGAAATTTACTAGTATTTCACTAGTCAGTGCTTTCTATGTTTACTTTTAGTTTATTATTCTATGGCTATCTTAGACTTTAACATAATGTCAATGTCATTGTCGTATGATGAATTTACTTTTTATCATTTTTGAAAATTTGACACACATTGCATAATTTCAATTGTTAAATGATGAATTTATTAATTTAATTTAGATGTACCTTGCATCATGCCAAATGATGAATTTAGAAAGAACATTGCATGTCAAATGATGGATTCAATTTAGTAATTTACTTTTAGATTTACAACGCAGAAATGTCAAACGATAATTCATAAATGATAATAGTCTAATAAGTAATGATGATCATATTTAGTCTTTAAATGTACATTTCATAATTATTAAGATTTTCTATTTAATTATTCACATATTTTTTGGATTTTGTTTTTTTTATTTTTGTATATTAAATTTTTAATAATTTATAATTTTTATGACTATGACATTACCCGAAATTTCCCTAAATTTTGGGGTTTCTTATATACGTCCCCCTTGTGAGTATCCCCGCTCTCCCCTTGCCCCGTTCCGGAAACTCAGTGGAACATTGGAAAATACAACATCTACAGGCCCAACGACCTTCAGCAAGTTTATACGTACAGGAATAGTGATCCCAGCGTCCATCCCCCACGTTCAGCAAAGAGTGATTGTGGTCTATTTGTGACTGTTAATAACCAGTGAGAAATGCAGCCTTCCCACAGTAGACAAATCGACCTTGGGAAGATATAGATTCAACGCGGATCTTTAACAAATTGCCACGCCACCTGGAACCTTTCGATGCTCATTCCACCCTCCAATACGCCAAACTGTTGGAATACGTTGGCCAAAACTCGTGTTGTCAGAGAGTGATAAAGTGACTCACGAATAGGGGAAAGAAACTTATTTCCTCTAGTCTTCGAACTCAGCATTAAACTGATCCAGCTCGTTTCCCACAACAACAATATAAACTGGCGGAATCAGCTATGGATATTCGGGCACTTCAGAAATTGCTCTCTTCAATCCAGTTTTTGTGCTTCGGCCTCTTTTCATAATAATTTTGACCCTCAACCTGGAAAAGCGACTTGAAGAACTCGCTCAAGCCTGCTTCACCAAACTGGTTCGATTGGAAATGGCGGCCCAAGCGGCTCGGATTTTACAATTTATGGGTCGGCTTCCTATAATTTTGATGGTTCTATCAAACAATCAACGAGCCCACGCTTCTGCTAAACAACGAATATGCCCAGGTCATCAAAATTCCATGCTGAAGATTTTGCCCATGCCAAAGGTATCTCTCGACCCTCCTGATAATGAAATTCTGGCAATTGTGTACTGACAAATTCTTGCTCTCCGGGAGAGAATAGCACGGCCTCTGCAATAAAATTATCAAACAAATGGCTGCTCGGACTAGAGATAAAATTATTGGACGAACATGCTCGGACCGGCGGAAACTATGCTAGGTTTCAATTTGCTACTATGCCGAATTCATCCTTCAATACACGGCAGCTCAAAAACTGGCCCTTCAATACACGCATGCCCTGAAAAATCTTCGACGACGAATTAAAATTTTATGAAACTTGGTTTGAGATTAAACTTTGGACTTGGTCCTTTTTTTTTAAATTAATTTACTATGGCCTTTACAAAATGAGAATCGACCCTTTTTGAAAACACTGCCACATCTTGCCCCTCTCAAATATTTTAATCATCGGCATTTTAAAATGATCCTCAACCCCTTTTTAAATTTCTTATGCCTCTTCACGCCAAACCTTGGTATTTGGACTCAGAAATAATAATGTGATGGCCCCATTTGAAAACAAATAGATAAAATCATTGCCCTCTAATATGTGTGGGCTATTGGCCTCATTTGTTGAAATTTATTATGCCGGCAAAGATTTGCCAAAAGTTTCGTCACACTTTTTAATAAGAAAATTTGTCGAACCCTTTTAAATAAATTCTCATTCTGTGGCTGAAGCACTGGGCCTTTCACATTTATTCCAGCACCTCCAATATAAACAATCTGCAACTAAAACCCTCAAACTGGCAGGAAGACCAGCTCTAATACTGCTGTAATGTCCCAAACAAGAAATTTTGATAATTTTGCATAAATCTAGCTTAACCAAAAATTCTTCATAAAATAACCATTCAATTAACAGAAGATTGCCAGATAAAATATAACAAATAAAATGCATGCAATTCCATAACACAAAAAACATAAAATAATATCAGCTTCATTATAATATACACCGAGGTTTACATGCTGATACAATAAAATAGTTGAGATGAGAAATGGGCCTCAAGAATCTACTCCAATGTTGTGTTGGCCCTCCAAACTGAACTGAAATGTCACTACTGAGCTCTCTTGTGAATTTCGGATGAATTTCCCAAGGGGAGATGGTAACTCGCCCAATCCCACTGAATCACCCAAGGGTTTTCATCCTAGGCTACTGCTGAAGTAGAGAATCAGGTTCTCAACCTCTCATACAAGAAGTAATATCAAATCCAAGATGTCCTCCAATGGCCTTCTCCCTCCTCTTTTATCGATCTAATGGACCCCTCTAGAACCTCCTATTAATTATTATTTTAATCATGGAGCATTTTTCCATCTTTTATTTCAATTAAAATATTCTTTTTAATGCAGGAAAAGGATAAATTGGCCACCATGTCTCCTCAGGTCACTGAAACTCAGAGCTAACCATCCCATCATGTAGATCTTCTTGTTTCGGTTCCAATGAGCTATTACAATAAGGTTTTATGTCAAGTATTCCCCCCAAAATGCCACCTTAAGCGTAATTAATTGAGTCAGGTCCAATAATAACTCTATTTTTTTAAACTTGTCAGAATGCACCGGAACGAAAGGCAAATTGTGCGAATGATGGAATACACCAAACGAATGCCATCAGAACTCATAGAAACTTCTCAAAACCCCTCCAAAAACCCCCGGGCCCATCGATGACACCAACCTGCACGTGACCTGTTTTCCCCCAACTCCGAAAGTCCATCCTAACCATATCATAAGGAACACCAGAAAAATGAACATTAAACTAATGACCTCCTTGTCTAATGAGCACCAAGGACAACAGATTTTTCTTGAATCTTAGAACATACCATACATTTGAAAGTAATACATTTCCAAATCCTAGAAGAGAAAAGCAAACTAATCGTTTTTCTTGAGGTGTATTGAGTTGTGTCATCTGCCAAATAGATTACATTGAGCTCCATATCTTGATATGTCCATAATAAGCTTTTATATAGCACATACACTGAGCTGCAATTGTATCAAGTATCCAATCATTTTCAAATTCCATTCTTGGCAATTTGTTGGTGGCCATTGAATCTGCACTTTCATTCTCTAGAGTTGTTATCAATACATAATCATCTTCTTCATTTTCTACACACTAAGTTGATGTTGAAGCACTAGACCTGGAATGTTGTTTGAGATTTTGTTTATTGTTTGGCAAATTCTCCTTTCTCGTCCTATAGTCTTTTGTCAGATGTGAAAATACATCTTTTGCATTTAGGTTGAGTCATTTCTTCACCTTTTTGAAAAAAATTGAGATCTCCTAAAATAGTGTTTACGTTGATTATTTCTTCTTCTTCCTTGGCTTCTTCCACGTCCAAGTCCAAAGTTTTGACTTCTTCCTCTTCCTCTATAATTATCACTAGAACAACCTCTTCCTCTTGTATTTTCATTATAATGACTTCTCCATCTTGTATTGTATGAGCTTCTTCCTCCTCTTTCATTTGATGATCCTCTCCAAGGTTTCTCCTTTCCTGTAGTTAGTAAAGAGAAGATCTTCCCTTGAGTCCTTTTTACCAAACGTATTATCATGTTGGACCAACAAGTCACTAAGGGAATCAAAAGTTTGATTTGCCAATTTATCAGCAATTTGTAATGTTTCTAAAAATGATTATAGGAGGGGGGCAAACCTTTCATCAAAATGGGGGTCATTAAACTTACCTGCACATCTTTAAAACGAGATTTCTGGAATTCTCGCCAAATATGTTTCAAATGAGAAATGTATTCGAAAAGACCTCCCCCTTCAACAATATTTTTATTGAGCAATTTAGTATGAAGCTAAACCCTTTTTTCTTTGGATTCAGTATCAAACATCTTTTTAAAAGTTCTCCATGCAATCCATGTCGAGAAATGTGATATTCCCACTTAGCATGGTTGCTAAGCAAAATATCAATTTTGACCAATTTTGTCAATTTTTGGGTGGCAACATAGGAAAAGTGGGTTGTGGGGTCCCACTTGTGATTTTGAGGTGAAGGAAGGCTCCAACATAAGGAAAAAGGGGAAATCGATTTGCTAGTGGATGATGGGGGGCACCCCAAAGAGAAATACGCTCCCCTTGGCTAATACGCTCTCATGGAGGGAAGAGAGATGGGGAAATTGAGGGATGGGGCCCACATGGGGAAATTGGAGGCTCAATGACTAAAATAGGAGGAGCATTCTTCATTTTGGCTATCTTTGATCATTTGACATTCACACTTGACTAGCACGCTTGAGCTGAGAGCCAAGTCTGCATTTGCTGTTGAGCACACAAGATTTTCAAGCGAGAATCCTACCTTCGATGGACTTTGAGAGCCAACCCAAGGAGGTGACCTGCATCAATTTTGATTTGATCTGGGAGCTTCCAAGCGAATTTGTGGAGTTGATTCAGTAGGCGGGATGTAGGAAAGGGAAATATGTTGCCTTTGGAGGAGCTGGTTGTGGGGCCGAGATTTGTTGGGCTTTCAGGGACAACTTAGGGCCATCATCTACTGAAGATTTGGAGTCTTTCCGAGGCTCCATTTTGCGTGGTTTTGTTGTGCCAAACAGCCATCACTAGGGACTGCGTGGGCTTGGGCAGTGGTACCTTCATACCACACGTGGGAGCTTGGGAGCAAGATTTGAGGGTTGAGACTTGTGGGTTGATTACGGAGTGGAATTTGTTGAGTATTGCAGCGATTTTGGGGGCCATCAACAGTGATATTTTCAGGTGGGTCAATATACCCAGTAGCTGGAGGGGTGAGTGCAAATTGGGCCGAATTTTGAAGGTCGACATTTGGCCAAACCCTTTCTAGGTTTTGGTGGGTTATTGGTGGAAAGACTAGGGTTAATTTTCTGAGCATCTGAGGAGGACCTAGCAGCCATTTCTTGCAGTAGGCAGTGTAGTTTTCTAGGGCCAGAGCAGATCTTTTGTGGGGGACAGTTCCTAGTGGTTGAACAGCTGATTTCATCACCTAGGTATTGTTAGCTTGCCTTAGGAAAGCCCTGGTGCATACATTCCAATCTCATATTATACCCCTTAATTATCATAATAAAATGGCTCAGTTCTGCGCAAATTTTGGAGTTTTTCTAGGTGTTTAATATTGTGTGTAAATTTATGAGTGTTTTGCTATGCATGCTTCATTTATCGCTGTTAATTTTCCTTGGGGATATTACAGTGGTATGAGAGCTCATAGCCTTGGCTCAGCCTGTGGGAACAATTATTAGTTTATGACACCAGAGGACAAGCAGAATGTCACTTACAAGAGGAAAAGGTATAGAAGTAGAGAAAGGCGGCTACAAATTACTCCTGATCCAGTGACCGTTGAACCAAAGGTTGAGAGGCAAATATGGGGGATAATGAGGGAGATAAGATGAGTAAAGATGAGGAGTTTGCTCAACATCTTTTGAAGGCCAACAACGATTTGTCTAGGGGCATTGATGAACTGAGGCAGTAAAATTGCAGCAACAACAAGGGCAAGGGGATTCAGGGAGAAATTCATCTAAGTGAAGGCTTAGGTACTTAACAACACCATGCAGCAAATTCACCCAACATACCTCTTGTTTCTAGCACACCACCCAATTCAACCATCCCCATATTTCTAGCATCAAGTGTTGGAGGGTCGTAGGGGTACGAGGAGATGCCCATGGGGGACTATTTTGAGGAGTATCAATCCTATGGGCCTGATTTCAGAGAGGCCATCACCTTCAAGGACTTTTGTCAGCTTAAGGGCAACAATCGGAGCAGGGGGCAGGGTGGAGGAGGCTACACACATGGCACCGATTTACAACGCATGATGGGGAGGTTATTCCTCCCAACTTTTGATGGATCGCCTAAGAGCTCAACTAGGGCATGGGTTGAGAAGAACAATGTAAACTTTGAAATGGGAACTATAAACTCAAAACAGGAACTCTGGCCAAAAAACCCCGAAAAAACATCAAAAACAGTTTTAAAAATGAAAAGTGTGTATACTAGAACGATGATTTTATTTTTTAGGGGTCAATTTTGAACATGTTTTAAAAATGGCAGTGACTATGAAATTTACTACGAAATTTTCGTGCAAAATATAGCTTCAAAACGAAAGTGATGATACTGGAACAATGATTTTTTTTAGGGTCAATTTTCAAAAATTTAAAAAATGCTAGTAAAACCAAATTTTTATGTGCCAAACAAAGTTGTTTATGAGGAAAAAAACACATTAATGTTTTTGGTAGGATATCATTTTTCTTTCCAAAGTATAAATTCAACATGTTTTCAACCATAACATGCTAGATACAAAAGAAAAATGATTCCGGGAATCGCCCGGCTGGGCCCGGGGTGGCACTAGCCCAGGCTGCGCCACCCCGGTGGCCAGCCTGCCCACCCGGCTGGTGGTTGGGCAATTCCGGGAATCGTCTAGCCACTAGTTGGGCAGGCAGGCAGGTCGCCGGGGTGGCGCGGCTGGTGGCTGGGCGATTCTCGGAATTGCCCAGCCACCAGCCGGGTGGGCGGGCGGGCAACTGGGGTGGCGCCAGCCCAGACGGGCCACCAGGCCCGCCCGCTGGTGGATGGTGGCTGGGAAATTCACAAGCTGGGTGGGTGGGCGGGCGGGCGGGCTGCCGGGGTGGCGTAGCTTGGGCTGCGCCACCCCGGCAGCCCGCCCGCCCGCTCAGCTGGTGGTTGGGTGATTCCCAGAATCGCCCAACTACCAGTAAGGCGGGCGACTAGTGGCTGGGCGATTCTGAGAATCGCCCAGCCACCAGCCGGGCAAGCAGGCAGGTGGGCTGCCGGGTGGCGCCAGCCCAGGCCGCGCCACCCCGGCGGCCCGCCCAGAATCGCCCAGCCACCAGCGGGGCGAGCAGGCGGACCACCGGGGTGGCGCCAGCCCAGGCCGCGCCACCACGCCGGCCCGCCCGCCCGCCCGTGTCGTGGCTGGGTGATTCCCGAAATTGCCCAGCCACCAACCAGGCAGGCGGCTGGTGGCTAGGCGATTCCGGGAATTTCCCAGCCACCAACCGGGCAGGGGGGCGGGCCACTGGGGTGGCGGCAGCCCAGGCGGCGCCACCCCGGCGACCCGCCCCCCTGCCCGGCTGGTGGCTGCCAACCAGGCAGGCGGCTGGTGGCTAGGCGATTCCCAGAATTTCCGAGCCACCAACCGGGCAGGGGGGCGGGCCACCGGGGTGGCGGCAGCCCAGGCGGCGCCACCCCGGCGACCCGCCCGCCTGCCCGGCTGGTGGCTGGGTGATTCGCGCCACCCCGGCGGCCCGCCTACCCGCTCGGTTGGTGGCTGGGCGATTTCGGGAATTGCCCAGCCACCAGCCGCTCGCGCCCGCCCATCCGGCTGGTGGCTGGGTGATTCCCAGAATCACCCAGCCACCAGCCGGGTGGCCGCTTGGTGGCTGGGTGATTTCGGAAATCACCCAGCCACCAGCGGGGCGCCCGATTGGTGCGAATCACCTTGCCTCCCGCCCGATTGGTGGCTAGGTGATTCCCGAAATCACGCAGGCGGCCGCCCTACTGGTGGCATGGTGATTCCCGGAATCACCATGCCACCAGTAGGGCGGCCGCCTGGGTGATTCCGAGAATCACCCAGCCACCAACCGAGCGCTCGGCTGGTGGCTGGGTGATTCCGGGAATCACCCAGCCACCAGCCACCCGCCCGACTGGTGGCTGGCTGATTCCAAGAATCACCCAACCACCAGTCACCCAGCCACCAACTAGGCGAGTGGCTGGTGGCTGAGTGATTCCCGGAATCACCTAGCCACCAGCCGGGCGGGCGGGCGGGCCACCAGGGTGGCGCTAGCCCAGGCCGCACCACCCTAGCGGCTGGCCCGCCCACCCGGTTGGTGGCTGGGTGATTCCACCAGCCGGGCGGGCGGGCAGGCCACCAGGGTGGCGCTAGCCCAAGCCGCACCACCCTAACGGCCCGCCCGCCCACCCAGCTGGTTGTTGGGTGATTCCCGGAATCACTCAGCCACCAACCGCCTGCCCGGCGGGAATCACCCAGCCACTAGCCTGGTGGTGGCTAGGTGATTCCTAGCCCGGGAATCACCCAGCCACCAGCCAGGCGACCGCCTGGTGGCTGGGTGATTCCCGGAATCACCCAGCCACCAGGAGAGCAGTGGTTGGGTGATTCCGGGAATCACCCAACCACCAGGCAGCTGGGTGATTCCCGGAATCACCCAGCCACCAGCTGGGCGACCGCCTGGTCGCTGGGTGATTACCGGAATCACCCCACCACCAGCTGGGCGGCCGCCTTGTGGCTGGGTGATTTCGGGAATCACCCAGCCACCAACCAAGCGGGCGGCTGGTGGCTGGGTGATTCTCGGAATCACCTAGCCACCAGCCGGGCGGGCGGCTGGTGGCTGGGTGATTCCGAGAATCACCCAGCCACATGCCGGGCAGGCGGGCTGGCAGGCGAGCCGCCGGGGTGGCGCGGCCTGGCCGGCTGGTGGCTGGGTGATTCCCGGAATCACCCAGCCACTAGCCCGGGAATCACCCAGCCACCAAGCGGGCGGTGGCTGGGTGATTCCCGGAATCACCCAGCCACCAAGCGGCCGCAGGCTGGGTCATTCCCGGAATCACCCAGCCACCAGCCGGGCGGTGGCTGGGTGATTCCGGGAATCACCCAGCGACCAGACGGTCGGCCCCCTGGTGGCTAGGTGATTCCAGGAATCATCCAGCCGCCCAGAATCACCCAGCCACCACCCGAGCGCTCGGCTAGTGGTTGGGTGATTCCGGGAATCACCCCGCCAGCAGCCACCCGCCCCACTGCAGGCTGGGTGATTCCGGGAATCACCCAGCGACCAGGCGGTCGTAGGCTTCGTAGGCTGGGTGATTCCCGGAATCACCCAACCACCAGGGGGCCGCCCGGCTAGTGGCTGGGTGATTCCTAGAATCACCCAACCACCAGCCAGGCGGTGGCTGGGTGATTCCCGAAATCACGCAGCCACCAGCCGGGTGGGTGGCCTGGCCGGCTGAGGTGGTGTGGCCTGGCCGGCTGGTGGCTGGATGATTCCCGGAATCACCGAGCCACCAAGCGGCCGCCCGGCTGGTGGCTGGATGATTCCCGGAATCACCGAGCCACCAGGCGGGCGGCCTGGCCGGCTGGTGGTTGGATGTTTCCCGGAATCACCGAGCCACCAAGCGGCCGCCCGGCTGGTGGCTGGATGATTCCCGGAATCACCCAGCCACCAGGCGGGCGGTGGCTGGGTGATTCCGGGAATCACCCAGCCACTAGGCGGCCGCAGGCTGGGTGATTCTCGGAATCACCCAGCCACCAGCCGGGCGATGGCTGGGTGATTCCGAGAATCACCCAGCCACCAGCCGGAAATCACCCAGCCACCAGGCGCCCGCCCCGCTGCTGGCTGGGTGATTCCCGGAATCACCCGGCCACCAACCACCCGGAATCACCCAGCCACCAGGCGGTCGCCCGGCTGGTGGCTGGGTGATTCCCGGAATCACCCAGAGCGGCTGGTGGCTGGGCGATTCTCGGAATCGCCCAGCCACCGGCTACTGGGCGATTCTCGGAATCGCCCAGCCACCGGCTACTGGGCGATTCCCGTAATCGCCCAGCCACCAGCCGGGCGGGTGGGCGGACCGCCGAGGTGGCGCGCCCCAGTCGTGGGCATGGGCAAGTGAGGGGGTAGGGTGGGCGTGGACGTGGGCAAGGGCAGGTGAAGGGGTGGCGTGGGCGACGGCGGGTGAGGGGTTGGGGTGGGTGAGGATGTGGGCGAGGGCAGGTGAGGGGGTGGCACAGGCGAGGACGTGGGCAAGAGCGGGTGAAGGTGCGAGCGAGGGCGGCTGAGGGGGTGGCGCGGGCTTGGGCGAGGGCAGGTGAGGGAGCAGGTGAGCGGGTGAAGAGGTGGGCGAGGGCGACGACGAGAGCAGGTGAGGGGGTGGGTGGGTGTGTGAGGGGGTCGGCGAGAGGGCGGGTGGGCAGGGGTAGGGCGAGAGGGCGGGTGGGCAGGGCATGGGCGATGGTAGGTGGTCATTGCAGATATTCCCCATGGTTTCAATATTCCAAACATTGACTATGATAGTGACCCTTATACTTATCAAGCTCTTAGTAAAGTGGTTGCGGGATTTGTAGAAGTCACGTCATCACCATTATGGAGATTTATGGCATTTCATTCAGACACACAATTGGCAATTATATTGTCAAGCTTCAGGGGGGAAACAAATTCAAGAATGCAGCTTACATGATAAGACGTTTAAAATGTATATTTGATTAATGTTGAAAAATTCATTTATGTACAAGTTAATTGAACTTTTACTATTTCATGTTACAGGCAAAAGTCAAATCTTCTTAACAATGAAGATCAACAATTTATAAATGATTGTGAGTTCATTCACATTGATAGCTAGGCAAAAGATGATAGCCATATGTCTATGATTTTTAATCGGGTAGACAGAAAGAGTCATAGCCAAATACTGACTGATGATGCTATTGTGAGAAAACTAACATATGAAGACAAAGAACCAAAAGGAGAGATAGTTAACATTTATCAAAAACCACAATTATTGATTAACTATCTTATAAACATTTGTTCAAATGAAGGAGATTGGGTTCTAGATTTATTTTCTGGCTCAGGTAAGTTTTATTATATGGAATTGAATTTCAATATGTTATTTTTTAATTAATATGTCATTGTACAAATTTAGTTCATTATTCTTTTGTGCTTGATACTTAGGTACAACACTAGCATGTTTCCTTCAAAAAGGAAAAAATTGCATTGCAATTGAAAAAGATCCACTACAGTGCAATTTCATTTAACAAAGAATTAATGCTCTTCAATTTCTTCCAGATCCAATGCAAGAAATTGGGTTGAAGAAATGGACTTTAGTGAATCACATGTAGCAAAAAAGGCAAAGGAACCCCAACCACCATTACATGGAATGTTTGGAAAGACATACATTGGGAGATTTGCAGACATCAAAGATCCATTAAAAGAAGAAAATGAACAAAAGGAAGCAGAAAATATTGTGGAAGAAGACAATGATGAAACTCTAAAGGACGAAGAGTTTGGATTACGTGACATTGTTGATTAAATTTAAGTTATGGCTGTAAATCAAGCTTTGTAATGTTTTGACTTGGACATTTTATGAGAAGAATAAACACTCAATTAGGGTTGTTATCCGTTCAATATTTGTAATATGTGATTTTCGCATTGATTTTAAGTTAATCATTATTTTTTGAAAAAAATGATTATTATTATTTTTTAGATATGAAATTCATTAAAAAAACTATTATTTAACCATTTTTAGTTAAAATTATCGTATAAAAATTGTGATTTTGACATGTCAATTCTAGCAAAAAATTATCAAAACGTGTAGTTTTTTAGTTATATTTATGTTAAAAATGGTTATTTTTATGTCCATTGTTAAAAAATATTGTTTTTTAGAAACAATTATTTCATGTGGATTGAAAAATTAATTAAGGATGTATAAATATGTAGAATATCGAAAATTCTAAATATTGATCTTCTAATTTAAAAATGCAAAACAATAAAAACCTCACTAAAAAAGAAGTTAAAATTAAAATAAAAAACAAGAAAATGTGAAGAAAACGACCACTTCAAAAATGATCAAATTTACAAAATAATTATTTACATTTTATACATTAGAAAATTTAAAGCCAAAAAACAGGTCTTTTAAAAAAATGGGGTGATGCAAAATACTCACTTTTCAAAATCAGCATGAAAAACACTACCATTCTAAAACGTAATGTACATAAAACTATCCTTCCCATGACATTCCTTCCAAAAACTATGCTCTAAAAAAAACATGTTCGTTCTGCATCACCCCTTTTCAAAATCAAGTCACTTTTTTGCTATCTCTACGAAACGGGTAACAGTATCAGTGCCCGTTTCAAAGTTTACATTGTTGAAGTTGGATGTCTATTTCCAGCTCAACCAGATGACAGAGGGGGAGGCAATCAAAATTTTCTCACTGCACTTATAGGGGGAAGCCCATGATTGGTGGTTCTATGGTTTGACCATGATGGGACATTCAAGAGTTATAGCCTACGAGGATTTCACTCGGAGGGTACTGCAGTGTTTTGAGAGGAGAGACCCAGAGGTGCACTTTGGAGAGTTGACACGGCTCAAGCAAACAAGGAGTGTGAAGGCCTATATCTCGGAGTTTCTGAGATTTTCAGTGATGGTACCAGATTTATCAGAGGCCAAGAGGGTCTTCATGTTTTTGGAGGGGCTAGCAAAGCCAATGAGGGGCTTGGTGAGGTCCAACAAACCCACCACGTTGCAGGACGCAGTTGGCAAAGCCTGGGACTTGCAAGATGCTCTGTCCAAGGCCAGAGCGCAGATGCCAACTAGGCCTGTATTCCAGCAGAGGGGAAGAGACACCAGACCCCCACCACAGTGAGACATTCAGGGGTGTGGGAAGTTGGATGATGAGGCTAGGAGAGACCTCCGACGGAGGAAGTTGTGCTTCACCTGCCAGGAGTCGGGGACACCTAGACAATAGTGTGCCAAGGGCAAGGCCCACTTCATAGAGGTATTTTCTGACAGCGAGTCGGAGGATGATGTGGAGCAAGAGGTAGATGTTGGAGATGATGGTCCACCTATGGCCGGAGGAGGAGACAGAGGTCCACCACCCCCACCAGGGGGAGCTCCTTTCTTGCCAGTAGCGGGGGTCATCGCTTCACTTCAAGAAGTGTCAAGTGCCTCACTTTGAGGATTAGGGGCAACGTGTTTCAGTACTAGTAGATAGTGGGGTTACCCACAAGTTCGTAGATGCCCAGATGGTGGCAGGGAGGGGCATACGCACGGAGTCCTTTGAGGGGTTCTCGATTTTGGTACCGGGAGACCGTATCATGCAGTGCACTAGATACGTTCTCGGGATGACAGTAGTGATGGGGAACTACTCTATGACGGACCACTTCTTTGCAGTTGATGTTCCGGACACCAACATGGTGCTTGGTGTGCAGTGGTTGTACTCACTTGGGCATGTTACTACTGACTGGCAGAAGCTAGAGATGGAGTTCACAGGACTTGACGAGAAGATGGTCTTATTGAGAGGCATGCACTCACACCCTCCACAGAGAATGTCAGTGCACAGGATGGAGATCAATGTCAAACATGGTGATATAGAGTAGGCAGTTGAGCTGAGGATATCTGATGTAGGGGGTAAGCCCCAACCACCACACCCAAATGTACAGGCTATTCTAGACAGGTACCTAGCAGTGTTTGGGGACATTCTGCCTGGATGGCCACCTGACAGGGGGTTTGAGCACACTATCGAGCTCAAACCAGGAGTGCAGGCAGTGATTACGACTCCTTACCGACATCCCAAGGCCTATGGAAATGAGATCGAGAGGGTTATTCATGAGTTGTTGGCATTGGGACACATCAGGCCCAACTCTAGCCCCTTTGCTTCATTAGTTGTCCTAGTGAAGAAGAAGGATGACACGTTGAGGATGTGCATCGACTACAGAGCCCTCAACAAGAAGACGTTGAAGAACCGATACCCCATTCCCCGCATAGATGAGCTTATGGATGAGCTTAGAGGAGCCAAGTACTTCTCTAAGATAGATCTATGTTCGGGGTACCATCAGATTCGAGTGAGGGATCAAGATATCCCCAAGACAGCGTTCCGATGTCACTATGGCCACTTTGAGTTTTTGGTTATGCCCTTTGGGCTGACCAACACCCCAACCACCTTTCAGTCTTGCATGAACCACGTGTTTCGCAAGCAGTTACGCAGATTTGTACTGGTGTTCTTTGACGACATATTGATCTATAGCAGGACGTGGGAGGAGCACCTACAACATCTCGAGGAGGTGCTTCGCATTTTGGAGGGGCTGCAGTTCTATGCAAAGTTGTCCAAGTGTGAATTTGGACTTACCAGGATGCTCTATTTGGGGCATATCATTAGAGAGGATGGAGTGTGGGTGCATGAGGAGAAGGTTAGGGCCATCCGGGATTGGTCAGTTCCCCGAAATGTGACCAAGCTGAAGGGTTTTGTAGGCATTTATACCTACTACAGGAAGTTCATAAAGAGATTCTTACAACTAGTCGCACCCCTCACCGACCTAACCAAGAAGGGGGCATTCGCATGGACTGATAGGCCATAGGCAGCATTTGAGCACCTCAAGGAGGTGATGGGCAGTTGCCCAGTTTTGGCTCTGCCCGATTTCACTCAGCAATTCACCTTGGAGTGCAATGCATCAGGTGAAGGCATTGGCGCAGTTTTGTCACAAGGGCGCCACCCTATAGTTTTTGAGAGTCGGAAGCTCCTTACACATGGGACACTGTATTCGATTTATGATAAGGAGATGTTTGCCATCATGCATGCTTTGGCCAAGTTCCGACAGTATTTGGTTGGTAACAAATTTAGAGAGAAGACTGATCACAACAGTGTTTGCCACTTCTTGGGGCAGAAAGGCCTCAATGACAGATAACAAAAGTGGGTCAGCAAGATTCAGGGCTACGATTTTGACATTGAGTCTGTCAAGGGCAAGCATAATGTGAGGGCAGAGGCCCTATCTAGGAGGCTCATGACACTTTCGCTCATGAGCATCTGCCATGATTGAAAAGCACAGTTGTTGGTGGAGTACTCGAAGGATCGACATGTGTGTGAGATCTTGGAAGGTACCTATGGGGATGAGTGCTACCGTGTGATGGCAGATGTTGTTTACTACAAGGGGCGCATTAACTTGGTTCCCCGTTCAGTGTTGAGGGAGAGGATCCTTCACGCAGCCCATGATTCACCATTGTCAGGACACCAGGGGTTCCTGAAGACCTACAAGACAGTCAGAGAGCGCTTCACATGGAAGGGCCTCAAGGGGGGTGTGTTGAGACATGTACAGGAGTGTCAGGCTTGCCAGAGGAACAAGGGGAAGTTGACTCATGTTAATTTTAGGTATGTTCTATGCAAAGAGCAAATTTACTTCAATTTTCCATATTAGCTCAATATCAATTCCAGATTAGCAATCACATTTAGCATGATAGTAAAATGCAGATAAAACATAAACATAAATTGCAGAAAACAAGCCAAGACAAGAGGACACAAGATGTGGCGCCAGCGAGGGACAAACCCCAATGTGGGGAACCCTTGATCAATTCTACTTATGTTCTTCAATAGTTCAGCAGAGAGAGAGAGAGATAGTACATATACATCAAAAGTCAACATTTTGACTTAACCAAATAAGCACAGAAATCTTCACTAAGAAGATACCACATGAGGTAGTTGATCTGAACTCAGGTGAAGGCATACTGCTTCAACTGTTTCTCCAAGGTGATTCCATCACCATGCTGCACCCATCACAGAGTTGTTCACATCACTGTGTTGCATCTCAACATGTTGCACTAATCATCACTGTGTTGCACCACTGTCACTATGCACTATGCTGCACCACTGTCATTGTGCACTATGCTGCACCATTCATCACGCTGCACTATGTTGCACCACTGTCACTGTGCAATATGTTGCACTGTTCATCATGTTGCACCACTGTCACTGTGCACTATGTTGCACCGTTCATCATGCTGCACTATGTTGCACCACTGTCACTATGCACTATGCTACACCATTCATCATGTTGCACTTTGTTGCACCACTGTCACTGTGCACTATGCTCCACCATTCTTTATGCTGCACCACTGTCATTGTGCACTACGCTGCATCGTTCATCATGCTACACTATGTTGCACCACTATCACTATGCACCATTCATCACGTTGCACTATCTTGCACCACTGTCACTGTGCACTAATATGCTGCAACTATTTACACTCAATGCATACCAGCCTTAGTTGCTTGCTATGGCTTACAGCCTAGCAGAGCAGCTAGGCTATAGTTTCAAATTCCTTCAACAGGTCCATACAAACATCTTTGCACTCAGTCCTCTAATATAGAGACAGTTGCTCCCAAACATGCCTAAATCATGCCTTAGAACAGCAGTCTTTACTACTGCTGCTAGGCTTCCTTTTATGACTGCACCTAGTCACCGATCTGCTCCTAGTGCATCTCCATACATGTGATAAGGCTTCTCCTATGACTGCGTAGGAAGGTCCCCTTGTCAATGTGATGATTTGGACAACGTCTAACTGTGTGAGCTACAGCTAGGGCAACGTATATAGGCTTCTCAAAGTGCCTTGACTGAGTCTAAAATTTCCTTTAGAACTGCGGCTTAGAAAGCAGATTAGTGTCACTTGCTAATCCTGTGTTTAGGGCTTTCCTTCGTGTTAAGAGTTGTCCTTCATGATAGCGTTCAGGTTACCCTTCATGACTGTGTATTAGACTTCTTCATAGGCTACGTTAGGGCTTCTTCGTAAGGCAGCGTTTGGGCTTCTTTGTGGATGTTCCCGTATGGGTCATTGAAATTATATCTTTAATAGTTGCGCTCCATGAATCATAGCACCCCGTCTCTCTGTTGTCCATTATATCTACCTGTAACTCAAATAAGTGTAGGAATTCTTAAAGCTGCAAGCTCTATGTGTTAAGCATAGAATTCTTGATGTTGTAAGCTCCACATGATGAGTTTCTCATCCTCTTCATCCTCTATCATTGCTCCACAAAAGCTTATTAAACTGTAAGTCCTTCAACTACTTGGCCTCCACCATTTTATGCATATTTTATGAGATTTGTATATGTGAAGAAGTACCAGAAATTCATGTCTTACTCCTTTAGGTGAATGAACCAACCCATTATATATACATATAGAATATAAGTGAGGTCTCCCTTTACTGAGAATCATTTGAGACACTCCAAATTTAGATGTGCTCAAGCATTGGTCTTGTAAGCAATCCAAGGTTGTCTCTGGGAGCTACAACATTTTCTGGTGTCGTTGTCGGGGAACATATTGAAGGATTTTTCCCCTGGGATACAACAAGTTGAGCACTCTTTGCGTAGGTGAAAAAAGAGGTTCTGATTGCATTCATCATCACCTTGGCGACTCCACAACCCCCATTATTATTCATCATCCTGGATTTTAAAAGGCCTCACACTCGCTCAAATACATCTCAGCAGAAAGTCCCATTTGTATCTGATCTAGAAAGATTAATATTTATGAAAGTCTGGAAAGAGAAAACTCTGCCTATGCTACCATCTCACCAACCTTTGAAGCTTCCTCATCCAGCTCTCAGTGCGCTGTTACTCATTACTCAAGACTTGTTCCTAAGGCCCTAACATACCCTACATTCAGTCTAGCCACTCCTACCACTATGTTTTTGGGCCAAGTTCCTCATGCAAGCCTCAATCCCCCTCCATTTATCCAGATGGCTCTTCCAGGTTTTTTGCTAAATAGATATGCACCTCTTAATTTACCTTGGCCTCTAAGCGCTATGCCCAAGACTACCTAAAGCTTCTACCTAGGTTCAATGGGGAGGATGACAAAACTGCGCAGGGGCACGTTGAGACCTTTTGTGCCTTTGCTGAGAACCTAAACGTGGAACAACTAGATGTGGTCATGAGACTTTTTGTACAATCCCGTGATGGAGAGGCTAGAAAGTGGTTCAAATCCCTACCCAATGCCTCCATGAGTCCATCACCACCTAGGAGGAACTTGAAAACTCTTTCACACAAAATGGGAGTGAAAAGAGGAATCATGAGTACCTCCTCACAAAGTTTAATGCCATAAAGAAGAAGGCAAAAGAGGATATCTCAAAATTTATAAAGAGGTTCAACAAGCAATACAATAACCTGCCAGCTGAAATAAAGCCTCCTCCAGCTGCTGCTCGAGTAGTTTTTTTGGGAGCCTTTGAATCTGATTTTGGCTTTACTCTAAGGGAAAGACAGTCTATCACTCTAGATCAACTTGAAATCGATGCACTTGAGGTGGAAGCAAATTTCGCCTCAGCAAGAAAGTCAAGAGGAAAGCAAGAACCTACTCTGGTCGAGGTAGAGAATCATCAGACCTGAAGTAGGACAAACTAGACAAATTCATCAAGAGTTTATCACAGAAGGTTGGGAAGCTTGAAATTGAGAACAAGAGCCTCTCCAAACAGAATTCTCAAGTCAATAACCGGGATTACAACTCCCAATATAGAAGACCTCCATTGCAAATACTTCCAAGGGAAAGGAAGGAATAGCTCAATCAGATCCCTCATCCTCTATATTTAGAAGAGGATCTCGATGAGCAATCGTCGGATACACAAGAGATGCAGGGAAATTTGTATTCTGATTTTTCTGAAGAAGAACATGAGAATATGGCTCACCAAGAGGCCAGTCACTTCAGAGAAGCAGCAACAGAGGAGGAAGATATAGATTATTATTGCAAACAGTTTACAGATTTCATGCAAGAACAGCCACAACGTAAGTATAATCTAAGATCTTCAAAGAAGAGGTCAAGAGAACCAGAGCAACAGGAGGGAACTACTCCCAAGTTATCCCTCCAGTACCAGCCAAAGGGAAAGGTAAGCTAAATCCTGACCCTTCCAAGATAAAAGTCTCTGCAAATAAGGAAAGCAATAGTTCTGAGGGACATAGAAAAGGAGGCACCTGTTTTGTTGAAAACTGCCAGTGGGAAGGAAGAAGGAACAGAGCCAGGAGGTACAGAAAAAGTCCAACCCACATTCAATCTCCAGAAGTCTCTCAACTGAGCTTCTAAAACAGCCTAATTATAAAGCTCAAGTCTCTCAATTCATGCATCCACCTACCTCAGCACCAACTCATGATAGTTTAAACCTCCAAGAGGAGAGGCCAATGGTTGTTTTTGGGCCACATGTGGAAGAGTTGGATCCTTCTACTGCACCCTTCTACATGACCCTAGTAATCCACGACCTCTTACTGCATAATTGCATGTTGGATTCTGGAGCCTCACACAACCTCATGCCACTAACAGTGATGGAATAGCTAGGCTTGGAGATCACCAGACCATACAAGGACCTGTACTCCTTCGACTCCAAGAGAGTCAAGTGCTTAGGGATGATAAAGGATCTGGTGGTAAACCTGGCTCAGATCCCTGTGAAGAGTGTGGTAATGGACATAGTGGTGGCTGATATTCCTCCTCGGTTCGGCATGCTCTTATCTAGATCTTGGGGTTCCAAGGTGGGGGGCTCTATCAAGCTAGATCTGACTTATGACACAATTCCGACTTTTGGAGGCGAGCAAAGGAGGTTGTACAGAGAATCCTGGTTTGTAAAGATGGTGACCCCAGCTAAATGCTCAGAAAATTTCCCAGTGCATGGGAAAGAAAGTGACCTCTCCAAACTATTTCTCGAAGAAGATGAGACCTTCTTAGATTAAACATCAGTGCACCTAACGAAGCAGTTAGAGCATCAACATGCAAATAAAAATGAAGTATGGAAGTTATACTTCGACGGGGCAAACTCAAAAGAGGGAAATGGAGCTGGAATATTGTTGGTATCTCCAGAGGGCAGCCTGATACCCCTCTCTTTCAAGCTGGAATTTGAGGCGACCAACAATGTGGCGGAGTACGAAGCATTTCTCCTTGGGTTACAAACGGCAAAAAATATGAATATTGAATGCCTAACGGTCTATGGAGACTCTGAGCTGGTTGTAAGGTAGATAAAGAATCAATGTCAAGCCAAACACCCTAGACTAAGGACGTACCGGAATGAAGTGTGGAATCTAATTGATAATTTCCTATTGGCCTTTAGTATCCAATTTTTGCCCAGGGAAGGAAACAGGATGGCTAACTCCCTTGCCGTGGCAGCAAGCAGTTTCAGGACCTCGCAAAATCTGCTCCTCGGATATGAGCTGGAAGTCAGATCAGACCTTCAATACCTCATAATGTCAAGCACTGGCAAGTATTCAAGGATGACGAGCAAGTAAAAAGATTCATAGAAGTCATTGGGGATTTCGCCCACTCCACCATTGATCAAGAAGAAGAAGAAACAAATCAAGAAGCCGCTGCGTGGAAAGACACAGTGGCTGGGTGCAAAATTTTGCAGCTGAAAGGGAATACCATCCCTCGCAGACTAGTCCCACTGGAAAGGCTTTTTAACAAGGACGACATAGTCTCCCAACCAATGGCCCCGGAGATAGATGATCAAGTAGAAGACTGCAACATCGAATCAGAGGAGGAACCCCAGATGATCAAGCTATCAAAAGGAATCCCCTGGCAATACAGACAAAGGTATTTAAATCTATTCAAAATTTATAAGGATGTATTTGCTTGATCTTATGAGGATTTGAAAGCATTTGATACTAACATCATTCCGCATAAGATTCCTTTGAAGAGTGGAATAAATCCATGAAAACAGAAGCTCAGGCAGATAAATCCACTCTTACTCCCCTCCATTGGAAAAGAGGTGAGAAAATTGCTACAAGCAAAGATCATAGTGCCTTTAAGGTACTCTGAATGGGTGGCCAACCGAGTCCCTATCCAGAAAAAGAGCGGAGAAATAAGGCCGTGTATCAATTTCCGAAATCTAAATAGGGCGTCGTTGAAAGACAACTACCCGCTGCCCAAGATGGATTATATATTGTAGAAGGTGGTTGGCTCAGCCAGAATGTCCATGATGGATGGATTCTCTGTCTATAGCCAGGTGGCAATCCACCCTGAAGATCAAAAGAAAACTACTTTCACCACCTCGTGGGGACATTCATGTACGTTCGCATGCCCTTCGGCCTTATTAATGCAGGAGCCACATTTCAAAGGGCCATGGACATAGCTTTCGTAGGGGAGCAAGACAAATTCGTGGTGGTCTACTTGGACGACATCACAGTCTTTTCCAAAACTGATGAAGAGCACATCCTCCACTTAAAGCTCACCTTTGAAAAATGTAGGAGGTATGGTCTCTCTCTGAATCCTAAGAAATCTCAGTTCACCCTGAGTGAGGGGAAGCTACTTGGACACATAGTAGCGCAGGAAGGAGTAAAGATCGATCCTAAACGAGTCAAAGCCATCAGCCATATTCCCCTGCCCAGAAATAAGAAAGAGGTTCAAGCCTTTCTAGGGAGAATAAATTTCTTGAGGAGGTTCATACCCAACTATGCAAAAATTGTCAAGGGTATTACGAACATGCTCAAGAAGGAAAATGAAGTCAGGTGGAGCTCTGCCCCCAGAGATTCTTTCATCAGAATTAAAGAAGCTTTGGTCGAGGCCCCGGTATTAGTTAGCCCCAACTATTTAGTGCCTTTCTACATCTTTTCTTTCACCTCCCCACATACTATTGTTGCAGTGCTGCTACAGAAAAATAAAGAGGGTTATGAACAACCCATTGCCTTCTTCAGCCAAGTCCTGAGGGATGTTGAGCTGAAATATAATATATTGGAGAAACAAGTCTATGCACGAGTCAAGGCTCTGAAGGCATTTCGTATGTATGTACTGCAATTGAAATCACAGTGTTTGTCCCAACGACAACAGTCAAGGACATCCTGGTGCAAGGAGACAGGGAAGGAAAGAGGGGTAGGTGGATAGCAAAAATACAAGAATATGAGCTAGAAATAAAGCCTACCAAGCTCATTAAAGGCCAGGGGTTGGCCAAGGTTTTATCCGAATCCAATTGCCAAGCTCTAGGGATAAACATGATCACAGAGGAAGGCAAACCCGAGGATCATTAGAGCGAGATTAAAACATCTAAGCAGAAAATCTATGCTAAATATGAGGAATCTCCCTCATATAAGAACATCATTCATTATCTCTTATTCCTGAGGTACCTGTTGGGGTTATATAAATCCAAATACCGAGCTCTAAGATTGCAAGCGCAAAAATATATCATATCCAATGGCCTACTCTATTGGAAGGACCCAGTGGGGGTATTGTTGTTATGTTTGGTAGAGGGTGAAACTCAGAAGGTGATTGAGGACTTTCACGGGGGAGTTTGTGGAGGACGCTACAGCTGGAATACCACAACACATAAAATCCTCAAGATGGGATTCTACTGGCCCACATTGTTTGGGAATGTTCATTCCTAGGTAAGGTCATGTCAGAAGTGTCAAGTGTTTGCTAAGAGGCAAAAGCCTTCTCCTTTCCCCCTGATTCTTGTATATGTGGAAGAACCTTTCAGACAGTGGGGACTAGATTTCATAGGAGAAATAAACCCACCATCCAGTGGCCAACACAAGTGGATATTGACGGCCACAGATTATTTCACCAAGTGGGTAGAGGTCATCCCAACTAGAAATGCTACAGACTCAGTGGTGATAAAATTCATGGAGGAGAACATACTATCCTGCTTTGGTTGTCCTTTCAAAATTATCACTAATAATGCTCAAGTCTTCAAATCTTCCAAGTTCACCAGCTTCTGCCATAAATTCAACATCATCATTGGGCACTCCACTACATACTACCCTCAAGGTAATGGCTTGACCAAGTCCTCAAACAAAACTTTGGTGAGGGTGCTGAAGAAGACCATCATTGAAAATCAGAGGAACTAGGACTCCCAACTGAAGTTTGCCCTATGGGCCAACTGGGTAACTCCTAAAAGATCCACGAGGAGATCACCTTTTGAGCTAGTGTACAGTAAGGCTATAGTCTTCCCGATCTAATTAGCAATGTCGGTGACAAGATTACTACAAGAAGCGGAGGAAGAGCCAAGTGCCTTAACGCGAAGGATAAATCAGTTGGTCGAGCTTCATGTTATAGACATTTTTGTGCCTTACAGCATAGAGCATGAAATGTCAATAATCTGAGGGATCCAAAGTCCCTAAACATGTTGTTCCTACCCCTAGAGGAACAAGGTCAGCAAACCACAGCACTTCAGATCAGTTCTCCACTGAAAAACACTCAAAAACAGGTCAATTTTGGATCAAAGCAACTGCTCCACTGAGCATCTGCGCTGAATGTCAACTTCTCCATGGTGTACCTGCGCTGAATGTCAACTTCATCAAAGGCTACCTGCGCTGAGCGAGTTTGGACATGTGGAGGAATCTTTCCTCAATGTGTCAATGCCCAGGAAGCTTCCAAAATGACACTTGGATCAAAAGATTCGCCTAATGATGAGTAAAGAGGTTCTAAAACTCCAAGTGGAAGGTAGAATCTCCGAGTGGACTCAAGAACTAAAGAACAACTGGGGTTGAAGAGGACAACAGTCACACATCAAGCTGACTTATCTTCACTCCAAAACTCTATATAAGGATCTCATCCCATGGGATCTAGAGGCCGGAATTTTGTGCAAAGAATTGTTGTTGGTTTACAGTTGAGAGTATTGGGTGATTGCTTGAGGGAGGTGAAGAGGAGATTTCTTTCCGTCGGGAAGGTGATGCTGGATTGGGCCTCTTATGGTTGTATCACCGCCTGAACCTTACTTTCTTCCATTAATAAAGCATTTGAGGTTCTTCTATTCGCATGTGTTTCAATGATGTATTGTCTTACTTGCGTATTTGATTTATGCTAATCCTTGAATCAATTATGAATGCATGCTTCTTGTAGTTTCCCTTTCTCGTCTTGATTGCAGGATCTCGTGTAGCTGGGCCCGTGAGAAGACAAGGAGCTGGGAGCAAGCAGCAAAGAGAGAAGATTGGATCGACCATTTGCGCAAGACATCGGTAAGTGGATCTCTTCCTTTCCTCTTTTGCATGTCATAAAGAAGTAATCTTAGATAGCTTTGCTTTGACTGTTGCTAAGGAACTATCACCCTTAGAGTGGGATAGGGTCATTCCGTGTTGGATACTTTTCCCCACAACAAACTGGCGACTCCGCTGGGGATCGTGTCTTGTTGGTAGCTTGTGTTTCTTTCTATTCATTTCCTAAACAAAGGGAGTACCGAATCGAACTGCATTCGAATCCTTCGAAGGCAAAGTAGAGGGCAGCTACTCTAGCTCAGTTCTGGGCGTGTTTATGATTTGAAGAGCTGATCCACAAGGACTCTTATTAGCTCTTTGTGATAGTGTTCATCTTCCTTTAATCATCCTCTAGTGTATACCTGGTTGATAGCCTCTGATTTGGCCTAAAACAGTCGATTTTTGAGCAATCTGTGACCCGGAACCAAAGAGAGACGAGAGTTTTCTCTTCAGTGCAGCTGCAGTGAAGGCTACCTGCGCTGCAACGCAGGTCCCGAAGGGGCTACCTGCGCTGAATGTCAAACTGACAGTGTCTTACCTGCGCTGAACCAGTTTTGCATTGTGCAACTGGGGTTCCCTGCCTTCTGTTGCCCAGTTTTCAGTATTGTTTTTGCAGCCTGTTGTCAACTTGTATACCCATCTGAAACTATCTTTCTTTGCCATCATTCCGCCTCAGTTGTGTGAAGAAACCGTGATTGTTCTTATTGTATTTCTTACTTTCATTCACAGTTTCCCGTAGCGAAAGTGAACTAGTCTTGCTGTGGCCTCTTGAATCTAGACCTGTGATAAAGTGTCGTTGTGATTCTAAGAGCTAGTTTATTGCTGTTCATAGCTACTTGAGCATTTGCTTTCGTTATATGGTTCGGATTTCAGTATTTCTTGTGTTGAAACGAGTGAATCTTAAGGTGTTCTTTTGATTATTGGACAAAAGCTTGTTTACTTTCGCTTGAAATTGAATTCGAAATCATACAACAGCTTTCTTTTTGTAATACATCAACATTAAGGAAGAAGAAAAGAAATACTTGCATTGTGCATGTGCATTTTGACAGTTTGCATGTCGATTTAGGAAAGTGCATCAGTGTGTGCTCTATGATCTGTTTGAAAAGATGATGTCTTTCTTTTCCCTCAGTAGTTAAGATTTTCATAAGTTGAAAGAATTGAAAAAGCTTGCTTATCATTCTTAGACTGCATTTAGGAGTTGTATCATACATCACGTGGTGATCCATAAAGGCAAACTGCTAAGCAAGATCAACCTAAAACGAACTGAATTTACATAACAACGCTTTGAAACATAACGAAACACAGTAGAGGTCTAGGTAGAGACGTGTTCCGGCGTCGTTAAACATAGTGACTGTCGATCTCTACGAAGGTGGGTGATTCCTCCTGAGGGACGATAGCACTAATACGGACTTGTGCTCCCGCGTACCGTCGCGTATATTGGGAGACCCCTATAGGAACAAAGCCTTTATCCATAGGAAGCCGTGTCGGCCGCCCTACTGATCGCGATGCAGTGAACACAGCATTCACGAAGATCGACCACTCGTACCGTAAAACGTATTCTGTGGTTTCGCGAAAGGTTTGGCACACCCTCTGCCTAGAACTCCAGAGTAGTTTCTTTTGGCCTTTTTCAAACTCTATAACTGAAAAAGTCCATCCGAGCATTTGTCACTTCGGGCTCGTTAATACATCGAAGGAGACTAGAGTCATCTTTAGCTTTTTCTCGACTCTTAAAAAGTGAAAAAGCAAGTTGTGTCTTTAAAAAGCGTCTAAAATTAATTCAATTCGAAAACACATTTTACCCTGTGTATTGTTGGTTGATCAAGTAATCCGCAATCGTGGAAGAAAGTCAATCGATGACCCGTCGTTCGCGGAAGCTTACGAGTCAACCGTCTTTGTCTCCGGAATCGAAAACAACCCGGGCAAAGCGAACTCGTTCAACCGGTTCCAAATCACCTGTCAAAGTTAGAACAAGTGTTCCAACGACATCTAAGGTTCCGGTTATTCCAAACATTTCTGGAAACCCTGCCCATATTGAAGAAGTTCAACAGCCCCAGAAGGACGGTAACACTGATCCTAGTCTGAGAGCAAATACTTGTGTTACTGAATCAGTTCCATCGGTGATCGGTTCAGAGAGTCTTGCTCCTCAAACAACTGTCGCTGTCGAAACAACCCCTTCTTCGGCACCAGAAATATTTTACGGACCTGACGGTCTTCCTCTTCCACCTGGTCTGATCGCAATAGAGGAAATTGTAGAAGATCCGCAAGCAACTACTCCAACCCATTTTGGAGCAGGGATCACTCTATTTCCTTCTGCATCAGAAGCTAGCCTATCACCCAGGGAGGTTCCTGGAGAATCACTAGGCAATCTACTGGATAGACTCAAAATGTCTGAACAACCGTCAACATCTAGGACTGTGCCAAATGACACAGCGACAGCAGAACCCCCTGCAGTCACTCCGACAATGTTCGCCGGCATACCATCTGTCCCCAGCTCTCAACAGCTGGAGGGAGCCCCTTCGGGGGCCATGACGACAATATGGTCTGTTCCTGTTTGTTCTCCCGGGATAATACCCGGTAACTCCTATGTTGGAACTCAACAAATTGATCCTTTCGGAAATCAGTTTGGGCAATCCGGTCCTCAAGGTTTGATAAATCCTTTCAGTTCCGGACCACCACCGTATGGGGGGCAATATGCTTTTTCGTTACCCCCTCCAGGAGGTTACCCATACGGGAGTTCACAACCATATTCAGGTTATACTGGAATAACTACAAGTGGTTGGATACCTATGCTACCCCAGCAACCAAGAGTTGTGTATTCTATGCAACAACAAATGCCTGTGACGAACATCCCGACGACACCAGCGATTGTAACCGTGTCGCAAGTTCAAACGATGCCTGTTGTATGTCAACCTCAGTTTCCTCAGGTTGTAATGCAACAGCCCTTTGACCCTGCAACTCAACCACAATCGCCAACTGGCGGGGCGGCACAAGCACAAACGGGTACCATTACCCCTCATCTTGGTCCAGTGGTTAGTATAGCACAACAACCCATGGCGTCACAACCATGGTTGGTGCAGTATCAACAACCGCAATTCCAGCAAGTGTACCAAGGTACCGAGCAGCAGATTTTTGCGAACAGTGGGCAACCGTACATACAAAACGGTCTAAACCAACCACTTTACAGTGGGGTAGTCCACCAACCGTATCAATCATACCAGCATCAAGTACATTATGCCGGTATGCAAAGACCAACTGCTCAGGCGATCCCATCGTATCCTGGGTACGCTTCGCCTAATCTGAGTCAACAGCTGCCATTCATGGCAACTCTAGAGTTACCCGATTTACATCGGTTGACGAACGATCCGATTGCTTATGCCCCTTGGTGGCCAGCGATTCCTCACAAACTTCCCTCCGACATTCCTAAATTCAATGGAAATCCAGGTGAAGCCCCGTCGAATCACGTCATGACTTTTCATCTGTGGTGTTCGTCGAACACTCTAAACGATGATTCGATAAGACTTCGCCTCTTCCAGAGGACATTGACAGGTCCGGCGGCCAAATGGTATATAGAATTGCCGAGGGCCTCTTTCAACAATTTCAGCTCCTTAGCCACGACTTTCTTAACCCATTTTCAATTACCAATCAGGTATGAAACAGGAACCGAGATACTGACCAACTTCAAACAGACGACAGCTACTCACATATCGGATCATATACATGAGTGGCGTCGCCGTCGTAGGATGGTTAAAACATACGTTCCTGATCAGCTATTAGCTGAATGGTTTATAAAGTCATTACTTCCGGCTATAATGGAAGATGTGGCCAAGGGGGGAGTCGTAACAGAGGAGCAAGTCATCGCTCGTGCTCAATATTTAGACTTAGTATATACTCAGTCTGGCACGCTCTACGACAAAATACCTGACGCCCCTAGACCTGAATTTTCAATTCCTCCACCTCCTAAATCGAATATTGACTCTCATGCCGGAGATGGCGTGATTGGCACTGCAAGCGCAAAATCGAAAAAGGCTTCATCCCAGAAAGCCCGTAAGACTTCAGATCAAAATGCCCATGAAGAGATTCTTGCTTCGGAAGTAAATGCCATATCAGCAGATAAAGGCAAAGAAACCAATCAACCAGGAAGCAAGAAGAAGCAAAACAAAGGGAAGAAGAAGCAACAGGACGATCAGTCACCTGAAAAAACTTCTTCAAACCCTCCTGAGAAAGGGAAAAAGAAATGGCCTTGTATGATATGTGACGAAGATCACAAGACAACAGATTGTCCATACAAAGCTGAGCTCAAGAGATTCTTTAAAAGTCCAAAGAACCCAGCTGTGTTGACAGATCCATTTCCCAATCCAGGTCAAAATATGGTTGATAGTGGAAATGCTTCCCCGTCACAAGTGCTAATGTTATCGATCTCCAAGCAGCAGAATGATGCTTTGATTTCGACAAGGAACAAAGATTACGGGAATCCACAACTGTCAAACGAAAAAGGTAAAGATCAACCTAGTAGTTCGACAACGACTTCGACAGAAGTTGTCCCACCCATAATGCCAGAGTTAACAATAAAACCGCCTAAGGGTGTAGTACACAAGTCGACCTTTAATCCTCGCGCCAGAGCGGCGCAGCATTATAACATAGTAGAAGATTTGGCCCAATCGCCATCCGCTATGTCGACTCTAGAGGTACTACAAAATTGTCCATCCCAAAGGCAAGCATTGTTATCGGCAATAGGGGGGGTTGATCCTAAGGATTCTGATCTTGTGTCCTTTGATCACAAGGGATATGACCCTCAGTTACCAGCTCAACTAGCTTTCCTTATTCAAGTGAAAGCCCTCAACAAAACTGTTCATCGAACAATTATTGATGAGGGGGCATCTACATGTATTATGTCGATGAGTTGCTGGAAAACATTAGGGTCGCCAACCTTGTCAAGATCTTCGACAACACTAAAAGCATTCGACGGTAGGACATATACCCCTTACGGTATTCTAAGTAACTTGAAGGTTGAACTAGGTGGAAAAACAGTAGAGATTGATGTTGAAGTCATAGATGGAAATCTGGATTACAACATCCTACTGGGAAGACCATGGATTTATGCCATGGCAGCTGTCGTGTCGACTTATTTTAGAAAGATCGCATTCCCGTTTGAAGGAGGGATTACGGTCGTCGACCAACAGAACTTCCTCCTTAATGGTTCACAAGTTACGGGAAGCATTCCCATGATCCATGAGAACGACCATTCAATCCAAGATATCGGAGTAGGCCTGCTGAAAGACCCCACGATGATGGGGACTTTCTCGCTACCGAATCCTATGTACATAGGGAATGTACCGTTGGTAGCAACCTGCAACATGATATCTTCCACGAAAGTCGCAAAAGACAAAGTCATCATGGATCGTGCAATGGTGTTGCACCCGAGCCCAATCGAAATATTGTAGCAATCAATGTTTCAGGCATGGGAGGCGAGCCCAAATCAACGCTCGTCAAGCGTTTGGGTAGATAGGTCAGGAGAATGTGGTACCCCTTTGGATCCTTGGTCACGAGTGCATGCAAGTGACGAAGGAATCCTGCAGTCAATGTTGATTGAGGGGGCACCATGGGATGATAACCACCATCGTTCCCTTCCTCAGGAAGATACTCAAGGCGACCTGTATCACCCTTCAGTATTTGAATTCCTAACAAATACTGTAAATACGGTGGATTCCGAGAGAAACCTATCCAATATAGAAGAGACTATAGCCATAAATATCTCGACCAAAACAGACATTGTAGAGAATATTTATGTCGGCAAAGGTTGTTCCCCTTCAGAACAGGAAATATATAAAGCTCTTTTCCGCGAATTTAGAGATGTCTTTGCTTGGTCATATGATGAAATGCCAGGCATTGACTCGAGTATCGTTGAACATGAAATTAAGATGTATCCTGATGTCAAACCAGTAAGACAACGGCTTCGGCAGGTGCACCCCAAGAAAGCCGCTGCCATTAAGGCAGAAGTTGAGAAACTCCTCCATGCTGGTTTCGTCTATCCAGTTCCTCTGACCGATTGGGTATCGAATATTGTCCCCGTGATGAAAAAACAGGGAACAATACGAGTGTGCGTCGACTATAGGGATGTGAATCAAGCTTGTCCAAAGGACAACTACCCTACACCCTTCATCGACCAGATAATTGATGAATGCGCCGGATGTGAAATCTTTTCTTTTATGGACGGATTTTCCGGGTATAATCAGATAAATATCCGCCCACAGGACCAGTCAAAGACTGCATTTATTTGTCCGTGGGGCACGTTCGCTTATCGAAAATTACCCTTTGGTTTAAAGAACGCAGGGGCGACGTTTCAGAGAGCAATGAATTATGCTTTCCATGACATCAAGAACATCGTTCAACCTTATCTCGACGATCTTCCGGCTCATTCGCAAAAGCGGACTGATCATCCGCAACATTTAAGAGCGATATTTCTGCGTTGCCGACACTACAAGATTAGACTCAATCCACACAAATGTGTGTTTTGCGTCGGTTCTGGTCGTTTACTCGGCTTTATAGTCTCCAAGGATGGGATTCGTCTCGACCCTTGCAAGGTGCAGGCAATCATTAATTTGCCTCCACCTTCGAACTTGCTTCAGATTCAGAAACTCCAAGGGAAAGCAAACTTTCTGAGGAGGTTCATTCCAAATTACGCAGAACTTGCTAAAGGTTATACTCGTCTCTTGAAAAAGGATGTACCTTTCGTCTGGGACCAGGTTGCGCAAGCTTCCTTTGATGCTCTGAAAGAAGCGCTAGTAAAAGCATCATTAATGTACGCCCCGGACTATCAAAGAGACTTTAACCTGTATCTGGCTGCAGCAGATACGACCATTGCAATGGTTTTAGTTCAAGAAGTCGACGGAATTGAACACCCTATATATTATTTAAGTAAAAACTTAAATGATACAGAAAGTAAATATTCTCATGTTGAAAAGCTAGCACTTGCTGTTGTTCAAGCGATACAAAGATTTCGCCATTATGTCCTCTTCAGGAAGACCACCGTATTGTCAGATTGCAACCCCATGACTTATATACTGTCGCGACAGTTGCTTGGGGGCAAATATTCAAAATGGATAGCTATCCTTCAAGAGTTTGATCTGGAATTTGTGAAATCCAAATCAAAGAAAGCTTTAGTTTTCGCGGAATTATTATGTGATCTCCCATCATCGTCCAACGATGAAACGTCCAAAGAATCGATCGTGGACGAAAGTTTGTTTCTGATATCAGCAAGTGATGAGTGGTATGGAGATATAATAGTTTATCTCCAAACCCAAAAGTTTCGACCAGACACCTCCCACTCAGAACAAAAACGCATTCGATACCAAGCAAAAGACTACATGATCGTCGGTGATACGCTTTACCGTCGTGGTGTCGATACGGTTCTGAGAAGGTGTCTCACCCATGAGGAGGCCGAAAAAGCCCTGAATGAATGTCATTCAGGCACCTGTGGGGGGCATCAATCTGGATATGCTACAACACAAAAAATCTTACGAGCAGGATACTTCTGGCCAACCATGTTCAAAGATTGCATAACCGCAGTCAGAAGTTGCCATGCTTGTCAGATTTTTGATAGCAAAACCAGAAGACCCCCCGCTCCTTTACAGCCAATAATAGCTGTAGGGCCTTTCGCCAAATGGGGCATCGATTTCATGCAATGTAACCCCACCTCGACCGGGGGCATGGGTATATTATAGTCGCAGTTGACTATTTTACCAAATGGGCCGAGGCGATGCCTACATTGGATAATACTAGTGAAACAGCAGCCCTATTCTTTTTCAATCATGTAGTCGCCAGATTCGGCGTACCACAGGCCATAGTAACAGATCATGGATCGCATTTTCGCAATCACATGATGGTTGAATTAACTGCCAAACTAGGATTGTCCCACGACAGCTCTACCCCGTACTATCCGCAAGCTAACGGACAAGTTGAAGCAATCAACAAGGTCCTGAAGCGCATGCTGCAAAGGATGGTGGGGATTCACAAACGAAGATGGCATTTGATCCTGTACTCGGCTTTGTGGGCCTACCGAACATCGGTAAGGAATGCCACTAGGTTCACACCGTTTCAACTGGTCTATGGCCTGGAGGCGATCCTACCAATCCAATGTGAAATTTCGTCCCTTAAACTCGCAATTGATCTCCTCCTCGGAACTTCGGAAGAAGAGGCTCGTTTCTTGGAATTAATCCAGTTGGATGAAACTCGTCGTGATGCCGCCTTGGCTAACGAAGCCCATAAGAAACGAGTCAAGGCGCAGTTCGACAAAAATGTCAAACCTCACGTCTTCTCAGAAGGTGATTTGGTCTTACTTTATGACCAAGAATCCGACAAATTGGGAGCTGGGAAATTTAAGTCCTTATGGATGGGCCCTTATATTGTTAAGAGAGTATTAGCAAAAGGAGCCTACGAGTTGGTAGATTATGACGGGATTCCACTGGCGCAACCCCGCAACGGGTTGTACCTTAAGCGTTACTATGCCTAATAGTAACCCGTATGCTTTTGTTACATTTTTGTTTTCGCTAAAGCGTTTGTTTCGGTTTAAGTAATCCGCTTTTTACACTTATTGCAGATGTCAAATCCATTGGAACCGTGGGTTGGATATGCCGATGGAGCGAGTCGTAGTTCGAGGAACCTATCCTCTGCAGCATGGGCCATTTTTGACCCAAGCGGCGAGTTAGTGAGTTTCAGGGGGATATGTATTGGTCAATCAACGAATAACATCGCTGAGTATAGCGCGTTGATAGAGCTCCTCTCTGATGCCATCACCCATGGCATACGCCGGCTAGTCGTCAGGTTAGACTCACAGCTCGTGGTACTACAACTCAATGGTACCTACTCTGTCCGAAATCCAGCTATTTATCGCAAGTTCCTAAGAGTTAAAATCTTGGAAAGACAGTTTGATTTTATCCAGTATCAACACATTTCCAGAAACTTAAACACATTAACCGACTCATTAGCAAACTATGTGTTAGATAGACATTTGCAAAATTGATAAAAAGAGAAGCATCGTCGATGTTTCATACATGGATCACATAAAAACTGGAATAAACACCGAAAATCAAAAATATATATAACTGTTTAAGGTTTACATATAATGTTCTGTAACCAAGACAAAATCGGTCATATGACCCCAAAACTCAAAAAATGGCTGGGGGGCACCCTAGCCTAGTGATGCTCATGATAACATGCCACGGCCTGTGCAATCATGCGCAGAAGACGAGTCCATCGTCTAGGAACACCAGCAGTATGTCGCTGCAATCGTAGAGGCAACTCGTCGATCCGTACATCCGGAATCCCAAGGGTAAGACCCTCGACCTGTTCCTGCACAGCTGCTAGAGTCTCGGCCAAGTCAAGGTCGCGGAGAATAGCTCTCCCAGGAGCCTCCCCTACTGGGGCAGCGGCCGGAGCTCTCGGACGAACTGCTGGACGGACAGGACCAACATCTGCATGCACACATGAGTTTGATTAGAGTCTTGATAGAGTAAAGCACAAGGACATTATAAATAAAGAAACAGTAAACAGTGATAAGGTCAAGATTTTACCAAGATCGCCCCACTGCTCGCCATCCGGTAGCACCAAATCCGGATCACCTCGGAAATCCATGCCAATATATGGATACTCGGAAAAGGCCATATCCTGCCGCTCGAACCACCTAAAGAAGGTGTCAGTAAAGGTAATCTGAGATTGACCTGCATGTCTGGACATGTGGTCAACCCACCTCTGCATGCGTGGCTCAGTGGGAGAAGGCAAGTCGAGTGCAATGTACTGAGGTTGCATCAGTGGTATCTTCTCCAAAGCGAAGGCAGTCAGAACTGAACCAAAACCAAAATTCTTCAGCTTCCCGTCCTTTACTTTGGTCAACTGGCTTTTCATCTGAACCAGTACCGCATCACACCAGTTAAAAACTTTCGGCTGAAGACACTCCAGGGCATGCTGCACATAAGACCTGTTGGCAACATGAGGGGATGCACTACCGGCCATCCTACAAATCGTGTACAGAATAGACCTGAGAGACCTGTCAGTGATCTCACGGATAGTAACCTTGCCATCTCTGCTCGGCTGGGATCCTTCCCTACAATACTGACGGACATAGTCTCTCACGGAATCACTCCCTCGGGCCGAACCGGACAAGGAAATGGGGGCACCCCGCCTTGACAACCCAGTCAAGAAGTAAATGTCCACTATGGTCAAGGGGATGGACTTGCCCCTAATCTGGAACACTTGGTTAACAGGATCCCAAGCATCAAGCAGGTACTGCAGTAAAAGTATCTGTGCCCTCATGCTAGAAATGCGGAAGAATTTTAGCAAGCCGCAGTTCCGCAGCGCATTCACCGTAACAGGATCATGGAGGGCAATCATGTCCTCCTCTTCATGCTCTCGTTCTCGCCATGTAAGAGTCATTCTGCTCCAATAAACTCTGCAAAACAAATAAGAGGAGGAGTAAGATCCCTGACTTGGTGAAAAAATGGCAAAATTTCCATGAAAAATTGTGCAACAAAGAAGCTTTTCTACGCCCAACGCAGGTAGAGAAGGGTCCCACCTGCGTTGAGGGACAAAATGCCCTTAAACAGCTTGAACCCCAACGCAGGTTTCGAATGAGGCACCTGCGCTGATGGCAGAGCGCCCTAATGAAACCCCAGGGGCTCATGGGGGCAAGAAAACGGGCACAAAACTGGAAAATGAAACCATGAAAAGAGAGAGCTAAGGTTTAGCTCCTACCTGGTCCAGACGGCGCTGAGAATCGTCCACAGAATCTCCCGAAATCAGCTGGTGAAAAATCAAAAGGAAGAGGCACCTCCAAAGCTCCAACAAGCCAAATGCAAATGAAATGGTAAAATGAGAGGTAAAAACATCTTTTAATTGCTTTTTACGTAGTTCAAAGTGAAATATTAGCATTTTTACCTCATAATATCTATTTCTAACTAAGTTTGTTGCAGCAATTGATGATACAGTACTATCTCTGAAAAAGAAAAGACTAGTCATGGTAAAATATGAGTTTGATCTTATAAAACGAGCAGTTTTGGCAAAGTTCATGCTCGTTAAAAAATAAACGCAAAACGAGCAGTTTTGGCAAAGTTCATGCTCGTTAAAAAATAAACGCAAAACGAGCAGTTTTGGCAAAGTTCATGCTCGTTAAAAAATAAACGCAAAACCGAGCAGTTTTAGCAAGAGTTCATGCTCGTTAAAAAATAAATGCACAAGTGAGCAAGCTTCCCCCAGAGTTCAAGCTCATCAAGAAAAAATGAACCGGTAAATAACCATTTGAGACCATAGATTCTTCAGCCATAAAAATCTTGGTCGTGTTTGCACCGTCACCTCCACTTTTTCATTTGGCCGATCATTCACATCCGCTTGATTGTTTACCTATTTTGAGGAACAGCTGCGAAGAGTGATTTCACCTAGCCATCCTTGTGACACTGCCGTGATTGGAAAATTCCAACCTGTACCTGGAATCTGCCGCTATCCCTGTTTATCACTCGTTCCTCAAAATACGAGTCTTCTTTGAGCTCTTTTCACTGACTCATAAAATATGAAAAGTTTGTCGAGTTTTGGCCTTCCAGCTCGTTAAAAGGACCGGAAGAGCTATCCCTCCTCTAGATTTTAATCTTTTTGGACCTGAGGGATTATTGCACAAAAAGATCGAGCGCTTGTCTAGTTCAGCTCGATAAAGCTATCGAACATTCATCTCTTTTGTATTGTTTTATACTTTTTCGGACTTAAGGGATTAGATGACGAAAAAGGACCTTTGGAGTTAACTTTATGTACCCTTTTTAGACTCTCTAAAAATGAAAAGGACAGAGTTGTCTTTGTCGCTAGGCTCGTTAAAAATACTGAATAGCGACAAACTTGTCTTTAGACGAGAACGAGTTTCCCTATCGCTAGGCTCGTTAAAATATAGCGATGGGCTTGCGCGAAGGGCAGGTTATAGAACAAGCATATGTTATCCTCCTCAAGCTTGACAAAAATAAAGAGGTACTGGTCAGAAATGACTAGGGAAAAATTGGGAGAACCTCAAAGCTTAATGGTAGCAAGTCGCTCTTGAACATGACACTTTTGCCTCCGTAAAAACATTGGGTTGGGTTGTTTTCATTCACCGGTCCCTTCACCATGGTCTCGCCATACCATGCACATTTGGGGTAATGCTACCGATCCATCACATCAGTGTCGTTATATGTTCAAGAGATGTCATTCAGAGAGTGTCAACCGGGTCCCATCCACTGCCATACATCATCTTTCATCCTTTCATGGCCGCCACCCTGAATCATATTTCACAGATCGTTTTCACCATCATCACAATTACTAGCTCCGTTCCGTGTCACTGATGTGGGATTCATTAAGACCCTCCTTTGACAGATCGCTTCTTGTCGACATCAGCTCATTATCCAAGAAGTTGATCTAGGAACACCTCCTCAGTACTTTGAAGCTTGCATGCCTCAATGGCAAGTTTCTCACTTCCGGCGACAGGTATACATTAATGACCTTCGACCGGGAGACTTTGCGTGGTGTTCGACGCCAAATCCTATATTCATGCCACGTGAATTGTGCTGCAGTACCTTGAGGGTCATCATCATTATCGGTGATTCCTCTCGCGCTTGTTAACAGTTTACATCATTGACTGGTAATCAAGCGATGTCTTTCCATGTTCGACTCCAAGAAATTTTCACATGGATCGACTTGTACTTAGAGTGAAGATCGGACAAGTTTGAAGACCCCGGATCTAGTTTCATCCATCCGGGCTGCGACATATATTCAGGAGATAAAGACATAGACATGTGCAACAGATGATCATCCTACTAAAAGGATGATAATTTAAGCAGAGAATTATCAGTCTACTATCAGACGATCGTCTGTTTATGTACAGAAAATGTATTTATAAAGCTGAGCATGGGAAATGCCCGCATCAGCTAGATCATGAAAGCAGTATGAAAAATAATGTATTGTCTTGTATTTTGTTACAGGTCACCTCCCGACAATTGAATGAACTTCGGATCCTCCTAATAAAGCATTTCACCCGATAAACGACCTCATACTTTAGGAGGCAACTGTTATAGACATTTTTGTGCCTTACAGCATAGAGCATGAAATGTCAATAATCTGAGGGATCCAAAGTCCCTAAACATGTTGTTCCTACCCCTAGAGGAACAAGGTCAGCAAACCACAGCACTTCAGATCAGTTCTCCACTGAAAAACACTCAAAAACAGGTCAATTTTGGATCAAAGCAACTGCTCCACTGAGCATCTGCGCTGAATGTCAACTTCTCCATGGTGTACCTGCGCTGAATGTCAACTTCATCAAAGGCTACCTGCGCTGAGCGAGTTTGGACATGTGGAGGAATCTTTCCTCAATGTGTCAGTGCCCAGGAAGCTTCCAAAATGACACTTGGATCAAAAGATTCGCCTAATGATGAGTAAAGAGGTTCTAAAACTCCAAGTGGAAGGTAGAATCTCCGAGTGGACTCAAGAACTAAAGAACAACTGGGGTTGAAGAGGACAACAGTCACACATCAAGCTGACTTATCTTCACTCCAAAACTCTATATAAGGATCTCATCCCATGGGATCTAGAGGCCGGAATTTTGTGCAAAGAATTGTTGTTGGTTTACAGTTGAGAGTATTGGGTGATTGCTTGAGGGAGGTGAAGAGGAGATTTCTTTCCGTCGGGAAGGTGATGCTGGATTGGGCCTCTTATGGTTGTATCACCGCCTGAACCTTACTTTCTTCCATTAATAAAGCATTTGAGGTTCTTCTATTCGCATGTGTTTCAATGATGTATTGTCTTACTTGCGTATTTGATTTATGCTAATCCTTGAATCAATTATGAATGCATGCTTCTTGTAGTTTCCCTTTCTCGTCTTGATTGCAGGATCTCGTGTAGCTGGGCCCGTGAGAAGACAAGGAGCTGGGAGCAAGCAGCAAAGAGAGAAGATTGGATCGACCATTTGCGCAAGACATCGGTAAGTGGATCTCTTCCTTTCCTCTTTTGCATGTCATAAAGAAGTAATCTTAGATAGCTTTGCTTTGACTGTTGCTAAGGAACTATCACCCTTAGAGTGGGATAGGGTCATTCCGTGTTGGATACTTTTCCCCACAACACTTCAGGAGAATAGAGAACAAGTAGGGGCCAAATTGTCAAGTTACCAACAAAAGATGAAATCATTGTTTGATAAGAAGGCTAAGGATCGACCGTTTCAATCAGAAGATTTAGTTCTCCGTTGGGACACCCGACAGGAAGACAAAGGCAAACATGGAAAATTTGACCCGCTATGGTTCGGACCTTTCAAGATTGCAGAAGAAAGAGGAAATAACACATACATGCTTGAGAATCTAGATGGTGAATCTCTGGAACTGTCGGTAAATGGTCAATTCCTCAAACTTTATTTCCAAAACTAGAGGTACCTGTCTCACACCCATTGTAAATACTGGCATGTGTATTGTAATTGTTATATGTAATTTTCAGTTTATGTTAAAAAATCCATTTGCACAGAATTATAGTTTGTTTAAAAATGACTCCATGCCCAATGGAAGGAAAGCTACTGGTCTGCAGGTTCTCAGCACCTTGCCAGCAAGGCACTGTCCCTAGTTGGAGCCAATGTTGTCACTCACTGCATTATGAGTTTTCAGTTGATCAAAGTTGCCAAAGAGCAGTGAAGTTTGAAGCCATATTCCAGGCCACAGGAGCACTTAAAGCCAAATTGGAACCTCTCCATTGCATAGTGCCCAGAACGAGCTTTCCAACGGTATAAGGAAGTCTGAAAATGGACTTTTGGATCAAAAGATATGGCTTGTTAAAGTTCAAAGGGTCTGTTGCCTTTTAAAGGGAAGAAGAGAAGGATATCAGAGGTTCGGTGCTCATTGCATATCAGACTTCTCACAGATCGGCGATCGGCTGTGGGCAAGTCATGCATCCCGCATATCGGGCAAGTCTCGCATCCCGCATATCAGCCATATCCCGCATATCAAACTTCTCACAGATCGGTGATCAGCGGTGGACAAGTCTCGCATCCCACATATCGGGCAAGTCCCACATCCCGCATATCTGCCATATCCCGCATCCCGCATACCGGCCATATCGCAATCCCGCATCCCGCATCATCGGCTTATTGAGCATATCGGCGGGACCAGGCATATCGGCAATCGGCGGGCCCCGGGAGTTCATCGCAATCGAAAATCGGCGGCTTCTCCAAAGTAGCAACAGGACATGCAGCGAAATCAGCAATCAGTCGATCGCTGATATCGCAAATCAGCTATCGGCGGGTTCAAAGCTCAGTAAATCGGCGATCAGCAGGCCCAATGGGCCATCCTTTAAGAAATTGCGGGGAAGCGCCGATATAATGTTAAATCGCCAGGGAGGGCCGAAAACCTTTAACAAAGAAAATCAACGCAAAAATAGGGACAGGTGAGCCTTTCTCTCTCTCCTCCAGGGGGCCATGTGGCGGAATACCATTGATCCTTTACAGATCCACATAGCAGCTGACGTGGCAGTATGGAGATGACGTGGCAGTACAGAGGACACGTGGCATGCAGATTCGGCATTTTCAGGGGTCCTTTAGGGGAATTTCTGGGTGACATGTGGCAGTGATGACGTCACCCATCGCAATCGCATATCGGCGATCGCGCAAGTCAAGTCCCTCCTCCGTCTTAGTCCCTCCAAGCTTGCGATTGCGATATGCGAGGGATCCTCCCAGATGCGATATTCCATGTGTTATGTCTTATAAGGATTTTGCGTCCAAACAAGTCAGCTAGCGCTATGAATGAAGGTAAAGAGGTTTCCCCTCCCGATTGCAATATGCGATGCTTTCGGTGGGCCCGACCCCGTAGATTGGCGATCGTGGGAATCTAGAGGAAAGATAAAGGGAAAACATCAGAAACCGTCGATATGCGGGACTTCATATAACAAAGAAAAAAGCCCCCCGGCAAGTAGTTCAATGGCTCTAGCACCCTAAAGCTAAGCACCTGGTTCCAGCCCCCGGTCCTATGAAGAAAATCACGGAAAGGGGCTAAAAGTGAAAGGGGCCAAGGAGGATTGGGACTCATCTGTTTTGCAACGTTTCTTTAGCGAAAGACCAGCATTGGAAAGTCCTCCATATTGCCACCAAGAGAGCATCACCAGGCAGATCAGGGCGCCGATAGTACAAGGCAGGGCTTTAAAGGCGTGATGGGTCGACAGCTGTGGCTTTAAGGGAAACAGGTGGTGCATTCAAAATCAGCATGGGCTAATTCAGAAAAGCCCATTGTGACATGGAATCAGGGTCGGCGCTAACAAGAATGAAAAGAGACTTGGTAACTCGGGAGGATTCAATTTTCAGCCATTGTGTCCCATAACAGAGAGAGACGAAGTACTGCCCATGGATCCTCTGTTTCAGTACTGTGACATGAAGTGGATGGTGCCCACTCCCAGCTTTAAATAATGAATGGCTCGAGCAGTAAAGGCAGAAATGACAGGAGTCGGTTGAGCAACACAAAAGACCATACTATGAGCCCATTGCAACCTGAAGCAGAAGCAATTACAAGGATGGGCACCGAGATAGTTTATTAATGCTTCTTTCTAACTGTTTACTTATTTGATGTCCTACAATTTGCCTCCTTTCAATGAGGCCATTAATTCTATAATATTTTTGGGCCACAGAGCCATCCCCAGCTGAGACAGCTAGTCAATCTGACAGCTGAGACTCGGCTGAAGATATTTTTGATGTAATGAATATTCAACGCTCCTCCTCTCCTGATAAATAGGAGGAAGCAAGACTTCAAAAGTTCAAAAATTCTAAAGAAAACACTACATGTTATTTTCAGACTGTATGGCTTTGCAATACAGATTTTTTAGAATATCAAGGAAATGGTGGTGATTCCCCCTTCAAGTATTACAGTATGTTATCCCTCTGTTAAAACCCATTTTATGTTCATGTTTCTTCTCTAAATTCATGTAATCATAGCTGCTAGGAATAGTTCAAACTTCCTCAAAGATTCATTTGTATTGATATGTTAATGCATGTGCCTATAACTTCATCACAGATTCATTCGTATCAACATTGTTCATTTATGTGCCTGTATGGGTCATTGAAATTATATCTTTAATAGTTGCGCTCCATGAATCATAGCACCCCGTCTCTTTGTTGTCCATTATATCTACCTATAACTCAAATAAATGTAGGAATTCTTAAAGCTGCAAGCTCTATTTGCTAAGCATAGAATTCTTGATGTTGTAAGCTCCACATGATGAGTTGTTCATCCTCCTCATCCTCTATCATTGCTCCACAAAATCTTATTAAACTGTAAGTCCTTCGACTACTCGGCCTCCACCGTTTTATGCATATTTCTGAGATTTGTATATGTGAAGAAGTACCAGAAATTCATGTCTTACACCTTTAGGTGAATGAACCAACCCATTATATATACATATAGAATATAAGTGAGGTTTCCCTTTACTGAGAATCATTTGAGACACTCCAAATTTAGATGTGCTCAGGCACTAGTCTTGTAAGCAATCCAACGCTGTCTCTAGGAGCTACAACAACGCCTTCATATAGTATCAATAATTTTGGTCAAGAAATTGATGTCTTAGTTAAACTCTCTAGTGAGAAACCTCCCCCTGAGCGAGTCCTTGAAATCGCTAAGGACAAGGGGTTAACTTATCAAAGGAAAAATCAAAATGATAATCCGGTTAATTCTCGAAGTCTTAACTTTGGGTGAGCTTCTGGTATGAATATTGATTTAGAAGGTTGGTTTAATAACTCTAAAGTTTTGGTCCTTGTCACTGAAATAGTAAATATCCCCTCCCAAAGGACTAAGTTATTGAATGCTATTAGTAGTACCTAGGTAAATGCAGCTCAAGAGGAACCTCCTGAGGCTTTCTATCAAGATGCTCCCATATACTCGTAGAGTATGGATATTGATAATAAAGAACACTCTCCGTTCTTCATTACTTTGCTTGTGAACAATTATCGGTTATACAACTGCATGATTGACTCGGGTGCTTCCGCTTGTGTGATGACTAAGAGAGTCATGGAACAACTTAACTTGAGGATATCTAGGCCTTACTATAACATATGTGCCATGGATTCGAAGAAAATTGAAGTTCATGGGTTAAAATAAGACTTGCAAGTCCATATGTCGGTTTACCCCAATGTTGCAGTAATCGTTATCAGGATATTATCGGCGAAAGGAAAAAATCATAAAAATCGGAAAAATAAATAAATAAATAAATAAAATTTAAAAAAAAAATCAGGAAAAAATCGTAACATACAAAAATATTCATTTTTTTCAATTTTTTTAATATCTAAAGCATCTACAACATAAAATAAATATATTGACACATAAATATGATAAAAGAACTAATATATAAGATGTGTAATATCATTTCTAGTGCTACATCACACATAAAAGTGAATCATGTCCTGAATAGTAAGTCCTAACCCCTGAGTCCTGAGTCCCAACTCAACCTCAAAATATCAACAAAAAATATAATAATGTATCTCATATCATGAGTCATAATGTCATATACAATGAAATGAACCAAATGACTAAAGTCTAATACTACTGATTTCCTCTGCCCCTCTAGATGTAGATGCCAGTGAAGTTGGCAGTGGACTCTGTTGTGGTCTAGAAGCTACAAGAGGTAGACCACGTCCTCTACTGGTGACAAGGGTAGCCTGGGTAGGTTGTGTCACCGCCTCCTCAAGGTAATGGCCTAGTTGAATCAAGTAATAAAAATCTCATAACCATTATCAAGAAAATAGTAGGAGATAACAAGCGATCTTGGGAAAGTAAAATAAAGTATGCTTTGTGGGCAGATAGGATAACGAAAAAGAAAGTTACTGGTAAAAGTCCCTTTGAATTAGTCTATGGCCTGGATGCAACTTTGCCGGTACACCTTAAATTGCCAGCTTACCAACTCCTTCAACACTTTACTAACGATAATATTGTTGTCCAAAATAGGATTGATCAACTCGTAGAGTTGGATGAAACTCGTAGGAAGGCTTTTGATAATATGTATAAGAATCAATCTAACATTAAGAAAAGCTTTGACAAAAAATCTTGTCCTAGATCTTTGCTGGTTGGAGATATGGTCTTAATGTGGGATCTAAAGAATGAAAAACTAGGAAAGCATAACAAATTTGACAGTTTGTGGCTGGGACCATACATCATTCGAGGCATCGCTGGACCCAACTCATTCCATTTGAGCACGTTGGAAGGCGAACCACTGGATTTACCCGTGAACGGCCAAATGCTCAAATTCTACTTTAGAGAGGACATCTGATGCCACTGGGCATCCTTTGTATTGTATTCCTAACCCTACACCGTTTCATTTCAGCATTTCATTTTGTAGTTATGTCAGATTTATGTTTCATGTTACTAGACTAGTCAACAGATGAAGAGCTTATATCTTTCATGTGTTTAATGTTATATGATGATTTTTGGATAGACACTAATTATGTTATCTTGTGTGTTGCATGGATGCAGATTCTGGATTCTCACATTCCTCCGATGCAGCAATGTGTCTCCAAGTAGAGCCAGATGTTGACCACCCCGTGTCAACATCCACATAGCAGTACACCCCCTTTTTTGCAAAAGGGATATCGTCTGATCGATGTGTCTGTGTCGTCCAGCTATCATCATCAACCTAATCATCATGTTATAATGTAAACCCATTCTGCATGTATATGATGTAAATAATCTCAGCAGAACCGTGTCATGTATGTAACAACCTAGGTAAACCTACCTTTTTAGTGACGATCTCCATTCTGGGAGATTTTTTATCTCACCGATCCATTTCCGGATGGTCGGCAGAGTTTTTCACTCTAGTCTTACCCCAAAGCTAGAATGGATTTTGTCATTAGGATCTTAGGCGAGTCCTAGTGTTCTAGACTGAGTCTATGTAAAAGTAATTTGGGAATAATCCTAACTATTTTGTTAGATTATTTTATTACAAATTACTTGATTTGTTGGATTATACTAGTGTCTTAGAAATGGGTAGTTTGTGAGGGTTTATTACAAATAAGTTTTCTCCCTTATGATTTAAAAAATATGTAAATTATGATGTAAAGTGCCTTGAGAGTTGGAAAAATAATTTATCCCCTCATAGGTTAATTAATTAAATTTTCTGGCCCAAAATTAATTAAAATCCTAAGCCAAAAATTTAATTAATTCTAAGTCTTAGGTAAATTTAAATTCTCCAAAGGCAAAATTCGTCGGTCCTAAAAAATTAAATTTTAAAAGGTCCCGGGACTAAGGTAAATTAATTATTTTGATCAATTTAAAACCTTTGATCCCCGTGGGTTAAGTCAAAGTCAAATTTTTTGAGAAATTAACTCAAAATTTCTATTTTTGAGTTAATTAAAATGCATTTAAATAAAAATTTCGAATTTCCTCAAAATTTAAATATTTCGATGGATGAGATTAAAAGAAATTTTGATTTTCATCAACAGTTGAGATTACTTTGACGAGGATCACTCGAACTAGCCGTTGAAGGATTTATCTTTAAATAGAAGTTCATTTGTCAGTCGATCTATCCGATCTCTGAATCATGTGCTTAACAAGAAGCTCTCGTGTAATCTTTTTTCTGGATAATAAAGAAAGACTTTGGGGTTAAATTCTGTTGGTGTTACTCTTCATGGGAATGCTGTAAGATGTTTTATTTCATGCATAATTTTTTCTAAAGCCATTGATAATAGCTTCTGAAGAGTGATTTGAGTACAGGTATCTTGCTCAGTTGTTGGGGTTTGAATAATAATTTAAATTTTGAACATAATAGCAATATCTCTATTTGTTTGAATTTAATTATTATTTTCTCATTGTATTTTTAAAGGTTGGATAGAGTTTTGCAGGGAAATCTTGAGATAAATTATCGGGCGTTAGGGGTAGTTTTCAGTTGGACCAACCAATTCCCGATCTATATTTCTTGAAGAGCCCAGCTAAATTAACTCCAGGCTTATCATAAGATTTTTGTTTTGTGATGCATGAGGGTTTCGAGCTAACACCTCCTTTAAAAATTTAAAAATTTCTAATTTATGTGCATCATAATGATAGGTCTGGCTAATTAGAGCCTTCAGTTTGTAATTATTACAGTTATCTAAGTGGGATTTTGGGCTTTTCAATTTTATTTGTATATCTAGGTTCTGGGTGTTTTGTTTCTGTTATTGCAGGTACAGATTTGAAAGGAAAATTTTATTTGAAGCTAAATCTAGGCCTTGGAGAGTAAGATCTGGCCTCAACATCATTTTGCAGGGGCATTATTCTTTTTACAGTTCGAGGGTTTGAAAAATTTAAATCGTGGTTGTTATAAGTTTCTCCTGGAAGGAAATCTGAAGCAAAAAATATATTGGTGTGAAATTTGATTTTTATGGGTTTGTTTTGGGGTTTTTGAGGCTACCATTTACTGCCTGGAAGTCTCTCTTTTCTCTGTTGCCTGGGATTTTCCATTTCCTTTTTGAAATTTGAACTCTGTCTACTATAAATTTCGAATTTTTTTTGTTCCTAAACCCTCTCCGCAGACCTGCATCTTCGGCTCCCTCTTCAACCTGCGTCATCCTTTTTGTCATCGTCGTCACTACCAAGCTCCCTCAACCTGCATCAAACTATATTCACTTTCAAACGCTACAATTGCTCAAACCCGCAGCCTTCATCTACTGCTCTCGCGCATCCTTCCTGGCCCGCAGCTCCTTCCCTTGCATCATCGCTCCTGAGCTTCTGCCACCTCTCCTTCCTCCCTTCTGCAGACCTGCGTCTCCCTAGTTCCATCGACCTGCACTCCACGCTGCCATATCCCTCTCCTCATCGACCTTTCTCTCCCTCCACTGTCGTCGAAGCCTTGCTCGTTGCTCATTGTCACTACTCATTGGTTGTCGTCGTCCTGCATACAAACATTCAATTTCTTTTTTGTTTCATCTGTTTTATATTTTGTGTATGTGTTAAGGTTAGCTCCTTTGTAAATAATTCGATTTCTTTTTAGTTTGCCTTTTTTTTATTTCTTTTGTTTTGATTTATTTTTAGTTTTGATTTCATTTTATTTTTTATGACTTTGATTTTATATTGCTTTTGATAATAAAAACAAAAAATTTAACAAAATTTCATTAATGTGACTTTGATATTTCCAAAAAATTAAATCAAAAGAAGACTGTGTTTTCACATTAAAAAAATAATTTTTTATGTGGCCTTTGGCCCATTAAAAATTTGACTTATTAAAGCCTTTTGATTTCTCTATTTTTGTCACATTAAAAAATTTTAATTGATCAATTGCCACATTAAATTTGCTTCATAAGCTTAGCACATTCAAAATTGCCTAAGGAATAATTACAATTTTAATCTAAAGTTCCTTTTTGGTTTCTTTTTGTGTTAGGAGTAAAATCTAAAGGAAAGAATTTTGTGGGATTGGCATTTTTATTTCTCTATAGTCAAACACGCTTAATAATTTTTTAAATCATCTCTAAAGATAAACTATAGGAGAACGACAAATTTTTCTAGATTTGGGTCATTAAAGAAAATCATTTTAACTATAGGATTGTGCATTGCTTAGCATTTGAATTTCATGGTTCTTCATGGTATTTAATTTTTTTTTTTTGAAATTTAATTGCTAGAATATTTTTGCATGCTAAGGTTTTGATCTAATTGTTCATGATCATCACTTCTATTACATTTACAAATTTCTCTAACTATTTTGTTTTCATTTAGTTTATGATTAACTGAATATTAAGGGACTAGTCTAAAATCATTTCTATCTTGTGGTTGTATTTGTCTTAATTGTTTGATCTATCCATCTCGGTTAACCAGGACTTGTTTTACATTCGTCAAGTTGTTCATCCTTAAGTCTCCTAGAGCCTGTGTTCCACAGGCTACCCTCATTCATTCACCCTAGAGACGCCCCCCCTTGTCTTGTCTAGGAGAGAGTCTAAATGGAGTGAGTAAGGATTAGAGTGACAGCGCTTACTCTGAGCGTTGTCGCGGTGCCTGGACACTTTGTGCGACAACACATCCCAATGACAATTTCCAATTATATCCAGTAGCAATCACATTAACTTATGAACATTGACAGTAAATGCAGATAGAACGTAAAATCATATGCAGAAAACAACTCAAGACAAGAGGACACAAGATGTGGCGGATGCCAGGGACAAACCCCAATGTGGGGAAACCCTTTGATCAAATCTTCTTATTATTCTTCAATAGTTCAGCAGAGAGAGAGAGAGTACAAATATCATAAATACAAGCCCAAAACAGATCTGCCAAATCAACAGTGAATGCAACCTTACCAAAAAGTCAACGGTGGTCAAAGTTGTCCCAAATCATCCTCTAATCAGCTCAGTCAACAACAGAAAAATGCGGCCTCCAAAGAGGGTCAAAGTCAACCCAAAACAGCTCGGTCAACCTAGACAAACCTTCTTGTAATTTCTGCAGTCAAACAAGAAAGTAAACGATGAAGTCAACACAGTCAAACAGTCCCCAATCACCTCAATTTTCGTGCCAAAGAATGCGAACTGAAAATATTGAAATTCTGCCCCAAAATAGAAGTCAATGCAAGGTCAAACTACGCAAGTCAACGCTACCCTAATCTCAAAAATTTCGACCTTCAAAACCAGTCCGGAAATCTGCCTTCCTTCCACACGTGCGAAGAAGAGAGAGCCTCCAAGTGTACGAACCAATCAAGAGAGGAGAGAAAAGATGATGTGATGAGATGATTGATGTCCAAATGAGAGAAGAGTCACTCTTATTTATACAATTTGTTGAGGGTGAGGAGACACATCCATTGAGCTTCATGAGCCTACATTTGACTGAGGCTGACCTTGACAATTTGTCCATGAGAAAGAATAAATTCAAAATTCCATTTCCACTTGTCATAATGAGATGATCTTTATATCAAAATTGTACCTCTCAGAAACAAGAATCCAATGCAATAATCATCTTCATCATATGAGTTGTCCTAAGTTGGAAGTTGGCCCTAGTTTCCAATTTTAACACAAACTGCTCACAACGCTGCAACCATCTAACACTACTATCAAATGATGGCACAAACCAAGGTGCATCAAGTCATCCCTATGACCTGCTACCGATGCTCTCAAGCTCTGTCCACAGAGAGCTACCAGTGTATGTGTAAACATTGTTGCTCAATTGGTCAAACCTTGTTATCCCTCTTTATGTCAATATGCTTGTACAACTAGATGATATTGCCTTCAATACCTGCTGCCCTGCAAGGCTACAATTATGCCACTGTACACAAATCCCTAGGTCATCACTGTCATAGGTATATGTACCTCAATCTATAGGTCAAGAAAAAATCAAGGTGTCAACTCACTGTTAATATCTTATCTAGGTGTCAAATCAACAGGTCATGTCAAAGTCATGTAATTGTTTCACTAAAGTGTCATAGTTAAGTCTTATCAAAAGAGTTAAGTCAAAGTTAAGGTGTCAACTCAAAGTCATATCTAGGTATTATTGTCATGTCACAGTCAAGTAAAGTCAAAGTCAAACATATCATAGAATGCTCACTATGTCAACATTATAATCAAGGTACGTGTCATATTAAGGTATCAAGTCAAATGTCAAGCATCTATATGTCATGTCTATTAGTTATGTCTAGGTGTTCAATCAATTCACACTTGCATAGCTCAATACCCTATAGTCCAAAGGTGTTGTTGCTTCATATATTATCACAGTCAAGCCACCAATGTCGTTGTCACTTTAAAAGCAAGCTTCAGAGTCACTGTCAAGAATCTCAACTGTAGGTCATGACAAAACTACAACACACAGACTTAGCCAACCACTCCATAACCTCTCACACTCATTAAGGTTTATTGTCATTATGAATTTGTGTCAACAATATTGGTCAATTGTCATATCATATAAGGACTAACAGACAATGTATATAGTTAATGCATATGTCAAACTTATCATATACAGTTTTATCATTTGTTGGTATAAGTCATCGATAGCCAACACAACTTAGGGTTACTGTGTCAAGCTCATGTGTCAATATGTGTCAAATCAACTCACTATTGTAGTTACTCCAACCCTAGAATCTGACTTCAAATATTAATAACTACAATCCAAACCTTAATAAATGAGCTCCTTAAAATCTAGTAAACATATACGAATAGGCTAAGAGACATGCCTCATCATAGAGAACTAATCCTTGCAAAGAGATTCTGAGCTTACTTGATGAAGGTCGAGGTGCCTAAAACAGACCTATACCCTTGTTGTTCCAAGAATGGAGCCCAACAAAACAGATTCCAGAGAAGACATAAAAGGAAAAAGGAAAAATCCTTCATTGTCCTGAACTAATCCTACAGCCAAATAAGTCCAATAATTAAACTTGAAACTCAATCCTAAGTTGTGCCCTAGATCTGCAAGATAAGGAGGCCGAGATACAATAAGGAGTAGGGTTGTTTGCTACAGTCAAGCCCTAACGAATCATGAAACAGTGCCTTATTAGAGGGTCGAAGGTCTGAAAGACAAAAGTACATCAACACGAAGGAAACCTTACCTTTTACAACCTTAATCTACTTCGTTGTTCCTAAAAAAACATGTACCCTAACCGCAGGATTTAAGGGGGCGACTTACCTTGAAGGCCGAGTGGAGGAAGGAATTTTGAGTCCAATCAACAAGTATTTCTCAGCCCTAGCTGCCCCAGGAAGACTGAACATTAAACTGCCTCAGAGATCCTTCACTAGCCCAAAAATTTCAAAGATACGCATGAGGAATTTGGTTGAGATTTTATGTATTGTAGAGTATATTAGGTTCTTTTATAGTCATATGTAAGGGCTAAATAGGGGCTTTATTAGATAGACGTTGGAGTAGATTAGGGCTTTAAAATATCTTTCTTTTATTTTTATTTATCTTATTCAAGAAAACACTTAATTAATTACCTTTATTCTTAAGCAAAGGCTACTTACCCTTTTGTGAAGGAATTAGATTTGTGTAAGGGTTTTGTGATGTTAATTACCCTTCTTAAATTAATGTTATGTCAAAAATCAATAAGCACACTTTAATAATTAATAAATAATAGTAACTAACCCTTAAGAACCCTATTTAAAGTTTGAACTCAATGATTGGCTTAGTGCATATGGTCCTACCAAGGTTGTGAAGTCAACGACTAGTTTATTGCCTTTAGTTCTTGAAATTATTCAACTTATACACAATGAGATTGCGGCGAGAATTATTGTCATATATTGAAAATCATAGGTGAATTAATGATAGGGTGTCATCTCACTACCCTTTAGCGTTTTAGCCCATAAAATTGGGTCACAAACTTCAAATGCAATTTTCTCTTAAACCAAGAGGACTTATGTGGCATACCACATACCATCAGAAAGATCTCGACCAGGAGAATCTAATGACATAGATCTCCAGGTCAAACTCAAATATTTGACCCTTCAAAAACCCTCAACAAGGTCGGGGTACATCCTCAGTCCAGGGAACCCAAACCCTAGGTCTTGGGTTTTCAACCACCCAACAGTGTGTCTTCCAACTTGATGTAATCCGACAATTAATAAGAAGTGTTCATTAATAAATTGACATCAATGACTGATGTTTTTATTCAAATTCAAACCCAGTCAACTCCATGGGTTGACATCAATGACAACACCATCCAACAAAACAATCCAATGTAGAAATTCAAACAATTCGATTTCGAAAAGCATGGCAATCATTTGACTTTCCCTTCCCAAGTGTCACCACATGTGTATTCGCTATCCACCACTCAACGGGTGAGGTGTCCCAACCCTGAACATAATCTTGCTTCCCTTCCCAAGTGTCATCACATGTGTATTCGCTATCCACCACTCAACGGGCGAGGTGTCCCAACCCTAAACCTAATCTTGCTAGTATAGCGAGATGATAGAGGATGCAAATCATTTGGCACAAAAGTGGAACTTCATCCCATGGAAGATGTTGGGGATTCCAGCAAGGCCATGTGAGAAGCAAGGAATAAGGGAAGTAGGATACCAACAGTTTCACTAATTCCAATAAGTATACTGACACCATTAACAGAAACAGTCGACTTTTGAATCCTAGCATAGGTCAAAGTCCAATGTTTGCATATAATAATGTCTATGTAGGTCAAAACCTGGCATTTACACATAATAATGTCTAGCATAGTTCAAGGCTTGGCATTTGCACATAATAATGTCTAGCGTAGGTCAAAACCCAAATGTCGAAGAAGAGCAAATATTCCTGGATGCTTGAGAAGAGGAGATGTGGTTAAAAGTATATTGGTCATTCCTCAGCCAATGCAATTAGAGTGACTGCATCTTTGTCCAAATTTTCTGTTTTAATCTTGGTAGAAACAAATGACTTTACCACAAACAAACTATTCAATTTCATGGAACTATCAAAAAAAAAAAATCCTACTCTAATACCATTGACAAGTTGGGGATTGAATAGCTCAACACATTAAAAAGGTTTATTGATGTGAGCCATAGATAAATACATTGAGAGATTACTCTTGGTTTCAACTTCCAAGAGCTTCGATGATTCTTGACATTAACCTATGAGTCTTCATATTCCTAAATTAATATTTACAATATACCATAACCCCAAGGATTAAGTATCTAACACATTTAGCTTAAAGACAACATGCATGATTAAAGTCATTTCAGCTAAAAAGGATTGAAGAATTAGTGGGATTCATTGGAATGTAAGGTAAGTCATTCAGGGCATTATGTCATTGACGTTTCACCATATATTAATTTCATCTAACAACACATTTCATAGATGCTACCATATGTTATAGCTTGGTAGTATAATGTAATGCATACACACTAGCAAAAGAAAAATATCATCAGCATCTCAATAAATTTGAGCCTTCTTTTAGCTTAATGACAATATGCATGCTTAAAGTCAGTTTAAAAGGATTGAAAAAATAGTGTGCATATTTACCCGAACATGAATAGACCCTGCATTTTCCAATAATGATGATAATTGAGTTACCTGTAACCTCGAGGGAGAGAAGATATCAGTATTCAAACGATAAGCAAGTACACATCAAAATGCTATACAGCAAAACAAATACTTTATCTTCATCCACACAATGTTGCATCAGTAAAGTTCCAATCTAAGGTTCAAGACATTTTACAATAAATTCTCATTGAAATAGGCTACCAAAGTTCAAATTAACAAGCAAGGTAGCCGATGGGGAACTTTTGACACAGTTGAACAGAGAATTAAAATTACTAAAATTACATTATACAGCAACATCCCTTGGTACAAAATTTCAAAAGCAGTTTTAATTAACTGGTGTTCATATCATCATCTGTTTCAAAGGACAGAATTGAGCACTGGATGGTAATGCTGACAGAGCTAATCTGCAGACATGTTTTTCTTTCTTCCTTCCTTTCTTCCATGATACAAAGGTGATTTAAAATGGGAAAATCAGTGAAACAAAGGTGATTTAAAATGGGTAATCAGAAGTAACCAGCGCTTTACCTTGGGATGAGTTATGTCAAACCATGTTTGGAAAGCCTGACAAGTATGAAGGTGGAATTCAGGACACAATGCCTCATCCACTCCATAATATTTTGCTATGAAAATAGTGTTTGTGTAGAGGACAGTGAAATTGATTTATCTTACACCTTTGTCAAACTAGTTATCTGTAATGAACATAAAGATATAAATAAATATCAAATAAATAATAACAAATAATAAATAACGACAATCAATGAAGTGCCGCATCCAAACTAAAAGACATGACCTAATCAAGGGACATGGCATATCAACCATTGTGACCAGTCAATGCGGTAAGTACACCATCACATGGCATCGTATCAACTTATCATATATCTCATATTTAATTATTATTTATATTATTTATTTCGATTGTATATCCCTTTTATGTCGGATATTACTTAGTAAATGAGCTTTGTTCATTTCATTATCATATATACATGCAAATTATGGACAGGTATATACATGGAGGAATGGGACTATTAATTGAAAAGAAATGCAATCTATGAAAAGCTGTTCAAAACAAGTAGGTGCAACCAATCAGGCATTAAAGTGATAATTTAGAAACAACATAAATAGTATGCTTTAACAAAGCTTATTTACAGATAATAAAAAGTAAATGGTTAAAATATCAAAAGCATTTATTTGAACATTTGTACTATACCAACAAAGAAACAAAGTGCCTGTTAACTCCCAAACCTGCACCTTTAAGTGGTAAAGCCCTAAAACACAAGTGCAACTTTAGGGGAACTATGAGGGGTTGTCCATTCTAACCACGACAATGCCATATCTCACCTTAGGCAGACTCTCCTTTGGCACAAGGGAGGTTTCTTTAGGAAAGTGTATGATTAACTTTAGAACCAGATGGATGGGTGGATCCAGACTAGTGCTTGTTCAAACAATGGCCAATAGAGTCAAGCTTAAGGGTCGTTTTCTTATGAGATAAAGACAAAATAGAGCTGGGATGAACAAGCTACAGCTATCGTCATCTTGCTACTAATAAATGCAGAAAATTCACTTAGATGAGCCCTAATGAAGGAGAACTTCTCAAACATGCACGAGGGTGTGCCTATCAATGGATATGTAAACTTACATTAAGTCAAATTAAGAAAGATACAATTTTATCACTTCCAGCAATAAACAACAGACCTATCAAAAGAGGGAAATGACCCACAATTAAACAATTCTAAAGTGACAGTATCACCTGGAATTTATCTCTTCAAAATAAATTTATTTGCAAGTAATTTCCAGCATTCATATCAAACATGTTTGGATCCAAAACATATACTTCACGTCAACAACAAGAACCCTTAACTTTCCATTACTTTTATAAGATATTCAACAAAGTTCTTGAAAGGAATCTCCTCACAAATCCATCCATGATTAACAATGGAGGGAGTGAATCCTTATATAGATTTGAGCTAAATATTGTTTAGTGAAATCTAGATCCACTAATTCCTACTGGGAAAGACACTAGAAAAGCATTAAAACACTACATAATGGGCTCTACAAGACAAAAAACTCAAACAAAAAACTAAAATAGTTCAATAATGAAGAAGGGATGCCATATGTACTCTATGTGCAAAACGTCTTCCTTATTAAGGTCACTTTGACCAAGCAAGTGAATTCTTCATGCCACTTGTCCTCTTCCTCCATGAAGCACTTATCACGAATAGCACTCAATAGCCATTCTTCATTAAAATAGTATATTTTCCAAGTCAAAAGGAAGAGAGTGCTCTCCAAGAGGACTTGTTCTTTCTTGAAATTGTGTAAATGCCAAGAGTCAATCTCCTATAAAGAAGGTGCTCTCCAAGAAGGGACTTTAACCACAATAATATAATGTAACACATTCCCTTGATGACGTGTGCCCTTGAAACGAGTGCAAGGAGTCTTTGGGCCACTTTGACTTAACCATACAGTATAAATAATCCATGAAAATAATGCGCTATTGAGAAGTGTGCAATAAGCTGGATATGGGACCACATTGACCAAGTCAAAATAATATAAAATAGTACATGGAGGGCGCGGCCTTGAGAGAGTGCCAATAGCAGTCATTACCTTCATTAGATCTAGGGCCACATTAATAAAATAGTCCATGGAGGTTTTGCCCTTGAAGATTGCACCAATAGTAGTTGTTGCCTCCCTTGGATTTAGGGCCACAACAATAAAATTGTCCTCCAAAATTTGAGTGCCCTAGATAGATGCACAAGGAAGTTATACCGTCCTCAACAAACACACCAACAATAACCTTGAAAAGCCAACCACATACCAAAAAAGGAATAGTAGCTAGATGACTCTATCCAATGCACCAACTCCTCCCAATAATGTCACAATGGTACAACCTAGGAGAATGTGCATGGATGTGGGACATTCTCCAATACAAGCATAAAATAGCCCAAAACCACATACCAAAACCATCAACTATCTCAAAACTATGGGTCAAGAAGGGCACTCTAGATAATGTACAAGAGCAGTTATGTTGTCATCAATAAATGCGCCAGTGATGCCATAACAAGGGGAGTCATTAGTTGAATGGTGTTGTCATTGATGCCAACATTAATGATTGAATGCTCTTAATATTCATCATCAATTGGAAGCTACATTGGTCAAAGACCTTGGAAAACCCCAGAAGCCCCACACTTGTTGAAGCATTTGGGGATGAAGATCAAGGATCTTGGGCTCAAGACCATCCTCATTGGACATTCCAACGGTATGTGGCTCGTCATGAGATCCCACACGGTTTGAGAAATGTGATTGTTTAATGATCAAAACCCCGTCAAGTGGGAAAAAACCCCAAAAGGGAGATGATGTGGCAAAGTGCTATTGGGCAAATTTGGCAAAGTAAATTATGGCACATTCATAAGAAAGGGAAGGGATTACAATTTTTTTTCTTATCAAATCTTGAAGGAAAATGCCAAATAAAATATTCAAGATAGACATTTAAGTGGCATATTTCAAACTTGCAAGGGAAGTCGGCCTCATATGATTTTTGGCTCCAAAAACAAGGTTAAGTTTTGAATTTCCATGTTCCCTCCAAAAATGTGAGTCGGCCCCCTTCAAAGATGGCTCTTCAAATCTATATAAAGACTCCCATCTCTCTCATCGCGATATGGATCTAAAGAGCAAGAGAGATTATGAAATTCATCTATGGCTAGGCTATCATGATTATCAGTTTTGGTTGTCTTTTCCTGTTGGGTAAAAGGTCTCACTGGGTCTTTGTGTACCGTTATTTTGTAGGTGATATATCCTCTGAATTCTCGGCCCTATTAGGGCTTGACTCTGAGCAGAGTTTTGACAAGTTTAGACTTCCAGACTTGTGATTATTTGTTGACGTGGATCATTATCTTCTGAAGCTCTCACTACGCAAGGATTGGTGGATTTGCACAGGACGAGGTTACTTCAGAAAGTTTTAAGTTTTGTATGGCATGGTACTTGTGTTTTGATTCTTGTTGAAAATAGGATCCTTTCTGTGGTGTGGTTCAACCATTTCATTAGGGCAGACCCCTGTGCGGTGATTTCTTGACCTGGAAGAGGGTTACTAAAGTTTCAGCCCTTGAATTAGGGCATCCCTGAAACTGTCCATTAATATTTCAGCATTGTTTTATGGAATTTCAGAATTCTTGGTTCGTTTGAAGTCTAAGGCTGGGGCATGAAGCAGGAGAAGTTCTGAAGCAATTTAAGAGATAAAACCAACGAAGGTCCTGAGATTAAATTCATTGAATCCTTGACCTTCTAGACATGCTTATTGGCAGATGTATAACGACCTAAATGACTATCCCTTGCGGCAAACTTCTAGGCAATAATCTGAATTGTCAAATCTATATTTAATACATATTTTCAAATATAGCCTATGCGGCCTTATTAACACTAAGTATCTCAAACCAAGGGCTTGGAATTTTTGTGACATGTTACTTATCAAACTGGGCTATTAATTTGCACAGAATGTAGACAAGCGAATTTTGGACAGAGGCTTCCATCATTATTGATTATTGCTCCAGGCATTCATGTCTATACCCGGCTTCTCTTCCAATTGAGTCAGTAAATGAAACATAAGCAACGATTCCAGGTGGGCATACATAATATCGAAATGTAGTACCAAACCAAGCAAGAGTATAGCAGACGCTACAGATGCAAACATAATTTATGGGCCGCAAAGATCAAAGGTTGAGACATCAATTTGGACTTAAATTTGACACATCCATGGTTAAATGCCTCATGAGTTGATGACTTCAATGTACAGGTGCTCAATTATTCTTTCATACGTGTATCTAATTTGTCATATTGACTGTCAGACTACTGATTAACATTTGACATTGAAGCGACAAAATTTATAGTTGTTTGTTCTTTTAAATGTAAAATACACAATGTATTGTAAGTAATATTTTTACTAATAAGATGAATGTATAAGTATGTTGAATGTTACAATGAGGGCCCACTTATATACCTAAGCAAGTGCCCCTTCATGATTGGTCATGTCCTTTAGAAATGCCTCCCCATTTAACTAATGACTATTTAATTAATCATTATGATTATTTATGATTTACATTTGTTTATATTTATTTTATTTTTATACAAATTATATTCATAACATTGCCCCTCTTCAAAAATCTTTATCCTCAAAGCTTAATTGCTGACAATTTCCTTCACGTTTGCGTTTGTCATATAGGCATGTATAATTTGTCAATGACACTCCCTTGGAATTACGTTTTTTTTAATATGAATTGATTATTATCATATAATTTAATTAATTATTATATATTAATATATATGTATTTAATTAATTGAAGTAACTTTATAAAAACTTATTCTAAGATAAATTTATAAGGTTATTCAATTATTTAATTTGTTTTGATATGCCCCGATAGTCACGCAACACATTCCTATGGTTGCGACAAACCGAAGCTTGGTTTAACCGAGACGAGTTTGCATATTATTACTTGGCTTGTAGGTTTGCAGGTGTTATCACTTAGAAGTTTTCCCTAAAAGTTATCAAAAAAAGGAATCATCCGAGGTAACCACAAACCAATCTTTTAGGCTTAGGTTCTAGCCAACCTAAGTCCAAAGAGGGCTCTCTCTTTATAATTTAGCTTTGTTTTTACGGGATTTTAGGCTAGTTCTTAGTGTTCATAGGGTTTTGTTTTGAATTGAAGGTTGGGTGGTGGAATTCTTAGAGCAGATGGATAGAGCTAGGTCTTCAAGCCATTGGGCTATGGAGTCAATCAATGGATAGCATAACTGGACCAAATCATTAAAGGGAATGTTCACAGGGCAAGCTAGCAAAGCAAAAGGCAAATCTTCAGGTCTAATGGATGAAATGATTCTAACCAGGGTGAAAGGGCAATGAAGAATCCTTGGACCGGGATTAGAATGGAGAACAGAGGGTGATCATGAACAAAGGGCAATTAAGAATCCTTTGCTATAGACCAGGGGAGAAACTACGGAAGCTAAGGAGCAGTTAAGAATTCCCTAACTAAGATAGTTTAGCAGAAAAAATTTAGAATGTAAACAATCAAGACAGAGTGCATTCAAGCAATTTCTGAAATATCATTCCTTGTTATACATTTCTATTTTATCAATGACTGGATTGGCTTGCTAGATCAAGGAATAAAGATCAGATATTTTACAGGATTCTTGTGTAAAGCGAAATACAAATAAGTATTCTCTCATGTTTATTGTTGTTTTTTCTTATGTTTCTTCATAATCTTGTTTGTTTCACCCTACATACTTCAAAATGTGAAGTATTTATACAAAAAATAGTTACAAAATATCTCATAACAGTTTGAGATTTAATCTAGTAAATAAAATATCTTCATGCATGAAGATAGAGACCGATGTGAAACTGCTTCTTGTTGTCCATTTTATTGTGGTGTTGTTGGTTGTTTCTGTTGAGTTTTAAGCCCTTTAAGTTGGCTGATGGTTGTGGTATTTCCACGCTGGAGTCTTCTTTACTTTGATCTTTCATTGATACTCTTTGACTTTGTTACTCTTTGACCCTGCCTTTAGATTTACTGTGGTAACTTTCTGATGTAAAACTTTTTCAAAGTAAATCTATCATTTTTTCCCACCATTCTGCTTCAGGCAATCTCATCTTTAACATTCTCCTGTAAATTTCGTCTGCCTCTGTGTATTTTGCAAAATTGGGCTTGGTGAGAAACAGATGTTTCACCTCATGTTCTAAGAAAAAGAGGTTCTCTAATGTATCATACAGTACTTTTCTAGTAGGCAAAGCTTTAATGCCTGAAGAGTTGGCTTGTTCCTTGGCCAGCCTCCTAAGTCTATCACTATAGTCCAATTGGGTCATGAGTTTATCATTGATGACCATAGGACTGGGAAGGCCTTTGTCCCTCAAAATTTGAAATTTGGCCATAAACCTGTCAATGGCCACCTGCATGTTGTGGCACTTTTCTTCTAAGTTGAGCATAAGGTTTCTTTTGGAAAGAACCTTTTTAATCTCTAGGATGGCTTCAGTCCTATCCTCTACACCAAGCTCATGGAGCACATACATGTTCTTCCTGTTTAGGAGGTGGATGAGTTGATTTGCATCCTCAGGTTGGTCTCCTAACTCTTCCCTTACTTTCTGGATAGCCTCAGTGGCTACCTTCACCAATTCAGTTTGTTAAAATATAACTTGAATTGATGGTCAGATATCATTGACAGAGTCAATGATATTGGCCCAGAGCATTTCTTTAGTCTGTCCTAGACTCCTAGTGGCTTCTACAGTGTCAGATCTTTCTCTAGGACTTTGATTTTCTCACCCATCCTTAGGGCTTTCTGTGTTTCTTCTCTTTGCTGAATTTGGGCAAGTTTATAGTTAGTTTCTAAACTTGCCACTTTTTCCTTTAATCTTTTGAGCTCTGTAGCTTGAATGGACATCTCCTCCATAGCCTTTACCAGTTCTACTGTTTTTTCAGTTGAAGTGCCTACTGTTGTAGTGGACTCAGTTGAAATTGGCAGTGTTGTGGCAGGTGGAGCTATAGGTGCCAACGATGCTGCCATTGTGGAAGGAACTGTTGTTGTCACTGTGGGAATGGCAGTTGTGGAAGTTGTTGCCAGGTCACTTTGTTTGGACTGAATCAAAATGTCCAACTCCTTCTCTGTTTCTTTAAGCTGATCATTTAGCTTTAGGACTAGGTCCATAAGCTCTTCATGTCCTTTTTGTGCTTCTAGGACTTCCATTGTTTGAGGGTGATGCAACAGAGGAATTTTGAGTTGCTTCTTCAGTGCAGCAATGTCATCATTCTTCTTTTTGATTAGCTGCTCTGTTGCTTTCACATCCTTGGGATCATGTCCCAATCCTATCACTAAGTCCTCTAAGGACTTGATTCTTGTATCTTTGGCCTGTGAAGAGGCTTTCTCCAACTGAAACTGAGTTGACATATTGTTTAAAGAGTTCTGCAACTGGTGGGCTGCTATGGCTTTCCCTGTCAATGTAGAATAAATCATTTCACCAGTTTGCTTATGTAGCTCAATCTGGTCAATGGGATGAATATCCCTTGCCAGTACTTCAAAATCCACTCTTTTGAAATCTGTTGCTGTCCTTGGCTGCTAAGTGGTCGGCTTGATGAAGGTCATTTGCATTTTCCGCTCTTTAACATCATAGGTTGACATGAACCTTGTTTGATTAGTAGGGGTCATCTTCAAATACTGTGCATAAGTTTGGGCTTTCAGCCTCTCATTCCCGGCCTTTATCTTTTTGTATCTCTCTTTGATGTCTTGGTCTTTATCTGTTGGCATTCTGAAAGAGGATACCTCAACACTTTGCTGCCTTTCCAACATCTGAGTGTGTGATGTGGAAGGTTCTAGGATGCCTCCAGATGGAGTGGCATGCCTGCTCCTATCTCTTTCTATGCTGGTAACCTCAGCTGTCTCCTCTGTATATTCCTGTTCAGAGACAGAATTCATTCTTTGTCTCTACGCTGGCTTGTCTCTTCATAGGCTTGAGATGTTGTTCTTCCTGAAGGAGTGGCCCCTTCCCTGTTTCTCTTGAGGTTTTTCTCCTCATTTAGAGGAGTCTGTAAGACTGGGGGGGTACTCATGGTGGCCTCTGGTCTGTCTGTTTTCTCTTATTGTTCTGGTATCTCTGATTGGTCTGGTGCTTCTGATTCTTCTTGTGCTTGTGATTCTACTTGGACCTGCAGGAAAGAACCCTCATCAAGCTATTTCTCTAGATCAATTAAAGTGTTTTCCACAGCAACTTCAGTGCTATCCCTGTCTTCTAAAGTGTTTTCCACCCATTCCAGTTGGTTGGCATACTTTTCTATTTCAGGGATACGGTGATGAATGTAGGGAGCCATCTTGTTTTTTTGTCTTCTGTTGCAGATGAAATCCAAGGGATCATAACTCCATATGAAGCTCTGTTTTAGATTTAACCTTTGAAGGATTTCGTCTGCCTCCTTTCCAGCTTCTCGGCTATTACAAATAAAGGGACCTAATTGGTCTTTGATCCTGAGTTGGGCCTTCTTTTTGGCTTTGACAAAGTGTACCTCATCTGAATTGATTATTTGCCTGTAGTACTCCAGAGCAAATAACCTCATTGGGAGGTATTTAGGTAGTTTGTATGGGGCCAGCTCACAGCCATAAATTCTAATCTCAGTGTGGTTTTGGTACAAGTACCAATCCCCACTTTGGATTGTTTTGAGAGTTGCAGGATCCTCCTTATATGTGAACTGATTCTTGGAGGAGGGTTGCCTATCAACATTGTCACAATGGGATGCACAAATAGGTCTATGAAGTCTGTATATGAATATGGGGAGTCATATTTGTGGATCAATGGAGTCCAGAAAATTACTGATCTAGGGTGACCTTTTGTGTCAAGCTTCTGAAGAGTAAATGGGAACTTATCAGCTTGGTAGTATAGAAAGAGGTGATACAAAACAGAGGAGTACTTGAAGACTCACTCATTACTCATCCTAAGGAACTGGTCATGCATCCTATCAGCTATAAACTTGGCATAATCATAAATAACAGCAGGAGGTTGTCCTGGAGTGTATATGGACATGAAAGCCAAGATGATCTCATCTATATACTCACTGGTGGTATAACCTAGGACATTGGATATCATTGCTACAATGTCTTGGCCAAATGGGGAAAATATGGTATACACATATGGAGGAGGTTCTTTGGGGGTATACTTCTCTTCTACAATGTAGGTTTGGATTATTTGGGCCAATCTTGCAGGGCTAAGCTTGGGAAATAAGTCCAATAGATCTCCAATGGAGAGGGGAGTCAAGTTTTGGCCAGGTTGAAGTTGCAGCATCTCATTTATTGATTCAGCAATGATGGTGAAAAGTATAGTTTGGTTAGGGGACATCACTGCTTTTTCGACGGGGATATAGTTTGCATGGCAGTAATGGACAATTTCTGGGAAAAAGTGAACTTCAGGGAATTGATACTTGGGAAAATTGGACTCCCAAAAACCTATTTTGTCAGCATGGTTCAGGTATTGGTCTCTGTATCGGCAGTAAAGTTTGAGAGGGGATTCATGGACAAAGGTGTTCTTTATCTGGAAATTCTTGTCTGCCAGGGGGAAATGGTCTAGGTCTAGATGAGGAGAGGAAATAGGTCTCACATCCATGGCAATTGGGGCAGCCATTCTCATTTCTTATGGATTTGAGAATGGAGGAGGTGATTTTCAGTTTTTTAGGGCAATGGTGGTTGTGTCAATGCAAGCTTAAGTCACTTGACTTTCTTTAATTAATTTTTTACTTTAACTAACAAACTCAGTCACTGGTTCTGAAATTGAGAAGTTTTCCAATGAATTATGGCTTAAATACCTCGAATTTAGGAGAATTGGCTCTGAACAGGGAAACTGGCAACTGCGAATGGTTGAAAAGGTTCTGAGTAGGCTGGAGAGCAAACCGGGTGCTCTATGGCGTCTTTAGGGTGCAATTGGACGTAGGTTGACAACTTCGACATTCGCAAGTGCGTGCATGGAGCTTTCCAGTTGAAAAAAGATAAAACAAATGATTTGGGGCTTTTATGGCTTTATGCGCAAAAGTCAATTTTGGCGGGTATGGGTGAACAGTGATCGTTTGTCGTGTAGCGGGGTGAACAGTAGCTTTTTTGGCGCGTAGCGGGCAGGCAGTAAGTGGTTTCCATTGCATTGCTTTTGGGCGCTTGGTGGTATTGGGGGGAGGCCGCCTGATTCCATACATTGAGCAACACGTAGCCTCAAGGGCCCAGCGGAAAACAACTCTTTTCAGGCGAGTAATGTTCGAACGTCGAGGCCCGTCCGAAATGGATGAGGGTCGTCCGATGTGGAGGGGAGCGATCGTGCGGTGATCGGGCAATGGAGTTGCACGGAGGGTAGTGGGGGGGGCCGACGGGTAATTAAGTGCAGCGGTTTTTAGTTAATGAGGGATTAAGGCGGGGTTAAGGCGTCGGGGTCATTAGCGAAGGGTTTTAATTGGGCTTTTGACTAACTTAATCGCGGATCAATTAGTTAGCGGGTTTGGGTAGAAAATCATAGTTTATATAATTAAACTAGGGTAGGGTTAATTAATATTGCGGGAGTTAAATATATACGGGAAACAGGTTTTTGTTTGGGATTTAATAAATAAATTAGTAATTAACAAAATGAGCGGAAAGGGGCACAATACCTTAAGTATATGATATTTCATGTTTTAATGCTTTTCCGATAATAACATAAAAACTTAGGATATAGTTTTTGTGTGGGTTTTTGATATGAAATTGAGTTATGTGAAGGAATAAATACTTTTCTTAGGTTAAAGTATTTTAACCTTAGGAAAAGAGAATTATTAGGAAAATGAATGAACTGAAGGGGGGATGAATTTTTATGAAGGGGTTTTAGTGCTTATTGCCTATAAGTCGTTGAGCCAAGAGTCCGGTCCCTCCAAAAGTCAGAGAAATGCTCTAAGCCTTATTGACTTAGGGTTTTTAAGCACTTTGAAATTTATTGTGGGAAATTAGTTAAGTGAAAGGTGAAATGAATGAGGGAAGTTAATTAATTGACTTTGATATCCATCTGCATGCTTGAGTGCCCATTCACATTTGGAACTTTTATGATGAGAATAATAAATATGCTTTGGTCTAATCAATCATCATACTTCTGCAACCTTTATTCTACTTACCCACCTACTCATCCTACCATTTTCACTTTATTAGGGTGCATTTGAGCTAGTAAACCCTCATCAATCATTTTTCTTTCTTTTTACAATAGTAAACTGACTAAATCTAACCTTATTACATCCAAGGGCTCAAATTAAACAGTTGAGCTCCTTTTATTTACTCTACCTATCTACTTATCCGCCAAGGTTACATTGTTTGGCCAGATTTTTATTCTCTACCTATAGACATGAAATTGAAACATGAAATAGCCAAGTTTAAACATTTTGACTATCATGGATTGTGGCAAAAGTTACAAACTGCACACAATCATTTATTATGCTTATAAATAGTAGTGGCATTTTGGCTTGCTCACTTTCATGGTCCTTTTCTTTTCTTGGGGTTCATATTTTTAATCTTTTTTTACCTTTTTACTGTTTTTGTCCTTTGATTTTTCTTTTAGGACATATCCTCTTTACATTTTTTAATTTTTTGAATATGGAAAACATTTGCAGAAAGCAAAGGTATGTACATATTACAGGTTCAATCTCAGTCATTTAAAAATTATGACTCTTATTGGTATAGGAACCTAATAGTGGCTCCACTTGGGGATGGCATTTCCTGGTGAAATGTCAAGAACTTTGTAGACCAATGGCCTTCTGAATTACTGTGATGTTATCCTGCAACTTTTAATTTTCATGTTCCTGCATTATTACTATTTATGACAGTAAAACTTTTGAAGCTTAGGGCCTTCTCTTCGGGCTTCAACTTCAAAAATCACCATCCAATCCACTCTAGACTTTTGAAAGTAAAGTATGTACAAATGATTAGTAAAATCAGTAACTAATCTCAATATAGTGTTTGAGCATTCGACCATTAACTGGTCCTCCTTTTGCTTCTATGCCATCCATTTCTTTGAAGAAGAAAGCATTATTACCTCTAAAAGCATAAATGATATATGGGCCTTTCCAAAGAAAATCAAATTTCATATGTTTGCCTTTATCCTCTCTTCTTGAATCCCATTTTAGAACTTTGTCCCCTAGGTAAAAATCTTCTGCCTTAGTCCTTTTATCAAAAGTCTTCTTGATCCTTTCCTGCACAACTTGAGATCTGATGTACACTTCTTCCCTGGTCTGTTGTAAAAGAATTGTTTGGTTGATTATTCTTTGGATTTCATTTGGTTCAACCCACAACTCTTGGAGCAGCTTCATCATTGGTGTTCCCAAGGAAGATGGGAAAACAACTTCCATTCCATAAACTAATTGATAAAGACTAATACCAATGGATTTCTTTGTGGTTAGCCTGTCTGCCCACAAGGCATTTATTAGCTTTTTGTTCCATGTTTTCTTGTTATCTTCTAACAGTTTTTTGATGATATTTACCAGACTTTTGTTTGAGGACTCTGCTAGTCCATTTCCTTGAGGGTAATAAGTTGTGGAGTGGCCCAGGGTTATATGATACTTATTACAGAAATCAATCATTCTCCTAGATTTGAAAGTTGTTGCATTATCAATGATGATTTTGGTTGGGCACCCAAATCTTGATAGGATGTTGGCCTCAAGGAAGGTTATTATAACAATGTCAGTGGCTTGCCTTGATGGTATGGCTTCTATCCATTTGGTAAAATAATCTGTAGCAGTGAGGATCCATTTGTGTTGGGCAGAGGAAGGTGGGTGGATTTCACCAATGAAGTCAAGACCCCATTGTTGAAAAGGTGCTTCAGCAGAGATTGGTTTTAGGGGCAGGGGTAAAAGCTTTTTCTTTCCTTCAAAAATTTGACATTTATGACATGAGGTTACAAATTTCTTTACATCAGAAAACAAAGTAGGCCAATAGAAACCGGCTCTAAGAATCTTGTCAGCAGTGGTTTTCCAGTAAAGATGTCCTCCACAGTCACCTACATGAAACTCTTGTAACACCTTGTCAGATTCTTCTTTCAATAAACAGTTAAGAAGGATACCTTCATGATTCCTCCAAAACAAAGCATTGTCAATTATGCAAAATTTTAAAGATTTCATTTTTAAAAATCTGCTTTTGGTCCTGGATAATTCAAGAGGAGCTTGTAGATTTTGTAAAACATATATGATGTTAGCATACCATGGTGATTCAATAAAGGCCTGGCTGATTGGTGGAGTCGCCATCTCCTCTCCATTATCCATTTCTGCAATAAAATTTATATCTAAGGCTTGACAGTTCGATTCAGCCATGAGCTTGGCTAAACCTTGGCCTTTGATTAACTTTGTTGGTTTGATTTCTAGGTCATATTCTAATATAGTAGCAATCCATTTCCCTCTCTTTCCATCTGGACCATCCTGAGTTAGGATATCCTTGACTACTGAATTGGGGACATAGGCTATTATATGAGAATATAAAATGTAAACTCTAAAATCTTTGATAGCTTTGACCAAAGCAAAGGCTTGCTTTTCCATTATGTTATATTTTAAGGGGGCATCTCTCAGGGCTTTGCTAAAAAAAGCAATAGGTTGTTCATAACCCTCATCATTCTTCTGCAGTAGAACTGCAGCAATTGTATGTTCTGAGGCAAAGGAAAATAAAATGAAGTCCCTGTCAAATTTTGGACTGATCAAAATTGGTGTTTTAGTTAAGGCTAGCTTAATGTCTTCAAAGGATTTCTTAGCCTCAACAGTCCATTTTATGGTCGAATCTTTTTTCAACATATTGTTTAATGATCTAATTAATTCTGCTAAGTTAGAAATAAATCTCCTAAGAAAGTTAATTTTCCCTAAAAAGGCTTGTAATTCCCTGATGCTCCTAGGATGTTGTATCTGTAAAATGGCTTCAATTCTTGTAGGATCTATTCTGATACCATCTTTAGAGATTATATGGCCTAATAATTTTCCCTCTTCTAACCCAAATAAAGAATTTTTAGGATTCAAAGAAATTCCATACTTCCTACATTTGATGAAAACCTGCCTTAGATGATCTAAGTGTTGTTTATCAGATTTTGAGAATACAGTGATGTCATCTAAGTATATTACTAGGAAGTCATGAATTTCCTTAGCAAAAGCTATGTCCATGGCTCTTTGGAAAGTGGCCCCTGCATTCTTTAATCCAAAAAGCATCTTCACATACATGAATATGTCCCAAGGAGTAGTAAACGCAGTTTTAGCCTGGTCATCTGGGTGAACTAAAATCTGATTGTAACCAGAAAACCCATCCAACAATGAGATTCTAGTTGACCCTACTACCCTTTGTAATATATGATCCATTTTAGGGAGAGGGTAATTGTCTGAGTGAAACTTTATTAAGGTTCTTGAGATCAACACAAAGTCTGATCTCACCAATTTTCTTCCTTGTTGGCACCAAATTTGAAACCCAATCAGAGAATCTAATTGGTGTTATTATCTTGGCCTCATACATCCTTCGGATTTCCTTTTCAATAGAAGGCAATAGGATGGGATTGATCCTCCTAAGCTTCTGCCTGAAAGGTTTCTGGTTTTCTTTTATGGGGATAGTGTGTTGTATGATGCTGGTGTCATAGGATTTGAGGTCCTCATAACTCCAAGCAAAGACATCTTGGAATTCCTTTAATAGTTCAATGTATTTCACTTTTTCGGTAGGAGGTAAGGACTTTGAAAGTTTGATCAATTTTGGATTTTCCTTAGTGCCTATATTACACTCCTCTATATCAGATTTTAAGGGTTCCATCTTTGGTTTTCTAGGGACATCATTTGAATCAAACAAGTCTTCCAAAGGGGTTAATCCTTTGGGCAAAAAGTTGTCTTTGAGATTAATGATTTCAGAGTCTTCGTTAATTATCTCATCAATTTCAACTTGCTTTAGGTTTTGTACATCTAATTTTGTAAATTTAGTGGGATGAAATCTATCTATCTCTTCATCTTCTATCTCATTAATTTCTATTTCATCTTTGAAATCAGGATCTAATGTTATGTCAGTATCTATATTGCTATTTACAAATTCCTCCTCTAAGGTTAAAAAATTGTTTATCTGTTGGTCATTAGCAAATACTTGCCAGTTTTTCAAGTTATCTGGGATAGCAGGTCTGTGCCTGACCTCAGCAGTGTACTGATGGTTAGGTTGAAATGGTAACTTACAAGTGCTGGCAAACATTGCTAAACTATGAGCCTGCATATTATGCTTCCTAGGAATTACAGCAACTTTGGTTTCTAGGAAAGTGTTTAGTATTTCTATAATGGTTCCTCTGTAACAACTTAATCTAGGGTCTTTGGTCATATATACAGCTTTGATCTGATTCATCAATAATTCAGAGTCTCCCATGATAAAAACTCTTATAGCTCCTAACTTTCTATCTAATTTAAGACCTAAAAGAAGTGTTTCATACTCAACCATGTCATTAGTGCATTTGAAATTTAGTCTGTAAGCATGGCCCTCTGAGTGATCATTCTCCAGATTATATATCCACACTCCTGCTCCTGCTCCTAACTTGTTCACTGATCCATCAAATTCAAGGTGCAATAATATTTCATGTTCATAATTTTCACTGTCAGGGGGAAGAAAATTTTCCTTGTTTGTTGCATTTTGATTATCTTGTTTATTGGAAATCCCTTGAGTTTGGACAGTTTCATTTTTAGTTGTAACTGCAATTTCTTTTGGTTCTAAACTAATACTGTTTGAAGTGGTTTGTTGTGTTTGTTCAGCATTATACAAAATAAAAGAATCAATGTCCAAATGCAGGGAGTAGATAGGGAAGTTTTGAGGTCTATCCCGGCTACTCACCACATATTTCATTAGGGTTTCTCTGTACAGCTTTTTAGGTTGTCCAAAGACTAAGATTGTGGCATATGACATGTCAAGTTGCAAAGATCCTTGGAGTTTAGCCCCCCATGATCTAGACAATAGCATGCCATATTTAGGTGGGATGTCAGCTACTACTATATCCATGAGAATAGTCTTAGCAGGATATTGTACTAAGGAAACACACAAGTCTTTGATTAACCCTAGACATTTCACTTGACTTGAATCAAATGAAAATAAATCCTTGTAAGGTCTAGTAATTTCCAAGTTTAATTTTTCCATAACTGATTTAGGCATTAAATTGTGTGAAGCTCCTGAATTTAACATTGCATTGTGTAAGATTTTATCATGAATGTTAATGCTAATATAAAAGGGTGGTATCCCTCCTTCTAATGGTTTGCCATTAACATCAAGATCGAATATAAGCTCAGGTTGATCATCAAACAAATTGACAATGTCTCCGTTCTCAACAAAGTTTAAGGTTTTGTTTATTTGAGACTTATAAGTTTCACTTTTGATCAACTCTGTTAAGGGAACTGAAATTTTTAGTTTAGCCACCTGTACTCCCAAATTGAAAGGTAAAGGGGCTTTTTCTGTTTGAGTGCTTGGAATTTTTGTAGCAGGAATTGGGGTAGGTTGCTCTTCTTTTTCTGCATTTGAGTTCTTTTTCTATGGATTTTCTAATATGGTGTCTGGAGATTTCTCCATTGTCTCCTTGGAGGGGATTGAAGTGGATGGTTGATCATTAGGGGGTCGGTCATGGGTTATATCTACAATGGTGGGGCCAGAAGGGTTCTGATTTGGTATAGGGAGGATTTGGAGAGTCTTAGTAACTGGAGCTGCTTTGATCTTTTTGGGTTGATTTGGCACTGTTTTCTTGGCCTGGTCAGGAGTATCAGAATTCTTTTTACTCCTTAGGTTGTATTGTTTATGTACTTCAAAAATGGCAGAATCATACCCTTGCTTATAATCAAATGATTCTCCAGATTGGGTCTGCAATTACTGCAGCATATGCAGTTCTTGCTCATCTTGGGTCAAGAAGACAGTTTCCTCATCATCCAATCCCATCAAGTTAATGTGTGTATCTTGTTCAGGGTCATCTGGATGGGATGTTTCAGCATAGTTTTCTTGAAAGGGAGGCCTAATATTCTGATCAGGTCCATTCTTTCTAGTATTTTGATTTTGATTCTTTCTAAAGTTTGGATTTCTCACTGGAGGTGCCTGTTGATTATCCCATTGAGGCTTCCTCTCAATGTTCTCTATCCTATCCATCAGTTTTTCCATACCCTTGGTTAGAACATCTATTTTAAGGTCAGAGGGTGAGGCTTCATCTTTCACGGGTCCTCTTCTTTCATTCCTAACCCTAGCTCTTTTTGCTAGCAAGTTAGCTTCTACACTAACTGCTACACTCTGCATGTCTTCTAAAGTTGGAGGATTTCTCTCTCTGAGTTGGAAGGCCATATCAGTATCAAACCCATCAGGAAACTTTATCAGAGCTAAGCCAGGTGGGGGTCTAAGATTGACTGGTATTGCATTGTATATATTGTTAAATCTGGTACAGTAATCTTGGACTGTTTCATTTGGTCCTCTCCTGATGTTTTCATATTCTGAAAGGATCTGCAGAGGGTTCTTTTTCTTTTCCCATCTATTTAAAAATTGTTGATAAAATATTTCTAAACTATCTATGCTATTAGCAGGTAAAGCTCTAAACCATTTCCTAACATCGCCAGCTAGAGTCTGAGCAAAAAGTCTCATCTGAACATCTCCAATATCAATTTCATGTAATTCAAAGTAGTTTGTCATTTTGTTTACATGATGTTGTGTTGTATAAGGTCCTATGCCATCAAATTGGACAATTTTGTTCTGGTAATCTTGTGGCATGGGACCAAGTGGGGCAGGTAACACAAGAGGAGCATATCTATTTGCCATGGCTCTAAGTTGGGCAGGGCTAAGAAGTGGGGTTGGGGTACCAGGAGATGATACAGTAGTTGATGGAGAACTGGGAGTAATAGGTGATTGATGTGTAATGATAGGTTGGTAGGGAAGTGAAGGTATAAATGGAGGTGAGGAATGAACTTCAGAGGTGGAAGGGAATAATGGTGAACTAAGGGTAGTTGACACTGGTTCAGAAAGCTCAGGGATCTTAGCAGTAGTAAGGGATGACTGAGGGGAATTTAGAATATACTCATCAATTGATTGGTTTTCCTTTTGGACTTCGAGGTCTGCAATAAACTCTAGATCTAGAACTATGTCATCAAGTGCACTTTCAGACCTGGTTCTAAATAGGGAAAGGTCAAATGACTCATCAAAGGGGAGGTCTTCTAAAAACAACCACTCATCAGGGCATGAATTTGCTTTGATTGAAGGTGTTGGACTTACTGAACTTTCTTGTTTTTTGGATCTTCTCGAAATCAGGTTGGGATTATCCACTACTGGGGCAGGATTTGGATCTGGATTGGCCCTAGTATAGTGAGTTCTCCTTGAAGCCAGAGTTTCGAGCTTTTCTAGTTACTTTCTTTTTATGAAATTTTGTAAATAACTTCTAATAAACCCTTCAAGAGGCTTGAAATAAAGATTTGAAATTTTCTCAAAGGTTTATTAAGACTGAGGATTTGAGTCCCCAGTATGGTCGCCACTATGTTATCACTTAGAAGTTTTCCCTAGAAGTTATCAAAAGAAGGAATCATCCGAGGTAACCACAAACCAATCTTTTAGGCTTAGGTTCTAGCCAACCTAAGTCCAGAGAGGGCTCTCTCTTTATAATTTAGCTTTGTTTTATGGGATTTTAGGCTAGTTCTTAGTGTTCATAGGGTTTTGTTTTGAATTGAAGGTTGGGTGGTGGAATTCTTAGCGCAGATGGATCGAGCTAGGTCTTCAAACCATTGGGCTATGGAGTCAATCAATGGATAGCTTAACTGGACCAGATCATTAAAGGAAATGTTCACAGGGCAGGCTAGCAAAACAAAAGGCAAATCTTCAGGTCTAATGGATGAAATGATTCTAACCAAAGTGAAAAGGCAATGAAGAATCCTTGGACCGGGATCAGAATGGAAAACAGAGGCTGATCATGAACAAAGGGCAATTAAAAATCCTTTTCTATAGACCATGGGAGAAACTACAGAAGCTAAGGAGCAGTTAAGAATTCCCTAACTAAGATAGTTTAGCAGAAAACATTTAGAATGTAAACAGTCAAGACAGAGTGCATTCAAGCAATTTCTGAAATATCATTCCTTGTTATACATTTAGATTTTAGAGAAACAAACAAGATTATGAAGAAACATAAGAAAAAACAACAATAAACATGAGAGAATACTTATTTGTATTTCGCTTTACACAAGAATCCTGTAAAATATCTGATCTTTATTCCTTGATCCAGCAAGCCAATCCAGTCATTGATACAATAGAATTTTGATTTGAGAGAAAAAGTCTATAGAAATGTCATGGAATCCACCCTACATACTTCAAAATATGAAGTATTTATACAAAAAATAATTACAAAATATCTCATAACAGTTTGAGATTTAATCTAGGAAATAAAATATCTTCATGCATGAAGATAGAGACAGATGTGAAACTGCTTCTTGCTATCCCTTTTATTGTGGTGTTGCTGGCTGTTTCTATTGAGTTTTAAGCCCTTTAAGTTGGCTGATGGTTGTGGTATTTCCACGTTGGAGTCTTCTTTACTTTGATCTTTCACTGATACTCTGACTCTGTTACTCTTTTACCCTGCTTATCTGTCTTTCACCTGTTTCACCTTGTTGCCTTCAAATTTACTGTGGTAAATTTCTGATGTAAAACTTTTTCAAAGTAAATCTGTCATTTTTTCCCACCATTCTGCTTCAGGCAATCTCACCTTTAACATTCTCCTGTAAATTTCGTCTACCTCTGTGTATTTTGCAAAATTGGGCTTGGTGAGAAACAAATGCTTCACCTCATGTTCTAAGAAAAAGAGGTTCTCTAATGTATCATACAGTACTTTTCCAATAGGCAAAGCTTTAATGCCTGAAGAGCTGGCTTGTTCCTTGGCCAGCCTCCTAAGTCTATCACTATAGTCCAATTGGGTCATGAGTTTATCATTGATGACCATAGGACTCGGAAGGCCTTTGTCCCTCAAAAATTGAAATTTGGCCATAAACCTGTCAATGGCCACCTGCATGTTGTGGCACTTTTCTTCTAAGTTAAGCATAAAGTTTCTTTTGGAAAGAACCTTTTTAATCTCTAGGATGGCTTCAGTCCTATCCTCTACACCAAGCTCATGGAGCTCATACCTATTCTTACTGTTTAGGAAGTGGATGAGTCGATTTGCATCCTCAGGTTGGTCTCCTAACTCTTCCCTTACTTTCTAGATAGCCTCAGTGGCTACCTTCACCAATTCAGTTTGCTCAAATATAACTTGAATTGATGGCCAAATATCATTGACAGAGTCAATGATATTGGCCTAGAGCATTTCTTTAGTCTATCCTAATGGCTTCTGCAGTGTCAAATCTTTCTCTAGGACTTTGATTTTCTCACCCATCCTTAGGGATTTCTGTGTTTCTTCTCTTTGCTGAATTTGGGCAAGTTTACAGCGAATTTCCAAACTTACCACTTTTTCCTTTAATCTTTTGAGCTCTGTAGCTTGAATGGACATCTCCTCCATAGCCTTTACCAGTTCTGCTATTTTTTCAATTGAAGTGCCTGCTGCTGTAGTGGACTCAGTTGAAATTGGCAATGTTGTGGCAAGTGGAGCTGTAGGTGCCAACAATGCTGCCATTGTGGAAGGAACTGTTGTTGTCACTGTGGGAATGGCAGTTGTGGAAGTTGTTGCCAGGTCACTTTGTTTGGACTAAATCAAAATGTCCAACTCCTTCTTTGTTTCTTTAAGCTGATCATTTAGCTTTAGGACTAGGTCCATAAGCTCTTCATGTCCTTTTTGTGCTTCTAGGACTTCCATTGTTTGAGGGTGATGCAGCTGAGGAATTTTGAGCTGCTTCTTCAGTGCAACAATGTCATCATTCTTCTTTTTTATCAGCTGCTCTGTTGCTTTCACATCCTTGGGATCATGTCCCAATCCTATCACTAAGTCCTCTAAGGACTTGATTCTTGTATCTTTGGCCTATGAAGAGGCCTTCTCCAACTAAAACTGAGCTGACATATTGTTTAAAGAGTTCTGCAACTGGTGGGCTGCTATGGCTTTCCCTGTCAATGTAGAATAAATCATTTCACCAGTTTGCTTATGTAGCTCAATCTGGTCAATGGGATGAATATCCCTTGCCAGTACTTCAATTTTTCAAAATCCACTCTTTTGAAATCTATCGCCGGCCTTGGCTGCTGAGTGGTCGGCTTGATGAAGGTCATTTGCATTTTCCCCTCTTTAACATCATAGGCTGACCTGAGCCTTGTTTGATTGGTAAGGGTCATCTTCAAATACTGTGCATAAGTTTGGGCTTTCAACCTCTCATTCCTGGCCTTTATCTCTTTGTATCTCTCTTTGATGTCTTGGTCTTTATCTGTTGGCATTCTGAAAGAGGATACCTCAACACTTTGTTGCCTTTCCAACATCTGAGTGTGTGATGTGGAAGGTTCTAGGATGCCTCCAGATGGAGTGGCATGCCTACTCCTATCTCTTTCTGTGCTGGTAACCTCAGCTATCTCCTCTGTATATTCCTGTTCAGAGACATGATTCATTCTTTGTCTCTTTGCCTGGCTTGTCTCTGCATAGGCTTGAGATGTTGTTCTTCCTGAAGGAGTGGCCCCTTCCCTGTTTCTCTTGAGGTTTTTCTCCTCATTTAGAGGAGTCTGTAAGACTGGGGGGGTACTCATGGTGGCCTCTAGTCTGTCTGTTTTCTCTGATTGTTCTGGTATATCTGATTGGTCTGGTGCTTTTGATTATTCTTGTGCCTGTGATTCTAATGTAGGAGCATCTTGGCCTAGCCAGCAATGTGATGGTGTGGTCACATGTTGTGGCTAATGAGAATTGGAGGAAGAATTGGTTATTTAATTTTTATTAATTTCAAAGTATGTAAGTAGTTATATTGTTGCAAATACTAAAGAAATTAGAGAATAAGTGGCAAGTGATCCTCCCTGCGTGGAGATCAAGCCAAGTAGTTATATTGATTAGTTAGGGTAGGATATGATTTCTAAATATATAGTGAATTCCTTCATATGTGGAAGGAGACTGTTAGATAGAGCATATATGTATTTTCCTGTCTTTTCTGAAGAGACAGAGAGAGAGAGAGGGGATTTGAGAGGATTCACAATGGAATCGTAAGCCTACGGGCAGTTTAGGAAACAAAGGCTCTAATTAGAAGAATCAGGCCAAAGAGGGACGGAGAGCCTCAATATGCAATCATGTGTTTGTATGTTAATATACAGAGAGTTGATTCTGCGTGTGGAATAGTGTGATTCATTATGAAATGATAAATTCTGTTTGTATTAGTGATTCTGTTTAGCATATGTATCCAGGCGGAATTCGGCAAACACAGAGAGGAGTGTGCAGGCAGAGGAACTGTGTATTTTGCCTTTTCAAGTAATTATGTTGTATATATGCGTTGATGACTAAAATCCCATTAGTAGGCATGTTGATCGACCATCGATCACTAGAAGGATCGATGGCGATCCATTGATTAAATGAATGATTGTTATATGGATATCGTGTTTAAAACCAAAGTATGGCAGAGGAAACCCGAGTGTAGCGTAAGTCCATCAATAGAACGAGAAGTGAAGAGTGATGCACAGGATCCGTTGGATCGATATGATCAACGGACAGGATCATATCGCTGAGGACAGAGTCAATTGATATCGCATCGGCAAATATGGTTTATAAAGGGCGGACCTCAGGCTTCAAGAAATGCCAATGAGCGATTGCCGATATATCGCATCGGCGGAACCTTTATGCGTTATCGGACCCGGCCATAGGAGCAAGCGATTGCGATCAGGTGATTAAGTGTAGACCGTCGGATCAAGTGCCAGATCGACGGTCGCGATTTAATCGCTAATCGCAAACTGGAGGAGTTAAGGCTGGCGGGCAGGTGGAATGCCGATATGCGATTAAGCGATATCGCTGATATGCGATGAGGCGCGATCGGTGATCGGAGAAGGCGGAAAGGATTGAAGCCGAGAGCGGACCCGACGGAGTTCTAAATGCGGGTGTATAATATTTGAAGTCCGGCTTAGGCGTTGACTGCGGGGTTTCCATGTTTCCTATATGTATTTTGTGTATTATCGCATATCGGTAGAAAGAAGGGAAGGCACGTTATCGCCCGATTGCGATAGCGATAAAGGTATATATCGAGAAATGTGCAAGGGCTGTTGAAAAAGGTAAGATTTCGTATATTTTCCGTGTATTCCTATAAGATGTGTGGTCCCGAGGTTTTAAGGCAAAAGCATATAATTAACACTTCCAATAGAATGTGGGTTTATAACCACAAGTCTACGCTTGAGTGACGGTAAATGAGGGGTTTATTGCCTTAGAGTGATTTACACCCCATCAGATTCTTCTTGGACCTGCAGGAAAGAACCCTCATCAAGCTATTTCTCTAGATCAATTAAAGTGTTTTCCACAGCAACTTCAGTGCTATCCCTGTCTTCTAAAGTGTTTTCCACCCATTCCAGTTGATTGGCATACTTTTCTATTTCAGGGATACGGTGATGAATGTAGGGAGCCATCTTTTTTTCTGTCTTCTGTTGCAGATCAAATCCAAGGGATCATACCTCCATATGAAGCTCTGTTTTAGATTTAACCTTTGAAGGATTTGGTCTGCCTCCTTTCCAGCTTCTCGGCTATTACAAATAAAGGGACCTAATTGGTCTTTGATCCTGAGTTGGGCCTTCTTTTTGGCTTTGACAAAGTGTACCTCATCTAAATTGATTATCTGCCTGCAGTACTCCAGAGCAAATAACCTCATTGAGAGGTATTTAGGTAGTTTGTATGGGGCCAGCTCATAGCCATAAATTCTAATCTCAGTGTGGTTTTGGTACAAGTACCAATCCCCCACTTTGGATTGTTTTGAGAGTTGCAAGATCCTTCTTATATCTAAACTGATTCTTGGAGGAGGGTTGCCTATCAGCATTGTCACAATGGGATGCACAAATAGGTGATGCACAAATAGGTCTATGAAGTCTGTATATGAATATGGGGAATCATATTTGTGGATCAATGGAGTCCAGAAAATTACTGATCTAGGGTGACCTTTTATGTCAAGCTTCTGAAGAGTAAATGGGAACTTATCAGCTTGGTAGTATAGAAAGAGGTGATACAAAACAGAGGAGTACTTGAAGACTCGCTCATTACTCATCTTAAAGAACTGGTCATGCATCCTATCAGCGATAAACTTGGCATAGTCATAAATAACAGCAGGAGGTTGTCCTGGAGTGTATATGGACATGAAAGCCAAGATGATCTCATCTATATACTCACTGATGGTATAACCTAGGACACTGGATATCATTGCTACAATGTCTTGGCCAAATGGGGAAAATATGGTATACACATATGGAGGAGGTTCTTTGGGGGTATACTTCTCTTCTACAATGTAGGTTTGGATTATTTGGGCCAATCTTGCAGGGTTAAGCTTGGGAAATAAGTCCAATAGATCTCCAATGGAGAGGGGAGTCAAGTTTTGGCCAGGTTGAAGTTGCAGCATCTCATTTATTGATTTAGCAGTGATGGTGAAAAGTATAGTCTGGTTAGGAGACATCACTGCTCTTTGGCTGGGGATATAGTTTGCATGGCAGTAATGGACAATTTATGAGAAAATGTGAACTTCAGGGAATTGGTACTTGGGAAAATTGGACTTCCAAAAAGCTATTTTGTCAGCATGGTTCAGGTATTGGTCTCTGTATCGGCAGTAGAGTTTGAGAGGGGATTCATGTACAGAGGTGTTCTTTAACTGGAAATCCTTGTCTGCCAGGGGGAGATGGTCTAGGTCTCGATGACGAGTGGAAATAGGTCTCACATCCATGGCAATTGGGGCAGCCATTCTCAGTTCTTGTGGATTTGAGAATGGGGAGGTGATTTTCAGTTTTTTAGGGCAATGGTGGTTGAGTCAGAGTAAGCTTAAGTCACTTGAGTTTCTTTAATTAATTTTTTACTTTAACTAACAAACTCAGTAATTGGTTCTGAAATTGAGAGGTTTTCCAATGAATTATGGCTTAAATACCTGGAATTTAGGAGAACTGGCTCTGAACAGGGAAACTGGCAACTGTGAATGGTTGAAAAGGTTCTGAGTAGGCTGGAGAGCAAACTGGGTGCTCTGTGGCGTCTTTAGGGTGCAATTGGATGTAGGTTGACAACTTCGACGTTCGCAGGTGCGTGCATGGAGCTTTTCAGTTGAAAAAACGATAAAACAAATGATTTGGGGCTTTTTTGGCTTTATGTGCAAAAGTCAATTTTGGCAGGTACAGGTGAACAGTGGTCGTTTGTCGTGTAGCAGGGTGAACAGTGGCTTTTTTGGCGCGTAGCGAGCGGGCAGTAAGTGGTTTCCATCACACCGCTTTTGGGTGCTTGGTGGTATTGGGGGGAGGCCGCCTGATTCCATACATTGAGCGACACGTAGCCTCAGGGGCCCAGCGGAAAACAACTCTTTTCGGGCGGGTAATGTTTGGACGTCGGGGCCCATTCAAAATGGATGAGGGTCGCCCGATGTGGAGGGGAACGATCGTGCGGTGATCGGGCAATGGAGTTGCACGGAGGGTAGTGGGGGGGGCCCAACAGGTAATTAAGTGCAGCGGTTTTAAGTTAATGAGGGATTAAGGCAGGGTTAAGGCGTCGGGGTCATTAGCGAAGGGTTTTAATTGGGTTTTTGACTAACTTAATCGCGAATCGATTAGTTAGCGGGTTTGGGTAAAAAATCATAGTTTATATAATTAAACTAGGGTAGGGTTAATTAATATTGCGGGAGTTAAATATATACGGGAAACGGTTTTTTGTTTGGATTTAATAAATAAATTAGTAATTAATAAAATAAGCGAAAAGGGGCACAATACCCTAAGTATATGATACTTCATGTTTTAATGCTTTTCCGATAATAACATAAAAACTTAGGATATAGTTTTTGTGTGGGTTTTTGATATGAAAATGAGTTATGTGGGGGAATAAATACTTTTCCTAGGTAAAAGTATTTTAACCTTAGGAAAAGAGAATTATTAGGAAAATGAATGAACTGAAGGGGGGATGAATTTTTGTGAGGGGGTTTTAGTACTTATTGCCTATAAGTCATTGAGCCGAGGGTCCGGTCCCTCCAAAAGTCAAAGAAATGCTCTGAGCCTCATTGACTTAGGGTTTTTAAGCACTTTGAAATTTATTGTGGGAAATTAGTTAAGTGAAAGATGAAATGAATGAGGGAAGTTAACTAATTGACTTTGATATCCATCTGCATGCTTGAGTGCACATTCACATTTGGAACTTATGATGACAATAATATATATGCTTTGGTCTAATCAATCATCATACTTCTGCAACCTTTCTTCTACTTACCCACCTACTCATCCTACCATTTTCACTTTTCTTTATTAGGGTGCATTTGAGCTAGCAAACCCTCATCAATCATTTTTCTTTCTTTTTACAATAGTAAACTAACTAAATCTAACCTTATTACATCCAAGCGCTCAAATTAAACAATTGAGCTCCTTTTATTTACTCTACCTATCTACTTATCTGCCAAGGTTACACTGTTTGGCCAGATTTTTATTCTCTACCTATAGACATGAAATTGAAACATGAAATAGACAAGCTTAAACATTTTTACTATCATGGTCTTTTTCTTTTCTTGGGGCTCATACTTTTCATCTTTTTTGACCTTTTTATTGTTTTTGTTATTTGATTTTTCTTTTAGGACATACCCTCTTTACATTTTTTAATTTTTTGAATATGGAAAACATTTACAAAAAGCAAAGGTATGTACATATTACAGGTTCAATCTCAGTCATTCAAAAATTATGACTCCTATTGGTATAGGAACCTAACAGCAGGTTCATCATTCATGTATAGCAGTGTATGTGTCTATATCGGTACATGCCATCGAGAAAATTGGTTTGTGCTTCTCTCGACTTTCATATTGGGACTAGGTTCAAAAGTCGCCGCCTTGTTTAACATATAATTAGATAACACCCCCGAATCGACTCCCTCCATTGTCACCAATAATATATTGTTGGCAATATCTCCAGTGTTTTTATTGTTTACGATATCTTGCCTATTTGAGCATTGCAGGTAAAGACTTTTGCCTCGTACCTGAGCAGGTTCTGATGATGAAGCATCATATGAAACCATCGCAATGGCTTCATTCAAATCTGCAAATTCAACAAAAGCTCGATTATGGTTGGCTCCCATATTGCACTCGATATTTACGATTTTACCGAATGGCTTGCACAGCTCAATAAGCTCCCCCTCAGTACATTCCCAAGAAAGATTTATGAGGTGCAAAACTTTCGACGAAGACTACGTGTATTGAAACTAGGGCTAACCGGCTGAGGAATCCAATGTTATATGGAAAAGGCTTGTGGAGAAAGGTGTCGCTAATGAAATGAAGAGGGATTCGAACCCTAAATCGTCATAGGAAGAAGAGAATACAACACTTATTGTTGTTTTTTTCCTCTTGTCCTTCCCCTTGTGAGGAGCCTTTCCCCCCAGAAAACGTTTGCGTTGTGAACCACGTATTTTGTAAATAAGTTCACTGATGGGCACAAAAATGACCGCGGCCAAGTGAGTCCCTTCTTGCATATTGAATCTCGTGATGCCCAAACGCGGGTGGTTTCGGCGGAACATAGGCAAATAGAAGAAGTCATTGCAAAATATGAACCCCTCGCACAGAGACCACACTGAAACATTCTGGGATAGTGTTGCAGCGACCCTCCATGATTTCCTAGAAGAATCATGAATTTCAACTATATATTCTTTGTATGATGACAAGCCCACAGGCAGCACATTATAGGCCTCTCTTAGAAGGTGTGCATCTGTGAAATTTCTCAACTTAGGAAATTTACTTTGCTCATTGTACCCTAAATTAATACTACTACTTAAACACAGATCACCTTTAATAAGTGGCCATTTGAAGGAATTGTTTATTGGGTTTTCCCATGCTCTTCTATGATTAAGCATTCCCTCCATCGTTATGTTTTTTCTCTTAGATTCATTGTTCGAACCAAATGCAACTTGCAAAATGCTCTATTCAGCAACATCTAGAGCAGTTGTCTCCCCTCTTCGAATGGGTTTGACATTAAAAAGACCATTTCCATGAACTCCAGATTCCCCAAATCGAAATCGTTTTTTCTCATTTTTCTGGCAGTAAGCAACACGCTCTTTGTATGAAAAGAACTATGGTGGACCAACTTCTCATTATGTTTTTGATCTCTTGTCTATAACTTCTCGAGAATGGTGGGAGTATCCCATATGATTGTGAATTGTGTAACTTATGCCAGATTTTCCTTTCAAAGGATCATACACAAAACATCTAGATGCATATAGTTCGTCTATTTTGCAGATTCCAACTTCTTCTAAGTTATTATCATCATTTGAAGATGGACTATCATATGATGAATCTGTTGATTTTTGGTAGCATCAGATGTGCTCTAAGCCTCAAAATTTGCAGGGAGGCTTGGACACATGTATTTCACAATACCCAGAAATCATTTTGGAAAATTCCACCTGGAAACAGTTTTATTAAAATAATTAATTATTTTTAATGGGTGCCTAAGTCTAAACTTAGAAAATTAAAATAATTAAAAGGTATTAATCTAACTGTGGGTGGATCTTCTAGAAGAAGACGAGGATCAAGCCAAAATGATCTGAGCCATTTATTAGGATCTAATCTGGGTTGTTGGTTCTCAACAGAAGGACTATAAGAGGAGGCTTGATGGGCATTTGGAAAAGATATCGGCGGGGAGATCAGAAGATCGAATTTTTGAAGCACAACAATTGCCGGGAAGAGAATTCGAAGTGATCTTTTGCAGTGAGGGACAGGGATAGGTTCGGTTAGAGATTTCTCCTGATCTGGAAATACTTAGCAGAGAAGGCAGAGAGAGATCCGGGAGAGGCAGCACTGTGGCTAAGCTAGCCAGCGTAGGCTGACGCAAAGGCAACGCAGAGCCTTGAGGAGGTCTGAAAATTTTCTAGAGGAATCGATATCAAAATGTAATGTTCCAAACTGGGAAATTCAGTGATACACAGAGCAAATAGACATACCAACATCCAGAAATGAGATACAATCAATAAACACCCGGGAAAACACTGGAAATAGAGAACATCTGAGCCATTTTATTAAATCTCTCTAGAGCAAATACAATAGTGATGGAATGGTGCACCTGGGCTTGTCTCTAAGGACAAGAGTGACAAAACCTAGGTGAGAAAATGGTGATCCTAGTGCTGCCCAACTACTTCTCCAAATGTGATCTATGCTGCGCAGAAAACTGCATTGCCTGCTGAAAATGATGTGTTGGAAACCCTGCTTCCTATGCTCAGAAAATTCTGCAACTTCAGCGCCTAGATCCTCAACAAAACCCATCAAAACCCAGAAAGGGTTTGGCCTAGTTTAGACCTCTGAAAATTGGCCTCCAAGGACCATGTCCTCCTCCTTATGCTGGCAATCTCGACCTGTCTGGACATGGCTGGGAAGGCCCTCCAAATCTGCCCCAAATACTAAGATGTTATCCCCTATGGCTTTCCTCCCTTTTCCCCGCTGACCCCAACTCCGTAGCTCTCTCCACCAACTCCCATGTAAGCCCCAAAATGACCCTCTGCGCAATCCACAATAGCTGTCAATTGAGCTGCCCAAACACAGCAACATCCTGCTCCAAGACTCCTCCCAAAGGTTGATCCTTTGTTGTACTCCAACTCCCCAAAACTTTCCCAGCAAGTGTTGCCTGAATGAACTCCCAATCACCTATGCGTGTTCCCCTTCTGCGTGTTCCAAAAATACGCTCTGTTGGATCGAAGATTGAGTGGTGTGGCCACAAATCTTCTCCAGTTCTCCTCCAAGGTAGTGTGAGATGCCTTCCTAGGGTGGCACTCGAAGTCCCCCGAAGGAAAGGTTGAGTCTCCCACTTGAGAAACTCGATGCTAAACAACTAGGTAACTTGGCTAAGCAGTGCGAGCAACACAAATGAATTCGATGTGCAAATGGATACCTTGAGTTGGGGAGCTCCTCCTCCTTATATCTTCGTGGGCCTTCCTTTCCCCATGTGGGCCCCTCTCCAAGCCATTTGATTCCCCTCCAAGGCAATTTGAATTTCCCAAGTGCGTTTTCCCACGTGGGTGGCCCCCACCTTCAACTAGCAATCTAATTCAGCTTTCCTTTCTCCTAAGTTCCTAAGTCAAAAATGTTTGGTTCCTTTACTCGTCAAAATTTATGCAAAATTGTTGGAGACCAAAACCTGTTACAAATTTAATTGGGAAGGGACATGAAAGACCTCCCCTCCCAACTGTTGCTTGCCCTCATGCAACTCCAGCGCTAGGTGCTCCAAAATGTGCTCACCCTCCCATGTGGCATCCTCATCCGGCAGGTTCTTCCATCGCACCAAAAACTCCTTAATGATTTTGCTAGTCTCCAAAATGGCCTCAAGCTCCAAAACCAGATGTCCCTCATCATCCAGTGGGGGTAACTCTACTGTTGTTGTCACCTGTTGTCCCAACACCTTTTTGAGGCATGAGACATGAAAGATGTTGTGAATCCTACTCCCTGAGGCAGCTCCAGCTTGTAGGCCACCTCTCCAACTCGTCTGACCAACCTGTACGGCCCATTAAAACGTGGTTGTAGTTTCTCGGCCCCCTTTTGCTTCAAGGTGAGCTGTCTATATGGCTATAACCGGAGATACACCAAATCCCCCTCCTCAAAGTGTCTCTCAGTCCGATGCCTGTCAGCATACATCTTCTGTTGATCTTGTGATGTTACTAAGTTGTCCTTGAGAACCTTGAGAATGTCTTGGCTCTCTACGATCCAGTCTTTGGCCTTTGGGGCCCTGCTGTCTCCAAAAACAATGTGAGCAAAAGATAATGCATCATAACCATACAAAGCATGGAAAGGAGTCATACCGATGGACATGTGATGGGTGGTGTTGTAGTAATACTTGCCTAAGTGCAGCCATCGAATCCAAGCCCTCTGTTGCCCAGTCACGTAGTTCCTAAGATAACCTTCCAGCCACTGATTAACTCGCTCGATCTGGCCATCTGTCTGGGGTGGTAGCTCGTGCTAGGGGTGAGCTCAGTACCAACCAATCTGAAGAGCTCCTGCCAGAATCTTCCCTTTGAACCTGTTCTCCTGGTCACTCACTATGTTCTTAGGAAGCCCGCGCAACCAGAAGACTTCCCTAAAGAACAGCTCTGCAACCTGTGAAGTTGAATACCCGGTTGGGATGGCGAAGAAGTGGGTATACTTCATCAATCGATCAACTACCACATAGATGTAATCCTTGCCCTGTACTGTGGGGAGCCTAGTGATGAAATCCATGGAGATACTCTCCCATTTCCACTCAGGGATGGAGAGCGACTGCAATAACCCGACGGGGTGAATCAGTTCCCCTTTGTTCCTTTGACATGCCTCACACTCCTGTGCGTGCCTCAACACGTCCCCCTTGAGGGCCTTCCATGTGAAACGCTCCGTGACTGCCATGTATGTTCTTTTGAACCCCTGATGCCCTGACAATGGCGAGTCATGTGCTGCCTAGAGCACTCTCTCCCTCAACTGCAAGCTGGGAACCAGAAATATGCGCCCCTTGTAGTAGATGACCTCGTCCATCACCCAGTAGCGCTCATCTGTGTGGGTCCCCTCCAGAATCTCACATGCCCTCCTGTCTTTGGAATACTCTACCAACAACTGGGCCTTCCAATCATAGCAAATGCTCATGAGTGAAAGGCCTACGGGTCTCCTAGATAGGTCATCGACCACTACATTGTGTTTCCCCTGCACATACTCCACGTCAAAATCATAGGCTTGCACCTTGCTGACCCATACCTGATGTTTTTCGTTGAGGCCCTCCTGCCCCATGAAGTGACGAAGAGTGTTGTGATCAGTCTTCACTCGAAATCTGTTACCCACCAAATACTGTCGAAATTTGGCCAAGGTATGCATGATGGCCAACATCTCCTTGTCATATATAGAATATGACCTCTCATGGGGTAAGAGTTTCCGACTCTCGAAAGCAATGGGGTGCCCATCCTGAGATAACACTGCCCTGATTCCCTCTCTGGATGCATCACACTCCATGTTGAAGGGCTGGAAGAAGTCCGGAAGTGCCAATACTGGACAATTGCTCATCACCTCCTTAAGGCGGTCAAGAGCTGACTGTGCCCCATCTATCCATGCGAAGGCCCCTTTATTAGTCAAATCTGTGAGAGGAGTTGCTAACTGCGAAAACCCCTTGACAAACTTCCGGTAATACGTGCAAATGCCCAAGAAGCCCCTATGCGTTGTCACATCTCTGGGTACCGACCAATCACGGATAGCTTGTATTTTCTCCTCATGTACCTTCACCCAATTTGCACCAATAATGTGCCCCAAGTAAAGCATCTCAGTCAAGCCAAACTCACACTTAGATAGCTTGGCAGAGAACTGTTGTTCCTCCAAAATACGCAGCACCTCCTCTAGGTGTTGGAGATGCTCCTCCCAAGTTCTGTTGTATACCAGTATGTCATCAAAAAACACCAATACAAACCTCCTCAACTGCCTACGAAACACATGGTTCATACATGACTGGAAGGTAGTCGGGGAATTGGTCAACCCAACGGGCATGACCAAAAACTCGAAGTGCCCATAATGGCATCGAAAGGCTGTCTTGGGGATGTCCTGATCCCTCGCCCTGATCTAATGGTACCTTGAACTCAGATCTATCTTAGAGAAGTACTTGGCTCTTTTAAGCTCATCCATCAACTCATCGATGCGAGGTAAGGGGTATCAGTTCTTCAATGTCTTCCTATTGAGCGCCCGGTAGTCAATGCACATGCACAAGGTTCCATCCTTCTTCTTCACCAGCACTACTAAAGAAGCAAAGGGATTGGAACTCGGCCTGATGTGGCCCAACGCCAACAGCTCTTTGATGGCCCGCTCAATCTCGTCCTTATAGGCCTTAGGGTGCCTATAAGGGGTGGTAATCACTGCCTGCACACCAGGCTCCAACTCGATGGTGTGCTCGAATCCCTTGTCTGGTGGCTGCCCTAGTGGAATATCTCCAAATACTACTAAGTATCTGTCTAACAAAGCCTGTATGTCCAGAGGTGGTGACTGGGTTTGTCCCCCAACCTCTGAAACCCTCAGCTCTACTACCCACGCTATGTCACCATGTCGCAGATCTGCCTCCATCCTATGCGTTGAGACTGTCTGTGGCACATACAAACGCATGCCTCTGAGGACCACCAGCTTGTCATCCGAGCTGGCGAACTCCATCTCCAGCTTCTTCCAATCAATGGTAACTCATCCAAGGGAGTACAACCACTGGACACCCATCACCACATTGGTGTCTGGCACATCAACCACAAAGAAATGGTTCATCATGGAGTAGTTCCCCATGGTCACCGTCAAGGCAAGCACATACCGAGTGCACTACATAGTTCGGTCACCTGGCACCAAGACTGAAAAGCCCTCAAACTCGGTCGTGGTGAGGCCCCTCCTCTGAACCAACTGGGCATCTATGAAGTTGTGGGTAGCCCCAATGTCAACTAAAACTAAGACCCGCTACCCCTGTATCGTACCTCTAATCCTCAATGTCAGAAATTTTGGGACCCCGCATAAAGAAGCAAGGACTCCCCCGAATGGAGCAAAGGATGCCCCTCCCTGTGGAGTTGGTGGTGGAGGTACCCTCTTTGTCGGACTCTCACCATCTCCCACACCACACTCAAACTCCACCTCGTCCTCCTGATCACTATCTGAGAAGACCTCAATGTAGTGGCCTTTGCTAGCTGTGCACTGATGGCCTGTTGCCCACGGCTCCTGACACATAAAGCACAACTTCCTCCTCTTGAGGTCCCTCCGAGTCTCATCATCCAGCTACCCACACCCTTAGGCTACTCTCTGTGGTGGTGGCCTAGCATCACTCCCCTTCTGGGGGTAGGGAGTACGTGCAGGAAAGGGTGCTCGTGACTTGGGGATGACCTCCTATAAATCTCTAGCACATGTCAGTGCTTCCTGCAACGTGGAGGGTCTGTGTGACTTCACCAGTCCACACAGGGGCTTGAGTAGGCCCTCTATGAAAGTGTACACCCTCTGAGCATCTAATAAGTCCGGCACCATCACTGAGACTCTTAAGAACTCCAATATGTACTGCTTTGGGTTACTTGTTTGTCGAAGTTGGGTTAGCTCCCTGAAGTGAGCCCCTGGATCCCTCTGATCAAAACGCTCCACCACCCTCCGGGTGAAATCCTCATATGAAGTCACAATGGCATGCCCCAAGGTAGCCAAGCCATGAAACCACCAGTCGTGGGCTTCCCCTTCCAAGTGCAGCGTGGCCATCTTGATGGCCTCCGGCTTCGTCATCCGATTGAACTGGAAATAAGTGTCCATCTTCTCTACCCAAGCCCGTGGTGTGCACTTGGCAGTGCCATCGTATGTGGGGAAGTACATCCTCCCAATAGTCCGTTGCAACTCATAGCTCTGTGTGCCATGTCCTCCATAGCCCTTGCTCTTCTCATTCTGCTTGAGCTTGCAGAAATCTCTAAAAGAGAGTGCTTCCCTGAAGTCTGCTCCCATGGACTGCCATTCCCTGAAGTGCTCTCCCATCTGTGAAGGATCTTTGACCCCTGCTGGTTCATTCTGTGCCAAAGGCACGAAAGAGGGCAGTGTAGCTCGAGTTGGCCCACTCGCTGATGGAGGTTGTGCAGCGGGTGAAGGATGGTCGAATTGTTGAGAGGCCCCCGAAGTCTCTCCAAATAGAAACCCCCTAGGAGTGCTTCTCTCCCGGTTCTGCGTTTTGATCTCCTCTAGCATTTCCTTCTAACCCTTTGCTAAATCATTCAGAGCCTTCAAGAGGCTATCAAAGGCCATCTCTTCCCTGCTCTTGGGCTCTCCCATGTCTTCTACTACTACTGCCTTTCCCCTATCCTCCGTGTCTGGAGTGATTTCCATCTCTCTTTCTCTGCTTTGGTACCTCTGCCTCTTGTACGTAATATTTTTTTAGACCTCCTCACTCATAGGAGAAACTCCCCATGACAGAGCCAAGAATTGGGCTCTGATACCACTATAATGTTCCTAACTAGGAAATTCAGTGATACACAAAGCAAATAGACAAACCAACATCCAGAAATGAGATACAATCAATAAACACCCAGGAAAACACTGGAAATAGAGAACATCTGAGCCATTTTTATTAAATCTCTCTAGAGCAAATACAATCGTGATGGAATGGTGCACCTGGGCTTGTCTCCAAGGACAAGCAAAACCTAGGTGAGCAAATGGTGATCCTAGTGTCGCCCAACTGCTTCTCCAAATATGATCTACGCTACCTAGAAAATTGTGCTGCCTGCTGAAAAGGATGTGCTGGAAACCCCACTTCCTATGCGGAGAAAATTCAACAACTTCAACTCCCGGCTCCTCAACAAAAACCCACCAAAACCCAAAAAGGGTTTGGCCTAGTTCAAACCTCTGAAAATCGACCTCCAAGGACCACATCCTCCTCCTTATGTTGGCAATCTCGGCCTATCTGGAAATGGATGGGAAAGCCCTCCAAATCTGCCCCAAATATTGAGATGCTATCCCCTATGGCTTTCCTCCCTTTTCCCATTTGACCCCAGCTCCGTAGCTCTCTCCACCAACCGCCATGTGAGCCCCAGAATGGCCCTCTGCGCAGTCCACAATAGTTGTAAGTCGAGCTACCCAAATGCAGCAACCTCCTGCTCCAAAACTCCTCCCAAAGGTTGATCCTCTGTTGTACTCCAACACCCCAAACTTTGCCAGCAAGCGCTGCCCAAATGAACTCCCAATCACCTTATAGCATGTTCCCCTTCTGCGTGTTCCAAAAATATATGCTCTGCTGGATCGAAGGCTAAGTGGTGTGGCCACAAATCTCCTCCAGTTCTCCTCCAAGGTACTGTGAGATTCCTTCCTAGGGTGGCACTTGAAGTCCCCCGAAGGAAAGGTTAGTCTCCCGCCTAAGAAACTTGATGCTAAACAACCAGGTAACTCGGCTAGGCAGCTCGAGCAACACAAATGAATTCGATGTGCAAATGAATACCTTGAGTTGGGGAGCTCCTCCTCCTTATAACTTCGTGGGCCTTCCTTTCCCCATGTGGACCCTTCTCCAAGCCATTCGATTCCCCTCCAAGGCAATTCGAATTTCCCAAGCGCGTTTTCCCACATGGGTGGCCCCCACCTTTCACTAGCAATCTAATTCAGCCTTCCTTGCTCCTAAGTTCCTAAGTCAAAAAATGCTTGGGTTCCTTTACCCGAGACTGGGAGGTGAAATTCGAAGTTCCTAGGAAGCAAATCGATCAGCAGAAAGGGTGACGTTGTCCCTAGAGGCTGTGACGCTAGGCAGATGATGTGACTGCAAAAAGGCAGCATAGAGGCAGCGAGGGGCAGTCCATTCAATGGCTGGATCAGCCAGGATCTCCTATGATAGTGTGAGGTAATCTCACTTATCTCTCTGTCAGTGATATTATCTGCATTTGATAGCCAGCAGGGCATCCAGAGATTGTATTCAGAATTACTACTGCATAATAATAAAACCCTCAGCTGTTGCACCGGTTTTCCCGCATTGGGTTTTTCCGGGGACATTTGTCCAAAAATAACTGTGTAGATGTGTTGTGTATTTCTTTCTTGTTCAGTTTCTTGTTTCTGCATTTTATTTAAATGGTGAAGGCTACAGTGTATTAGTTTCGGTGTTTACTATAGGAAACAGTAAATAATTTTGTTCAATAATTAACAAATAGAAGAAACGTAATCAATTGTTGCAGTAGAAATTTGGGCTTCCGAATTTTCACATGGTATCAGAGCTGCAGGTGAAACAATGGAACAAAGCCGAAAGAGCCCAGCACTGAAGGAAGAAGGGAAATCGAAGTGTTGCGTAAGTAGCAAATCGAATCCCTAGAGGGTTTGCGCAGTCCAGGCCAAGAGGGCAAGATCTTCGTGGAAAATATCTAAGTGAGTCGACAGGGAGGAAGGATTTCCATATCGAAATTTGTCAGCGACAGAGGGAGCAGCACAGCAGTAGCTTTAGCGAAGAGGGGTTTCTGGTGTGGCGCAATTTTCTGCAGGCAGTTGCTATGCAGAAAGACGTCAAAAGGAAGAAGAGACACTTGAGGGAATTTCTCCCTCAGAGAATTCCTAGCCAGGAATTCAAATTCTCATTTGTTGAGCAGCAGCAAGGGGCAACGGATCTACTAACTCCAGTAGGGAGTGTGTAGGCTAGCCTAGTAGCAGTGCAGAGGAGAGAGGAGGCCATTCGACTTTTTCGATTGGCAGAGATGGCAGCCAGTGGATTGCGAGAGCAGAATCGGTTGGATGGTGCATCCAACTATGTGATCTGGAAGGCAAGGATGTCATGCCTTCTGGATGAACATTTTCTCAAGATCTATGTCGACAGTGTGGTAGTTGAGCCCGCAGATCTAGATCTGCTCAAAAGTACAAGGGAGAGATGGCAAAGGCCAAGCGGATGATCCTCGACAAAGTGAAGGATCATGTAGTTTGTCACATCTCAGGCAAAGGGACATCCAAGGAGATGTGGGATGCCTTGTCCATGCTATATCAGGGATCTTCCGAGCAGCAGAAGATGTACTTGGAGCAAAAGATGAGATCCACGCAGATGCAGAAGGGGGAATGCATTGATCCGTTCCTTGCAAAGCTTCAGGAGACCCGAGATGAGTTGGCAGCTGTGGGGTCAACACCTTAGCCTACCGAGATGGTGAGGTTGGCTCTAAATTCAGTCTCAAAAGAATGGCAAGTATTTGTCCAGAGCATCCTGGGCAAGGAGAAATTGCCAGACTGGGAAGGAATGTGGGTCGCTCTTCAGCAAGAAGAGATGAGGAGAGACTTGGTCAAGTGTAAACTTGATGGCAGCAGTAGCAGTGGGTCGAAGCCCAAGGAGGAGGATGAGAATGCAGCCCTTGCATCTAAGGGGCAGTGGGAGCAGCTGAAGAAGAAGAAAGATATTTCGAAGATCAAGTGCTTCAGGTGTGGAAAACTTGATCATTACGCTACACAGTGTCCTCTCAAGAAGAAGGACAAGGACATGAAGCATGATCTGAAGGCTGCATCCGCACAGATCGAGGAGAATGAGTTTGCCATGATCGCCCAGAGGTGGGGTGATATAGAACTATAGTTCGAAAGAACTGCAGATGGGAAGGATCCTTGAGGAGTCCACCTCTCTTATCAATACCTTGCTATAGGAGCCCAGATCAAAAGTAGCAGGATGGACTAGTGTCAGTTGGTGCAGAGGAGTGTCGAAGTGATAGTTGCAATGGCTAGGAGCGCCAGAGACTTAGCAGTGCAGAGCTAGAGCTGGCAGCATTGTAGTTGGCACAGAGCAGAGTCAGCAGCAACGCAGAGCATTTAGAGGGTCAGCGTAGAGACTAGCAGTAGTCAGAACTCCAACAACAGATGCATCATGTTGAACACCAGTTCAGTAATTTTGGATGCTTTTCCGTTGTTGACGCAGTAGCAGAGGCAGTGGGAGAAGGTAGCAGTGCAGATGCAGTGTTGGCAGTGGCAGTGCCAGCAGCACGGATGCAGAATTGAGAGGGAGTTGCAATACGGATGCAGTGTTGGCAGTGGTAGTGTCAACAGCAGTACAGATGCATCCTACAGCATTTGCGCAGTAGTTGGTGAGCAATGATGTCAGACATCAACAGCGCAGAGAGAGATGTTACAAAACAGGGTGATGCTTCAGCAAGTTTCATTATTAGAGCACATTCCTTGCTAAGAGGGAGTGTTGATTTCTGGTAGCATCGGATGTGCTCTAAGCCTCAAAATTTGCAGGGAGGCTTGAACACATGTATTTCACAATACCCAGAAATCGTTTTGGTAAATTCCGCTTGGAGACAGTTTTATTAAAATAATTAATTATTTTTAATGGGTACCTAAGTCTAATCTTAGGAAATTAAAATAATTAAAGGGTATAATCTAACTGCGGGTGAAACTTCTAGAAGAAGACGAGGATCAAGCCAAAATGATCTGAGCCATTGATTAGGATCTAATCTGGGTCGTTGGTTCTCAACAAAAGGATTATGAGACGAGGCTTGATGGGCATTTGGAAAAGATATTGAGGGGGAGATCAGAGGATTGAATTTCTAAAGCACCGCAGTTGCCAGGAAGAGAATTCAAAGTGATCTTTTGCAGTGAGGGGCAGGGATGGTTCCGGTTGGAGATTTCTCCTGATCTGAGAATACTTAGCAGAGAAGGCAAAGAGAGATCCGGGAGAGGCAGCATTGTGGCTAAGCTGACCAGCATAGGTTGATGCAGAGGCAGCGCAGAGCCTTGAGGAGGTCCGAAAATTTGCTGGAGGAATCAATATCAAAAGCCGGAAGTCGGGGTGTGAGATCGAGAGGTGAAATTCGAGGTTCCTGGGCAGCAAATCGATCAACAAAAGGGGTGACGTTGTCCCTAGAGGCTGTGACGCTGGGCAGACGCAGTGACTGCACAAAGGCAAAACAGCAACCAGGGGCAGTCCATTTAGTGGCTGGATCAGCCAGGATCTCCTGTGATAGTGTGAGGTAATCTCACTTATCTCTGTATTAGTGATATTCTCTGTTTTGGATAGCCGGCAGGGCATCCAGAGATTGTATTCAGAATTACTACTACATAATAATATAACCCTCGGCTGCTGCACCAGTTTTCCTGCATTGGGTTTTTCCGGGGATGTTTGTCCAAAAATAACTGTGTAGATGTGGTGTATTTCTTTCTTGTTCAGTTTCTTGTTTCCGCATTTTATTTAAATGGTGAAGGCTACAGTGTATTACTTTCGGTGTTCATAATTTTGTTTAGTAATTAACAAATAGAAGAAACATAATCAGTTGTTGCAGTAGAAATTTGGGCTTCCAAATTTTCACAGAATCCTCATCCACATCAAGATCAACTTCATCTGCATCATCAACTTGATCTATATAATCGCCATCTTCAAAATCATCATCGGATAATTATGCATTTGAATCACTGTCAAAATCACTTTCCTTCTCTATGACACAACCTTTTTCCTGGTTAGAACATCTTTCATTGTTAGTCTCTTTCATGCCAATGTCCTCTTCCATTGTAGGTGTTGAATCTGGTGTTTTGAAAGCCTTTAATGTCACTGCAAATGATTTTTTTTATTTGTTGTATTTGTTGTAATGCTTCTCCAATTTTATTTAACAGTTTAGATTCATGATATTCACTTAATTCCATGATCTCCAATTTCATTTAACAGTTTAGATTCATGATATTCACTTAATTCTATGATTTCAGGATCTAAATTTAATCGCAGATTGTGCAGCGGATAACATCTGAAGGCTCGAATGGATCTGATACCACTGAAGCGACAAAATTTATAGTTGTTTGTGCTTTTAAATGTAAAAGACACAATGTATTGCAAGTAATATTTTTTACTAATAAGATGAATGTACAAGTATGTTGAATGTTACAATGAGGGCCTGCTTATATACCTGGGCAAGTGCCCCTTCATGATTGGTCATGTCCTTTAGACATACCTCCCCATTTAACTAACGCCTATTTAATTAATCATTATGATTATTTATGATTTATATTTGTTTATATTTATTTTACTTTTATATAAATTATATTCATAACAGACATTGAGGGATCCGAGTTATTTAATTTTTACGAAGTTTCATAAAAATTAAACTTTATTTTATGAAGTTTCATTTTGTCGAATAAATAGTTAGCCAGAAAATAGCCACTTTGTAGCACCAGCACCATAACTTGTATGATTTGTAGAACAATGTCTGGAAATTATGAAACTATAGAACGATTAATTCATTATATGTTTTATGTATTAGTGGAGCCAATTTTGATTCAAATTAAAAATCAGAAAAAGCATTGTGATCAAAACTCAAGTACAAACCTTGTTGAAGCATTTGAAGTAGTTATAGTAATAGCAATGATAGTGCTTGCAAGTTGTGACAATAACGTTGCAGGGCTGATTGTGGTGTTGTTAGTTTACTTGAATATTGCTAATCTAAGCATTTAAGGTTTGAGACAACAGCGAGTACTTTCATGATTTTGGTGTAACAGTTGAGACAGCTCAAGCTGGGCATAGGATATACTTGTGGCACATTAGATTGTGCATGGGAGCATTAGTCAACAGTGACAGAGCTAGCAGTAACATTGATAGAGGTTGTAAGACAGTGGTTGCAGTATGGCACAAGTTTTAGAGTATATGATAGCATGATGGTTGCAATGTGTGGATAGCTGATGAATGCCATGGTTTTTAGTGCCTCTAACTTGCTTGTTTGAACCAAGTTTATATGGTCGAATGTTTGATGACAGTTTGATGCTAAGCAATGTTCCACCAAGTTTCCAGGACATGGGGGTGAGGGAGCGGGGTCTTAAAAACTTACATATATATGATATATCATTGAAAATTTAATATTTATATTGTAATTCTCTTTATCATTATATAATATATAACACTTACATCATGAAGGATAAATGATAAATTGATGAATCATATAACTGAATTCTGAAACAAATTTAAAACCAAAAGCATGATATCATATAATCATACATCATACATGTAAGTTTGTAACTGTACAGTGTAACTACTAACAATGTACAATGAAAATAAATGTTTAAAGTTTTAAAATTTAAAGTTTAAACCATGTTGAAGTTCCAACTATGAATAATGAATATTGAAATAAAAGTCAAGTCAAGGCAGAGGTTCACCGAGTCAGCAGGCAGAGGTTCGAACTTCAGCGAGAGGATGTGTCTTGGCGATGGCACGCACCATTCAGCGAGAGGACGACTGAGCAGAGTGATATCATAAAAAGATGAAACAATGTGAAATGAACATTGAAAATAAAATTTAAACCCTTCCCAGTTCATAAAAAATAGGATTTTTTGTGTCATTAAAAAAAATTGTGATTTTTGTATAGGGAAACAAGCCCTCATGACCCCACATGACCCCTTTCACCTAGGAAACGACCCCTCATGACCCCACATGACCCCTTTCGCCTAGGAAACGACCCCATTTGGAGGATTCGACCCCGAAAATCGAGGAAACATGCCCTTACAAGTTTCCACGCGTACCCTGCTTTTTGGGAGCATGGGGAAACGACCCCCAATCGTCCCCAAGTCCCCGAAGCGCGAGGGAGCTAGGAAACTCGACCCCCAAGTGGGCGGACGTGACCCCTTGGAACACTGATGCTAAGCAGTGAATTGATAGAGTTTGATGTTTGGTGCAGAAGCAGAGGCAGTGAAGTGGTACATTCGCAGAAGTGAAAGCACAAGCGCAGTATAGCAGTGTTATGGGATTGTATGTCAAGTACATTGTGGCAGCAAATTGATTGAGTTTGATGTTTGGTGCAGCTAGGGTTTGATATGCAGATTGAGAAGAGGCAAAATTGGTTGATAGAGATTGTATAGTAGTTTCTTATATTGCAGTTATTTTGTGTTGATTCTGAACACAGGTGGATCCAGTCTTAAAATTGCTATGTTGCTAGGAAACGTGGGGACAGGGACGGGGACGGGGACGAGTAGGTCATTTTTTGAAACAGGGTGTGTGGGTTCGTCGGGGTATATTATAATTTATATATATAATATATAAATATTATAATTTATAAATTATAAATAATAATATATATGAATTTGTATATTTTTCAACTTTAAACAAGAAAACTAAAATATTTATGATTTAGCCGTATTGATTTCAGAGGTTAAAGGTTGATCGAATATCCTCTTTCAAGAGATAATAGAGCCCAATTTATGTATCCTTATTCACTGTCCAGATTTCAAGATTTTTGCCAAATCCTGTAGCAACTTGCCTACTCTAGAAAAATTGCAGAAGCTCTGGCAATCAGCAAGTTTAATTTCTTATGACATGGAGCATGTTTCAGGAATGTCCTTCGCAATGGCATTGTAAAATTTGGGAAATTTTCTCTTAAACAATATCTGACTTTGCCTTGTTAAACAACGATTTTTCAGAGAACAAGCTATGTTTATCGCTGATCCATCTCTGCTACAGAACACTGATTTTAATGGCTGAAGATCTACTATTTAAAGGCTGATATTCCATTTATATACTGTTGTAATGCTACTAGGTTCAACTGTTTTGACCTTCACTACCAATGTTGCACGAAGCGGGGATGAAACGGGGACGTTTTTTGGAAGCAGGGACGTGGAAGCGTCATTTTCCAAAAATCTAGGAAGCGAAGCGTCTCGGAAGCATCTACTATATATATATATATATATATATATATTTTATATTTTTTTGCATTTATATTAAAAAAACATCCAAAATACCAAATTGGTTGTAGAAGTCATGAAAACATGCATATTTTTACATAAATCAAGATAGATATGGCATCCATTGTACATCAATGATTAATTATTCCAGCATCAACCATCTACAATCTAGATTCCTCTTCTCTTGTCTAGCCTTTGCCTCTACTTCAATTCTATAGGGATTTTAGTCAATATTGCCTAATTTTGATCAAACAGCATAATCCAAGCCTTATAATATGGTAGAGAAAGTTTAACATGCCTAATCAATGATTTTGACTTGAGTGAAGGTTACATAATTGCTAAGGCCATGACAAAGGAGTTCAACAATCAATAACACCAACACTGGTGGGGTACATATAGGGCTTGTTGCTCTTGATTAAATGCCAATCACATGCCCTCATACATGATATAATCCAATGAAACGCCACAATCCCATCCTGAAAACTATTAAGTCTACTGAATTTTGAATGGGATATGAAATTCTATTTTCTCCATATGAAGTCTGATGAGGTTGGAACCACTCTCAAACATCCTGAGTCATTTCATGGTAATGTTAAAAATTTAAGTAAAAGGATGGAAATGAAAGATAAAGGAGAATGTCACTTTTACTTTAAGAATTTAACATTACCATTAGGGAGCACCTTGGGAGTATTTGGAAAGTGTAGTTCCTCACAAAATAGTTCGAAATTTCCAAAAACAAAAAAAACCCCGCAGAACCGTCCACCTTCTCTTGGATCCACTCGCTATCCGTGGTGGATACACGTCCAAACCTCCACAGATCCACACCCGATCCTTTCCAGATCCGCGGATCGGGGCCCCACGAATCCAATTTTGCAAGAACCGCCAAAAAAAAGACGATCCGCGGATCCGATTTTTTGATCCGCGGTTCCGCTAAATGATCGGTGGCGGATCTGTACGGGACGCGGATCTGCCTTTGGATCCTTGGGGGGGGGACAGTCTATAAACACTGTTCACTACATCTATTGGTGTCTAATTAATTGCATGGTTGTTTATGCTCAGAAATTTTCATCATTTTAAGTTGTAACAGCAGCGAAAGTATAATTCTAAGTTTATAAATAAGTTGTCTAGTTATTTGAAGCATTTTCCCATTGCTGCAATGACCCCTGTTCGTGTCACTTGAGAGAAAATATAAAACCAACATCGACAATAGTTGTCCTTCAACTATTTGATAAAATACCTCAATTTAGACTCATTGAAACTCAATTAAAAACTCAGAAATTTTAAGAGAAAATTGAGTATATTTGAGTTGGGAATATTACATCTATATCGACACTTTGCAATCCTTTCTGATGTATCAAAAGAACCCGGTTTATGATTTCAAAGTCTCGGGTTCTTTCAAGAAGAACCGGGTTCTTCAGGGTTCTTCTCAGAGGTACCCGTTCCAGCACCCAGAACGTGGGGACGGGAACCCGGGACGGATTCGAGAACCCCACCCTGGGTTTGGGAACCCGTGCAACATAGTAAAATTGTGAAACATGGTCCACCTGTTGATTAGGGAGGTAGGTAGGAGCTTGCATAGGGCGTCAAAGCGTCCTTCGGATTGCAGCTAGTAAATAGGGTGTTGGAGCATCCTTTAGGTTGGAGCCTATAAACTAGGGCGTTGAAGTGTCCTTCTAGTTGCAACTGGTGAACTAGGGCATTGGAGCGTCCTTCCAATTGGAGCCTGTAAATCAGGGGGTTGGAGTCTCCCTCAGTTGGAGTTGAAAATATTGATGTACATTTTATTGAAGACAAAATATTAAGAAGTGTTCGATCGGTTTTATCCTAGAAGGTTTCCACCTAAAAAACTTGTTGTCTATTGTCTTGATGTTTGTGCATTGTTGAATGGTGTTGTTTACTGTTAATGTGATGTTGAATTATGTTGATTTAATGTTAATGATAATTAATGTTCTGTGAAGTTAAAAATACTAATTGAAGAGAAATATTGATTCAGCCCCCTCTCAATATTTCCAACATGATCCACTATTTTAAGGAATCTAGCACCTAAAAATACTCAAAATCATAAACAAAGCTAGAGTGCTCTAGAAAATTGTCCCAACACATAGGATCTTGACAATTCAACCACCAAAGGCCATCAAAGAAAAAGGGCGACACCTTCAATAAATGCGCCAAAACTCATGAAAGAGTCGACAACAAGAGGATGTGAGAGGCTCCTTGGACAAAGCAATTATTAGGAATCAAATAACCAATCCAAGTTTAGCACTTTATATATGTGTGCCATGAGTGTTGGCACCCTCACTCAAGGTGCAATCAATCAAATAATAAACCATACTAATTTGTGAAACTTAGGAGACCATGTAAGCACATTGTTACCCACCACCAGTGGGTGACCCCTATAGGAGAAAATTTCTCCTAGATTTGTCTTCAGCAAGCAGCCACTTGCAGTCACCAGATAGCTCGATGTGCCATTATTCCTTGCCACCTGAGCCAACCATTGTGCCCTCGCTCATCTGTTATGATTGTATGTTTGAAGGTGGGTCTTCCAACCCCGAAGGTATGACTTTTCATTATGTAATTGGGTGTTTATGCTTGCTTTTCTTGGGCACATTTGGACATGGATTAGTGGGGGGATTCGGCGAAAAGAATGGGCTTGGATTGTACTCTTGTTCCCTTGTCCCAACCTAGGGTTAATCTTGTATCCTAGTCCCATGGGATCTCCTCTATTAGCTACTAGCTTTAAGAGTGGCACTACATGGGAAGCCCTAATTTTGGTTGTGTGGTCCTGCTTCCCAACACCATATATTTCACCCCCTCCGCTCATTACAAGCCCTTTTACATTTTTCCCATCTAGGTCCACATTTGTCCATTGGGTCCACAAGGTGTGAGCCTCCCCTTGTCCACACTTTGGGTAGGGCCTAGAACGATGCCCCAATTTTGGAAGAGAAGCCACATATGAAGTATTATTATGCCCATTTCTTTCAAGCTTGGTTCACTTAGATGCAATAATGATTGATGTACCTGATGATGAAAGTTGCAGCATTGGATAGTGTGTGTGATTGGCAGGTGGTTCCATCTATAGATCTTGGCAACTTAACTAGGGTCTAGATCCTCTAGAGGGACATATTGACACCTACAGGTGATGCGTTGAGAGCCACGGGACTCCGCGAAGTTATAGAGCATCATTTATAGCCATGGGCACCTTCAACACCCACAGTGTTCCTGCATTTGCCTTGTTACTCATGGGTTGATGCACCTAGACCAGTATGCCCGAGCCAGCTTAGCAAATTGATCCGGGTCCCAGATGAGGTTTGTCTCGTGCCTGGAGACATGGGAGGGCTAGCACCATCTTCAGTGCCCTCAACGTTGGCGCAAATTCAGGCTTATTCATCACTTGGAGACCCATGAGACCCAGTTTTGTGTCCCAAACCCTTATTTGAGGGCTACAGGATGATTTGCAGAGAAATCTAGGGGCCAACCCCTAGACCTTGATTTTAGGAGACCTCTACACTCATCATGGCACTAGAGGAGCTCAATGCATGCCCTAGAAGGGCCTACGACAGCATGAAGTCGGGATTTTGGCCCTCCTTTTGGACATTTATTTTATTTTTACATTGGCTACATGGTCAACATGTGACCTTGGCTAGTTTTAGCCCAATATTTTATGATTTATGGAGCTTATAGGCTAAAATTAAAGTTAGTAGGACATGTATATATTAGAGATCATTTCATTTGATCTCTCAACATCATCACACTTGGAAATTCAGCCTCTTTGGAGAATTCAACCTATCTACTGAATTCGCACTTGTTCTCTTTGTGGAAGATTTGGATCTATTGGATGCATTTTGACATTTGGAGCTTATTCTTAGATATTTCTTGGAGATATTCTTTGGAGAATGGAAGGAAATTTTGCACGTTATCTTGTAAGTGTTATTTATTGTTGAAAATCTATTTTCTATGTCTAATGCATGGAATTATTGATTCTAGATCATGGTAAAATTGTGCCCTAATTTGTTGAAAATTAATTGAATTAATTTCTAGATGAGCTTTGCATACATTACTCATGTATAACATGTGAAGAATAGTCCTAGTGGTGAACTCATTATAGCTCTCCAATAAAAATCCATTTTTTGTAGAGTGGGTAAATGCTCAAAATTTGCTTGCTAGGGCATCAAATTTCAACCTCCTTGAAAACAAGTTTAGCTAACCTAAATCATCGTAGACTCCATTCCCCCAAAGAAGGCACTAGCCCAACTTGTTGGTCATCAATCACATCTTTTATCCATCTTTTCTATCTCTTAATTTCGGTCCTTTCAAGGCTAGAGAAAAAATCTAGGGCTTGGTGCAAATTTCTAGGGAGAGAAGATTTTGGTGGTTGGAGAGCCTAAACATTAAGTAGGTAGGGTTTGCCACAAAACCTATCAATTTTGTGGGCATCCACTTCAATTTCATCCATAAATTCTCTTGCCCTAGGTGTTTGCCCTAAGAGGGAAACCCTAGCTTTTCTCCCCTCAACTTAAGGACTTTATTGAAGGTTTCATGAGCCTTGGCTTAGCTAATATTCATTGTAAGAAACATTTTCTCTTTGCCTTGACTTTGAGTTACTCCCACACTTGTCAAATCAACCAAACCCTAGGTCTTGTGCCTTCATTTCTAGGTATCTTCATAGAAAGCAAATTACTTCATAGTGAAGCCTCAAACCAAGATTGTGTCTTTCTTGAAGACATCCTAGCGAGATCATTTCATACTCTAACCCTAGAATATCTATTATAAGTGATCTCTTTCCTACCAGGACTCCTCCCATCGGTGAAAGTCTGTAAAGAGCAAGGAGTTTTGGCTATGGTGATAGTGGGCCACTACCCCATTGTTACTTATAGGTCTAGTTTATACCTTGTAGGGTTTCCCTCTCCAAGGCTTGTTAGATTTTGCAGCAACAAACCTATCATAAGTAGGGCCCTTATATCCTGTGCCAGCGATAGCAACAGCATCCCACATTGTTTGGTTGAATAGATCGTTCTTGGGAATTTTAAAGGGCATGACACTCCATTAATCCTTGCCCACAACCTTATCCACCTCATCCATTTCCATATTTTTGGGACCGAATGAATTGAAGGAAGTGCCCATGTTCTACTCTTAAAACAAAAGAATGGTGATGTGGTTCTTGTTAAAGGTAAAGCAACCAAGCCCTTTTCTATCCCCCCACTACCACAAATAAACTTGTATTTCTCCTTCCTACTACACCAACTGGAACTTCAATCGACAAAACTTATTTTCATCTTTATTTGCTTCGCTCCAACAAGAACTACAAAAGCTCGTCATTGAATTCATGAGGAGACAATCTGAGAAAGCTTACAAACTCTCCCTATGATCCTAGGCCAACAACAACATCGCACATTGTTTGGTTGCATAGATTGTTCTTGGCAATGCTAAAGGGTTTGTAACTCCACTAATCCTTGCCCACAAACCTGTCCACCTCATTCGTTTCTATAGTTTAGGGACATAATAAATTGAAGGGAGTGCCCACGTTCTACTCTTAGAACAAAAGAATGGTGATGTGGTTCTTGTTGAAGGTCAAGCAACCAAGCTCTTCTTGATCCCCCCTATACCACAAATATGTTGAGAATTATAGCCCAAACAAGAACTTTCGCACATGTTAAATGTGAACATGCGAAAAGTAGTTCGAGATATTTCAAAAAAATTGAAAGCAATTCTAGTTTTGGAAAAAGTATTCTATTTTGTAATCTACTTTAATAAAAAAGTGAAAGTCTTATATTTAGTAGTTGAGTCTAAAATTGCACTTAGAATGGGAGTAATTTTGAATAAAATCCCCAAAACTATAAAGATAAGGCAAGGTAGAGGCTTTCTCACATACTTTGAGTGAGAAAGAGTGAAAGAAGGAAGCTATGGAAGAAGCATTCCTAGGCAGTACACAATTCAAGACAACAATTTTGTGTAGTCATATGGATGGTACCATACAAATTCGTACAATCATACAAAATCCATACAGCAACGTCATACAGTGGTCGCACAATCTATATAGCAGTGTTGTATAATAAATAATTGTTATTATTGATTTTCCAACAATTGTACCTCTCAAACAGCTTGTAGAACCTCAAATCCAAGGCGTAGTTGGTATTTGTGCATGTTGTTTTTCTGGGGCGGGTCACTCACCCAATTGAGTGACCCCTAGGAGGAAAAAATTACATGTATTCAGCTTGCTGGTTACTATTAATTATTGTAGCATCGGATGTGTTCTAGCCTTGAAATTTTGTGGAGATGCTAGAATACATGAGATCTTCAAAACCCAAAATCGTTTCTGAAAATTCTGCGTAGAAATGACTTTATTAGATTATTAACCAATTTTTAAATATTTCCTAAGTCTAAACTTATGGAATATGGTTAATTAATTAGTATTAATTAAGTCAAGGTGAGAATCATCTAAAAACTCAAACCGATCAATCCAGAAATGATCCTAGCCATCGATTATGTTTTAATTTTGGTCGTTGGTGCTCCAATAGAGGATTATAAGAGGAGGTCGATGTGGTGATGGAGAATACACTTGAGAGGTTCGATTTCTAAGCAGATCAATTTCCAGAGTAGCAGCAGTCAGTTGCCGGAGAGAGAGCTAGAGATCGAAGCAGTGAGAGAGGGGTAGAGACAGTGAAGCCAGAGGAAGATTTCCAGATCTGGTGAGTGCATTTGCAAAGAGGCAAAAGAGCCACAGAGAGGCTGACGCTGGGGCAACGCAGTAGCCTCTAGAGGCAGTTTCGATTCTGTTAGGGAAAAGTTGAGTTTTAGTGCCAGAGGCTGGACAGAGGTTCCAGGGGCCAGGAGAAACATTTTCCAAGACAACAGTAGACTAGACGGCTTGAGGAGAGGCTGATCCAAACTAAGCGCAGAAGGGACTGCGCTAGGGTGACGCAAAGCTAGCGCAGAGGCAATTTGGATGGCTCACTTGGAGCTGCAGTCAGAGTCCGGATTTCCTTGTGGGGTAAGGAAAATTCCTCACTATATTTTTGCCAGTATTTTCTCTGCAGAATTGCCAGTGTTTGGCATCCAGATTGTACTCATATTATTTCACTCTTGCTTAATAATAAAACCCTCAACTGCTGCACTGGTTTCACAAGTTGGGTTTTTCCGAGGACTTTTGTCCAAAAATAACCGTGTTATTTTTATGTGTGTGTGCTAGCATTTCTTCTAGCGTTTATTCTTCCACAGTTTTATTTGTGTAGATTGTAGTGTGATTTATTCAGTATTTGTCGTAGCAAACAGCAAATAAATTGTTAAATTAAATTAACAATTAGGAGAATAGTTTCATGTTGCTGCAATAGGATTCCAATTCGGAATTTTCACATGGTATTAGAGCGCAGTTGATCAGCCAGAGAGCTCAAGAAAAATAAGGAAAGGAATTTCGCCATTCAGCAAGGGCAGCAGGCCGAAATTCCCAGGGGCAGCGCAGTCATTCTGTCAAGAGGCAGAGTTACTTGTGGAGGTTCGATTTTTCTGAGTGGGGCAAAAAAATTCGATCCTACCAGATCGAGAGACTCTAGAGGCAGAGGGAGCAGCCCAGATTTTTCGTTGAGCAAATCTCCAGCTGGACGTAGTGGTTTTTGCAGCAGTTTGTTAGAGCAAAGGCAGCGTTGTGGTGGAAGAGAGAAGAGCACATACAAAGAGAAAATTTTCCTTAGGGAACTTCTAGTCTCAAGAAGTTTGTTTTTTTTTCTTGCAGATCGGCAGTATATGTGAGCAGATTTTCTCACTCTAGAGGGGAGTGCGAATAGCGGAGCAGCAATCGAGCAGAAGAAAAGAGGAAATTTTTGACAATTCATTGAGATGGCCACTACTGGGCTTTGTGATTAGGACAGGTTGGATGGAGCTTCCAACTACGTCATCTGGAAGGCAAGGATGTCCTTCCTTCTAGATGAATATGGCCTGAAAGCATATATTGATGCAATGGTAGCAATTCCCATGGATTCAGATCAGTTGAAAGAGTACAATAAGGAGATGACACGGACGAAATGGTTGATCCTAAATGGAGTCTAGGGTCATGTTGTTTCACATATAGCTGCCAAAGAAACTGCCAAGCAGATGTGGGATGCTCTCACCACATTATATCTGGGTAGTTCCGAGCAGCAAAAGATGTACCCCGAGGAGAAGCTGAGGCTCATCCAAATGCAGAAGGGGGAAGGCATAGACCCCTTCCTCACCAGGATTCAGAAGGTTCGGGACCAATTGTCAGTTGTTGGGGTAACGCCTCTGTTGTCACTCACTGCTAAATATGCTTAAAGTTGTGAAAAGAGTGCAAAAGGGCAATGAAGTTGAAGCCATTTCCCAAGCCATAGAATGCTATCAGAGCTTAATCGAATCCCCTCCATTGCATAGTGCTTGGAAAGAGATTTCCAACGGTATATGGGAGTCCAAAAATGGACTTCTGGATCAGAAGTTAAAGCAAATTAAAGATAACCTTGGAAAACCTATAAAGCAAGAAGGAAAGGACCAAATACAAAGGCAAATTGCATATCAGAGGTCAGGGGCCCCGAGCACAGTAAATCTCGCATATTGGTGGTGGACAAGTCCCGTAATCCCGCATCCCACAACATCACAGCAAATCCCGCATTCCTGCAATCCCACATATCAGCCATATCACATCCCGGATTCCCGCGATAGCGCAGTCCCACAGTACCGCAGTCCCGCAGTACCGTGATCCCGCAGTACCACAATCCCGCAGTATCACAGTAAATCCCGCATATTGGCGATCAGCGTGGCGGTGAGGTTCTAACTTTAAGAACCTTGTGATATCGCCAATTTGCGATACAATGTTAGATCGTCGGGGAAAGGCCGAAATTCATTTACAAAGGAAAAGCATGGTAAAACCAAGGCAAGGTCGCCCCCTTCTCTGTCCTCCATGTGGCATCGGCGCATCGACATATCGGCATATCGGCGATTGGCGCATCGGCATATCGGCGAAGCAAAGGGTTGCCACTTTAAAGACCGTGCGGGGGTCGATTCTGTGATACAGTGTAAAAGTTCTAGGAAAGGCCGAAAACCAAATACAAAGGAATTTCATGAAAAAACAGGACTGGGTCGCCCCCTTCTCTCTCCTCCACGTGGTGGTACGACATATCGACGATGGGCAATCCCGCAATCCCGCATTATCAACGATGGCGGGGTCACCACTCTAAACCATGGAAAAACGTTGATCTTGCAATTTAATGCAAAGTTGCCGAGGAGGGCCAAAATTCATTAACAAAGGAAATGCATGCGAAAACAGGGTCGGGCAGGCCTTTTTCTCTCTCCTCCAGGGGGCCACGTGGCGGCATATGATTGGTCCTCAGAGCTGACATGGAAGCTGACGTCGTCAGTGACATGGTAGTACAAATGCTCACATGGCAATACAGATGCTGATGTCGCAGTACGGACGCTGACGTCGCAATACGGGTGGACACGTGTCAAGCAGTTTCGACATTTTTAGGGGTCCTATAGGCGCATTTCCGGGTGACACGTGTCACCACTCACAAGGTGACACGTGGCAACGATGATGTCATCCCGCATATCGGTGATCGCAACTGCCTAGGGGAGAAACTTAAGGAAAAGTGCATTTAGCACCAGGATGCGGGATTCTAAGTAACAAAGAAAAAGGACCCCGGATGCGATAAGTTATTGCGATCTATTTGATAAGGTCTTCGCGTCTGGGATATCGGCCGATGCGGTGTAAGGGGCTATCAAAGGCGTTTCAAGTTACAAAGGAAAAGGCCCCCGAGCAGTGGTTGAAAGCCTTAGCGCCCAAAGGGCTAAGCCCCTGGTTCCAACCCCCGGTCATATGAGGAGAGTCACACAAGGGGCTATAATAAAGAGGGGCTAAGGGGGAAATCAAAAAGTGCCTGTTTCGCCTGTTTTAGAGGTAAAAAGCCCGCAGCTAAGAGACTTCGTTGTTACACTACATCAAGGCATCAATAGTGCAGGACAAAGGTTTAAAGGGTGTGATGGGTCGGCAGCTATGGTTTTAAGAAGAACAAGTGGTGCATTCAAAGCACGGGATGGGCTAATCCAGAAGAAGCCCACTGTGACACGGGTCCGAGAGTCAGTGCCGAAGGAAATAAAGGCAGAAAAGACAGAGGTTGGTGAAGCAGTGCAGGAATCCATACCTTAAGTAGAACAGCTCCTGCAACAGAGATGATCACAAGATGGGCAAGGAGATCTTTATATATTTTGCATCTTATGGTTATTTATTTGTTGTACTGTAACGTGCCTCCTTTCCTGAGGCATTTAATTATGTAATATTTTGGGCCACAGAGCCATTTATGACTGAGACAGCTAGTCGACCCGACAGCTGAGTCTAGACTAGAGATATTTTGTTGTAATGAATGTTCTTGCTCCCCTCTCCAGATAAATAGGGGAAAGAAAGACTTAGAAAAGGTTCAAAAATTCTATAGAAAAAACTACATGCTATTTTCTGACTGTATCTCTTTGTAACACAGATTTTTCAAAATATCATTGGAATGGTGTTGATTCCCTCTTCAATAATTACGGTATGTGTTCCCTCTGTTAAAACCCATTTTGTGTTCATATTTCTTCTCTGTATTCATGCAATTATAGTAGCTATAAATATTTCAAACTTCCTCGTAGGTTTATTTGTATTGATATGTGAATGCAAGTGCTTGTAATTATATCACAAATTCACTTGTCTCAATACTTGTGTGGACTTTTGAAATCATATCTTTAAATCCGCAACACATGAATCATAGCATTCAGCCCCTCCTTCATCCAGTATTTCTACTTGTAACTCAAATATAAGTATAGAAATCCTTAATACCTCAAGCTCTATGTGTTAAGTGTAGAATTCTTGAAGCCTTATGCTCTATGTGATGAGTTGCTCCTTCTCTTTGTGCTCTCTCATCTGCTCTGCAAAAGCTTATTAAGTTGTAAGCCCTTGAAATAGTCAGCCTCCACTATTTTTATGCATATTTCTTAGATTTGGACCTGTGAAGTACCAGAAATCCATGTCTTATTTCTTTGGATAAATGAACCAACCCATTTCCTATAAATATATGTATCTATAGCATAAAAGTGATGTCTCCAATTTCATGTAAATCATTTGCGACACACAAATCTAGATGTGCCCAGGCACTGGTCTTGTAAGCAGTCCAAGGTTGTTTCTGGGAGCTACAACATCTTTTGGCACCGTTGTCGGGGAACGGATTAGAATATTTTTCCCTGGGTACGACAAAAATTTAGATTCCCTCTGTTAGGTGAGCAGGGGAAGTGTGGGTTGAAGATCTCTCACCTTGGCGACTCCACTGTTTCATTCTATGGTAAACATCCTGGCGATTCCACTGTCCATTTCTCTAGTTGATCATCCTGGCTTTCAAGCAGCGCCATACCCACTCTGATGCGATAGCAGCGGAAAACTTTCCCTACTTTTGAAACTGAAATCACTCACATAAGGAGGTTTTCGAGATGGCCTTCCTGCATTTCGGGCCAACCAATTTGCCCCACTGGATTTCTCTTCTATTGCTGGTTATCCCAATCATGTCCCTGCATTTCATGAGTGGAATACCTATTTGCCTAGATTTAGTGGGAACACAGAGAGAAGACCTGACCAGCACCTCAAAGACTTTCATGAATGCATGGAGCAACAAGGTATTCTTCTTGAAGATGTACAAATGAAGTTGTTCAAATTGTCTTTAGATGAGGATGCTAGAGTCTGGTACAGAACAATACCTTGTGGCAGCATATCTTCCCTAAGAAGTTTTCATACAGCGTTCAATCACTATTACAAAGGATTATATCCACTGAATGCTCTATTTGAAGATTGTTGTGCATATTTCTAATGATGAAGACATTCTCGAGGTTGATGACTCTGCTGAAGATGTTTGTGGAGCTCCACTCCAAGAAAACATCTACTCGCATCAAGAAGCATCACCCACTGAGCGAGAAAGTGAAGAAGGAAACATCATTGAGCTGCCAACAAACCCTCAGGGGTCTGATTCGGCCGAATGTGATGTTTCCCCTTCCTATGATGAATACGACTCTGGTGAAGAGTCAAGTGATGCAGAGCCACAACGCTTCCAGTCAGGGGAAGTTGCGCAAGAAGAGGAAGCCCACCAGGAAGTCAGCGAAGAGCCTCCAGTTCGCAATGCTCATCTTTCACCTGGAGAACAAGACCAAGACCCTCCTCCAAAGCATGATTCATATTATTCAGAGGAGGAAGAGATGGTCGTTGGGGTCAAAAAGGGGTTGTTTACCAGCAAGTGGGGAGAAGGCTCCCAGCAGCAAAACTTTCAAGAAGAGCCCAAAGTCGAAGGACCAAGCAGTGTCTGTGATTACTTATTGCAGAAAGGTCCCTACCGGGAAGTCTTAGTAGGCCCTCTCGTCTCTGACTCTTGCAACTCAAAAATTAAAGATTCTACTACAGATTTCCAAGAAGGTTGGCCCGTCAACAAATGGGTAACAAATGATCAGCAACAAGCTTTTCTCGAAAAGTCTAAAGCTGTGGAGCTGAGAAGTGTTTGTGGCTGCCCTGGCCAAGAGGATATTGGTCAGCAAACTGCTCATGAAAAGGAGGCAGCTGCAAATTTTCCTTGTGAATTCCATGACCCTGTGGCTGAGTACATGAGCATATTTTTAAGCCAGCAGCAGAGGTTGTTTTAGCAACATGTATCAGGTTCCTTGTTTGAAGACTTTTCATGGTGCATGCTTGTTTTTATTTTTATTTTTCAGCAGCATGAAGGCACTAGGTCCAACACCCAAATGCTAGTCTGGCTCCATTGGAGGGTTGAACTCACCTAGGTGAATTAAGCTCTGGTGCATAAGTAGGAATGTACATAAATAAGCTCACCAGCTGAGCATTTTCTTTTCAGCTTGTTAGAATTTTTATTTCTGCATTTTTTAGATTGATGAGGAAAGTCCCATGGAGATTTTGCTGGTTACAAAGTTCATATATTTCTGACTCCATGCCCAATGGTGAAGGATACTGGTCTACAGGTTCTCAGCACCTTGCCAGCAAGGCACTGTCCCCAGTAGGAGCCAATGTTGTCACTCACTGCTAAATATGCTTGCAACTATGAAAAGAGTGCAAAAGGGCAGTGAAGTTGAAGCCATTTCCCAAGCCACAGAATGCTATCAGAGCTTAATCGGACCCCCTCCATTGCACAGTGCTCGGAAAGAGCTTTCCAACGGTATATGGAAGTCAAAAAATGGACTTCTGGATCAGAAGTTAAAGCAGATTAAAGATAACCTTGGAAAACTTGGAAAGCAAGGAGGAAAGGACCAAATACAAAGGCAAATTGCATATCGGAGGTCAAGGGCCCCGGGCACAGTAAATCTCACATATCGGCGGTGGACAAGTCCCGCAGTCTCGTAATCCCGCATCCCACAACATCATAGCAAATCCCGTATTCCCACAATCCCGCATATTGTCCATATCGCATCATGCATTCCCGCGATATCGCAATCTCGCAAGTCCCGCAATCCAATAGTACTGTGATCCCGCAGTCTCGCAGTCCTGCAATCCCGCAGTCGTGCAGTATCACAGTAAATCCCGCATATTGGCGATCGACGTGGCGGTGAGGTTCTAAATTTAAGAACCTTGTGATATCGCCGATTTGCGATACAATGTTAGATCGTCGAGGAAAGGCCGAAATTCATTTACAAAGGAAAAGCATGGTAAAACCAAGGCAGGGCCGCCCCTTCTCTCTCCTCCACGTGGCATCGGCGCATTGGCATATCGGCAGAGCAAAGGGTTGCCACCTTAAAGACCGTGCGGGGGCCGATTCTGCGATACAGTGCAAAAGTTCCAACAAAGGTCGAAAACCAAATACAAAGGAAGTTCATGAAAACACAGGACCGTGCCGCCCCTTCCCTCTCCTCCACGTGGCGGTCTGGCATATCGGCGATGGGAAATCCCACATCCCGCATTATTGGCGATCGGCGGGATCACCACTCTAAACCATGGAAAAACGTCGATCTTGTGATTTAATGCAAAGTTGCCGAGAAGGCCCAAAACTCATTAACAAAGGAAATGTATGTGAAAACAAGGTCGGGCAGGCCTTTTTCTCTCTCCTCCAGGGGGCCACATGGCAGCTGACATCGTCAGTGACATGGCAGTACGGGTGGACACATGTCAAGTAGTTCCGACGTTTTCAAGAGTCCTATACGTGCATTTTTGGATGACATGTGTCACCACTCACAGGGTGACACGTAGCAACAATGACATCATCCCGCATATCGGCGATTGCAGCTGCCTAGGGGAGAAACTTAAGGAAAAGTGCATTTAGCGTCGAGATGTGGGATTCTAAGTAACAAAGAAAAAGGACCCCGGATGCGATAAGTTATTGCGATCTATTTGATAAGGTCTTCGCGTCCGGGATATCGACCAATGCAGTGTAAGGGGCTATCAAAGGTGTTTCAAGTTACAAAGGAAAAAGGCCCCTGAGCAATGGTTGAAAGCCTTAGCGCCCAAAGGGCTAATCTCCCGGTTCCAGCCCCTGGTCATATGAGTAGAGTCACGCAAGGGGCTATAATAAAGAGGGGCTAAGGGGGAAATCAAAAAGTGCCCATTTCGCCTGTTTTAGAGGTAAAAAGCTCGCAGCTGAGAGACTTCATTGTTACACTACATCAAGGCACCGATAGTGCAGGACAGAGGTTTAAAGGGCGTGATGGGTCGGCAACTATGGTTTTAAGAAGAACAGGTGGTGCATTCAAAGCACGGGATGGGCTGATCCAGAAGAAGCCCACTGTGACATGGGTCCGGGAGCTAGCGCTGAAGGAAATAAAGGCAGAAAAGACAAAGGTTGGTGAAGCAGTGCAGGAAGCCATGCCTTAAGTAGAACAACTCCTGCAGCATAGATGATCACAGGATGGGAAAGGAGATCTTTGTATATTTTTCATCTTATGGTTATTTATTTGTTGTATTGTAACGTGCCTCCTTTCCTGAGGCATTTAATTCTATAATATTTTGGGCCACAGAGCCATTTATGACTGAGACAGCTAGTCGACCCGACAGCTGAGTCTAGACTAAAGATATTTTGTTGTTATGAATTTTCTTACTCCCCTCTTCAGATAAATAGGGGAAAGCAAGACTTAGAAAAGATTCAAAAATTCTATAGAAAAAACTACATGCTATTTTCAGACTGTATCTCTTTGTAACACAGATTTTTCAGAATATCAAGGGAATGGTGGTGATTCCCTCTTCAAGAATTACAGTATGTGTTCCCTTTGTTAAAACCAGTGTTGCAAAAATCGCGATTTAATTGCGATTTTTTGACTCCGCCGATATTATCGCCTGATTTTTACAAAGTTTTTTTTCGAAAAAAATTGCAATTTTCTCCAAAAAATCGTGATTCGAACGGAAAAAAATCGTGACCCTTCGAGACAACGCGTTTTATAAGCAAATTGATGATTTTTATTTCTCATTTTCGCAGAGAGCGAACTTGTTTGAGAGCTAAGGAGGAGAGGAAGACAGCTACTAGCGCAGAGGAGGAGAAAAACGGAGATTTTAGCATCCCAAGCAAAAGAACTTCGTGTTTGGACCAAATTTTTTCGGCAAACAGTGGTTTCCAGCTAAGTCACAGGACACGTCCTCCAAGGTCCTGTGTCCCGTATTTTACATGCCGGACACGAAAACGGCCCTAAAACGTGTCGAAAACGTTTTTCATCGTGTCCTGTAAAATGTATTCGCCAGTTTTCGTCGTGTCCTGCATCTAGAAAACGCGTATTCCGTTGATAGAAAACGTTGCCTGCATACGCTGCAATTTTTTTTGAAAGAAACAAATAATTTTGAGTGGGGCAGCTTAATGATCAAGTCTAGGCCCTAGTATTGATATGCTATTCATGGTAATGTTAAATTCTTAAAGTAAAAGTGACATTCTCCTTAATCTTCATTTTCATCCTTTTACTTAAATTTTTAACATTACCATGAAATGACTCAGGATGTTTGAGAGTGGTTCCGGCCTCATTGGATTTCATATGGAGAAAGTAGAATTTTGGATTTCATTCAAAATGCAACAGACTTATCAGTTTTTCAAGGTTTCAGGATTGGGGGATTGTAATGTTTCCAGGTGACACCACCTGCCCGGGCTACCCCTGCCACCAGTAGAGGACGTGGTCTACCTCCTATAGCTCCTACTTCTAGTTCTTCAGCTTCTAGAGCATAGCAAACTCCACTGCCAACTCCACCAGCACCAGCATCTACATCTAGAGGGAAAGGGAAAGCTGTGGCATTTTCTCGCAAGAGGGGCAGAGGAAATCAATAGGATTAGACTTTAGTTATTTTCTTCATTTTATTGTATATGACATTATGACACGATGAGATACATTATTATATTTTTTGTTGATATTTTGAGGCTGAGTTGGGACTTAGGAGTCAGGCCTTACTATTCAAGACAAGATTCAATGTTATGTGTGATTTTAGCACTAGAAATTATATTAAACATCTTATATATTAGTTCTTTTATCATATTTATGTGTCAATGTATTTATTTTATGTTGTAGATGGTTTAGAGATTAAAAAAATTGAAAAAAAATGAAAAAAAAAATGAATATTTTTGTACCAAACGATTTTTTTCCCGATTATTTCCCGATAATTACAATTTTTTCCTCACGCCGATATTATCCCAATAACGATTAATGCAACATTGTTGTAAACATTGAACAGTGATACATTTTGATTTTGATGACTTAATGGAAAATCTGCATTTTATGGTTTTAATATCTAAGTTCTCAATTTATAGTTAGTAGTAAGTACTTAGTAGTTTCTTATGTGCTTGTAAGTTGTACATGAACAATGAACATTGAATATTCAAGAATCAAGACCAAGCATATCACATTCTAATTTCTAAATAGTAAATTTTGATTCTATTTATTTTTTTAAAGTGAACTATGAACTTTGAGAAGTAATTATATTTTAATTTGATTAGATAAGCTGCAACCTGCAATTTAATATGGATAAAAAACTATATTTCGGTGTATATATATATATATATATATATATATATATAAAACATGTCCCCCGTGTCCTGTTTCCAAGTCACTGCGTTTCGTATTGAATACTCGTATTTACGTGTCCTACATGTCTCGTGTCCTCGTGTCATGTGACTTAGGTTTCCAGGTATGGGCACCAAATTTGGCCATTTTGTTTTGATTTTTTCTTGTTTTTGCTTGGGTTTCTGTAACCCATTGATTATCAATGATTTTGAGTGGATTTGATGGTGTTTTTTTTCATTTTTGTTGCATAGAGTGGAGAGGGTTCATTTTGGTCAAAAATGCAAAAACTTGATTGTTAGATTTATTAATTTAATTTTTTCTTGTGCTCTATTTTTTTCATCATTTTTTATTGGGTTTGAATGTGCATTTTTCTATTATTGTTGGATTGAGTTGAGTTTTTTTTTTTGTTTGTCAAAAATTCAATGTGTTGTGTCATATATGTAATTTTTATTTTTATTTTTTTAACTTGCAATTCTTATTGTGCCATAGGTTCAACTTCAAACTTCATCTTATATTAAAACTCGAGTTCAACCAAGTTACAAATATGCCAAGAAAATTGGACCCTCTGTGGGAATTTGGTGAACCTGATGGAGGGTTTAATAGAATAAACTTGTCTTGCAAGTTGTGTGGGCAGCATATGTCAAGGGGAGTTTATAGATTGAAGTATCACCTTACACAAATCCCTGGACGTGATGTAGAGCCTTGTACCAATACAAATGCGGAAATCATCCAAAGAGCTATGAGATCATTGGAAGAATTAAAGCAAGACAAAGTGACCAAAGCAGATCTGAAGAAGCAACTAGCAGGGAGTGTGTTAGGATGTGAATATGGAAATGGCACTCGTTCTACTTCAGCATCAATGTCTACAACCAACCCTGTAGCTATCTCATCATTTTTTGTTCCTAGAACCACGGTTGGTTCACAACCATCTATCACTTCAATGCTTAAAAAAAATGAGAAAGAACAAGCTGACAAGTTGTTGGGCAAGTTTCTCCTTTGGAGTGATATTCCTTTCAGCGTTGCAAGGAATAATCCATTTTTCCAGCCTGTTGTTGATGCTATTGCAATTGTTGGCCCAGGGTACAAAATCCCTTCTTATGATGACTTTAGAGGCCGCATTCTTCAAGATGAAAAGGTTGACTGCACCAAAAGATTGGAGGAGTTTAGGGCATCATGGGCACAAACAGGATGCACTGTGATGTCAGATGGTTGGACCGACCAAAAGGGGAGAACCCTTGTAAACTTCTTGGTTAATTGTCTCAAGGGCACAATGTTTATGAAATCTGTTGATGCATCTTCACATATCAAAGATGCAAAATTATTATGTGATTTGCTGGATGTGTTTATTTTGGAGGTGGGTGCAGAACATGTTGTCCAAGTCATAACGGACAATGCTGCAAATTATGTTGCTGCTGGCAAGATGCTTATGGAAAGGCATCCTACTTTATTTTGAACACCTTGTGTTGCACATTGTATTGATTTGATGTTGGAGGACATAGGAAAAATTTCCTTTGTCAAAGATATTGTTGACTCATCAAAAAGCATTACAAAATTTATATATAATCATGCATCTGTGCTTAGCTTGATGAGAAAATTCACCAACAACAAGGAGTTGGTGCGCCCCGCCATTACACGGTTTGCCACCAGTTTCATATCTCTTCAATCCCTCTTGAATTCTATGTGGGATGTGAAGAGAATGTTTCTTTCAGATGAGTGGCGTGCTTTGACATTTAGCCGCAAACCAGAGGGAGAGGCCATATGCAGATTAGTTTCATACCGGGAAAACTTTTGGGCGGGAGTGCAGGAGGTGTGCAGCGTTACTAAACCTTTCTTAAAGGTTCTTCGATTAGTTGATGGTGAGAAGCCCGCAATGGGCTATTTGTATGAGGCCATGGACAAGGTCAAAGAATCCATTCGGGCCTACTATGATGATAAGGGAGATGAGGGGTTTCAGAAACAACTCCTCCTATGGGAAGTAATCGATGAACGATGGAACAACACACTCCATTGTCCCATTCATGTTGCAGGGATCTACCTGAACCCCGCATTTTCTTATCCATGTGGGTTCTTATTTGATGTTGAGATCAAGGATGGATTCTTAACCTGTGTTCAGAGGATGGTATGATCTCCAGCAAAACGTGTGGAAATCTCCAAAGAAATGGAGATACACAGGATGGCAGGTGGCACATTTAGCTTTGAGATGGTTGTGGTTGATAGGAAGACTAAAATGCCAGGTATTTTTTAGTTTGTTTCAAATTTCATTACCTCTTCAAGTTCATAACTTCATACTTTGCTTCAACTTTCAAATTTCATTTTTTTTCTTATGTTTATCTTATTTGTAATTTTGTTGTAGATGCATGGTGGACTCGCTATGGTGCCAAAGTACCCCATCTGCGAAAGCTTGCCATTCAAATCCTCATCCAAACATGTAGCTCCTCAGGATGCAAGCGCAACCAGAGTGTATTTGAAAAAATACACAACAAGAAGCACAACAAGTTAAACTTAAAACTTAAAATATTCCAAATTTCCAGTTAATTTTTTGAATTCATAAAATAATATTTTTTTTTATAATTATTATCTTATGATCTTTGTACAGGTTGGAGTCCCAGCGACTTAATGACATGGTCTACGTCTACTACAATCTTCGATTGTGGGTGAGGCAACTTGAGAGGATACCTGATATGGAGGCCATCTCATTGGATGGGATTGACACCACTGTTGCATGGAGGGTTGAGGTCGAGAGGCCTCTCATGGAGTCTGCCAATGATTGGTTAGAGCAGGAGGTAGTGGAAGGCGTAGAGGGGGAGGAGGAGGAGGAGGAGGAGCAACAACAGGAGGAGGTGACACCACCTACCTAGGCTACCCCTGCCACTAGTAGAGGACGTGGTCTACCTCCTGTAGCTCCTAGTTCTTCAGCTTCTAGAGCACAGTAGAGTCCACTACCAACTCCACCGGCATCTACATCTAGAGGGAAAGGGAAAGCTATTGCATTTTCTCGCAAGAGGGGCAGAGGAAATCAGTAGTATTAGTTATTTGGTTCATTTCATTTTATATGACATTATGTATCATGATATGAGATACATTATTATATTTTTTGTTGATATTTTGAGGCTGAGTTGGGACTCAGAAGTCAGGACTTACTATTCAAGACATGATTCACTGTTATGTGTGATGTAGCACTAGAAATGATATTACACATCTTATATATTAGTTGTTTTATCATATTTATGTGTCAATGTATTTATTTTATGTTGTAGATGCTTTAGATGTTAAAAAAATTGAAAAAAAATGAATACTTTTGTATTTTACGATTTTTTCCCGATTTTTTCCCGATTTTTTCTGATTTTTTCCCCTCGTCGATTTAATCCCAATCGCGATTTTCCCAACATTGGTTAAAACTATTGTTTTAAAACCAAGCCGAATCGACTCTGAAACGACCAAGTCAGTCTAAGTTGAAGGGTGACCGGGTCGAAACGGTGGGCAACTCAGTTCAGCCAGCCGGGTTTTACCGAGCTGGCCGAATCGGATACAACCCGGTCGGCTTGGTGGGAGTGGTCGTAATGCGTCCTTTTTTTAACTTTGGATTTTGGGGACCCCAAAGCCCATTCTAATGTGCCTTTGGGTTTTTTGGGGTCCATTTCCCTCTCCTAAACCCTATATAACCTATCCAACCCCTCTCATTTCCTCACAGCCATCTCATTGCATTTGAGTGAGAATTTGTGAGAAGTTTGTGAAGAGTTGTGGAGTTTGTTTTTGGAGCAGCAGTGAGGAGTCTTAGGCAAGCATTGTAGCAAGAGTGAGGAGCTTCTTGGGCAACCATTGGAGCAGCATTGAGGAGTTGGTTTGTTGGATCAACTTTGAAGAGGCAGTGTGTGTCTAGAGGTATTTTTTTTCACTTCTAAAAATCTGTTTTTGCTTATTTATATTTTTGTGCAAATCTGGAAATTGAAAAGAGTGTTTTTTGTTAAAGAAATGAACATTGAAGCAATGCTATTTTTTTGTTTTCATTTTCAGATTTATTTCCTTTCATTTCCAAGTCAAAAAATGGCACCTAGAGTGAAAGATGTTGCTTGGGCATATATTGAAATGGTTGATAGTCAAATGCATTGCAAATTTTGCCATAGAAAAATTAAAGATGGTCCTGGGGGCATTAATAGGCTGAAACAACACTTGGCAGGGATTAGAGGCCAAATTACTCCATGTGAATCGCCAGAAATTGGGGAGATTAGGAAGGAGTTGTTAAATAGCCTTGAGAAGTTTAAAGAAGAAAAGGCTAGGCAAAAAGAAATACAAGCTGAAATTGGGAGGAAGAGAAGTACACAAAAAATGATGGCTACCAACACCCATTTTGATTTTGAGGGTTCTTCTTCTATCCCTTGTTCCGATGCATCCAACCCCTTTCGATATGTTCCTCCCTCTTTGGAGTCTATTCAAAAAAAGGGTAAGGGTAAAATGAAAAAGAAGGGTGATATGAATATCAAAAGTTATTTCATTGTCACACCCTCCTCTCCATCAAATGCACATGGTCCTGAAGCTAGTAGAACTTTGCAACCCACTTTAGATGACCATTGGAAGAAAGAATTGAGGGAGACTGCTTGTGATTACATATGTAGATGGTGGTATGATGTTGATATCCCCTTCAATGCTTCCCGTTCACCATATTATGAGCCTATGTTTGATGCCATATTTGCTACTGGAAAAGGCTTCAAAGGCCCTACTATGCATGAGATAAGGGGGTATCGTTTGCAGAAAGAAATTTCCTCCATTAATGAGTATTTGAAAGATTTCAAAGACTCATGGGCAAGAACAGGATGTACCATCATGTCAAATGGATGGACTAGTCAAAGGAACCGTACCATCATAAACTTTCTTATCTTCTGCCCACAGGGAACCATGTTTCTAAAATCAGTTGATGCATCTGATAGGGTGAAAAATGGACAATTGTTGTTTCAGCTATTGGATGAGGTTGTTGAGGAGGTGGGGGTGGCTAATGTTGTTCAACTCATCACAGATAATGCCTCTAACTATGTTCTTGCTAGTAAATTGTTAGAGGAAAAACACAAAACAATATTTTGGACTCCATGTGATGCACATTGCATAGACCTCATGCTTGAGGATAGTGGCAAATTAGATTGGGTCAAAAACACTCTAGATCATGCCAAAAGCATAACAAAATTTATCTACAATCATTCATGAATTTTGAGCCTTACGAGGAGACACACAGGGGGCAGGAATATTATTAGACCTGCCATCACTAGATTTGCTACTCATTTTTTGACATTGCAATCTATGCTTTCACAACATAGAAATTTGCAAAAGATATTTTCCAGTGATGAATGGAATCAAAGCCAGTGGTCTCTCAAACAGGAAGGCAAAGAATTGAAAAAGAAAGTTAATGAAGAAATATTTTGAAGAAAGGCAGCAAAGATTGTGAAGGTTGCTGAGCCACTGGTTAAGGTGTTGCAATTGGTGGATGGGGAAAGATTGGCTATGGGCTTCATTTATGATGCTATGAATCAAGCAAAGGAGCAAATAAAGAGGGCATACAAGGATAAAGTGGCTAAGTATGGGCCCATTTGGGCAATCATTGATGAAAGATGGAACAATCAACTCCATCGCCCTATACATGTAGCTGGGTATTTTTTGAACCCACGGTATCATTATAAAGCTCTGGCGGCAGGAGCTTTGAGTGGGGAGGTTAGAGATGGATTGATTGACTGCATTGATCGCATGATCCCATTGGAGTGTGATCAGCTGGAGATACACCGACAGGTCACAACCTTCAGCAAAGCCACAGGTACCTTTGGGAAGAACCTAGCAAAGATTGCAAGGGAAGTAGATGAGCCAGGTAAACAAAAATTTCAATTTTCAAATTCTTAATACTTATTTTGTTAAATCGTTTATAATTTGAAAGTTGGATATAATTTGTAATTTTGTTGAGCTAACTCATTACACTACTATGTTTTTTGCAACACAATGGTGGGAGGCTTTTGGTAGCCATTGTCCTCAATTGCAAAAGTTTGCAATTTGTATTTTGAGTCAAACTTGCAGTGCTACTGGGTGTGAGCGCAATTGGTCTGTCTTTGAGAGGATTCACACGAAGAAGAGAAACCGTTTGGATCAAAAACGGTTAAATGATCTAGTCTATGTTCAATACAACCTCCGGCTCAAACACAAGCAATTGCTAAACAAAAGACCCGATTCAGATCCCATTGTGTTGGAAGATATTGATCCAACATCAGATTGGGTAGTGGAGAGTCATCCAGCAGAGTTTGATTCTGATGAGGAACTTGATTTGGATTTACAGATAGTGGCATCACTCGAACATAATGTTCAGTTGAATGCAGATCCACTTGTACCAGCCTCAGGGCCAGCCCCAAGTCCTCCAGTTGCAGGCGCTTCCTCTGCTCAACCACGATGGAAGCGCATATCTCGTCTATCTCAGCAGCCACCAGCTGCACAACCTACTAGTGCTACCACTTCTACAGTTGCAGTTGGAGATGATGAGGAGGAGGAGCCATGGGCTTCCCTGTCTAACTCTGATTCAGAGGTTGAGCCAGATGATGTTGGCTCCTCTAGCAGTAGCCAGTAGTACTGATCAGTGGTGACTAGTGATGTTTCACAGTTTATTTTTGTTGTAGAGACCATTTCTAGCCTCCTTGGTTATGTGTTTTTGTTTTGATCTCTATATCATCATCATGTATGTAATGGACAGTGCACTGGGAGCCATTTTGATATAATGGATATATTCATGAGCCTACTTTGATCATATGTTGTCTTCTATCTATATTCTAAGGCTTTGTGTTTGGAAACATGAATGAAAATCTTTAAAATTATGTTTTTTTAATAAAATAAATAAATATTTAATGTATTGTTTACAACGACCGAGTCATTGAAATCAAATCGGCCGAGTCAATACCGAGTCGGAGTCGGAGTCGACCCTTGGCCGAGTCGGAGTCGGAGTCGAATTCGGAGTTTTAAAACATTGGTTGAAACCCATTTTGTGTTCATATTTCTTCTTTGTATGCATGCAATTATAGCTGCTAGAAATATTTCAAACTTCCTCATAGATTTATTTGTATTGATATGTGAATGCAAGTGCCTGTAATTATATCACAGATTCACCTGTCTCAATATTGTTAATGCATATACCTGTGTGGACTATTGAAATCATATCTTTAAATCCGCAACACATGAATCATAGCAATCAGCCCCTCCTCCTTCATCCAGTATTTCTACTTGTAACTCAAATAAGTATAGAAATCCTTAATACCTCAAGCTCTATGTGTTAAGTGTAGATGTCTTGAAGCCTTATGCTCTATGTGATGAGTTGCTCCTTCTCTTTGTCCTCTCTCATCTGCTCTGCAAAATCTTATTAAGCTGTAAGCCCTTGAAATACTCGGCCTCCACTATTTTTATGCATATTTCTGAGATCTGAACCTGTGAAGAAGTACCAGAAATCCATGTCTTAATTCTTTGCATAAATGAACCAACCCATTTCCTATAAATATATGTATCTATAGCATAGAAGCGATGTCTCCAGTTTCCTGTAAATCATTTGAGACACACAAATCTATATGTGCCCAGGCACTGATCTTGTAAGAAATCCTAGGTTGTCTCTGGGAGCTACAACAGCCTCAACCCACTGAGCTTGTGAGATTGGCACTCAACAGTGTCTCCGAGGGCTAGCAAGTTTTTGTCCAAAGCATATTGGGTAGAGACAAGTTACCAGATTGGGATAGGATGTGGGTTGACTTGCAACAAGAAGAATTGAGGCGAGCTCTGCTAAAGAGCTCCATCGGTGGCAGCAACAACAAACAGAAGCAGGTAAAGGAGGAGGAGAATGTGGCCCTCGCATCAAAGGGTCCCAGTCAGGGATAGGGGGAGTAAAGAAAGAAGAAGAAGGACTTGTCAAAGGTCAAGTGCTTCAGATGTGGTGAGCTTGGTCACTACAGTACCCAGTGTCCTCTCAGGAAGAAGGACAAGGAGAAGCAAGACCAACAGGCAGCTTCAGCAAAGATCGATAGGCTTTCCTCCAGGCTGGAGGAAGACTTCGCCATGTTTGTTGATATACCTCCAGGAGTGAGGTGGGGAGATTTGGTGTTGTAGCCCCAGAGAGCTACAGAGATTGGGCAAGATCCTTGAGGATTCCACCTCTTGGATCAATACCTTGCTATGGGGGCCCACAATATTCAGTAGCAGGATGGATCAGTGACAGTGGATGCAGTCAGATGCCAGAGTGACAGTTGCATAGACTAGTAGTAGTCTGATGCTGGGGAGCGCAGTATAGAGTTGGCAGCAGTGCGGCTGGCACAGTGCAGAGTCAGCAGCAGCGCAGATTCTTCAGTGACAATGCAGAAACTGGCAGCAGCCAAAGCCTCGAATGACAAATGCATTATACTGATCAAAGTTGATTCAATATTTTGGATGCTTTTCAGTTGCAGATGTTGCAGTTGTAGCAGTAATAGATGAAGGAAGTTGCAGTGCAGATGCAGTGTTGGCAGCAGTACAGTAGGGTCAGTAGCAGAACAGATGCAGCATATATCAGAGTTGCGTAGTGGTTGGTGGGCAATATGGCCAGACATCAATAGCATGAGAGGAGATGATGCAGAGACAGGGTGTTGCTATAGGGTATGCAGTAGCACTAGAGCACATTCCTCGCTAAGAGGGAGAGTTATTTTGTGTAGCATCAAATCTGTTCTAGACTTGAAATTTTGTGGAGAGGCTAGAATACATGAGATCTCCAAAACCCAGAAATCGTTTCTAGAAATTCCACCTAGAAATGACTTAATTAGATTATTAACCAGTTTTTAAATATTTCCAAAGTCTAAACTTAGGGAATATGGTTAATTAATCAGTATTAATTAAGTCAAGGCGAGAATCATCTAAAAGCTCACACGGATTAATCCAGAGATGATCCTAGCCATCGATTATGTTTTAATCTTAGTCATTGGTGCTCCAACAAACTATTATAAAAGGAGGTCGATGTGGTGATGGAGAATACACTTGAGAAATTCGATTTCTGAGTAGATCGATTTCCAAAGTAACAGCAGTCAATTGTCGGAGAGAGAGCTAGAGATCGAAGCAGTGAAAGAGGGGAAGAGACAGCAAAGTCGGAGGAAGATTTCCAGATTCAGTGAGTGCATTTGCAGAGAGGAAGAAGAGCCACAAAGAGGTTGATGTTGGGGCAGCGCAGTAGCCTCTACAGGCAGTTTCGATTATGCTAGGGAAAAGCCGAGTTTTAATGCCAGAGGTTAGACAGAGGTTCGAAGGGCCGAGAGAAATATTTTCCTAGACAATAGCAGACTAGACGGCTTGAGGAGAGGCTGATCCAGACTTAGAGCAAAAGGGATTGCAATAGGGTGACGCAGAGCCAATGCAGAGGTAGTGTGGACGACTCACTTTGAGCTGCAGTCAGAGCCCTGATTTCCCTGTGGGGTGAGGAAAATTCCTCACAAGATTTTTGCCAGTATTTTCTCTGCAGGATTGCCAATATTCGGCATCTAGATTGTACTCAGATTATTTCACTGTTGCTTAATAATAAAACCCTCAGTTGTTGCATCGGTTTTCCCAAGTTGGGTTTTTCTCGGGACTTTTGTCCAAAAATAACTGTGTTATTTTTATGTGTGTGCTAGCATTTCTTCCAATGTTATTCTTCCACAGTTTTATTTGTGTAGACTATAGTGTCATTTATTTAGTATTTGCAGTAGCAAACAGCGAATAAATTGTTAAATTAAATTACCAATTAGGAGAATAATTTCCAGTTGCTACAATAGGATTCCAGTTTGGAATTTTCACAGTTACCTTGAGTGAGAAAGAGAGAGAGAGAAGGAAGCTATGGAAGAGGCATTCCTTGGCAGCACACAATTCAAGACAACAATTTTGTATAGTCATATGGATGGTACCATATAGATTCATACAATCGTACAAAATCCATACAACAACGTCATACAGTGGTCGTACAATCTATATAGCAGTGTTGTATAACAGATAATTGTTATTATTGATTTTCCAACAATTGTACCTCTCAAATAGCTTGTAGAACCTCAAATCCAAGACATAGTTGGTATTTGTGCATGTTTTTTTGGGGGGATGTCACTCACCCAAGTGAGTAACCCCTAGGAGAAAAAAAAATCCATGTGTTCAGCTTGCCAACCAGTAGCCCTATGATGATCCACAAATAGCTAGTTTCAAAGTCCCTCAATTGGTCAGTACTTTATTTCATCTAGCTTGCTCATTAAATGAAAGTGCATTATCTATTATAAGGTACATTAACCATTTTTGTAATCAAGTGCTTTCATTTCATGTTTGAGTGCATTATGGTATGGATCATGGGTTGAATTGGATGATAGACCGCTTTTGGTTGTATTCTTGTTCCCATGCTTCACCTTGGTGGTTATCCCTTGTCCCTAGTCCAATGTGACCTTTGTTGAGGCATTTACTTCCGTTGTCCAAGAGGGGCACAAATAGGAAGCATTGATTGATGTTGCATATAAATAGTAATCCATACTTAACATTTTCCACATATCCTCTATATCCACATCCCATCTTCAAGTTGATTACTATCTATCACTAATATTGGTTCCCTATTTTCCTCATTCTTGAGTAAGGGCCTGAAAACTTTGCCCTAAGAGGTTGATGCAACAAAAAATTAAGGAAAGAGCATAAGCCATGATGATAAGATGTAAAAAATTGGTTGGGATATAATAAAGTGCATGGAAAAAAGCCTAGCCTAAGCTCTACCGCCTCATTAGCCCTCATTGAGCTCCTACCAAATGCATGAACCATTAAAATAACTAGAACTTTGAATATTCCAACCTCAATGAACTGTAAACCACTTCATATTTAAGGGGTCAATGAAGCATAAATAAAGCTTGTAACACAAACCATGCAATAAAAAAAATCAATGAAGGTGCACAAGAGGGGTCATAAAAATAAGCCAAGGGATAACTCAAGTACCACAATTGCTCCCTCTTCACATTATAATGCTCAAGAATGATGGAATTTCATAGCCAATATAAAGATGGTGGCATCCTCCATGAAGTAAACCCCTACCATATCATTAATAACTTGCGCCTACTAAGTGAGGGGTCGGCCTAGGAAATGTTCCTCCCCCTAGGTTGGAAGCACCTAATAGAGCCCTCTGATAACCCTCCCATATCTAAGCATGGTAACTTGTTTACAAACCCTAAGCTAGGAAGACATTTGAAGATAATGCTTGTTTGAAGTACTTTGGTGCCTTTTCCCGATATGGCCCGCTTTGATACGCTTATGGTAACTTTACCTATGATGATGATCTCACTTGATTTTGAGGGTATGTTTTAGATGCTTGCTCTTGAGTACAGCTACCATTCTTTGAGGAATTGATTGAGACTTCTCTAGCACTTCAAAAAGAACGTCTAGCCCCACTTGATGACCCTTCTGGGCATTAGAGCCATTGTGTTGACCACTTTATGAGGAGCGTTGACCTTAGGATGTTTCCTGCATTAATAATGACCTTCTCCTCCCCCTCCAGTGTTAGAAAGTGTAAAGTGGTAGCAATTATATCTTATTTCTTCACCCTTGATACTTTCTTGTGAAACTTAGTTATCTTCTTTGTGTTATTTAGTTAGATCTTTTCATCAAACAATATCAAGAAACAGTAACAACAAAATAGGACACAGATATAGACTATCAGCCAAGGCAAAACCCCTCCAAGGGGAAATCCTTAAACTCTTCTCTTCTTAGAATCTACTTCAAATGAGATATAGTGACCCAATCCTTAGACCAAGTCCTTCTCCTAGTACCAAGTCAGTCCTTCCTCACAATCTTCCCTCAAACTGCTTCTTCCTTGCAACTTCGACCTGCCAGCAACTGCCCAGCTACTTGACCCAGCAACTTCGTCCTAGCAACCACTGCAGAAACCCTAATCTATTTTCCTTTTGAGACCTTCCTGGAGCAAAACATCTCTCCCCAAGGTCAACAAGGTCAAGAGAAGGATTTCACTCTATCCAGCAACTTGTTCCTGCAATTCTGCTCCCTAGCAACAACTTCGCTCCCCAACAATTCGGACCTGCAACTTCGGCCTCTTTCTATTTGCAGACACCCTAACTTCTTCACATGTGTGAGAGAGATAAAGCCCATAAACAACAAATTTCGTCCTCCCAGCTTCTCCTCGACTTTCACTCTCCTTTTCCCAGCTTCCCAACTATAGATCGAACTCTTTCCTTGATAGATCGAACTCGTGAGTGAGTGTCCAAATGAGGTCAAGTTGCTTCCTTTTATAGCCTTCTCAAGGGGTCAAATTCCCTCCTTTAGGCCGACTTGAGGTTCCTAGGGGCGACTTGTACTTTTGGAGATTCCAGGACTTTCTAGACTCAAAAACAATTATTTTTACAATTACAAATTGCCCGAAAGGGTCTTTAAACATGATGTTGATTCCTTTGACTCGTGACAATAAATCCTAAGATCTAACAAACCCTAAAAGCATGAAGAACATGCTTTTACCTAAAAGACCATCAATAATGAGCAAGAAACCCATAGGATTCTTTTTCTTATTTGTTACATAGGATACATATTGAAATTAGTACAACAATTATGAAGACCGAAACTAGTTACATTTCTCAACACTCCCTCTTAACTAGGGAGGTCTTCATAATTGTACAACCATCACAACATCACATTTCTTGAACAGAAGAGTTCTCAAGAAGAGTCGGATTGATAAGCCATACTGTAAGCATCATCATTATGACCAACACTATCCCTGAGGCCTAACTGGACAAGCTCTTCTTTAATTCAAGAGCATTATGCTAGGAGGTTTTATGTGTGATACCGCACTACCTCTCTAAGTTACATACCCCATCCGAATGTCCACAAGGTATGTCCTTTCAAGACTATTCTTATCTTGGATCTCCATACCTGAGTCATCAAAGAATATCGGTTCTCTTCAACCACTCTTCTCTTGGATTCCTACCCTATCCACAAAGAGTGTATATCCTTGGGATTACTACCTCTCCTGGATTCAAATCCTCAAGGAGTATCGGTCCCCTTTCCTTTCTTGGATGGTCTATCCTCAAGGAAACCACAAATGCTTATCCAATCCTCCGTCATTCTCTCTTCATCACCTGAAGAGAAGAATGCACATGTGATATCAAATATCACTCCCTCTCAAACCAAGAGGACATCCCTATTCTCCCTTAATCTTGAGAATAGATCCTTGCTCCTTATTCAAGGAGACTCCTTTTGCTCCCTCTCAAAACCAGAGGAGATTTCGGACTTCCTTCCAATAATGGAAGCCAACACCACAAGCCTTATAGCTTGTCTTCATCAGAGTATCAGCTACCAATTTTCCATAGCTACATGGATCCCTCTTTCCTTCGCATCTCTTGTACCGAGCCTGATTCTTTCCAAGGTATCATGGAACCATCTCCACTCTTCATTCTTGTGACAGGATCCAGGTCATATTTCTTGCTCATCACTTTCCATCTTTGACATGAAGGCATTGTATTGAGCCTTCCCAAACTTCTATCTGATCACGGCTTCCTCATGAAAGTGATCTTCCTCACATTGCTACCCTCCAAGATGAACACATCTTAGACTTCATAATTGTCAAGTGCCAGATATTGAGCTTCCCTCAATACTTTTCATTCATACAGTTGTCTTTGCCTCAACTGTCATCATGTATTCTTGCACCATTCTACTAGGTAGCAATATAATATGTTAACCAAATAAACAAACCAAGATGAAATAGACTTGCCTTACCATGATGACTGTGATGCAGGAAAGTGTTCCCTCTGTGGACAGAGGCAACCCCTCTAGCCCTAGAGTGGGTCTAGTCACAAACAAGGACAGATCAACAATAGCTTTCCTTAAACAGTCATAGTTGGAGGCCTACCTCAATCGGTGGTCGATGGAGTTCCGTTGCGCTGCTTCAGCTTCCGCTTCCTTCTCCTAATGAGTGATCAACCTGAAACACTGCAAAGGAAATACAACAAAGCACGTAACCGGAACAACAAATGATCTATTTACTCACAAAGTCAAGAAGTCATGAGCTATCAAGTACATTGCATACAAGACATAGGAAAACATCATTGATTGCATTAATAATGAAATAAGAGTAAGCTTACAATCAAAGTCTTGACGTCGCAAGCCTTCTCAGAGGGATCCAGCCAGCATGTTCCTCAAGCATTCACTCTTTGAAGATGGATCTCCCAATACACAAGTCTCTCTCACTCACAAGTTTTACACAAGATTAAGGGCACTTCACAACCTTCCTCAAGCTATCAACAATCCCACACTTGTCACACTCACACCAGCTATCTAGCAAACTCACAAGCACTAACAGCACTATCAGCAACTATGCCAAGGACTAAGAATTCCAAACTATCTAAAAACTAGCAGCACATAGCAATGGTGAGAGTTTAAATAGGAGAAGGAGTCTCCATGAAAGGTGGGAGGATGAGCTTATCTCCAAGGAAGGTAGCACAAATGACGGAACAGCCACGCCAGAGAAAGGAGGGCGACATAAACTAGGCCAACAACCAGGTCTGGAGTCATCTAGAAGGCCGACTGTTGGAACAAATTCGCCCAATCTGGATCATCGCGGGCACATAACTGGTCTGTCGCGCTGACATCGCTATTGAATAACGTAGCTAGTCATGTCATCGCGGGAAACTACAAGCGACAGTTGCGCTGGCACATGAAATTCGACCATCGCAGGAATCACGTGTACTTCCGCGATGGCAGCGCTTCTGGACTGTTTTGGAGCGCCCATCAGCGCGTTTATTTAGCCAATAGACGCGATGATGTAGAAACCTTTGGAAAAGTGGGTCATTTGGCAACATCAGAGAGCATTAGTCTAACATGAACATGTATGACTTGGACACATGACACAGTAGGAAGACTGGAGTGAAGACAGTGACAAATTACTGTGTAACAATGACCTTCTCTTTTCATCAACATCTTCATTAACCATCTCCACTCAAACTTTCCTTCTTGCATCGGAGTGCCCAAGGATAGAACTTGATTACCAAGTTGCAACTTTTCTTTCGAAGATTATACTAGATGTTAATCAATATCACATACATATTCTAGACAAAGTCCGAATCTTTTATACATTCTCAAGTAAGCAAGTTCAACATCATAAATACTTAAGCATATCTTTCTAGCCAACTTCATTCCACAAGATTCTTATACATGAATCTTATCCAAAGTTTTCTTTACAACATGCATTCCCATGCTTTCATCCAATCATCTAGCTATTCATATATTTCACAAAAATCTTGTATCTTGACCCATTGCAATCCTTCATCCCACTTTACCAGCATGTTTCCACATTACATAGAATACATACTATTCTTGTCATGATGCTCTTCCCAAGGACTTTCCAAGATGAAGGTCCTTCTTGAATCATAAGCAAGATGACAACCTCTAACCTAATGTTAGATAATATATGGATGGTCATTGTGCAAAAAGTTCTAACATTTTATCCTAGATGATCTCTATTGTGTAACATAATCATATAATTTCAAGACATGCTACTCATATGCTTATATCCTATGATGCTTATGTAAAACATATCATCCAAAAGAAAAACACTCATAAAGAACCTAGAAGTTAGTGAACCTTCTTTAGTAATAAGGATCTTTCACTTCTTCCTTCTTTGCCTTCTTCTCAGTTTCTCCCACGGCTTCGACTACATGAGCTTCACTCCTATCCTTTCTCTTTTTGTTCTGTTGATTCGGATAGACCCTTTTGTAATATCCAAATTCTTGACACTTGAAGCATTGCACCTTGGACATATCTTTCTTCTTGGACTTGCCAAACTTTCCCTTCTTCATCTTCTTGACTCGAGCTAGAAAGGCTTGAGACTGCTCATCGGATCCAATGTCGTCCTTGACCTTGATCCTTGATTCTTCTAGAATGCATTGTGCCCACAACTCATCAAAGGGAGTTGAATCTTTCTTCGAGTAGAGACTTGTTGCAAAGCTGCTCCATTCTGGTGGCAATGCATTGAGAACACATATGGCCACCTCTGAATCAATGATCGGCTCCCCAAGTCATTGTAAATGGTCCCTTAACTAAAAGACTCTCATAAGGAAGGATGTCATATCTTCATCCTTCGATTTCTTCATTATATATAGCTTGTTCCCCAAAGACATCTTTCGACCTGCTGTACTTACAGAGTACAAATTCACTAGCTTGTCGCACACGAGCTTGGAAGTCTTCAAGTTTGCCACAAATGGAACAAGAGAATCCTTGATTGATTCTACCATGATCCCTTAAGCTCTCATTTCCCCTATCTTGTATCTTGTAAGTTCTTGTGCCTTGTCTTTCCAAAGTGCAGTAATTTCTCCAGTAACATATCCCATTACATCTTGTTATGTGAGTATCAAACCAATGCTCTTCTTCCATGCTAGATAGTTTACTACCCCAATGAGCTTGTTGCTCATCTTGCAGAAAGAACTTACATGACATGAAGATTCAACCATTATGAGATAGTACAGCACTTACCTGAATAGTATTTCCAACCTTCTTGATGTATTCAAGACCTTCAGAGAGTTCTTGATGATGCCCTTGAAAGATGTTCCTTGGGATTCTTCCACGAACAACTTCCAAGATTGATGCCTTCCCAGTAAACTTCCTTTTGTGAGATCAACACCCTTCTTTCGAGATTGTGGTAGTTCTTGATTTTCTTCAATGTAGAAACCCTAGATCCGAAGGGTCTTCTACCAACAAGTCTTTAACCAAATCCCTTCAAGAGACAATCTTCTTCTTTTAGGCCTTGAGAGCTTCCTATCCCTTGATCAACAATTCTTTCTAGTGTCCTTCTGGTTGCCTTCCTTGCTCACCTTAGCTCTAATACCATGTTAGAAAATGTAAAGTGGCAGCAATTATAACTTATTTCTTCAACCTTGATACTTGCTTGTGAAACTTAGTTATCTTCTTTATGTTCTTTAGTTAGATCTTTTCATCAAACAATATCAAGAAACAGTAACAACAAAAGAGGACACAGATATAGGCTCTCAGCCAGGGAAAAACCCCTCCAAGGGGAAAACCTGAAAACTCTTCTCTTCTTAGAATCTGCTTCAAATGAGATACAGTGACCCAATCCCTAGACCAAGTCCTTCTCCTAGTACCAAGTCAACCCTTCCTCAAGACCTTCCCTCAAATTGCTTCTTCCTTGCAACTTCAACCTGCCAGCAACTGCCCAGCTACTTGACCCAGCAACTTCGTCCTCCGGCAACTTTGTCCCAACAACTGCTACAGAAACCCTAATCTATCTTCCTTTTGAGACCTTCCTGGAGCAAAACAGCTCTCCCCAAGGTCAACAAGGTCAAGAGAAGGATTTTTCTCTATCCAGCAACTTGTTCCTGCAATTCTGCACCCTCGCAACAACTTTTCTCCCTAGCAATTTGAACTTGCAACTTCAGCCTCTTTCTGGTCGTAGAAACCCTAGCTTCTTCGCATGTGTGAGAGAGATAGATCCCAGAAACAACAAATTTCATCCTTTCAGCTTCTCCTAGACTTTCGCTCTCCTTTTCCCAGCTTCCCAGCTACAAATCGAACTCTTTCCTTGACAGATCAAACTTGTGAGTGATTGTGTCCAAATGAGATCGAGCTACTTCCTTTTATAGCCTTGTCAAGGGGTCGAATTCTCTCCCTTAGGCCGACTTGAAGATCCCAAGGCCGACTTGTACTTCTGGAGATTCCAAGACTTTCTAGACTCAAAAATAATTCAATTTACGATTACAAATTGCCCGAAAGGATCTTATAAACATGATGTTGACTCCTTTGACTCATGACAATAAATCCTAAGATCTAACAAACCCTAGAAGCACGAAGAACATGCTTTTACCTAAAAGACCATAAATAATGAGCATGAAATCTATGCTTTAATAACAATACTTTTTCTCTTTTTTTTCTTGTTTGTTACATAGGATACATATTGAAATGAGTAGAACAATTATGAAGACCGAAACTAGTTACATTTCTCAACATCCAAAGCCTAGAACATTGGACACTAATGACTAGAAATTGCTTAGAAGGAAGATGTTACCCAAAGTGGATGCCCCCAAGCTGGCATTGTACCTTTTTGATGGACATTGTCCTATTTCTAGGCTAATTTGATGATGACGATGATGATTGGAGATCCCTCTTGAAGCAATGGTACACATTTCTAGATGATGACATCATGCCCTAGCCTTGTGACATCACTCTCATATGGCTTAGAGTGATGACATGGGCTTGGTTGATGATGACATGGCAATGAGGGTTTTGCTTGATGAGTGAACTTGTTGATGAGGAGATGGATTTTGAGTGAGGAGCACTCTTTTGGCCCATCCATGGCACATTTTGATTGAGAATTTTATCTTTAGAGAATGACATCACCCTTGGAGGACCTTTTGTTCACGTGTGGTCTAAAACGAGGCTTTTTGTTATGTTTTATCATTTACAAAGCTATCTATTAGGTAGGTTTGTGAACTACTTAACTTGTAACTACTGAATTTATTATTTTTAGGGCTTTTAGTCAATTTTAGACCTAAATCGACTTGGTCGCCCTCATATAAATAGAGGGAAGTCAATTTAGGAGGATTCATTGTAAGACGCTCACTTATGAAATAGAGAAGTAGCCTAGTTTTCTCTTGGACACAATGGAGCATTCATGTAGCAAATGTTGATTTTCCACAACACATGAGAATCTGGTTTGGGTCTTAAAATCTCTGACACAAACTAACTCAAATGCCACAACAAGCTACTTTGTACAGTGGAATAAACACATATCAGTGAATCAACTAGTGCACATGACACAATTTTTTTTTTAACTTTTTCAACCCTTCTTCGTTATATTACAAACTATAATACAACAGTCTTAGGGCTCCCATACCAGGGATCATGGCCCTCATATAATCAACCTGATACAAGAATACAACTAGGGTTTCGTGTCAGTCACTTTGACTACCAATTTACCCTGAACAAGACAACACTTGACCTACTTGCTGGTGGTGGCCACACATAGCCCTTTTAGTCCACGTGCCCTGAACACAACTGATTGTCCTTTGCCTCCCAGTCTGCAGCTCCTCAATTTGCCTCTATCAGTGATCATAGCTCCTTCAGGTCACTGAACATCCGCTAAGTCAATCTACCCTCTAGCTCCTCTTCTTTGTCCTTCAAGGTCACCAGCACATAGGGTCTTTGATCAGCTATTCACAACTCCATTTGTGAACAGCTCTTTGTTTTGCCCATTTCTGCCATTCAACTGCTACAAGATGACAAGTCTAGAGCAATGGAAATTTCCCTCTTTCCACTAAAGAATACCTCTGTAACTCAGTGAACAAGGGTTGATTCAATAGCCCTCTTGGTTGCTCTTTAGTCCTTCAAAGATCAGCTCCATAGGCATTCAAGTCTGCCCACCTAATAGTCTTGTATTCCTTCTCAAATGGTTGTTCCTAGGGCTTGAATACACCTTCCCTTCTACCAAACTTGTTGTCCTTCACAATTGTTGGACTTAGGGCACTTTTGGCAAACCTCTAACAGTCCTCCCATCTGTACACGAACAGCCAACCTTCGTCCCAATCTGGTCCTCATCCACTTAGCAATATCATCATACATGGAAGACGCATACCTTTGAAATAGGGCATCACAACCTGCCACCATACTTGGCTCTCTGCATGCTACAAGTCTAAGGTATTTCAGCCCTCGTTAGGGCACCAAACCAACCCACGTCTTGGCCTCAATACCTCTGCAATATTTACACTCAACCCTCTCTATCAGCCTTTCTTTCCAGCTCTACTACTCGGCCCTTTCCCAACTGCTTTCCTGGTTGTTTGAACCCCCAACCGGACCTTTCGGGCTTCCAAACAAGATGCTTCAGGGCTTGGCCCTACCTACAATCGAAACAGGAAATCTCAACACTGTTCTAAGAGGATTCAATCCCAAACGCATGCCTAGATCTGCGTCTATTCCACACAACCAATACTCTACCTAACTCGGCCTTCAAGCAAACACAAGATAGGATACAAATAGTCCTTTTCTCAACTTCGATTAGGCTCCAATAGGTCTGCAGCCTCCTTTAGATGGTTCTTCTTCCATGTTTCCCTGAACTAGGGCTTAATATCTATTGCCCTAAATACTTTAGGACCATCCCTCCATCTCTTGGCATTCAATCAACTTGAGGAGCAGATCAAGATTACTTCATCTAGATGTCCATATCTGTCTGAAGTAACTCATTGTTTTGTGCATTATTGAGGTACAACATTCCTCCCTTAGGGCTCCTATAGGATAGCCCTAAACCTTAGCTTGTCCAGCTCCTCTTCAGACTTCGTCATCCCTTCAACAAGACCTCATACACTTGTGCTAGCCCATCAAGGTGTGCGGCCTTCTTTCCTGTCCAAGATTAGGCCTTACGGCCCTCTAATATTCCATGCACAAGGGTCTCGGCCCTTACCTTGAGTCTTGTAGAACTGCAACTTGTTACAAAGAGATATGTTGCCCATAAACTATGCCCATAACACATCACAAACTTGGTTGCCTCCCAATAGAATGCGGTTGCCTTAGATCTAATCCTCCTCTTGACTGAAAATACCCTTGATGGATTACTCAGCGTCTCCTTATAGCCCGACTAGGCCAACTCGGCCTCCTTTAAAACTACATCTCCACGAGCCTACTTGATCAAGATGATTTCCCACTTCCTTGATTTCCTTAGGCTAGATCTAGCCCTCTTTAAATAGATCTTCCTTTGCCTCATAGGAACCCTCTAGATCTTCAGGTTTTGGTCCTCTAGACTTAAGAATTAATTTTTCCTTTTAATTTTCTTTTTAGATTTTAAACCCCTTCTTGGGTCTAATACCCCTTCGCTTGGGTTATTTGCCCACAAACCCAACTCCTTCGGTTTTGTGGAATACCTCCCGAGCTACACAATTCAGCACTCGCACTTAATGAGGGAGGTACTTCCACTGAAGTATCCAACATCATCACCAGCAACACTAGCCCAGCAAGCATCCACCTCTGCAGCATACCCTGTAAATTGGATCATGCAATCTCAGTAATGTCTTTGCCTTCTCTAAACCTGAAGATCTCAAACTTCCATAGGGTTGCTCCATCTAACGCTGGACTCCCTATGAGTCTACACAATCTCCACTAGCTCACACGCTTCCACTGTGCACACTCTAATCCACTAGCCCTTCAAAGTCACTTTGATCCCATGTTGATTTTTCAAGGCACGAGAATCTGATTTGGGTCTTAAAATCTCTGACACAAACTCACTCAAATGCCACAACAAACTACTCTGCACAGTGGAATAAACACACATCAGTGAATCAACTAGTGAACATGACACTATTTTAACATTTTCAACCCTTCTTCATTATATTACAAACTATAATACAACAATCTTAGGACTCTCGTACCAAGGATCATGGCCCTCATACAATCAACATGATACAAGAATACAACTAGGGTTTGGTGTCAGACACTTTGACTACCAATCTACCTTTAACAAGACAACACTTGACCTACTTGTTAATGGTGGCCACGCTCAATCCTTTCAGTGCATGTGCCTTGAACATAATTGGTTGTCCTTTGTCTCCTGATTTGCAGCTCCTCAATCTACCTCTATTAGTGATCACAACTACTTTAGGTCACTGAACATCGGCTAAGTCAATCTACCCTCTAGCTTCTCTCCTTTGTCCTTCAAGGTCACCAGCACATAGGGTCTTCGATCAACTGTTCACAACTCTGTTTGTGAACAGCTCTTTGGTTTGTCCACTTCTGCCCCTCAGCTGCTACAAGATGACAAGTCTAGCACTATGGAGGCTACCCTCTTTCCACTGGAGAATACCTCTGTAACTCAGTGAACTAGGGCTAATTCACTAGCCCTCTTGGCTGCTCTTTAGTCCTTCAAAGCTCAGCTCCATAGGCCTTCAAGTTTTCCCTCCTAACAGTCTTGTATTCCTTCTCAAATGATTGTTCCTAGGCCTTGAATACACCTTCCCTTTTGGTAGCCCTCTAACAGTCCTCCCATTTGTACACGAACTGCCAACCTATGTCCCAATCTAGACCTCATCCACTTGGCAATATCAACATACATGGAAGACTCATACCTCTGAAATAGGGCGTCACAACCTACCACCATACTTGGCTTTGTGCATATTACAGGTCTGAGATATTTCGGCCCTAGTTAGGGCACCGAACCAGCCCACATCTTGGCCTCAACACCTCTGCAACCTTTGCGCTCAACCCACCCTACCAACCTTCCTTTCCAGCTCTATTGCTCAGCCCTTTCCCAACTACTTACTTGGTTGTTTGAACTTCCAAACTAGACCTTTCGGCCTTCCAAACAAGATGCTTCAGGGCTTGGCCCTACCTGCAATCAACACAGGAAATCTCGGCATTGTTCTAAGAGGACTCAAGCCCAAATGCATGCCCAAATCTACTTCTATTCCACACGGCCAACACTCTAGCTAACTAAGCCTTCAACCAATCACAAGATAGGATACAAACAGTCCTTTTCTCAACTTCAGTTAAGCTCCAATAGGTTTGTGGCCTCCTTTAATTGGTTCTTCTTCCATGTTACCCTAAACTTGAGCTTGATATCTGTTGTCCTAAATACTTTAAGACCAACCCTCCATCTCTTGGCATTCAATCAACTTGAGGAACAGATCAAGTTTACTTCATCTAGACGTTTAGATTTGTCTAAAGTAACTCATTGTTACGTGCATTACTGAGGTACAACAATCCTCCATTAGGGCTCCTACAAGATAGCCCTAAACCCCAGCCTATTCAGTTCCTCTTCAGACTTCGGCATCCCTTCAACAAGGCCTCATACACCTGTGCTAGCCCATAAAGTTGTGCCACCTTCTTTCCTGTCCAAGATTAGGCATTACGGCCCTCTAATCTTCCATGCACAAGGGTCTCGGCCCTTACCTTGATTCTTCTACAGCTGCGGCCTATTACACAGAGATATGTTGCCCATAAACTATGCCCAGAACAAATCACAAACTCGGTTGCCTCCCAATAGAATGTGGCTATCTCAGATATGATCCTCCTCTTGACTAAAAGTACCCTTGATGGATTACTCAGTCTCTCCTTGTAGCCCTACGAGGCCAGCTCGGCCTCCTTTAGGACTACATCTCCACAAGCCTACTTGATCAAGATGATCTCCCTTTTTCGTGATTTCCTTAGGCTAGATCTAGGCCTCTTTAAATAGATCTTCCTTAGCCTCTTAGGAACCCTCTAGATCTTAGGGTTTTGGTCCTCTAGACTTGGGAATTATTTTTTCCTTTTAATTGTCCTTTTAGATTTTAAACCCCTTCACTTGGGTTCTTTGCCCACAAACCCTTTTGAGGTGCAAATTGACACAAACCCAACTCGTCGAGTTTTGTGGAATACCTCCCAAGCTACACACTTCAACAGCAAATTGTCTTGGGGGGGATATTATGCTTGGAGGGATTTTCTTTAGGATTAATGAAGTGATTCTATGGTAATTTGTGCAACTTTATTGTGAATAATCTTCTTCCATTTTGCAAGTGTTGTAGAATTAGGGTTTCACTAATAATTTCATCTTAATGTATTGAATCTTTTACAGCTCTAACATCTCCTTTTGCAAAATTCACCAATGTATCCATCAAGGAACCTTAGAATAGCTTCATTGACCTTAATTCTCCAATTGATTGAAAGCCACCAAGGTTTTAATTGAGAGGTTTCTCTCTCTTCACTTGCTCCAATCAAGTCTTCTGCCATTGACCTCACCCTTTGACTCCATGTGCCCAGGATTGAGAAAGGCACTAGTCTATTTAGTGTGTCAATCCTCATAAAAAAAGTAAAACCTAATTTTTCCTTTTTTGGGGTAAATTAGGGTTAAGTTACGGAAAAATATACATTTAATAGCTAAAATATCTTAGACCTCATATTCATAGGGTTAGGCTTTGCATCTATTAGATTGAAAAAGCAAAATATTAGTTTATATGCATCTTTCAAACACCCATTTAGGGTTGACATCCGGGGTTTTTGTAGTTGTTTTATGCATTTTCAGCCATTGAAAA